>JAHBOF010000037.1:0-729199 GCA_020736565.1 Coprinopsis sp. MPI-PUGE-AT-0042
TTCGCTGTCGCGCTCATCCCTTGCGCAACCACCCATCCCTCCTTCGACGACAGCGTCCTTCCTCATAAATTTACTGTCACCAGCATTAGCCTCAACAACTCGGATTCGGAGTAACGTCTTGTTGCAATATCCTCTTTTCAAGAAGTGCCCCACTACACCTTCGCCATTCTCTCGAATAATTGCCACCTTCTTTCGACTTCGATTTGGCATCACCCCTTATTTTTGACCTCTCATGGAACCATGGAAGTGGTTGTTGTAACACAATATCTTATTACTCATCCATTATTATATTATCACTACCTTGCATTCGACTCAACTGATTCGCATGATGTACTATAATCAGCATGTGAGTACATACATCCTTGCTTCTTAATTGCATGAATAGATTACGACGCAAATGTGAACTGGTATTAGTCAATCTTTCGCAGCGATCATCCCAGTTTAGATCTGTTTGCCTTTAGACTATAATCTCAGGCATATGGGAATCTAGACATACTGACATACAGGGTGCCTTTCCTTCCTTTTCGCCCGTCACCTCAACTACGAATCCCCGAAATCACTTTTGTTCCTAAGTGACACCCAGCGGCAGAGTAACGCCGAGAGCCTCCTGCGTTCTGTCCCGTATTTATGCTCCTATATCAAGCGAGGCAGTTGAATCACACTGGACCGCTTTCTCTAAGCCTTGTAAAACGTCCTTCCTTGGTCTTGCGGAGATTCCTTTGATGATAACTTCCCACATGGAGGACGTTCGAAGAGGCAAAAAGGATGAAGCTCCAATCCCTGGTGCCCGAGCAGCTCTCATAAAAATCAACTTCAACTTCTACTGAGGAGCCTTGTCGTTTTGTCGGGTGATTCTTCATGGTAGATTGAGGCGGTCTCTTCATCATAAGTGACGCGAAGATGAAAGGGAAGAATCTGAGGCCCCGCAAGTGTCTTTCGCGATTTCCGAGAGTCAAGAAAGTGACGTAGTAAGAGAGATAAAGGATGCATCTGGTTAACGCGGATGGACATGGCGACAGGAGTCCTTAACCGTGGGAGGTTCGCCGAGTCGATGTTCAGCAGGACGAGGAGCCCTACCGTTTGCAATATTCCCTCTGCTTATTTCCACCGCGACAGTGGCATACGAACCTTGTTTGCATTGAACAAGGAAACCCCAGTTGCTAGAGAGCCTCTTTCAGCGCGATCAAAGATGAAAGTTCCATTTCGGCATGAAGGGCAATGTTTTAAGTCCCTTTATACTGTAGCCGTCGGATGTGCGGAACGCTTACAATACAACTGCTTGATAATTCGAATGAGATGTGAAGGCACGCGTAATCTAGATGCCGGTCTGCCACACACAACGTCGCGCACAAATGGCGCCATCGTGCCCTTTCAGAGCCTTTAAGTGGCTTCTAGATTTATAATATGCATTCCAGCGAATGCGCACTTTGATGCATGCACGCGAAATGCTGTAAGATGCCGGGAAGTCCTTTCAGTATCTGTCAGCAGGAATAGACAGATATAATAGTTCTTTGTGTTAGAGATAACTGACATATCCCATTGCCTCCTCATTTTCTCTCATGCCTTCTATCTCATCCAACGACAAGATCCTGATAACGGGAGCCAACGGCTACGTTGCTCTTTGGATCATCAAGACCTCTCTCGAAAAGGGATACTCCGTTCGTGCCGCCGTACGCGCGGAGAGCAAAGCCAGCCACCTGAAAGCATTGTTCAAAGACTATGGTAGCAAGCTGGAGCTTGCCATCGTCCCTGACATGACCAAGGTAGGTTATCTGGAAATGGACGCCTCCCAGCTCCCCATCGGCTAGTAGATGCTTGATATTCACCGTCCAATCTTATCTCCCAGGATGGTGCTTGGGACGAGGCTGTCAGAGGAGTTCAGGCTGTCGTGCATACTGCAACGCCGGTGATTTCTCACAGCCCAATCCTGAGCCTGAAAGTAGGTTTCATTCCCACTTCACAGCGTGCCACCACCAACTCCTGACTTGTGACTTAGCCTTCTTCGAACCCGCTATCAAGGGAGTTGTCGGGCTGCTTGAAAGTGCATCAAAGATCCAGTGAAGTCAATTTACCTGCCTCACTATGTATTTTCTCAATGTTCTCGACTGCAGCGAGATCAAGAGGGTGGTGGTCACGTCAAGTCTGGCGGCAGTCGCCAGCGACACCAAGACTCCTCGCGTATACACTGAAGAAGACTGGAATGACGCTGCCGTGAAAAAGGTTGAAGAAAAGGGCGCTGAAGCAGGAGTCGGGGAGATTTACTCTGTCCAAGGTTCTTGCCGAGAGAGGTCGTCAATTCGTATCTTCTTTCGGTTATTCCCTTTACTGACATGAGGCTGTTAGCCGTCTGGGACTTTTACAAGAAGAACAAGGGCCAGATTAGCTGGGATCTGACCACGATTGTCCCACCACTGGTACGTATCCTTAATTCTAGCGTTTCACATGCATTCATTGACTGTCGGTGTGTTGATTTCATAGGTTTTGGGCGTAAGTCAACCTTTCTTCTTCCTTGAGGGCCCCAAGAAGAGACTCACGATATTCTAGCCCCCTCTTGGTGACGCGACCTCCCCTACCAGCCTCAACGCCTCATTGTTCCTGTTCTGGCTCACCATTATTTCGGACACACCCAAGACGCGAGAGCAATTGAGCGACGCGAACGCTTGTTGACGTTCGAGACCTCGCAGACATACACATCCGAGCCTTGGAGACAGAAAAAGCAGGTGGTGAGCGTATCTTCTCGCTGGAAGGCCCGTATATTTGGCAAGAACTATGTACGTGAACCACTCCTCGAGCGGTAATTTTGGTGGAGGCTGACCAGAATATGTTCGTCCAGTGGAGATCGCTTCTGGCTTGAACCTTCCCAACCGCAAGCTACCAGAAGGTTTCTCTGATATTGACAAGGTGACCAAGGTCACTGGCTCCAAAGAGAAGGGCATACAGATCTTTGGGCCGACCTTGAAGTACAGGTCAAAGGAGGAAACCATCAAGGACACCCTCGACCACTTTGCGAAGCATGGTTTCTAGTTTCTGAAGCTCTCAAGACGCAATGTTGTTGCAACACAATTGTAACATAGAAAGAGCAGCACCCGCCTAGTGTATAGTACCAGATGATGAAGTCCAGTCCTTATTCAGAATGCCAATCCAACGGTCCACCAGACCTTGAAGCTTGGATGCGAACACGAATTGAACGTTTGATCTTCATTTGCTTGGCTATGGTACAACGGAGGTATAATACACATGAAATAGCCATGTCTTTAGTTTATCTTCGTAGTCTTGAAGTCGCCAAAGTGAGAAACCTCGTCATTATCACACACTTTCCTTCACTCCCTGCCCATCCTGCCTCGTAACCTGTCGGCGGTCTCTCCAACAATTTATGGTGCTCCTTCTGTATCGAGCGTGTAGATAACCCTAGCGTGTCAAGAACTCCGTAGTTCCCAGCCTTGGTGATAGCCGTGAACCAAAACACGTCTTGGAGAGATGCAAGGAGGAGGAAGGAAGATCCGAATGTATGGGGTGAGAAGAGGCAGCCGAGGAGACCTGTGGCTGCAAAACACGTTCAACGTCGCTGTAGAGCGACAGTCAGAATGGCAGCCACACAAATAAACCTTGAGATAAACACTAACCGATGACCTTGTAGGCATCGTCAGAAGTGGACTCGCCAGCGCAGATACCAGCGACGCCTGCACCCATGATAAGCGAAGCGAGACCATAGGCTGAGCCGGTGTCTAGTTCCCAGCTCGGTGTTGGCTATGCACAACCCTTCCGTCAGTTCTGGCATCCAAGCAGAGCGCAAATCAGATACATACCAGCGTAGTAACCGCAGAGATGGCCTTCGTGAGAGGACCGTCATATAAGAGTGAAGGGAAGAAGACCAGCGACATGGAAAGGAAGACATCGAACATCCCCTTGGCCATAACGAGCTTTTGAGCCTCAACCGAATGGCTTCTTCCGTCCGTTCGACTGGAGACAACATTCCTAGTCGCCTCGGCCGTCCTCTGAGCGACGCGAACAGGGTTGGTAAGTGGGTCTTTCAAGTTGCCACCCACTTGTTGGGCAACTTCAGAAGCCTTCTTGATAGATCCCTCTACGCTGACGTTTTGAAGAGTGTCGACGGTGCGTTTGTGCGGTCAATCAAAGAGTCGACATTTGGGTTGCCAGTGGGTTTGGAGTGTTGGTCGTAGTTTGTGGAAGACATGGTGGGCTGTTGCTGCGGGCTTGTGAGTAGCTTGTACCTGGAAGATGGTAGGTATTTGTATGCTCTTTTTCAGTCTGAAATTATGTCAAACATTACTCAGTGGAGTAGGTTGGCGGACGTCATCGAATACGCTCTCGCCCAGGGAGTCGGTAACTGTGACTCAGGCTTTCTCATGGGAAGCCACAGAAGCAGCCATCCTTTCAACTGTAGGTCAGGGAAAGGGCCAAATGCGTACGGTATGCGCTGTTTTGCATGAGCGCAGATCGCAGGCTTGAGCGGAGCTGGGCACTTCGGCGAGCAGATGGTTTGAATTGGCTATAGCTTGAGACTTCAAGAGAAGTGGGTTCCACTGTGGCGAATGCAACCCCTGAATCTCTGTGTCGATCATGCCGATGTCATTGTCAAAAGTGAAACCTAAAACATAAGCCTGCGCAGGCAATTACGGCGACTTGACTGCGACTCGTGGAGGTAGTTATGGTTAAAAACCCAAAGGGCAGACGACGTACCTTGGAGAAGAAAGTCGTACTCCTGAGGACCAAAGTAAGAGCACATGTCAGCTAATGCCTAAACCACCGGGGGATGCAGTAATGTCGAATAGCAAACACACTCTGAGCGTAGAGTAAGCCGACCCAAGGAAAGAAAGCAGCGATAACATAGAAACGCAGCGACACTACACAAAGTAAGGCATATTGTTCTACAAGGTCACATTAGCACCCGTAGCATCGAGGAAAGGCAAGCCTACTCACAAGTCGTCTACCCTGTCCTTTGTCTCGCTCGTTCTCCGGTGCAGCATCGTATACATTAAAAGTCCGTGACCCATCCTCGTGAACAGTCATAATTGCTGCCATATTCCCGCAACGATAACAGTAGTTTGGCGCCGACCACACGGTGACGAGCTGCTCATCAAACATGTACTTGAACCCTTCCTGAACGAGTTGGTGGGCACGAGCGATAACGCTTAGTTTGTTGACATGGTTGAACTGCAATTGGGATGAGGATGGAGGGTTTGCAGGAGGGTATTTGGCTTACCTCTTGGGCAATGTTTCTTCCAAAGAGCCATCCTGCACCCGAGGACTGACCGCCCAAGACTCGACTTCGTCAGGATCCGACCACATTAAATCTAAGTTATGGGTTTCAGGATTGTTCGGAACACAGCTTGTTGACGTACCACAGAAAGCTCCTTCATGGGGAATCTCCTGCGACCGTGATAGAACACGAATCTGATCCAGAGTACGAATGTCTGGAGAGAGGCCTCCATGAACACAGAAAGATGTTCCATCGATGATCTGTGACATCGTTCAGGGCATGTCGTCTGCTATGGCTATTGCAAGCATACCGCTGCGATGCTGAGGAAGTCAAAGACACTACAGCAGCTTTCCAGACTGTCCCATTGCCGTATTTCTGTTGGCATTCGTCTAGACATTCAGCCGGCCGTTCTCATCCATACTTTAGGAGCAGACGCACCGTAGAACCCATACACCTGGGTGATCTGCCGACTCTCGTGGTTCCCTCTCAGCAGTGTCACCTTATCTGGATACCTAGGACATCCACAATTAGAAGACGATGAATAGCGATATACAGAAACGGTATTCACCTGGCTTTCAAAGCAAACATAACGAGACAGTTTCCAGACTGTAATGCCCTCTGTCCACGAAATCACCCTAGATAACGGGACCAAATCATCAATTACTTCACAGTACCATGAAAGAAAGCATAACCTACGTGCCATGAAGATATAACTTGTCTCTGGTATCTCTCCTCCTTTTCTCAGCAGCTCTATCAGATCCCAGAATTGGCCATGAATGTCGCCGCATATCGTTACTGGGCTTGAGACAGGTTGGATATTGGATTCTTCGAGCAGGATGCCCTTGACACGGTCACAGAGGGTAGTCATGTTCGCTCTCTGAGAGGTGTTCGCATTGTCGCAGCTGTTCAATCCATTCGTCAGGTTTGTATGGCATCGTAAGGAGTGAGGAGAAGCAGATTGTGGTCGTTGCAGTCCAAGATCATCATCAGGTCGAAGACGGGTTCATGTGGGCGCTGTGAATCTCCTTCCTCTCTGGGACGAAGCTCGACGTCGAGCTCGGCGATGACCACAAGGACCGACCTCCACGTCGTCTCTTATCGCACTATCATACCCCGCACTTATGCGGCTGTTATCCTGGCTCTGGCTGTTCTGCACGCTTGCTGTATCATGTCTGGCCATTCATGAAAGTGATGTCGGAGTCACCGACTGGTACAAGCAACTCATTGGCCGACCCTTTACTCTGGCAAGGGTCACAGCGCCTAAATTCGTGACCCAGGATCTATTGGTGACGACGACGAGCAGTAATGTTTTGGCTGCTATATCAGCCAAGGATGGGTCGTAGGTGCGTACGAAAGTCCTTGGGATCGACCTTCAGCTTACCCGATATTAGCCTGGAGACATATATTCGAACCTGAAGACCATTGGCTGCGTTCTTCGACCATGAGGAGGTGTGTGGTGTATGTTGAGCTTGAACGAAACTCTGACAGTTGGTAGTGGTGGCGACGTTATCTGGCCCTGGCGGCGCTGTGCTCAGGACATTCGACGTTGACACCGGTGTACTCGTTACCAGAGAAGCGACTACACGCCAATGAAGACGGGGCCCTCGTACATCCCAGACATCTTGGAAAGTTTGTCGCGTTCGACTCGACCTCCAAGGACGTCTACACCCTCACAAATGGACACACGTCACGCGCCTAAACGACAAGGGCCAGCCGATCTGGTGTTCTCTGCAGTTGACAAGACCATTCAGCGCCAGTACGTCCAACTGCACACAACCGCAGAGGCGCTTTACGTGGTCGGAGTCACTGGCGAGACCAAGTTGGCTATCATCACCCTCAACCCTTCCTCTGGAGAGGTCATCGCCCAGCGCGAATTCCCCGCTACTATTCTGGATGCTGCTGCCGACATCTTCACCCTCTCACTCCAAGGACTTTGTTGTCTGGGTCGAGGAAGGTGCCGCAAAGACTATGCCTCTTGACCCTCAACTCGAAGGGGAAGAGCGTTACCACCATCAACGATAGAGTCCTTGCGTACCTTGTCGATATCGGCTTCGAAGCAAGGCCAGTTCCTCGCTCAACTCATGGATAGCTCTGCTGTCCTCGTAAACTCCGGGAGGATGGAAAGGCTCTGACCTGGTCTATGACCTACCTTACAGGGATACGGGTGTCCAGTACAACAGCTGGGTAGGCGAGAAGGGCCAAGCATTCACTGCGCGCTCATACTGGTCTGACGAACAGCGAGTAAGTTTGTGGACTGTTGGAGACTTTGGCCTGGCTGACCTTGACGTTATTAGAAAATCATTTTGGACATTATCCAAGGTGACAAGGTTGTCCAAGAACTCCCCATCCCTTTCAATACCGGATCAGAGGGCATCCTCGACCACGTTGCCTTCCAAGTTACGAACGACGGCCAGGCGACTGCGGTCGTCACCTCGAGCTCGGGCTCTATTCAAGGCTTCAATGCCTCTGGTCTCCAATGGACCCGTACTGAGGCCCTCACGAACACCATCCTTGCCGAGTTTGTCGAACTCCCAGAACGCATCGCTACCGAATCCTCCGTGACCAAAAACGAGGGCATCGTTCGTCGCCTGATTCGACATATCGTCGAAGCTCAGAACCTTCCTCGTTACCTACTCAGCTTTGTCAAGCGTTTCGTCACCGGCTCATATGCATCGCAACATCGTCGGCTACACCCCAAGCCGACGGTTTGTATCGAGACACATTTGGCTTCAGGCAGATCATTGTGGCGGCTACGCAGCACGGAAAAGTCTTTGGAATAGACTCGAGTAACGGCGATATCCTCTGGAGCCGGACCCTTGGATTGGGTATGGCATTCATGACTGGAGGTGTGATCACACCAAAGAAGATCTTTGTCGTCAAGAGTGCCAGCGAAGGTGGCGACCCTGAAGTCGTTATTGTGGCCGACCGTCAAAGCGTACGAGTCACTTTTCCCTTTTACTGGCTACCTAAACCTGACATATTGTATTACAGGGCCAGAGTGTGACGGTAGTGTATCATTTCAACGCTCTGACAGGCGACGACGTTACTGGGGCCTCAGACAGACCAGGATTCATCGAAGGCGTCGAAATCTCCCACGGTGCCCCCGTCGACGCTTTCTTCCTCGAAGAGCAAAAGACAGTCCTTGTCGTGGATCCAGCTATGCAGGTGCATCTTACCCTAACACCGCCGAAACCCAATCTGCCTTCAAAGAAGTTCATTCAAAGCTTTCATTCCCTGTTAAGGCTCAGACTGTTGACAGCCATACGGTCGTGGGTCACAAAATCTTTTACAGAAAGTGAGAAGCCGACTGCGCAAGAAGTCTGGAGTCACAATCTACCTATTGGAGAAGACATTAGGGAAATCATTCCCCATGCCACCAAAGGCCCTATCGCTTCGCTCGGAAAGGTCTTGGGCAACCGTACGACACTGTACAAGTACCTAAACCCTCGACTCTTTTCAGTTACAACGGTCTCACGTACGAAGAGCTCATGTGGGCTCTACGTCCTCGACAGTGCCAAGGGAACGCTGGTCTACCACGTCGAAGTAAAAGCCCATAACGGGGTTTGCGATCTACAGGCTTCGTTGGTCGAGAACTGGCTGGTCTACCACTATTATGAGGGAGAGGGGCGGATGGGAACGTCAAAGGCTCAAAGGGGTATCGACTCGTCTCGGTCGAGTTTTACGAAGGCAAGGGAGTCGATCAGAAGACTGGCAGGTGCGCAGTCCAAGGTTGATTGCCTCTTGCGTAACTTAACTAATTTTCGAAATGAACTTCTAGCTCAGACATGGCTTCGTCCTCAGAGGCGACGACTGACTTTTCGGTGTATGAAGAGGCGTTTGTCTTCCCCCATGCCATTACAAGCCTAGCACCGACGATGACCAAGTACGGTATCACCACCAAGGACCTGTGTGTACGTAGGACCATCCATCTTTCTCCCCGTCTTTCCCTCCGTATCATCATTAACTGATAATGATTGCTGACCTATTTCTCCGTTCTGATTAGTTGCGACGAAGAATAACAAGATTCAGTCATTCCCAAGGCGGTACCTAGACCCTCGGCGACCTCATCGTAAACCCACGAGTGAAGAGATTGAGGAGAGCCTCATCCAATACGATTCCGTGGTGGTGGATGACCCTAAACGAGTTGTTTCTCACGAATACGAGGTACGCTGTCAAACACACTTTTTTTTCTTCCCGCTTCTTCATTTTTGTCTCTGCTTCTTCTTGATTGATTGATGAACCTTTTTCGCTGATTGTCGTTGCGATTTACCGACTTTGCGGTTATCCTCTAGGTTGCGAATGTCAAGAAGATTGTGACTGCTCCTGCACTCCTCGAGTCGACATCGCTCGTGTTTGCATTTGGCTTGGATATGTTCCTCACGCGTGGCACCGTCGATACGTTTGACGTCCTCAGCGAGAACTTCAACAAGGTACAACGTGGTGATTACCATCTCGGCGCTTGCGGTGGCCATCCTCATTACTAGACCTATGGTTGCCAAAAAGAGGCTGAGGAAAAGTGGTATCAGTAGATCGAGGGAACGAGCCAACCGCGATGTGCAAGGAAATCACAGCCTTGTAATTGGTAGAAATCATAACAAGGGCGTTTCGATTATCTCTCGTTAACGGGCTTTGTGACCGTCTATCTCATGTTGACTCGTGAGTAGGTAAGTAACAGCACTTGAAACAGTTGAAGTCTGTCGCGTCTCTTTGGCTTGCCTTGGCGATCCATATTGACGAGTACTGGTTGCTCACAGTAGGCTTGGACGATCCGAAGTCTCAGGATATCAGGCCTTGGAAAGAGCTGTGAACAGGTCTTCTCCCTCTGCAATGCAAACTCAGCCAAGGGGCGCATTGATCACACACATAAGGAGTTATCGAGGCTTCATGGAGCTCTGCGCATATTAGACGCCCGGTGCCACGTCCTGATATGGTCAAACGTGCTATATTTGGTTCACCATCCACAGCAAAGCAAAAAGCTGTGTGAACTCGAATCGACGCGCTGCTGCGCCTACGGCACCTCCGTTCCAACACAGAAGGAAGGGCAGAGTAGGCCGTTCGTCCCGTACTAATAATAGGTTTTGACGGGATCCTCGACACTGGATGAAACGGCAGTTCCTCGTTGATGTAGCGCCCGCGTGAAGTGGCCGCGTTGCTCGCTAGCTGCAAGAAAACTGGTATGTCAACATTTGACCTCAAGGAAACTCTGAACTCGGGTCAATATTTGCTGTTCAAGAAGCGCGACTGCGCATCGGTTGCGCATACCCACCAACGTTAGGCCCATATCTGTAATAACGATTCCCAAAGTGATACACGGTCGAGCTTCTAACAGATGCACAAAGGCTATATTGACGGGATAACGTCTTCCCGCAGCTTCTTTAGGAAATTGGGTCGGGAAACTGGAAGGGTGCTTGATTATCAGAGTCAACACCTGGGGTGCCCGACAAGCCAGGGCGTTTGTTCGATGGTAGGCACAGATATGTAAACGGTAACGTTGTACGGAGATGTTCTGTCTTGGAGGGAAAGGGGATAGCCACTCGCAACGGGCACATACAGCCAGTGGGTCAAAGTATAAAAGCCTCTCGGTTTTCAGCCAATGTTCTCCAGTAGCTTACTACCCTCTTTCAAGCTTAAAACCTCTACACCAACTCTCAACTACCTTCACTACCAAAATGAAGCTCTCTGTCCTCTTTACTACCCTCGCTGTCACCCTCGGTGCCTTGGCCTTCCTCAGGGAGGCGGAACACCCCAGCGACGTGCTCGTCTGGAATGAAGTCCTGGAGGACCTCCAGACCCAAACTTGTGAGGTAGCTAAAGGCTACGTTTTCGAGCTCAACTGATCTGGGGAACCAATCATAGCTACCAAGGTGGTCAATGCGCCAGCCCCGTTCGCAAGGTAATTCCTGCTCTCCCCACGTCGATACAATCAATCTGACCACCCCCAAGATTCTCCGTATCGTCTTCCATGACTCTATCGGTTTTTTCCAACTTCTTGATTAGCCAAGGTCTCTTTGGGTAAGTCCTCCTAACAACTCGGCTAGGAGCGATGCTGATCACTCGGTTTCAACAGAGGAGGAGGTGCAGGTATGCCCACTTGGAACACATTGCATCGGCTGCGCCTAACGTTAAATTAGATGGTTCCATCATTGCTTTTCTAAGTTGAGCTCGCCTTTGGTACGTAACTCTCCTCAGGCTTCCTTAGCCGCCGGGGCATTCATTTACGGGGACTTGTAGCTGCAAACGGTGGCCTCTCGCCCACCATCGAAGCCCTTCGTGAAACTGCCCTCAGGCACGGCGTTTCTTTTGGTGACATGTGAGTATCCCTCGAGGCAGCTTCCAACCCAATTACTCATCGCCCTCCCTAGTATCCAATTCGCTACAGCTGTTGGAATGTCCAACTGCCCAGGCTCCCCTCGCCTCGAGTTCCTTGCCGGTCGCGGCGACGCTACCCAGGCCTCTCCTACCTCTCTTATTCCTGGACCCGGAAACACTGTTGATGCCATGCTCAACCGTATGGCTGACGCTGGTTTCACTCCTGAGGAGCTTGTCGACCTCTTGGCCGCCCACAGCTTGGCCAGCCAGGAAGGATTGAACGCCGCAATCTTCGTGAGTGTCACTATGTTATCTGACCCGTCGACACACCCTTACCTTTGCTTTAGAGGAGCCCCTCGACTCCACTCCCCAGACATTCGATACCCAGTTCTATATCGAGGTGAGCTTCCGCAACCCCACAACGCTGCCACGTTTGCTGATTGAGCCACAGACCTCTTTGAACGGAACCCTTGCACCCAGTGGAACTCTTACCTTTGCCGAAGAGCTTTCGCCCTCCCTGGCAGTTCAGGATGCGCAGCGATGCTCGCTTGGCTCGCGACCCTAGGTTCGTTCTTTCCTCCTCCAATCATCGCTCTGACATCTCATCCACGCTCCTCCAGGACCGCCTGTCACTGGCAAGCATTGGCTGCCCGACCACGATTTGATGTCCACCCGCTTCCGTGCTTGCCATGTCTAAGATGTCTCTTGCTTGGATTCGACCGTAACACATTGACCGACTGCTCCGACATCATCCCAGCGGCCGCTGGTATCACTACCACTCCCACCATCCCCCCTGGCTTGACTGCTGATGACCTTATCAGCTCGGTACGCATTCAATCTTTCTTCAATACGAGACGTGATACTGACAAAGGCTAATCGAACAGTGCCCCACGGTCCCCTTCCCTAACATTCCTGTCGCTGAGGGTGCTCCCCTTCCTAGCCTCCTCCCCGCTGTGAGTATTCGGCCTGAGCTACTACGCTTAATGACATGACTGACAGAATTTCATGCAGCCTTAAACAGTAGAATTGCTTGTATATATGGGGCCGTCAGATGGGTTTTGCTTTAGACATGGTTTACGGACAGCTATTTATCACTCACTAGAGTAGGCTTATAATTTGTGGTAGGAACTAGATAATCCACATATTCAACAACCTCTTTGATCAAACGCTTCGGCAGCTAAATCTTAGATTCTCATTTGTGTTCGCTTCCCACCAAAAGTTCGCAGCCGTGGTATGCATCTGTAATAGGAAGTCCTGATTCCATTTTGGGCATGCAAGCTGAGCCATGTGGCACCAAACACCACCAAGCGCTTTGACGCCCCAATGTTATTGTATCCGCTTCCTTGCCACTCGATCTTCCGTTTCGTTTGTAGCCCGACATTGTATTAGGCTCCCGCATGCCACCACCTCTGAGCCTCTGCCCTATATATACATTAACAGCGACTTGCAAGACTGGCAGAACAACTGCTCTGAAATAGTCCCTCCTGTCTCATCATCCAAAGACCACCACATACGTCCAAGGAAGTGGGAGAACATTATCTCTTTACTGACCCCACCAAGTCAACTCTGAGGTTAAAACCAGACTACGAGCTAGGCAAAGTCGAGGCCCAGCGAGAGGATCAAAAGCAGCACGTTGGGCATGTCGGTGGGCTGAAGCCTGAAAGAACTGGAAGGACTGAATGCCCTGGATACCCTGATCAAGCATCCTTTGGGAAGAGGGTCTAGCATCGGGACGAAGTACTTGAATTCTTACATGAAACAGTTGCTTCAAGCGATACCTTGAAGTCTACCGCGAAAAGGCTTCCAGCAAAACATTGAAATACGGAGAAGAAGGAGAAACTAGAGGCCATGGACTCGTATTTCTTCACCTACCTAACTATATACTTCAGATACAAGATACAACCGTGGTACATCCTACACGCAACCTATGGATTTTCGTTTCGTTCTACTGCGGTTGAAAGGTCCCAATTGTGAGAAGAACAATGCACCGGATATCAGAACCAGAAGCTAGCGCTCTCAATAATCTGGGTATACAGTAATGTCAAGCAGTACATTCGGTAAAGATACCGAGCGGTCTTTCCTGTACCTCGCCTCACCCGTCTCGTTCGAGCCGATAATGATGTGAACTTCCTGAAGCGAAGGAGACAGTACCGCAGCCCGCGATACGAGCATTGCTGCAATGACACCTTCGGTAGGCTCCCACACCTCCAGATTGATGTATTCGAGTCGAGGGAAAGGGCGCGAAGTCGGAGTGAACGACAAAACCCTCAAAGTTTTGTCCGATAGGAAAGTGGCCAGGTGCAGACGGCGAAGATCTTCGAACATGGGCAGTGAAAAGATGGTTGTGAACTCTTCTGATACCGACGGGTATGATCTTTCATAGCGAAGCTCTTGGAGGCGACACTCAGGGTGTCGGTTCGAAAAGCGTTCGATGGCGGGCCATGTAGTCTCTGTCAGGTGTTCGGTGGAGTCCATACGGGTTATTAGACACAAGGAGATCAGGCTTGGTAAATCCAAACAGTCGATCATGGCGCCAGGGTCGTCGCATACAAGCTTCAGATGACGGAGGGTGTGGGAGGAAGGTTGCTGGCGCAAGGGTTTGCCGTCGCTTATCAGCGCAATTTGACACCTTTGAAGGGATGTGCAGCGCTCTAAAAGTTCTGGAAAAAGCGGGTAACGGCACATCGTCTTCCATGAGGTTTACCTCTTTCAGATTGTGCCACGGAAGGGGATTAATCCAGGTTAGCGTGAAGAATGAAGCATCTGCACGGATGGACTGGATGACCTTGGATGAGGTACAGAGGCGACTGCACACTTCCCGCCAACTATCGAGGCCGTCGATTCGCGGCTGTCGAAGACCCTGGAGGTAGATTCGCCGCAGTTGTGGTGTGTGAAGGTCATCCCACCAGCGTTCATTGGCAGCATATGCCCCTAGGATGGACAAGGAGGCGTCTTCCCATCTCGCAGAATGCAAAGACAAGGTCTTGAGTGCTTCGCAACACAAACGATGAGCTTCGGGCTGAAGGTAATATCCTTCGAAAATATAAAGCCGGAGAGGTGCAGGCTGCGAGAGGTCCAGCCATAGACGAAGCATATCTATGTCTTCTGGGCGAATGGTGGCATCGCCGAAGACCTTGATGCTCGACCAGAGACAAGGCATTGTGTGGGACAATTCCCTCCATGTCGAGCAAACATGACCCAGTAGCACCGGGCTATGCGTTCTGTCTTCTTTATCCGGATGATAAACACGGATACAGCTCCTTCCCCCTTTCCCGGAGTCGTCGGGAAGCGAGAGGTAGTGAGAGAAGATGCTGACCATGATGTCGTATGATAGCGAATGAACGGTGGTGGAAGACGGGAGAGACCTTGAATCCATCGTCATGGACTCTTTGGCTTAAAACTTCTGAGCTCAATCTTAGCAGTTGAATATAGGGCCTTCTCGATAATCTCACCTTTAGGTTGTGGTAATTGTCAACATTTTGTTCAGGGGTCTCCCGCCAAGGAGGCAGGGGGCCGCATCAAAATGATGGACTTAGTCATACAGCTGATCGTTCAAGTTCACCATCGTGACCAAGTACTTCATGATCAGAGCTTCCATGTAAGTGCAACACCGAGCGCTGATAATGAATTCAATTCCGAACGTCCGGTGTCTTGTATTGCAATCTCTCGTGCCACCGTCGTGCTGCCACCATACCAACTGACAAACCAGGTTTGTAGAGTTTGTCTGAACTCACGGCCATGGGCATTGGGACAGGATTCATCCCTTTCAAAGATTTGCGCTCCCGGGAAGCACGTTCATGATCACTCGCCCGTCACCACTTTGGATGTAAATACACAAGAACCCATGACAAAGACGGCATCTAACCACCTCTCCCTCATAACCATTACCTCTCCATCATGCCTACCATCTCATCCAACGACAAGGTTCTTGTTACTGGAGCCAACGGCTTCATGGCTCTTTGGATTGTCAAGATAATCCTTGAAAGAGAAAACTCTGTCCGCGCTGCTATCCGCTTTGAGAGCAAGAGCTCCACCCTTCAACGGCTCTTCCGGTCGTATGGCGATAAGCTCGCGAGATCGCCATCGTCCCAGATATGACAAAGGCACGGATCCTGCACCAGGAACCTTCCATCCATGAGCTTCTATTGTTTTCCCCTCAGGGACAACGCTTGGGACGAGGCTACCCAGGGGTCGCAAGCTGTTGAACACAGCTGCTCGGGCAGACTTCAGCGATCCTAACCCCAAACCAGAAGGTCAGGCCTCCCGGCCGCCTCCGGAACCTCTCAGGTGCAGCGGAGGGAATTCTAATCCTTTGGTCCAGATTTCATTCAACCCGCCATCAAGGGAACTGTGGGTATCCTCCAGAGCGCCTTGAAGTACAGGTACGGAGGTTACAGATTCAAATTGCTGTGCGTCACAAACTGATATGCTTGTATCAAGGATGGCCTCAAGAGGTTATCAGCTCAAATCTCGTAGCAGCAGCGGATCTTATGGGCCCCCAAGGCTTTACACTGAGGGAGATTGGAACGAAGTAGCCCTCAGGAGAGGTCGAATCGAAGGGCGCCAAAGCTGGTGTACACCATATCTATGGTACGTATACATGGAAAGCTTTTGCGGAGAAGGGTAGGCTGGGCATCCTTTTATGCAACAGACCTACCAAACATCACTCTCCCTAGCTGCATGGGATTTATACAGGCAGCACCAGAGCGAAGTTACCTGGGATTTGAGCGTGATTCTCCCGCCACTGGTTCGTACCCTTCCTCTGCCAGGAATTTCCAAGACTGATCAAAGCATACACAGGTCTTAGGTGTAAGGGCTTTTACTTTTACTCTCCTATGCAGCTCCTTGAACAAATCCCTAGCCGGTACTGGGAGAGGGTTCCTCTCCCGAAGCTCTCAGCGGTTCAGTCAAGTTCTTCTGGAACTTTGTTGTCTCGGATACTCCCAAGCCCCGAGAGGCTCTTGGTGGTCACGCCACTTGGGTCGACGTTCGAGACCTCGCCGAAGCACACGTCCTCGCTCTCGAGAAAGAGAAGGCAGGAGGCGAACGTATCTTCGCATGCGCTGGTTCATTCGTCTGGCAAGACCTTGCAAGTGCCCGACTCTTATCGTGATTTGGATTACAAACTTACGCAGCTTTATCTCCTGTTTAGTGGACGCTGCCTACAACCTTAAATCCCCAGATCGCACCTTGTCACCGGGGTTCCCTGACTTGAGCAGAGACACCCCCATGAAGCTCTCTACCACTAAGAGCGACGAGATCTTTGCCCTCATATATAGATCAAAGGAAGAAGAAACCGTTCGAGACTCCCTCGATGACTTCGCTAAGCGTGGGTTCTAAGGGTGAAATTTCTGATCAATTACAAGCCAGGTGGACAATGGTGGAATGTATGTACCACGTGTTCGTGACCAATATCGACCACAGTGATTCACATTGGGGTTCATGCAATGCTCGGAAATCCGTACAGGTATGTGGGCGCTGTAGAAATCCCAGATTAAAGCCGGCTGCGATCTGAGACCAGCATTGCGGTTTCAATCGTGAATTCGCTTAGTGAGGTGAGGATGACAAATGAGATCATGTAACAGTTACTCAGCACGATGGAACACTTCAAAAGCAAACCATTGAGTCCTTTTCTGTGAGTAACACATTTCCCCATCTTTGAACACCCACCTGAACTTAAAATGCCAGCAATCGCCGCCCCCTGCCAAGGTTCTCCTCAGTGGCATCAATGGCTACATCGGCATGCACGTTGCCCAAGCCCTTCTTTCGAAAGGCTATTCAGTTAGAGGAGCTGTGAGAACCGCTGAGAAAGGGAAGCACCTGAAGGAAGTCTTCGCTTCCTACGGCGACAAGTTTGAGCTTGTGGTCGTTCCTGATATTACGAAGGTATTTGTTCTTAATGAGACAGACAACACAAGTATTGAAGGCGATCGATAGGAAGGAGCCTTCGATGAGGCGGTCAAGGGTGTCGATGCCATCGCCCATACCGCTTCACCTGTACCTACAGGCCAGATCCAAGTTCCTGCAGGTACGATTATCTTTGATTGCGAGGGTAATTAGTGCTCATCTATCTGTAGAGCTGATCGATCCTGCGGTCAAGGGCACTACCGGGATACTCAAGAGCGCGATCAAGAACGCGTAAGTTCTTAATACCTCGTTGATAACCCTCCTAAGCTCATCCCCTCGTTCAGCCCTGGACTTCAGAGGATCGTGACAACTTCGAGCATTGCCGCGGTTATGAACAGCGACCCCAAGCAGTCGGTTTTCACTGAAAACGACTGGAACGACGCTGCTGTGAAGAATGTTGAGGAGAAAGGCGTTGACGCTGGAGGAATGGCCGTGTATCAAGCGTCAAAGACACTTGCGGAGAGAGGTGGGTGCCTTTGGGTGTCTTTCTCAACCCCTCGCTGATCATATCACCTGCCTCAGCTGCTTGGGATTTATGGAAAGAGAACAAGGATCAACTCAATTGGGACATCACAACGTTGTGCCCACCATTTGTAAGTTCGATATTTCTGAGATTCGGCTCACTACACTCTCTGACGTTATCCTTCTTTGCCAGGTGTTCGGAGTGAGTTTTCGTCGTGCCTGTGAAACCCCTCTGATGGTTCTGACAATTGTTTTTCTGCCTAGCCCCCCATTCACGAGGTTTCAAGCCTCGAAACCCTTAACGCCTCAATGAAGATATGGTGGAATACTGTCGTCGTGACCGAACCGACACGCGAGAGCGTTGTATCTGACCATTCATGGATTGACGTCCGTGATCTCGCGACTGCTCACGTTCTTGCTCTCGAAACTCCTGCTGCAGGCGGTGAGCGTTTGCTCGTGTCTAGCGGCAAAGCCTTCTGGCAAGACTGGAGTGAGTGCTTCTCTGCGATGTGGAAAGTCTTTACTGAGCATGTTCATCTTAGTTGATGCTGCCAACTCTGTACAACCTTCACCCCTCCCGAACCATAAGATTCCCAAAGGCTTCCCTGATGTAGAGCGCGTTGTCAAGCGTAGACTCGATACGAAGAAGGAGCAGGGTATCCTCGGTCTCAAGTACAAGTCCAAGGAGGACACTGCAAGGGACATCTTGGAGGACTTCGCCAAACGCGGATGGTAATCGTACAGCAGTGGTAGCACATCGCACATGGCTCAACAGTAGATAGGCGTCCCAATAATAGCGTTCTATCCGAACATCCGCGAACACCGCAGTTTCGGGAGGTAAACTGACGTTCACGCTCGGCATCGTCTTGATAAGCTCATGGTCACAGGAGCGACATTCATTATCAATGCATCTGAATCAAAGGGGATTCTCGAACCCCGGATTAGCATTGCTCCACAATCTACTGAAGATATAAGAGCCCTCGTAAAGAAGGAAGCTTCGTCAGGTATTATCTCTCCAGCCCTTCAGGTACGACATAGAAAACATCATGCCCACCCTTTCGTCTGGAGACAAAGCGCTAGTCACTGGCAGCAATGGTTATCTGGCCATGTGGATAATCCGTGGCCTTGTTAGAGAAGGGCTACTCAGTCAGAGCGCAGTGAGGTCCGCTGCAAAAGGGAAACACTTACAAGACTACTTTGCTTCCTACAGCGCTAAGTTTGAGATCGCTATCGTCCCTGATATCACGCAGGTGCGCAAACATTTCATGATCTATCTTGGAGAAAGCTATTGACATGAATCTAGGAGGGTGCTTTCGATGAGGCAATCAAAGGCGTACATGCCAGTCGTCCACACGGCTTCACCTGTTCAGACGTCAGCCGACGATCCTCAAGGTGTTTAGATGCCATAATTAAAGCTGCACACATACTTATGTCATTTCAGAGCTGATTACCCCTGCACTTCATGGGACAAATGGTGTGCTGAAGAGTGTCCTCAAGGAACGGGTAAGAGCACTTCAGCCACCAGGTTCTGACGACTCACCTTGTCCACAATAGAACAGAAGTGAAGCGGGATCGTCATCACCTCCAGCTGCGCGGCAGTTGTCAGTATTGGCAAAGGGTTCCGAGTCTACAATGAAAATGACTGGAACGAAGATTCTATCAGAGAAGTCGAGGCTAAGGGAAGAGACGCTACCGGTATGGCAAAATATCAAGCGTCGAAGACACTCGCGGAGAAAGGTATTAATCTCAATCATTCGCTGAGAGCTGCGGCTGAAGACTTCTCTACAGCCGCTTGGAGGTTGTACAACGAGCATAAAGACAAGCTCAGGTGGGACCTGACGGTTATCCAGCCAGCCATACGTACGTTACTTGCAATCGCAGTGCTAGGCCGCTTTGACTTGATACCTCAAAACGATTCGTATACAGATCTTTGGCGTAAGTGTCCGTCTCTCGACCTAATTGAGATAGGTCTTTACAAACCACAAAGCCCGTTATCCACGACGTTGCTTCCCCCACCAACCTCAACGTTTCGATGAAGTACTGGTGGGACATGGTCGTTTCCCAAGAGCCCAAAACGCGGGAGGCTCTAAGTGGCGGAGGGTCTTGGGTCCATGTGCGCGATCTGGCTGAAGGCGCATATCCTTGCGCTGGAGAAAGAGTCAGCCGGAGGAGAGCGAATTATAGTCAGCGCCGGTCAGTGGGTGTGGCAAGAATGGGGTGCGTCATTTCCCAATGCTCAAAATTAACGCGAGCTCACCACAAATGGTCCATAAAGTTGATGCGGCAAGGTCATTGGAGCCTTCCCCGCTTCCGAACCACGACATTGCACCTGGGTTCCCAGATGTTCAGAAAGTGTATCCGAACGAGTTCGACACTTCCAAAGCAGCCACCATCCTTGGTATAAAGTGGAGGTCCAAGTTGGAAACGACGAGGGACATCTTGGAAGATTTTGCAATGCATGGATGGTAGATACATAGGTTCTCAAACGGAGTCAATAGATCTCTTAACCGATGCTGTGGAACATGGAAATACGTGCAGACAACCAATCGTTGAAGTAACCCTTTGCATCGATATTTCCAAGCAGTAAAGTCGATGGTGATGGTGACAGGTCAAAAAGCGCAAATGTCAATACACCCGAATGTCAATACACCCGCTCTCAAACAGGTGCAAACACTTGGCGCGCGCGCTTAACACAAAAATAGCGCGTATTGCCTCGCGCGATGAGGCGGGGCGCATACGCAGGCATTGAGGAAACTCCCTCAGGATTTATCGATGAATGAGATGGTTGCTATTTATACATTTCTTGATAGTGTACATTGCAAAACATGGTTTCGTTGAGCGTAACAAAGTATCCGCGTGCCACGGTACGCTGTGTCCGCTCTTCGTGAGCATTAAGGAATAAATTAGACATTAATGTTGATGGGAGTGCATCCGATGGCAACGACACCGCCTGTATCCCAGTTAGCCAGCCTGTAGAGCAGATAAGGCAGAAGAGATACGCACTGAAGTTGTTGTTGCTGCAGCAGACGGTCTGTCCAGAGCTGAGGAATGAGTTAGCACGACGACTAGAAAGCAAGAAAACATGAGAAGAGCTCACCAAGAGTTTCCGGGAAGGCCGATAACGGTGATCGGGCTGCAGGTGACACCGACGATGACATTGAGGTCCTGGAGGACGATGCCCAACAAGCCGAGGAGGACGGCGGTGCTGGGGTCATCTGCCTTGGTGGTGCTGTTGCAGCACTGGATGGGACCCGTCTCGCAAGAGGGAGCGGGTGGGGGGTAGGTTAGGGTCGGTGGGGGCAGCGATGGCGGCCACAGCGAGAGCTGCGAGAGTGGTGAAGAGCGTGAATTGCATGTTGGAAAAGGTTTAGAGGTTGATAAGCTTTGAAGGGCTGTTGTCTCTGAGGATTTACAGTCGTTTTCTTGTACTTATATACCCCAGGCAATAGGGAGTTGGCCGTGTTCAACTCGTCATAGCATAAGATTGCGACTTGTACAGTTACATTTCACAGGGACATCGCTGCAGACACGTTTGACTGTTACTCCACGACATGAGAGACAAAGTGGAGTTCGAGTTGGCTTCTTCATGGCGTTCAGATGGGTGCAGGCTGCCCAGGATTCTAGACATCAAATTGGAATTGAAATTCTGTCAGTAATGGTGTCACTTGAGAAGAGTGGCTCTTGATGTCGAAGCATGTTGAAGCCTGAAAATCCTTGAGAATCAAAATGATGCGGAGCAGAATGATTGGCGGTTCCTGGCTCAGGTGAGCTTCGAAGTTTGGCGTACCGAGTATAAAGAAGGTATACTAATGCAGTCATTCCCATGGACTCGAAATGCTGCAAGATTTCTAGATCGCTGAATGGAACCAGTCTTGCAAAGACATCAGCGAATGTCCCTCGAGAGCAACGACTCGGAGGCAGGGAGAATTACTCCCTAAATGACATCGTTGCCTCGAGTTCCAACACGTTTTCCCCCTCAAAAGGCGCTTTGATTGTAATACTCATTCAGTCGCAACTTGACATGAGAGAAAAACGGATAATACATGCCTTCCTTGGCTAGCCATGTTTTCCCTTCACACATCGCGGGTACTTGCCGCAACTCAACGTTGTTTTTTGAAGGTGATATGGAGACGTCACCCACATGTCGGAAAAAAGAAAAAAAAAGAACCCTTTTCGTCCTGTTAGACGCCGAGCGCAATTTCTTGAAGAGTCTTGTAACAATGCGCTTTGTTTGGGTGTTCCCCAATTGAACTTGACAGCATTCCGAAGCAGCTACCACGCCTTCGAGTTCTACGATGGAGTATCTCATTGCTTGGATTCTGAATGTGTGAGAGAAGTTGTGGAGCATACGTCCAAGATCTGTGGAGGAGAACCAAGGTGTCAACAGCCGCTAGGCGCTCTCAAGCCACAACAGAGCACGCTTGTTCGAGCACCCATCTAAATAACAAAATCAAAATCAGCGGGATCAATAGTCTAATTGAGGGGCAGACAACCCTTTCAAGGAAAAAAGGAGATGCTGAGCAGGGCTTACGAGCAACCAATCTGTGGTTCTAAGGCTCTGTTGAAAGTCAAAATTGTGCTTGAGACCACTGGATTTGTCTAACGGCGACTCTGTGAGTTAATGGAAGGAATGCCGCAATGGGCCCCACATCAGCGAACCCATCGGGGACAATGAGGAGGATAGAAGACAGTTGCGTGCGCTCAGCTGACGCTCACTCTGGGAAAGGTGCGAAGAAAGGACTCGCGAAGAAAGTTCCCCCCAGTATGCTAGCGTTATTATTTGACCCCGGCAGAGGGTACACCGGGCAAGACTGAGAAACGTAACACCGTGCAAAGGGACTCGGATTCGCATCTAGCTTCTTCGAGACTTTTCAGGCTTCGACATCAGGAGCTTCCTAAAGTGACGCCATTACTGACAGAATTCCATTTCAAATTTGATTTTTAAAGAACCCTGCGTCCATCCAAGGCGACATGAAGAAGCCTTGCCCGAACTCCACCTTGATCATGACTGTCATGGCGTGGAGTAGCAGTCAACCGTGTCTACAACGATCGATGCCCTTGTAAATGTTCAAGCCTCTAGTACCAATGACGAGTTGAGTAAGTGCAACGCCCTACTAATACTGCCTGGGGGTATATAAGCCCTGAGAAACGACGCTAAATCCTCAGAGTCAACAGCCCTTTAAAGCCCTATCAGCCTCTACACCTTTTCCAGCATGCAATTCACGCTCTTCACCACTCTCGCAGCTCTCGCTGTGGCCGCCATCGCTGCCCCCACCGACCCTACAACGACCCCCGCTCCCTCTTGCGAGACGGGTCCCCATCCAGTGCTGCAACAGCACCACCAAGGCAGATGACCCCAGCACCGCCGTCCTCCTCGGCTTGTTGGGCATCGTCCTCCAGGACCTCAATGTCATCGTCGGTGTCACCTGCAGCCCAATCAGTGTTATTGGTGTGCCAGGAAACTCTTGGTGAGTTCTCTCGGTCTTGTCGTGCCTTATGATCGTCGTCCTAACTCGTTTATCAGCTCTGGCCAGACTGTGTGCTGCAGCGACAACAGCTTCAGTACGGTCTTCCTCCCTTCTCTGCTGTAAGAAGTACGGCTTGCTAACTGCCTCGCAGAGGGTGTCGTCGCCATTGGATGCACTCCCATCAACATCAACGCCTAATTTATTCCTAAGTAATACTCACGAAGAGCGAGAGGCAGGACAGTGTACAAGCACACAGATACTCTGCTCCTCTTACGCTCAAAGAGTCATGTTTTGTACTTGATAATAGTTGTGGTGTATCATTCATGATGAATACTTGCCACACCATCCTGAAGGAATCGTGAAAGTGTTCTTTTTTTGCTCCCGTCGATCCCGCTTTTGGAAAGGTTTCATCCTTATTTGGTGGTCCGGCGGCCGCTGCCAAGGATCAGCGCAGACCTCGCCCAAATTCGGCTATACTTGCGCCTTCATTGCTCGTTTGATCCACTGTCATGTACAGTAGTTGCAGCCAAAAGTGATCTATTCCGAGCTCTATTAGTATCATCTATCTTTCTAAGGCGGTGGGCCTCCTCGAGGACGACCTCGTCCCCTGAAACCACCTCGACGAGGACCTCGGCTCTGCTGTTGTGGCTGCTGCTGCTGTTGCTGCTGTGGTTGCTGCCGGTCCCGGCCTATCCAAGACCGACCGGATATATTATGCTCCTTCGAAACGGGGTGGACCACGCCCACTACCACCGCCACCACCACCTCCTCTGCCACCACCTCTACTACCTCCGCCGCCGCCGCCGCCGCCTCGCCCTCCTCCAGGCTCACCACCCCCGTCCACCAGCTCCCTCCCTCCCAGGTAACTGCTTCACTACATTCAACCCACTACACCCTCTCAGCCCCATCATACCCACCGTCTTGGCCAAAACGGCGGTGCCAGCCCATCTCTTCCCTTGTTGATACAACAACACAGTTCTTTGCATAAAAGTTTGCCGTCGCGATGAAGGGTATCCGTATTCCACTTGAGGAGTTTGAGGTTAGATTTATAGTATCCCAAAAAGGCTTGGTACGCTTGAGCTTTGGCGTCGTCTTCAACGCGCAGAAGGGCGGGTTGGATGAGTGCATGGGCTTGTGCGAGAGTAATGGTAGCGGGGGAGGAGGAGGGAAGAGGTTGGAGAGGAAGCTGACGCATGTCGGGGGTGGAGACAAAGGGGAGTTCGAAATCTGCAGAGGAGGAGGATGCCGTGGCCTTGGGCACCTGCGCGGGCTGTTCGTCCAAGCCGATGAACATCTGGAGAAGAGAGTGTCAGGATGGTGGTTCGGAGAATGAAGGGTACTGCTCACATTGTTCGCCGTTCATAGGGAGGCCGATTTGCATGACCTGGTAGTTGCGCCTCGTTAGAGACACTTTTGAGATGAGATCAAGGGCAGAGACTTACCAAGCTCACACCTGGGATATCGATACCCCTCGCCACAACATCAGAGCTAAACAGGATACCCGTCTTGGCATCCCTAAACTCCTCCGTGACCTTTGTTCGCTTCGACTGCGACATCCTACTGTGGATCTCCCAAGTCGTAAGTGGCTTGGAAAGTTGAAGGTTCTGGAAGATATCATAGTGCATTGCAGCTGCTCGTGCGGTTGGAAGGAAGCACATGACTGCAAGGATCGTATTGGTCAACGGTGTGTGCACAGGAGTAAGAGAAGGGATAGCGGACCTTTGAATTCATCGCCTTGTTTCTCGTATTCCTCGAGGAGGATTTGAACGGAGGAAGCGATGAGATCTTGAAGTGGGACAGCTCGATAATGCTGGTCGACCCTCTCATGCGTGTTCAGGTCCTCTGCAGTCAAAGTGGAAATGAATTGATGGTTGGGTAACAAGGCGATGGAAGCAATCTGCAAATACGTATATTATGAGTAACCTGGGCAACGATGTAGACAAAGAAGGGTACCTGGTGCACGCTCTGTGGGATGGTAGCGCTGAAGAGCAAGGTCTGCCTGGAGACGGTGCTCCTCTTCGGTAGAGCGTTCAAGATTTTCATTCAGTTCATTTCTGAAGCCTTGATCGAGAAGACGGTCGGCTTCGTCAAGTACGAGGCAACCTAAAACCAATAGTTAGATACGGAAGTAAGTGGTCGAGGATTTGGCCTACGAAGTTGGGACAGGCGGGCGCCAAGTGAGTAGTTCTCGAGGAGGTCAACCAGTCTCCCAGGGGTAGCGATAAGAATGTCAGTCCTGAGTAAGAGTTGAGCGAAGCCCTAAGAATCAGCTAAGTGAGGTCTCCTACCTGCTTCGTTTCATTCGAGAAACATCCGAAGAAATATTCGTCCCGCCAACGACGACTTGAACGCCAACATCTGCAGCTGCAGGCAGAGCGTTACAGATCCCAGTGGCGGCGTCGGCAATCTGAATGGCGAGCTCTCGAGTGGGCGAGAGAACCAGAATCGTCGTTTGAGACTGGGGAGGCCTTTGGCTTGACGATGTGAGGTTTTGGATGGCGGGTACCAGAAAGGCGAGGGTCTTGCCGGTACCAGTCTTGGCTTGTGCAAGACTGAGGATTTTCTCGTTAGAAGCATAACCGTTGGAAGTAAGACCAAGGACTTACACATCGGCACCAGATAAAATAGGTTGCAGGGTCTTTGCCTGAACCTAACAGTGATAACAAAGCTACTGTAAGTACGTCAGCCGCCTCTGCTGCCTGGTGTAATTTAACGTATAGCGCCACGAGAAGCTACCCACCTCTGTACAGTACTCAAAAGGTACCGCTCGGACGAGGTCCTGTGACAAGCCAGGAATATCGCTGAACCGCACAGTGCTCAAGTGCGAGGCCGGTTCAGGGACTCCTGGCTGAGCAGGTCGGGGGCATAGGAATTGGAGGGCCTTGGTACAGTAGCATTTGGTGCAGCTCGAGCAGCTGAGCTTTTGGCTGGTCCGCGTCCGCGAGGACGCCTGGGACGTTGGTTTTGAGTGGTAGACATGGTCGTTGACTTTCAAGGGTGTAGCTCGAACGCGTTTTTTGATTCATGGCAAGTCCGATCACGGCATCTTACAGCCCCTAATTTGGGCAGACCAGCTGGAGTTCATTGAGCGCTCTGACCTGGACCACCACGATCCGCTCGCTTGAAGCCGCAAAATATCGTAGTAAAATTCCCAAACGCTTTGATTCTTTTCCGATGACTCGTCATAAGAAGGTGATCTGTTCTCGTTGCTCCATGAACCTCACACTAAACGTTACATCCAGCAACGGCGCAAAGGCGGAGGAGGGTAAAGCAAGCACACTAGCGAATTCGACGCCACGAGCGCGGGTATACCAGAAGGAGCTGCTTCAACCTCAACAAAGAGAGCGCAAGACGATGGGGCGAAAGAGGCTGAGGAAGAGCCGGGAAAGGTACTGTGCTGAAAATAGGCGCCCAGAGGGAGATAATGATAACATTTTCGTTGGCTACCAGGTTCCACCCTGAGCTCGATACAAGGCCAGACCGTCAACATCAGTGGAGGGACGTTCACAGACGTCTATATTGGAAACCAGACAAACATCCACAATGTAGTTGATGGTAACCTTTCAACTGCTATTTGACACTGCATTGTACCTGAATCTTCTTGCATAGACAACTACAACGGCGGCAAACTGTTTGAAAAACTCCACCCTGTTTCCGCAGCTCACGACTGTCAAGAGGTTGCGAGCAAGGTCACAGAGTGCTTCGAAGGCACCCGACAACAGCTTTTACACGACATTGAGACTTGGAGGACAGCCGAGTCTTCGGTGCCCATCTTGATCTTGGATGGTATCGCCGGAATCGGCAAAACCACTGTGGTCAAGACAGCATGTGCTCGTGCAGCTGCCGAGCACCGTCTTATTGCTAGCTGGTTCTTTTCTCGTGATCAGCAGGACAGGAGGTCGACAAGAGGATTCGTTGGTACACTCGCCTACCAGCTTCTCTAGGTACCATCCTGCCCTTAGGGATCGAATTGCTCGGGCCCTGGGGGATCATCCTGATATCCTTCAGAAGGCGATCCGGGTTCAGTTCGAGATCCTGATCCACGAACCGCTTCAGGCCGTGATCCACGAATTGGGGGGAACCCATGCTATCTCCATCGATGCCGTTGACGAATGCAACCTGGAGGAAGCTATCGAGATCCTGTCGATCCTCTTACGCACGGCTCCCAAGCACCCCCAACTAAGGCTCCTCATCACATGCCGGCCAGAGCGTCCCTTCAGACTGCTTCTCCAAAGGCATCAGCGGTCCTCGTGTATTCCACTTGCACGAGATTGATAACTCGATCGTTGAATCAGACATCCGGCTATACATCAACCACTACCTCTCTCCAGAGCAGGTCTATGAGGCTTTGCCTGATCTCCTCCCGCCGCTATGGTGTGCTTCCGCGAAGGAGAAGGAGGCGTTAGTTCAGATGGCCGGGAAGCTTTTCATCGTAGCTTCAACAGCGGTAGCCTTTATCTTGGACCCAAGACGACTCGACCCCGGCAGACAGATTAAACGGCTGTTGGATACCACGAAGGGGTCGTGGCTAGCCAGCAGTCCCATGGACCGCCTCTACACCCAAGTTCTACGCGGGGCTGTCCCTGATCCCGTTGACGATTGGTTCGACGACTATCAGGCCATCGTCGGTGCCATCGTAGTGGCTGCAGACGTTCTCCCTGTTCAGGCCCTTGCCTCGCTATTGGGTAAGGAGCCAAATGATATTGTTCGAACATTATCGCTCCTCCATTCTTTGGTCGCTCCAACAAATCATAACGAAGCCTTTCGTGTCCACCACAAGTCGTTCCCCGATTTCGTCACCGACCCATCCCGATGTTCCATCGACTCTCGCTTCTTGATTGATACATCTGCACACCATTTTCATTGTGCCCGTGGCTGCCTTCGGGCCATGGTCCAGATGCTGAAGCAGAATATTTGTGACCTTCCACTCTCCGACTGGAGCAAGGAGCTCAGCGAGCTCCCATCAGGTACCACGGACCGGATTCCTCGGGAACTGGCATACGCTTGCTCTCATTGGATAGCTCACTTCGAGCAAGGCGTGTCACACTTCAACGGAAATGATGATGCTGAGCTCGTCAAACACTTCAAGATCTTTGCTGACGAGCACCTGCTGTCATGGCTTGAAGTCATCGCATTGACGGGCCGATTCGGTATGGCGTGGAACAGCGTGGACGTACTATCCAAGGCAGTTGTAAGTTTTGGCAACCATATCCTTCCTTTTGAAATAATGAAAAGTGCTGCCCTGACCCTACCAGTCTCAGGTATGCCCAAATGCAACTGGGGTAATCCCACAAGACCTCTCCCATGTTGTCCACGTCCTCAAGGATTTCCTCCGTTTCATCAGTCCTTCACCCAAATCTAGTACGGCTGTGTCCCAGTGCACATCTACCTTTCCTCTTTGGCTTTTACCCCCAGTGCGTCACTGATGAGCAAACTATACGCAAGGTATCTGCCCAATGAGTCGGTGGAAGTTGTTTCGGGGATCGATTGTAATTGGGATCCCGTGGCTGTTGCTGTTCGAGGGCCCCTCTGGATCCAGGACCTGAAGATTTCCCCATGTAGCACAACAGTCGCTATCTGCCAGCGCCAGTGGCTGCGGACCTCGAGCTGTACGATGTCAAAGTCTGGGGCGCAGCTTCAAGAGTTTAGATGCCCAGATAGTAGGCATTCATGGAGTTGTTTTGCCTTTTCTCCAGACGGTCATCTCGTGGCAACGGCCACATTCCGCCGGGGTCTACGTTTGGAGTGTCGCATCTGGGGAGCTCATTGTCGAATTTCCTATCCCAAAACGATCCTCTAATACCCTTCGGTGTGGTTCGAACCATACGAGGACAAGGATGAGGACGGGTTCTCACTGATGCGGCCGTCATGGCCGACTTCAATTGTCTTCACTGATGACGGAACATCGATTGTGCTGGGGGGACAGGACGGAACCGTGTTCCTCTGGTTGTTGGAGGGAGACAGGCTACCCGCAACATATATTAGAAACAATAAAGCGCAACGAAGCTTGCAGCTGTCCACCGGACGGATTTATCGATGCATGCCATGCCCATTCCGTTGAAGATCTTATTGCACTTCCCAGCCCCTCACCCTTGATTTCGGTCACAGTTAGTCATCTCCAATTTTGGGACCTTTCTCCTCCCAACCTTTTGAATACCATCCCCGCCATGTGGCAAGCTCCCGGACCTATGCCTGTCCTATCTCTCTTTCCCCCAACAATACCATGGTGGCAATCGAATCCAACCCTTGGGTCATCAGTGTCTACTCAACAAGCCAACCATGCTGCATCGCTGTCCTATCAGGCCACCAAGGACTGATAACAACCACAGCGTTCGCAGCAGAGCCTCAAGAGCTCTGCTCGGCGTCGGATGATAGGACCGTTCGCATTTGGAATATCACTACTTCCACTCAACTACGAATGATCTCTACTGCGCCCAGCATCCTCACTGATGCAATTTTTGCCAAGTCGGTCCAGAAGTTCATTTTTCGAAAGGACAATAGGCTGGTGATGCTCACTGGTAACGAGTGCACTGCCTTTGGGCCAGCAGTACCGGGCGACAGTTCAGCAAACCATGTCCGACTATCGTTGGATGCGTCAACGATTGCCATTTGTTCACAATCTTTCACAATCTTTTCCTGTCTTGAGGATCTCGGCGAAACACCGCCATCTCACTTCGGATACTTCCTATACCAGATCGGATTCTTTCCTACTGGAGAGCTGGCCACCATTTGTCAGTCGGAGGCGGGGTTCCTCAACGTCGCGATCTCCGGCTTGAAAGACAGCGTACAAGCCTTCGGGTCCCCATCGTCGTTCACAATTTCAGGCATAGACCCTCATGCCTTCTTCGTGACTTCACCCGATATGAGTTGGGTGGCAGTCAGAGGGGCGTCGTCCTCTGTATCGGTTTACAACCTCTACTCACGAACCTTGGAAGCATTACTCGAGCCACTTCCGAATGGCCCGTCGCAGGGGGGTCAGAGAGTGCAGTCGATTCGCTTCTCTTGGGACTCCCATACGGTGTACGTTGAACGCAGCAACCCCAATGACTTCCATGCTGCCATCCTGCAACCCGCGATTAGGAGGAGTCCAGCCTATGACAAGGAGGCCCCGCTAGTCGGAAAGTTTATCAAATATGACAAGGGTCCCGAAAATCCATATTGGAGCTCTGGGCTTGTTAGCAATGTTCCTCCTGCCAATCAATTGCACTTCCTTTCAGGAAATCGTGCATGGTTTCTCCAGGATCCCAACTGCTGGACCCATGTCGACCCCTCATTGCCTCCTAACATTCGGCTAGTGGCCTATTCTCCAAACGGTTTAACTGTTGCGGTAGCAGTGTCGAAGGCAACAATGATTATGCGCCAAGAGTGATACAATTGCGAAGCCTTCCGGACTACAATCTAGTTGGGTCTCTTGAGTATCGTCGACACAGCCAAGTATATCCAATCCAGTTCCTTCCTTCACTTCCGCACATTTTGCTGGTCCGATACCCTGCTGGCTTCACGAGCTGGGACACATCAACTTTGGAGGTCGTCGGTGACTATCATTTCACCGACCCTTCAATTACTCTCCAGCATATTCACCCCTATAACGCGTTCGACTTCCTCTGCCTCATCCGGAAGACTTCCATGGAATCAGCAATTGGTTTGATGGCCATCCGACTTCGCGGAGGTGATCTTCCAGCAAAGCTTTGTCACATCTGCTGGTTTCCCCCTCATCTGACAATAGACGATCGGTGCCTTGAGGTGAATCCCTGCCATCCACACATTATTGCTCTTAAGGGACGACGCGAACCACTCCTTTTAGATATTTCCAAGTTTCCGCTTCCTTTCAATTTGTAGAAATTGTACGATATGATATTTGTGCGGTCAAAGGAATCGCGATCAAAGGCCCTATGTAGTGTGAGCGCGCCCAACGGGCGCTTAAGCGCAATCAAAGTCACGAGACCTGAGTGGTCACATGGGTCGCGATTGATGGGAACTGAACATCGAGTCTCGAGGCTGGTTTTGTTCAACCTGCATCGACACTCATGCGGTCCCAGTATGTTCACCGGAATTACAGGGTACTGAAATACAACTGACCAGGTTTCAAGCAGATAGATCGTATACCAACATCCCCAAAGACCCTGCATATCGGTTCACATTTCGGTTAGCACTTGGATCCTGGAAGAGCTCTGGCATCGTCACGACTAACACGGCGTTTTAGGGAGCCTCAACTGAGCCACTAGCTGCACATAACATATAAATCCATCTTGAACCTCAAAGTTCAAGATGGCTGCAGCACTTTCGTCTCACCCAGACCTATCCTCGTCAGACCACAATCCAGACTCGGGCAACCACTCCTTCTCTGGTCCAGATTTCACACTTGGATCTCTCACATCCGCATTCTCAACACCGCACAAAGGTGCAGCAGGCGGCGCTGGTGGACTACGTGTGCCATCTGCAACGTCACGCAACCGGACACCGTCCCCAGGCACATCCGCAACTGCTTATGCACCAAGTTCTCGAGCAAGCGGGCCTGAGGAGTCTAGATGAGGAAGAGTCATTTGATTTTGAAGGCGCTGCAGGGGCAGCGAATGAGACGGGTGGAGGGGATCTGCTGGGCACACCTGCAGCGGAGAAGAAGGGCAGAGGACGTTCAGGGACCCTAACCGCCAACAATGGCATCTCATCCAACAGCAAGCTCTCAAAGCTCACACTACGAGACCAAGAAAAGGTACGCCTATCTATCCCTACAACATCCTAGATCCAGCTTACTTATCGGATGACGGTAGCACATCGACAACCTCAAGAAAGAAAACTTCAACATCAAGCTCCGCGTTCACTTTCTCGAAGACCAGCTAGCCAAACTCGCCCCAGACCAAATGGAAGCCATCGTCAAACAAAACATCAATCTCAAGATCGAAGTTCAACAACGTGGCATGGAGTTAAAGAAACTCAAGAAACTCTTGCTTTCTCTCGAACGGGAACTCGAACGCCTACAACGTGGGGGCGCAGGGCCAGGGACGGGTGCCAGTGCGCGGGAACGTGAACTCGAGAGACGGCTAGAGGAGAAGGAACGCGAGTTGGAAGAGCTACGAAGGCGGAGAGTGGAGAGGGAGGAGGACGAAGATGAACTGTTACGAGAAGCTGAAAGTCGGAACGCCGAACTGGAAGAACAACTCGAGAGCGTCCGTGGCCTCTTGGAAGACAACATGGACGAAATCGAACGCCTTAAGGACCTCGTACAACGCAAAGGCGACACGTCCGTCACATCCGAATCAGGAGGCTCCTCGTCACGGAGCGCACTACAACGACGCGTCGAGGGACTTGAAGGCGAGAACCAAGACCTGCGCGGTAAACTCGGCGAGCAGGACGAGTTGGTCGCACAACTTCAAGACGAGAAGGAGGACCTGATCGATGCTGTGCAGGCTCTGGAACTACAACTTGAAGATCTCAACCAACGGCGGCATAACGAGTCCGTGGAGAGGTCGCAGTCTCGCGCAGCGTTGATCGAGGAACAAGAGGAGCGGGAAGGGTTGGAAGAAGAGCTGAATAGCTGTAGAGACCGTATGGCTGCTCTTCAGATCGAGCTCCAGGCGAAGGAAGACGAGGTGGAAGATCTGGTGAAGCAGCACCAGAATATCGTCAACACGATCGAGGGAGAATGGAGAGGAGAACTGGAGGACCAGCGGTCGCAGAACGATGAACTCAAGGACGCCATCGCCGAACGCGAGAACGAATCAAGGGAACTCCGGCTGCATATCACCGAGCTCGAGACGGACACCAATAATCTGCATACCAAGTTTGAGGCACATGTTGCTCAGCTCGAGGATGAATTGGAGGAACGGAGAAAGGATGTTGAGGAGAGGAATCGAGAGTTGGATGAGAAGGAGGAGGAGCTCGAGAAGCAGAGTCAGGAGATGGAGAATCTGAGGTCGACGGTGGATAAACTTGGAGAGCAGATATATGAGCTCGAGGATGAGAATGATCGATACAAGGAGGAGTTGGATAGGGTTCGGGACGACGAGGCCGCTGAACGCGAACGGTTAGAGGGCGTCGTCAGTGCACTTAAAGAGGTACGCTGCCTGCAATTGTTGCCCATGTTTATTGCTGACCGATCGTCGTCCAGAAAAACGGTGCCCTGAAAGACGAAGTCGATGACCTCAACAACGCGTACGAGCAAGCGAAAGAAGACCTTCAGGTCCACCTCGCACGACAGGAAGAGCTCGCCCGGCACATTGAAGACCTCGTTGCGGAACTCGACTCTGAACGCGACCAACGCGACCAGCTCGAAGCCAAGATGAACAAACTCACCCGCGACCTAGACGAACAAAGCCGAAGTTCCAAACGTGCGCTAGACGCCAAGGAAGCGCAACTGCAATCTGCACTGGCAGATTTGGCTCGGACAGAAAGCAGATTAAGAGAACGGGAATCCGATTTGTCCAACCTCCAGAATGCGTTGCAGGAGACGGAGAGAGAAACCAAGAAGCTGGGAGAGAGCGCGACCACCACTCGCTTCTCGTTGCAACTCGAAGTGGATCGGTTCAAGCGGGACTTGGAACGCGCCGGAGACGATCTTGCACGTCTACGAGCGGAATTGGCTGCCAAGGAAGCGTTGCACCACGAACGTGAAGTCGCTCTGGACAAACTGCATGCAGAGAACAGGGATTTGGTGACTCAACTGGCGACCCAGACCCAAGCGAGGCTGAACATGGGCGAGAAGCTCGACATTGTGCAGAGGGATTTGAAGGAGAGGGAGGCAGAGTTGAGTGGTTTGAGGGCCAAGGCTGCTGACCTTGAATCGAGGTTGAGCAAGGATCAGAGGTCGCTGCTGCAAGCCGAGGGGATGTATCGTGACCAACTGACGGAGAGGAACACTCTTCTTCTGACGATATACCAGTACCTTGACAAGATTCTGGGTGTCGATAAAACTCCGGTGAGTTGTTCTGTGCTCTGCCACCCCACCGCATGCTGACAGGTACACAGAAGAAGGGAAGTGCGGCAGAAACAAAGCCCTTTACCAACTTCAGCGTCTTCCACGACAACCTCATCACGCGCCTCAAACAAGTCAGCCAAATCTCATTCGAATTCGACAAGAAGCTCAAAGGAGCTGAAGGCCGCTACTCTGACCGTCTCGCCGAGATGAAGAAACAACTCGATAACCGGTGGAGGCAGATTGACAAATTTGAGGCCAGTCTCAAGGTCTTTGCCGAGACCAAAGCACAATGGCGGAAGAAGCTCAACTCGAAAGAGGGGGAATTGGAAGCGCTCAGAGCGACCAATTCGGAACTATCGTCACAGCTGAGCAGTCTGAAACGGCCTGCATCGGGCGATTCGATGGAAGTTCGGTCGCTGGCTACTCGGGCGAATAATGCGGAACGTAGGCTGAATAATGCGCAGAATCAGTTGGTTGCGTCCGAGGAGAAGATCTCGCTACTCAACCAGCGTAATGCGGCAGCAGACGAGAAGTGGGAAGCGAGGGTGAGGGAATATGAGAGTAGACTCAAGGCCGCAGAGGAGAAAGTGAAGCGGGAGCGACAAGGAGGCAAAGAACGTGCGGCCGAGTTGGAGAGGAATGTCGAGTACGTCGAGGGCTCTTCTGCTCTGTTGGTAGCGGTGCTGATTAACCCCTTTTTCTCAGGAGCTTGCAGCGGCAGCTGGAGCTGGCTCAGAAACGAGCTGTACAGCTTGGGGACGTTCTTGAACAGAACAAGCAAGCCGACGTCACTCCCAAAAGAGGCAAGCGTCGGGGCTCTCCAAGCACCAATGGCTAAAGTCGGCGCAGAGGTAGCTCGGCTTCATTCATTGTCTGTCTGCCTGTCTGTTACGATTTCACGACTCCGCCATGCCCCATCATTCTTCTTTCTCAGCTTTGCATCTCGTCGTCTGCTTTCCTTGAATCCCACCACGGCTCTCGGCTTTTATTCCACTGTCCTCTGTATTCTACCGCTGCACTCTTTGACTCATCACTAGCAACTCTTATTTTATATCAACCATTCTAATTCCCCCATTCTTCATGACCTTTCGTGTCCGAGGAACCACTGCCGTGCTTCGACAACATGCTTGGCAATCGAGAAGCATCTCAGGTGGTCTCATTCATGGCGAGGTGAAACCGAAGCTTTGCGCTGGGACAGGGGACATCGGTCCTTGGAGGAACGCCCGTCCGCCCGAAACTCCATCCGTCGTTTTGGCAAGTCATTCGAAGACATTTGACAGGTTTCTAATTGGTCTATGACCACATCCCTGGGATGGAGGAACTCTTTGGGGCTCATGCACCCACTTCACGTCGACTAACCCTTCTTTCTGCAGCCCTTGGACCCTCCAGATCGCGCAATGCGCAAACCAAATGGGCCAATATCGTCCCGCCCTCCAGAACCAGCGTTAGTCGTGAAGAATTCGAAGACAGAGGTAAGTCAATATAGTCTCATTATTCAGTAATCTTCTACGCAGAGTGTTCTTATGACGACTTACCGTCGAGGATATAAAAGCAGGACCTCACAGCAAGTCGAAGGACAGCAACAAGCACTTGATCCCACTCTCTTATCTCGCTCTAAGAAATGCCCACCATCTCTGCTGGCGACAAGGTCCTCGTCACTGGCGCCAATGGCTACATCGCCATCTGGATGGTCCAGAAGCTGCTCGAAAAAGGATACTCTGTCAGAGCTGCAGTTCGAGCACAAAGTAAAGCAAAGCACCTGCAGGAACTGTTCAAGTCCTATGGCGACAAGCTAGAATTCGTATACGTTCCTGATATTGGAAAGGTACAGTATGGTGTATCCTCTGAAAAAGGTTCCTACCCTCACCACCGATTTGTTGGGTAGGAGGGAGCCTTCGATGACGCTGTCAAAGGCGTCAATGCCATTCTCCACACTGCTACACCTGTGACTTTGACTGCCAAGAATCCTCAAGGTAAACTGTGCTCACCACTGCAACTTCTTGCTCCTCTGATAACTCTCCTCAAGATGTCATCGAACCGGCTGTGAACGGCACCGTCAGCATTTTGAAGAGCGCCCTCGGTGCTGGGTATGTGGCCTCCCTGTACGGTCAGAAAAGCCAGCGTCCTAACTATTACTCACCAGGTCCGGTATCAAGAGAGTTGTCATTACTTCAAGCACTGGCGCGATAACAAACTTCCCCGCTCCAGAGGGAGTATTCTCTGAGAAGGACTGGAACGATGAATCGATCAAGCACGCTGCAGAGAATGGAGAAGGTGCCGATCCAAGTATTGTCTACTGTGCTTCGAAGACCCTTGCTGAAAAAGGTATGACATATCCGCTCTCAGCCGTACGTATAGTTAACCACAGCCCTAATACATAGCGGCATGGCAGTTTGTCGAGAAGAACAAAGAGAAAATAAGCTGGGACCTGGCAGCCATCCACCCTCCTTTAGTGAGTAGCCATGTTCAGCGGTTTTACGGTAGTGATTGCTCATCTGGCCTTCTCATTTTCTCATTAACAGGTCTTCGGAGTAAGCGCTCTGCATTTTGATCCTCGAAGGCACTCCAGAGTTGACATCGATTCCGATCTAGCCCACAATCCAGGAGCTCCCCTCCAAGGAAGCCCTCAACGCATCCATGAAAAACTGGTGGAAGCACGTCCTTTCCGACGGCCCTAAAACCAAGGAAGATTTGGCTGATGGTTTCACGTGGGTAGACGTTCGCAACATGGCAGAAGGACACGTCGTGGCCCTTGAGAAGGAGGAGGCAAAGGGCCAACGTATCGTCATCTCTGCTGGAGAGTTCATCTGGCAAGAATGGGGTAAGTCATTTAGGGTACACCTCTGACGGTACTTTGCTGATTGTGTTATTCCACGATAGTTGACCTGGGATACAAATTCGCACCCGAGATTCTCACTGGGAAGACGGTCTTCAAAGGCTATCCTGAGTTGCCGAAGGTGTATCATACCATCTTCGACACCACGAAAGAGAAGGAGGTTTTGGGTCTCCAGCTCTACAACAAGGAGGAGACTACCAAGGCTATTCTCAAGGAGTTTGCAGCGCGCGGATGGTAAGGGTAACACAATAGAAGACGCAATCAAGTTGTCGCAATGTTTCAAACCGAAGCATCTCGTTTACCGGAATACGCAAAGAACAAGCTGGCTGCTTTGGAAAAGATATTACTACTCAATCAGCGCAATACAGCTATGAACGTGTTCTCGAACGGGACAAAGGCAAGCTGATGTTTCTCCCAAGAGAGGCAAGCATCGGGGCTCTTCCAATGGCTAAAGTCAACCGCTGGTTTCACCCATTGAGCGCCCGTTAGACTTGTTCTCCGCTCCCCTTGACTCCAACCACGGCTCTCGGCTCTCATTTCGCTGGCGCCTTCAAGTTCTAATTTATTTCTAAACCCTTTTCAATGACTTCTCGCAACCCTCATTCCATGTCAACCATTCTAAATCCCGCATTCCACACGACCTTTTGTTTTCGCAACGTGCTTGCTAATCCAGAGGCCTCTCGAGTGGTTTTGTTTACGTCAAGATGAAACTCAAACTTTGCGCTGGTCGGAACGCCCATTCGCCCGAAGCTCCATTCATCGTTATTACCAGGACATTCGAAGACATTTGGAAGGTGTTTAATTGGTTTCTCAGCTCATCTCTGATTGAGCGGAGGATGGACGAACACTTTGGGACAATTGCACCCACCCACCATTATCACATCGACAAATGGTTCTTCTTTCCGCGGCCGTTGGGTGCTATGCAGCATCCAGATAGCGTAATGCACAAACTAAATCGGTCAATATCGTCCCGCCCTTCAGCAACAGCGTCAGGGACATTTGTCGTGAAGGATTCGAAGGCGCAAGTAATGTGATATTATTATTCAGTAACTTTCTAGGCATTGCTGTGCCAGAAAGCTCATGACGACTTGCCATCGAGGATATAAAAGCGGGCCCTGGAAGAAGGTTGAAGGACAGCAACAAGCGCCGATATTACTCTCATCTCATCTCTCTCGTCTTACTTCCAGAAATGCCCACCATTTCCTCAGGCGACAAGGTCCTGGTAACTGGCGCCAACGGCTACATTGCCATTTGGATTGTCCAGAAGCTGCTTGAAAAAGGATACTATGTCAGAGCTGCCGTTCGAGCACCCGGCAAAGCAAAGCACCTCCAAGACTTGTTCAAGTCCTATAGCGACAAGCTGGAATTCGCGTATGTTCCTGATATCGGAAAGGTACCATTCATCATCTAAAAAGGGTACATATACTCATAACGGGTTTGTTGGGTAGGAGGGGGCCTTTGACGAAGCCGCAAAGGGCGTCGATGCCATTCTCCACACCGCTTCGCCGGCGACGTTGGCTACCAAGAACCCTCGAGGTAAGTAGCTTTCTACAGCTGTGATTTTATTTCCATTAACAACGCTTCCAGATGTCATAGAACCGGCAGTCAACGGGACCGTCAACGTTTTGAAGAGCGCACTCAATGCTGGGTGTGTGGCTACACTGAGTATTAGAGGAACGAACGTCCTAACTAATGCTGACTAGGTCCGGTCTTAAAAGAGTTGTCATCACCTCGAGTATCGCCGCGATGGCGAGTTTACCCCCTCCAGAGGGGACATTTTCAGAAATGGATTGGAATGACGCAGCAATCAAGCACGTTGAAGAGAAGGGAGAATCTGCCGACCCAAATATTGTGTACTGTGCCTCAAAGACCCTCGCCGAGAAGGGTATGTGCTATCTGCTTCAATTCTGACTGTATACTGAAGCGAGAGCGTTATAGCCGCCTGGGACTTTGTCAAGAAGAACAAAGAAAAAATAAGCTGGGACTTGGTCGCTATCCACCCTCCGCTGGTAAGCAGCCTGTACCTATGTGTTCAGACCAGGATAGCTCATCCCACCTCTTGTTTTCTTTTTACTAGGTCTTCGGAGTAAGTGCTCTTATTTTAGAAAGCCGTCGAGTACCAACATCGTTTCCCGTATAGCCCTCAAGCCAAGAGCTTTCGTCCAAAGAGGGCCTCAACGCGTCCATGCAAATTTATTGGCGGCATGTCCTTTCTGAAGGCCAAAAGCCCCGAGAGGAGCTGGCTACTGGCCTGTCCTGGGTGGACGTCCGAGACTTGGCAGAGGGGCACATCGTGGCCCTTGAGAAAGAGGAAGCACAAGGTCAACGTATAGTCGTTTCTGCAGGGGAGTTTATCTGGCAAGAGTGGGGTAAGTTAGCCCAGCATACGCTTATGAAAATAAATTGCTGACTTCGATTCTAAACCCACAGTGGATCTGGCATCCAAGCACGCTCCTTCGTTCATTGGTGGAAAGGCGGTCTTTAAAGGTTATCCTGATTTGCCGAAGGTGTATCGCTCCAGATTCGACTGCACAAAAGAGAAGGAGGTCTTGGGTCTCAAATATTACTCGATGGAGGAGACTACCAAGGTCATACTTAAGGAGTTTGCGGAGCGCGGGTGGTAAGGGCCTGGCACAGTAGAAGACGCAATTTCAAGTCGTTACCTTGTTCTATCGTAGAGTAATTCACTAGCACCTAAGGTTGAGGAGGAATCTCACTAAAACTCAGAGCGGCATTGATTGAAGTGAGACATATAAAATTGCGCCACGGCACTGTGCTGACTCACAGCAAACATCGGAGGTCTTCTAGTACCGACGACGAAGCTCTGCACCCTCTCCCTGTCGCGTTGACATTTCAGAGCTGATGACCGGTTTCCCCGCCTTTGTTTACATGGCTATGGCCTCACACCGGGCTGTTTTCCGAAACCTTTCAGTTGCACTCTTTCGTGTATCCGAAGACCTCTTTTATCCATGTAAATCCCGCATTCGGAAGGGCCTTGCGCTTTTGGGTCTTGTTTTATACTCAACTCACTTCTATGCGACGCTCACTGGCTCAGAGACGCGCCTGGAACCACTCCAACGAAGGTGCTCCGCAACACGTCCATCCTGATGGGCAATTCACCAGGTGGGGCAGGCATCCAGTGTTATTAGAAATAAAAGTGGTTTCTCAGCGCATCTGTCGTCTCGCGGAGGATACACGGACGCTTAAGGACTGTTGGGCCCAACTGAATGCCTGGACAAACGCTTACTTTCCGCGGCGTTGAATTTAGGTGCCTGAAGGTGGCGCTCTGCTTCCAGATTGCGTAATTCACAGGCCAAGTTGGTCAAATGTGGCTCGGCCATCGGCGACAGCGTGAGGCATATGTGTTGTGAAGCCATTGAATATGTAGGTCAGGGAAGGGAAAGTAGTAATGCGATTCAACTATCCGGCAAGCGTTTACCCGTAATTAAATACCAACGACTATGGAACGAGGGCTATAAAAACCAAACCTCAAACAGGCTTGAAGGATAACAGAAAACCTATCGTCATTCTCACCTCTTTCTTCTTCAAATGCCAACCATCTCTGCAGGTGATAAAGTCCTCGTCACTGGTGCCAATGGCTACATTGCCATGTGGGTCGTCCAGAAACTGCTTGAGAAAGGATACCTTGTCAGAGCTGCCGTACGGACGCCAAGCAAAGCAAAGCACTTGCAAGAGTACTTCAAGGCATACGGCGATAAATTGGAGCTGGTTTATGTTCCAGACATCGAGAAGGTAAGCTTCTGGGACCTCTGGCAGTACACTTACTCAGTGTATGTTCGATGATCAGGAGGAGGCCTTCGATGAAGCTGCGAAAGGTGTTAGTGCAATTCTGCATACCGCATCACCGGCGACTCTGGACGCAAAGATTCCTCGAGGTGAGCCTATCCCAACCGATGAGCTTGCAGCCATATTTTACGACCCTGCCGACAACCTTAGATGTCATGGAACCAGCGATTAACGGAACCGTCAATTTACTGAAGAGTGCTCTCACAGCAGGGTACGTGGCATCGTTGTCGCTGATAGAACAGCAACCAACTTCCTGAACAAATCCCTCGCAGGTTGGATATCAAGAGAATCGTTATTACTTCTAGCGTTCTCGCTATTGTCAATCTGCCTCCTCCAGCCGGCGTCTTTACAGAGAGAGACTGGAACGACGATGCTATCAAGCACGTCGAGGAGAAAGGAGACGCTGCTAACCCAGGCATCGTCTACTGCGCCTCCAAAACGCTTGCTGAGAGAGGTATGTCTGAATTTCTCTAAAAAAAAATAAATCCTCAAGCTGAGCGGTTTCCGCAAGCCGCATGGTCGTTCATCGACAAGAACAAAAACGGGATTAGTTGGGACCTTGCGGTTGTCAACCCGTCATTGGTAAGTCGTCGTCTGCATACCTTGAATCGATTCGGCAGCAGACGCTAATCGTTGTCCGCTTTCCTGCTCGCAGGTTTTCGGGGTAAGTGTAGCGCGAATTAGGGAGCTTCCAAGGACTGACCTTTTTCTTCTTTCTCTTCAGCCCCCAATCCAGGAGCTTTCTTCCAAGGAAGGCCTCAACGACTCCATGCAGATGTGGTGGCAGCATGTGCTTTCTGAAGGTCCCAAGCCCAAAGAGACTTTGGGAGCTGGTTTGTCGTGGGTTGACGTTCGCGACTTGGCAGAAGGACATGTTGCGGCACTTGAGAAAGAAGAAGCAAAGGGCCAACGCATCATTATATCTGCAGGAGAATTTATCTGGCAGGAATGGGGTAAGGACTCTCTTATCAAATATAAATTCTTGAAGTTGGCGCTAACTGAGATTTCCAAACCTACAGTGGACCTGGCGAATGAATTTGCTCCGTCCCTCCTGGGTGGGAAAGCGATATTCAAAGGGTACCCTGATTTGAATAAGGTGTATCCCACCACGCTCGATACCACAAAGGAGAAGGAGGTCTTGGGGTTGAAACACCATTCCAAGGAGGAAACCACGAGGGATATTCTCAAGGAAATTGCAAAGCGGGGATGGTAGAGAGCATTTGAAGTAGTGGCACATCTTGCTGTAGAGTCGTTGGAAATGTTTGAGTATGATACGAGATTGTCAATGAATTTAGTTACCTCAGATTCAGAAGTCCCAAAATGGGCACCTCTCTCGACAGAAGTCCAAGTACAGGGTTGCATTTGACTACAGTTAGCTTTTACAAACGCAGGATACAACAATAGCACGTCTAGTGGGTGGCAAGTCAGTTCTAGATAGCGAGATTTACATGTCAGTCAGGTCATAAATATCCATATCATCACGCTAGATTGTAGTCCGAGGATTTCCAGCCGATGAGGGTATCTTACCCTGCCTCCTCGTGGTTATTTTGTTGAATCATCGTCATTCGACTTAGTTGACAGTCGCCAAGGTCTTGAGCATTCCACCCAAATCCTCAAAGTCGACCCTCCACCTCGCGTCGGTGCCCTTGCCCGAGGTGCTGACCGTCTCAGCTCCATCATCTTCATTCAACCTCCTCAAAAGCTTCTCATCACTGCTGATCGCAAGCAGGAAGTCGGTCGACTCAGCGTTGCCTTCGCCTTCCATGCTACCTTCAGCATAGCTGAAGTTGGTGTTGGAACTGAGTCCGGTGAATCCATACTCTTCGACACCTGGAGACATCCAAGACGATCGGCCAGTGAAGGGAGAGCGAGCAGGGCCACCTGGGTGGGTAATGGCGCTGATAGCGGTCGAACGAGAGATGTTGTTGGGCAAGACAAGGAAAGAATTGCTTCCAGGAATGATTCGGAGGCCAAAGCGTTCACCGAGTCTGGGAGAACCATTAATATGAGTTGGCATCAAATAGAAAGAAAGAACTCACGAATCGAAGATATGGTTTTGGGCTTCCGCAGCAGCCCTGCGGGCCCATTGACGATCAGGGTTGGATTCGTCAACAACATCTCCACTCCAGAAGCGCCACACAACCGAGGCTTCACGCTCTTCCACGAAGGATCCGGGGGTGCGCTCCGTGAACTATTTGAAACGTTTAGCCACTATCCCTAATGAAGAATGTATAGGACATACGTAGTTCAAGATCTCAGTGCAGGCTGGCTTCCAAGCCAGGTTGTAATGGGAGACCATACTGATCCATTGAGAATCAGAATTGCGGCTCGCGGGTGTTGAAATGAAGCATCCATTCTCCGCGCTGTCAAGAAATTCATAAGCTCTTGGTCTCTTTATCAGGTCAACGATAAACGTACACAATGCCAACCTTGGGTGCAACCTTGGCGATTTTTCCAAGAACACCAGTCCGAGGCAAACCGCTCAGGACCCAAACTTCGTTGCGTCGGTCCTCTGAAAGAGCCTTCAAAACCTCAACACTCTCCTTGGGCCAGTCTTCGTCCTCCTCGTTCCACTCGTTCTCATTTCTCAGTGTCTTTGCGATTCCAGCATGAGATAAATCACGGCGCCAAAGCGTGCCCTCGAAATCGATCAGGATGAGACGCTTCGACGAGTGCTTGTACCTCGGAACGAGACGAGGCATGTCGAGGACTGGGACGGAGGAAGGGTCTGTCGTCGATTGCGACACCGATGCGAGGTGAGCGTTGTGCGAGCGGAGAGTACGACTGAGGAAGGTGGTGACAAAGTTCTGGGCGGTCTGGGTGATGACGTGGTTGTGAAGGTCATCCCAGCGCGACTTGGACTCTTCGGGGGTCATGGTCAGGGCTTGGTGGATGGCCTTGGCGGTACCACGGGAGTCCCAAGGGTTGATGGCGATGCAGCTGCGGAAGCCACTGTAGCTGTAGCTACCAGTAAACTGAGAAGATGATGAGACATGGAACGACGAGGCTTAACTGAAGATCTCACTAACCTCGCTCAGGATAAGGGCACCATGCTTCTGGTATTGACACTCAACCCATTCGTGGGTACGAAGAGCCATACCCTCGCGCAAGCTGGTTACAATGAAGGCATCGCCAACAGTCAACAACGCAAGATACTGGCTGAACGTCAGGTCCTGGGTATGAAGGAACACGACGGGCTGGTATGTGAGGGTGGAGAAGCGAGAGTTGATGCGAGCAACGACATCGGCGACTCCGCCAGCCAGTTCATTCGACTCTGTAGTCTGCAGCGCAACTTGAAGAAGCACAACCTAAAGGAGGCGATCAACACCATGCGGGTTGTGGATGAGGATATGTTCATACCTTTCCTTGCCATTCAGGATTCTTGTCGAGGAATGCTTCAAAAGCTGAAATTTTGTGACGGACACCTTGGATTTCATCGAGCTTGTCACGACCGACGAGGAGCTTCATGCCGGCGTAGCGTTGCTTTAGAACCTGGACCCATTCCTCGACTTCTGGGTCTTCCCTGGAGAAGCGGTGAGGTTTAGTTGAATGATTAGAGCTGCCTAACTCACATCTTCTCCTTGAGTTGCACAACATCGATGCCCATAGGGACCGAGGCGACGTCAACGAAACGGCCATGGTCCACCACGCCGTCACGAACTCTGGTGCCATTACCACTGCCACCACGAATCTGACCATCGGCCTTCTCCGGGAGCTGAATACCCTTGGGTAGAGCTTCATAGGCCAGGATACGACTGACAGTCTGCCTGAAATGACGGGCATAGTTGGCAGTCTGGAAGCCCACAAAGTCGGCACCAAGAACACCCTCCAAGAGCTCTTGCCGAACGGACAAACAGCGGAAGATCTCGGAGGAAGGGAAGGCGACGTGCATAAAGAAACCGATGGATGCGCTGGGAGGGAGCTTCTTGCGAAGCATCAAAGGGAGGAGCATAAGGTGGTAATCGTTCACCATGATGATATCGCCTTCCTGGTAGAGCTCGGCGATGGCATCTGCGAAGCGTTCGTTGACGGCTTTGTACTGCTTGTAGGTGGCAGATTCGTAGAACATCTTGGTCTTGGGCGCATCTGGCACAGCGTAATGGAGGCAGGGCCATAAAACCTGCGAAATCTTAGCCGGGAAGATGTTGAGAAGCAGATGGAACGCACCTGATGACAGAACTCGTCGTAGCACCTTTGGAACTCATCATCAGGAATCCAGACGGGAACGCTATCCCGCTGGCTGAGCAGACGCTGATCGACCTCCTTCCTGATATCCTCCTTGAAGCTATCGGTGGGCGTCCCGAGGGTTCCGACCCAAACCTTCTTCCGCATCCTTTCGCCGACGCTGTCGATAGCATTGCGCAATCCTCCGTTGCAAGTGGTGCTTGCCTCGAAGTGCCAGTGTTCCTCGTCGAGTTCCCTTGTTCCTACAGTGGGCGAACTGGCAGAGGGACGACGAGACATGGACCTCGATTTCCGGCGCTGAATCCTTGGGGCAGGCTGGCCTTCTGCATGAGTAGTTTGATGCCTCCGGCCAGTGGTAGTAGGGCTGGGGATAAGGACATCAAGTGCTCCTCGAGTGCCCGCGCCAACAGCGCCAGCGGCATCTTCCGCGAACCGGGTGAGCTTGGTGAACGGGTTCGCGGTTTCCACAGCAGGCGAACGAACAGAGGGCGATACCATCCGCGACTAGGGCATGTTGAGTATTATTCCGATCCCTACTTTCTCGAGCAGACGGACCTTATCTTTCAGATCATCGACGATACTTGGCAGAGGGCCAGTCTGGCTCGAGGATCTCGTATGCGAATTGTGGGCCTTGGCGACGGTCTTGTTCGTCAGAGCACTCTTGAGAGGCGTACCCTTTTCTGCAGCAAGCCTAGCTGCCAGAGCAGGGATCGAGACAGCAGCGACCTCCTCAGCAAACCGCCTGTTGCCAGTGGGCGACGGAGCTTCGGAATCGCCAATGACGACAGTGGTCGGCAAGAACAGCGACGCGATGATAACTCTGTGGTTCCGGAACGAGCTCATCGTCGTAGCAGTCGTCGATGACGGGGGAAATGAATCGATAACGGGGCTCTAAAGAAGGTGGTGGTAGAGAGTCAAGATAATTAGGTCGCGCAGAATCAGTGCGACGTCATGGGACTGACCGTTATGCCGTAGCCGTTTTGGGTTGCCTCTTCCAAGATTTCGCCTTGGTCTGCAGAATCGCCGGTATTGCTCCGCCCTGTCTCCCCCTCATCGATGACGGTGATTTTCGGGATGGTGAAGGCCATATGGAAGCTTTTAAATCTGTTTCCAGAAGGTCTAGACAATGTATTGACAGTCTTCTCTCCAGGACTTCAACCTCAAACGTTGGTTAGAAGCGACGCTTTTGCTGAGTGCGGTCTTCCCAAGTTCCGGAACAGGTCGACAAGTGCCAGGTTGAACTGCCAGTCGGGGGCTGGAACGGGCACACGAGTGCTGGACTACGCGTCGGAGGGCCTAAACAGCCTCTAGAAGCATAGCAGCGCGGAAAGGTAAGGGTCTGGAGGGTCGGACAAAGCCCGCAATGCATTCCATGCACCTGAGCGTCGCCCATCTTATAAGTAACAAGGAGAGAGTGCTAAACCCTCAGTGGATCTGACGATCACTTTTCTGCGCGCTTTACGTTGTGGATGCCACCAGTGTGGTAAAATCTGGGCGGCGCACTGTCAATATGACAGATCCCAGCACACCCGAGCCTCGGTTGAAACGGTGGGCAAACGGGTATGGGAAGCGTGACCAGTCGTAGACGCACAGCCTAACCTGACGCTCCTGGGCTGTCGGACCTCTCTAGCTTCGCGCGATGCCGCCCGGAGAAGAACCCAAGGGGTCGTTGCTCGTGAGAGGCCACTCTGTGAACTCAAGGGATGCATAAGCTCCAAGTTCCTCACACCTAGCTGGAATGCATAGCTAAGCCCGAGACCATTTAGAAGCTAAACCCACGTTTGTTCATACCACTGAGAGGGATTATTGCCCAGTTGGGGAAGACTTTGGGACTTCTCCCTGTTTCCCCCTAATGAGCTTGATCCGAGCTTTCATCCCAGCGCCTCACCGCCGAAAGTCTTCCTTGATGGTTGGTATCCAACGAGATGATATGGCCTACTTTCGTTAGACCCTTTCACAAAGGTCCTGCAGAACGCTTGAAACATGGTCACACACTCTGTCTTGTACTGTCCTTGTATAACGACCGTTTGCTACGCTTTTTAGTGAGCTTACTACGTACTAGTGGTCGCCAGCCTGATATCTGTTAAGTTAGCCAGTTACTACTGACAACTAATACTCCGACTCCAACCTCATATCTGATGTCGAGATCTCGCGGGAGCTCGAGAGCGCCAATCTTAAAATAGATGGGCTCGGGTTGGTGAGTGGCCGTGCGTTGTTCTTGACTTTAGCTATTGCAAAACTCCTGTATCACCTGACAAGAAGTGTCAAAACCAAGTAGAAGCGATTGACAACTCAATGTCAGGTTTTGATCCCACTATCCGCACATTGTGTTTGTGATATTGCGGGTTCGGAGTATGGCCTTCTTTAGCCTTGAACACCCTGTCACCGTCATGACGATGGTGTACTAGCGCAGAATCGACTGGACCTCGCGCACAAGTGGCATGCATGTCTGCTAATAGCAGCTCAATCTTGACAGGACTACTTGGTTGAGGCGGTACTTGTAAGTATCTTTGCTATCGTTTATCCAGGGTCTAAGTTATAAGATCGACGAAGCGAACAGAAACCACTCGATCCTAATATAGGCATCATGATTGAAGATTGAGCACGAGAGTGATGGGCTTTGTCTTGAACAGAGACCCTATATCTATAAATGCGAGTGAACAAGCTGCTGTGGAGGCTCCAACAGGTCGGGTCCTGCGGCATCGGGAAATATGCAGCTGACTAGATAGAGTTGGCCATGCGATCCCAAGCGGTAGGAACCGCCCGCGGAACTCATTGCAACGGCATGCGTGAGCCAAATGAAGTCTATGAACACCTGAGTGCTCAGCGTTTGGTGGCGCTTAATGAACGCGGCATCATGGCAGTCGGATGCGCGATCGCTTATTGAGGATAATCTCACAGCACAGCCGAGGTCACGAGTAAGGCTGTCCAATGCATATTAATGAGAATTGACTTTGGGTGGGAGTGAGGCTGTACGCTTATTCGAGCCTACTTAATAGCTGTGGAAGGTGTGAAGCTGCCGCGAGGCGCATCAAGGAGACAAGTTTAGCGCCCGCCAAGACCTTCTTACATAAGGCACCGACTCGGATTTGAGCTTCAAGTGGCCCTCCTGCCCTTTCTTTGGAGGTGGCCAGCAGAAATAGAAGGGTAACAAACCTAAAGAGAGCTTTGCATTCATATTATGAGGTACATCCATGTAGCGTATTGACAACCTCTATCTGCTTTAGACCTTCGATGTGAGAAGCCCGATAATCCTGATCAATTGGTAGCAGCAAATGACAGGATAAATTTGAAGAATGAACTACAGCATTTCTGGGCTTCATCATCTTCTATCGCTATTGTTTTAATGGCTACCTGCTTAGCGTTCGTGGCATATGAATTGAACTTGGCTCGGTATCCGACCAATTCAGCTTTAAGAGGAAGGTGTATCCCACGATTGTCATCTTCCTCATGACGACATGTGGGCAACAGGTGCCGAACACTCGGTTTCCTGCAACCAATGCTGCTTACGCTTGACCAGCTTGCCGACAACACCCAGCGTCTCAGGGAGACACTTTAGGCTTGGACTAGGTGCTGGATCTTCGGACGACTATTGTATGTGGTGAGTGCTGCGGTTTCGCGGAATTAGGCCTTCGTTATTGAGTTTCACAGTCCCCGTTTAGCTCAGGGTCAGCTTTATAACCAACAGACCCATATTCATCTAGATATCGGTGCCAGGTATTTCTACTTGTCTCAGCGTTATCAGTACTTCATTGCTCACTGCCAGGAATCCACAGAAGGCCCCAGCGTTGTTCGGTCCTCTCCTGCTTCTTACGGTCACACGGCACACTCGATCCCCGCACCTGAGTCTGAATCAGCATCGTCTGCTTTCATCGACATATTCCTGGCATTGACACTCACAGCCTTTCCCCATCGACTGTTTCGTTTTCTCTCTTTCCTACATCCGCCTGGCCTGTGAGGCACCCAAGGGAGGTCGAAATCAAGACCGACACTAGATAACGACCGGACTGGATATTCCCAGCCCTCATCGACACCAGAGACATTTTCCTCTGTCTACACCATGTCGTCGTCAGTTTCGACAACAGCGAGCCTGAATGAGGCCATTCCATCCATGACTTCAAGACCGACAGAAACGTCTGCCCCAGGTCCAATCACCAGAACTGGAACCAGCGCTGCCCTCTACCGTGCGTCCTTCGCTTTCCGCTCCTGTCCTTGTGATTTTCTTACCAACATCATACTTTACTCCTTCTCGCGATATATTTATGTCCGCTCTAATGGCCATATGACGGTCCATATTCCCATGACCTATCTTGCCCCCTAATGTCATCGACCTCCACCACACCCTCACCCACCTCGACACCCCCTCCCTCAAATCGTGGATTCTATGTCTCCCCAGTCTACACATTCCTCGCCACACTCTTCCTACTCCTCACGGTTTCCGCCGTCATCGTTATCAGGTCGTTTATCCTGAGACGGCGGCATCGCCGACTTGTTGAGGAAGCGATTCGCAATGGAACCTGGGTACCCCCTCCCCAGCCCTTCAGTGCCCGAACACCGAGAGTAGATCTTTCAAAGAAGCCAGTAATGTGGGAGGCCTATTTGGGTGGCAACGAGAAGGACGTCTATGGAGGGTCTTATGGAGGTTCGGCATCACACGAGGATGTGAAGGATTGGGATACGATCAAGCCTGTGTCTGCGGCCTACCTCGCTCCCAGAATGTCTCCAGACCACTCTGGTGCTTTCAAGTCGTCACCGAATACTACACCAGTTCCAGCCACAACACGCGCAACGTCGATCCTCGCATCCGGTCTACGAGCAATCCCTCGGCATATGTGGTCAGGCTTCAGATGGATGGCAGGCTACCAACCAGACCATCGTTCTTCCTCTGATATGTCCCCGCAAAACGGCGCGAGCGGGATGGGCGATACCTCAATCAACGCAGGTCTGGGCGGGGTGGAAATCCGCCAAGTACAGGACCTGACGGGGGTCCGCCAGTTGTGCGGGTTGCCGTCATAATTGCGATGCCTCAGCCAGCCAAGCCCACTGCCTCCTCGACAGCATCTCCAAATCCAACACCATCAACAAGTGCGCTCAGCCCAGCCAACAGCCATCCATTGCAACATCAAGGCGCTTCGTCTGAATCACATCCACCAGATTGGGATGAGGATGAGCCGCTGCCCGTGATGGAGATGGGAGTTGCAGAGCTGGTCATGGTTGGGCCAGAAATCCGAGACGGCTCTGGGTTGGCTGCAAAAGCTTCTCATGGAAGGGATAGTTCGAGTATCCGGACGGTTGAGGTCTAATGTTTTTATTTTATTTTGATGAACTTTCTTTCAAACTTATGATCATTGTTGTACTCTAGCTTGTATATGTACATCTTACTCACGACTGGTACACCCATCCACCCTCTTGGCGTATACATATGTTAGTTATGCATACTCTATTCTGTGCTAATCTTCTTGGACCGCGAACGCGGTCTCGATCACGTTCTCACGACGTTGTGGCCTGGTACGCGCGGGAGCTGTACCCTCCTGTCCTCAACCATCACATCCCGGTCAGCCAAGCTGCACATCTCCCGATTCTGCGGGTTGTCTAGATAATGGTATAACACTTCTCGCGTGGCTTTCAATCAGTTGGTCAGGCCTCGGATCGTAGGCAAACAGCGCTTAATTGCAGGCCGACAGCAGCGATCCCGGTCAATCAAACCAGCCTCCAACTTCTTCCGTCGCGTGGCATCCATCGGCGAGACGACTTTACCATAAGGACATTCAAGGAACCTATGAGCTCCAACGTAGGGGCGCTCAAATGCCTCACAGCGTACGCTTCCTGGTTCTCAGGCTTCCGAGACGCGTAGGTTCCGCATTCAATGAAGAACATATCTTCCTCAACCTCGGAATGCTACGACTTCTCTGTTCCAAGTTTGGGATCAACTGCCCTTCCCCGTCCTTGGCTGGAAGGAATACGAAGGCTTCGAAGGAGCCTTCAGTGGATAGAACGGGCGACAGAAACGAAGAAGACTGTTCTAAATCCCGGCCACTCTCATATAAGGAGAAGCCTACTCCTTTCATTCCCAGGTGCCCTCGTTTCAGACCTTGCCTAGATCATGAGGTCTACTGTCCTTTTCGTTGGTGGTCTTCTCGCCTGCTTCGCTGAAGCGACGATCCGTTTTGGTTGTTCCCAGCTTGTGACTGAGCGCTTCGATCCGTGCGTACGATCTGCCACATCTGTAGGCTCCTGCTGATCGCTTCCGATTCTAGTTTGGTCACTCCTGGTCAAGTCTCTTCTCACCTGCACCAGATCATAGGAGGGGTAAGTGGCTCTTGTTCCTTCACCCTGAATTATGCTCACATGCTCGATGTAGAATGCGTGCGTTACTTCGGTTCAGTTCAAGGAACGCTTGACCTAACCATGCCTTCAGCTTCAACCTGACCATGGACCCAGGCTTGGACCTTCCAAGCATCTCGACCTGTACCACCTGCAGGTTCAAAGAGAACAGGTCCAACTACTGGACCGCCGTTCTCTATTTTAAGCACCCAAATGGAACTTTTATTCGGGTAAGCTACCTCCTACACGCTGGCTGTGACTCCAGGTTACTGACATTGGACACCTTCTAGGTACCTCAGATGCCTAATCACCTCGTTGGTGGGACCAACGGAGGAATGACGGTTTACTACCTGCCTGGCACGCCTCCCTTTGATCAAAAGATTACCGCTTTCCCAAAGGTATGTGAATGTGGCCGCCTTTCCTGTCTCAAATAGTCGCTGACAGTCGTCATTCTCAAGGGCTTCCGCATGATCACTGGCAATCCTTTCCTGCGCGACGGAAAGGCAACTGAGCCTGACGGCAGCGTCGAATCCTACGCCCTCAGCTTCCGTTGCTGGGAGGATCAAGAGTGGCTGGGCGAGTCCAACCAGCATGCGCCTGGTATTGGTAAATGGGACACGGTTCACCTTCCGAAGAAGTTTTGCCCTGGTGGAATTCGTAGCAACACTTTCTTCCCGTCGTAGGTGCCCTCTTTCATCTCACCACATTGAGATGGCTGACTGGCCTCGTTCGTAGATGCTGGGACGGCATCAACACAGACTCTCCAGACCACAAGGTAAGACCCTGTGCCTCTCCACTGTATATCGTTCCTGAAGAGTAAGAATAGAGTCATATGGCCTTCCCTACTGGCCCTGTCGACCAAAGGTTGGGCATCATTTGGCACTCAGGCCCCTGCCCGCCGAGCCACCCCATCAAGACTCCAACCATTCTCTTCGAAACAAGTTGGGATACCCGCCCCTTCCAGGATCTCTGGCCCACCGACGGTAGTCAACCCTTGGTCTTGAGTCAAGGAGATCCGTGAGTGACCCTGGAGGCTCGTTTGTAACTTCCTGCTAATCTCTATGCTTACTGTAGGACTGGCTACGGGCATCATGGAGACTATCTCTTCGGCTGGGAAGGCGACTCACTCCAACGTGCTATGAACACCTGCCACGACTACTTTGGAACGCCGGAAAACTGTACCGAACTCACCCTCCAGACGGATGAGGAAATGAACAAGTGCAGCAAGCAGACCTCAATTAACGAGGTGACCGAGGGCGAATGTGAGATGTTTCTCCCTGTGTGCTCTCTCCGTTGCTCAGACGCCCGTGACAGACCTCCCTCGTCTTCCCGGATGCAACCCCATCCAGGACGGCCCCGACCCCGCTACCATTATTACCAATTGCAACGCAATCTCCACGACTGGATTCCCTGCTGCGACTGCTCCCGCTGTCGCCAAGGTCACTCCTGCGCCTTGAGACCTGTTTACTCACAACCAATTCAAGTGTATTTTTTTGCTTTCGTTTCAGCGAGTCGAGTTCTGCTTGCAATGAAAAGGTGGTACAATGTTCATGGTTAAATATAATAAGGATAGTAAGTATGGTACACACAACAGTGCTACGGCGACAGCCGATAGTCTTACAACAAAGTGCTTGCGGGGGTATAATGGGTATATGTCCAAATCTCTTCGGCAGCTGCCCTGCAGGGGCCGGTCAACACCAATCACCTACAACGTCTACTCCTTCATCGCATCGTCACCATGAGGTGAGCTCTCTCGATCCTCCTCCCGCTTGATCTCTCTCCAATGACACTGGTCGCCAGAGGGTGTTCGCGGCTTTGTACCGCCATCGCGACGAGCACGGTGATGCATATGCACCATGGTCGAGATGGCTATTGATGGCAACGACGGTATCTGAATCCCGTTCCTGTCAACGTCCATCTCCATATCCCTCTCCTGGCCACCAAAATCAAATCCGTTGATGTTGGAGCATGGCGACTCTCCAAGTGGCACGCGACCGGAGTTGGGCTGGTTTTTTGTTGCCGCATTCGTTCTCTTTGCCAATGACTGGCTGTGTCGAGTGCGGAGGTATTTCGAGATGGATGGAACGGCTGAAATCCATAGGACGGGTGGGATTTGGGATTTGGGCTTGTGACGTTGAGCGCTTGCGCTCTTTCCCTCCCGAACTCGACCGACTGTGTCTACCAGATGAAGGGGATGACGATAGGCGTCCTTTGAAGATCATCTTATGGCTTTGGTCGTCATTTTCGCTCGAGTCGGACCGTTTATGGGGCTTGTCGGACTGCGATGATCTGGTGGAATGTGGCTTTTCTGAGGATTGGAGAATGGAGGTGCTCGCCTCCTCGAGTTTTGATGATTGGGAGAGCATGGTTGGAAGAGAATGTTTGGAAGAGAATGGGTTTCCGAGAGAATGAAAAGAGCGTAAGGACACGATGGTGCGAGACCAACGAGGTAACGAAAAATCATCCACTTATTTCCTCGTCTTATATATATAAGGCGTATCCAACCGGAGCTGGATGCGGGAAAGCCAAGGCAACACGACGACCGATACACAACAACAGCGAACGTCTATCACTTAGCAGCAAGTAGTAACACTCCAACTTCATGTTGTACAGTACCCGTAACCGCCTTTCGATTCCTTTTGCCCTGCCGATTGACACAGCAACGCATCGAGACTTCGACATCGCTTATTGTAGGTGTTTTGTAGTTTACAATGCAAAGTCGTGACTTGTCGGCCTTCCGGGCAGCGTAGTTACAACGGTGGTGATGGTACTACTTTTAGCGGAAGTGTTGTCCTCCTCGGCCCGAGAGGCCAGGAACAAGCAAGACATGGCAACGACTCGACGCGTCGCAGTGGTGCGTGATGCCACTGGGTTCAAGAAGTGCCCTGGTATACCTGCAAACCCTGCTATATTACACTGTGTTCCTTTTGCCATTCAACACAACATGTAGATGCAGAGCTAGCTCTTCGATGGTGCCGATAAGCCGGGGTAATTACAATCATACAAGGCCGCCAACGCTTCCTGACTACGTTATTGTCCCTATGGCGTAGCCCAACGCCGACAACGCAAAGGTTACCTAGGCTCCTCGATGCTCCGACGACACCTTGTTTCAACGCTCAACTGCAGCTTCCTTTACATTGATGATACGTCGGCGTTGAGAGATGTTCCTCTCCATCCCCTGGCGTGCCTCCTGCGGCGACCGATGTCTTGGCTATCTGTCTGTTTCACTTGCTAGGGATGAGCTGCGTTGACTTGAGATGAGTACAGGCATGCCAGGCACAAATATACGGAAACCATGACACCCCAGCGGCACTAATTGTGAATTTATCTAATAAGATGCACGATTGCTGTCACCTCGAGAACTTGTCATCAGGTCACCTTTCCCAGCCTCCTCTGAGAATGGTAGCTTTCTTTTCGAAGCTAGAGAGCATCCTAGGAGCATTTTCTTCATGCCTCGCGATTTGTACGCCAGCTATGTATGAGTGGGTGTCTTGGTCAACTTAGTAGCCTGGGTGACCCCATCGGGTTGTTCTCGATTAAGGAAAGGCCTTTGCCTGAAGGAGTACCCACAGTGGTTGACAGCCCGGGAAAAGACAAACCGTGGGATGACAGTTGGAGGCTATTGTATCAGCTGAGCATGTCCTTCCAAGTCCCGCTTGGACCTTAAGCCGCATCACCGATAATCCTACTTTCAGGCGAGTAGGGTGTGCATTGCATATATAGTACGCTATTAGAAACCTATGCTATATCTGAGTGGTTGGTACCTTGAGGTGAAATTTATGTCTCTCCATAAGTAAACCAAGGATGGGCGACGACCTCCTTCATAGTTATCCTCTCCTCTGGGCGGTAGCGACTCAGCATTTTGCTAAGTAGGTCAGTTAGTAACTCACTTTCTGCCTCATCGAGCCCTTCACTTTTTGGTTCGCAAAGCAATACGCTGTAGCTTCCAACTGGTGATTCGGCTTGGGATCCAATCTGGTCCACCTGCTCTCGAATAGACGACTTGCGTGATTTGAAAAGCAGCCCGGCCGCTTCCTGTTCCTCCTCTGACTTGGGCTCTCCCGGCGCATCATCAAAGAATTTGTGGCGAGCCTCATAGGCACTCCACCAAGGGTCCGGAAGCTCGCCCAATGCCTCAATAATTTGCATCCACATAAATGAGTCGCTCCCGTCTCACAGCGGAAAGCCTGCTCGGATCTCATACAAGGCACATCCCAGCATCCATACGTCGGAGGGGAAGGAGACCGCCTCTGGCGATCCAAGGCGAAGTTCCAGGAGGGGTATAGTGGATGACAGTCCCAGCTGAGTGTCCTTCCGGACGTTCGTTGAAGGCAAAGGATTGTCCGAAATCGGTGAGAGTAATATCTTGGGTGAGGAGGGCGAGAAAGCACTCCGCATTGATGGACGGCACTGCCAGTTGAGGGGCATGTGGCTCTGGTCCAGGGGAGGGGTTGTCGAAGGCAAGAATTTCTTCGGTCTCTGGCTCTCCAAGAAGGGAGAGGATATGGTCATCGGACGACACATTCGAGACTGTTGAGAGTTTAAACAATGGGTTTGCACTTGACAAATCTGGATAGCTGTAAAATTCGGTATCGCGTTGAGCGCTTCGCGATCTTACCGCCATGGACAAATCCCAGAGAATGCATGCACTCTACTACTTTGGCGAGCTGGTGCGCGGCTTTTCTTGCAAATGCACCTCTCAGGCTAAGCTTTGACAGTGCACCGAGGGCCTCATTAACAGAATGAACACCCGGTCCCAAGGGTTGAGAGACAAGACATAGGTGGGTCCCAGTTGGTCCGCTGTGAGAGAAGTAGTCGTCGATGACCTGAAGGCCGCCGTTACCTTCAGCGCGACGAGCCGTGATGAAGTCTCAGCTCTAGCCGTCCCACTCCCATCGTGAGCAAGCCACACAGTGGACGAGCCGCCAAAGCCAAGTTTATGAAGGATGGTATATCGACCGTTGGCAAGTGTGTCTCCAATTGAAATAGGATGGAATCCACCGGAGGCTTACATCTGCACATCTTCAACATCAAGGGACGAAGGCCTGTACCTGAAAACTCCCCTTGGAGCAGTTTCTGGAGCCTGGGTCGTCACAGTGGACTGATGTTGGAGGTGGGTTCGTGATATCGATATCGAGCGAGAAACAGTTGCCACTCGCAGGCGGGAAAGCATGGGTGCAGGAGAAACCGGATTTTCCGATGTGGATTAGTGTCACTTCAAACCAAAGGATGCACCGGGAAACAGCAGACGTAACTGGTGCTCCTCGGGCGTGATCTCCGACCTAGATGCACAAGAAATTTGGATGCAGAACAGGAAACTTGTCTGAGGGGAAAAGTTGACTGTGAGGCGCGAAAATTGTCGCGGTTAATTCCATCATTCCCAGGCCCCAAAAGGTTAGAAACGCCCGGAATGTGGCGTAGCAACTTTGACCCAGGCAGAATTTACCCTGTTGTACATTAATTTTAACCTAGATGATGCGTGTACATACATGCTAGCTAGACGACAATGAGCCTCTTTGGAACCGCAATATTCAACACCACCTGGTCGCTCCTCTTCGTGCGAACGAACGCAGCATTCACTTCCCTTCTCCAATCTCCACCGATAGTTCGACCAACGCTCCTTGTACCCTTTCATTGTCTTCCCATTCTGAGGCACTTGAGGATGAAGCGACATATAGATCACCTTCAAGCTTGGAAAGACATGGCCTTGGCTGAAGACCTCGTCCAATCTACTGGGTGTCTGTTGACTTTAGGAATAATGGTCGTTGTGGAGGAGGGGGGTCAGACTGGGAAATGGAATGGAAGAACTGTGACATTCCGCCCACAGCACTTTGAAGACCCCAGTCAAGACTCGGGAGTCCCCATGCGAAACGAACGTTCAGGGAGAGGATGGAATTGAAGGCTGGCACGCAATATCCCAAGAGTATACTTGTCATCTCGCTACTAGGGCAGCCTATGCTGGGAAAAGCCTTTTGTCCAGTTGAGCTGGAGAGACAGTGTAGTGAGATTTCGAAGACCGTCACCGAAACGGATACTTGGATCGATGGCCGAAAGCCTTGCCGCGCGACCTGCGATGGCCCAAGAAGAGGCATGGTCAACGAGAGCCTGAGAAAGACGTGGCTAACGTTTGCATTAACGTACAGTAGTAGAGATAGTCAATCTCAAGGTGCTGTAGGGTTGGGAGTGGGATGAGTTCGCAAAAAATCTTCGCATTGCGCTGCTGTGGCGTCAAGCTCGATTTTGAGTGTAACCAGGACGGCGAAAGAACTCTTCCGGTTCTTCGGAAGCCTTGGACAGGAGCCCGTTGCGGTCCATAGTGAGATAGAAGGCTAGGTACCTGGGCTGAGGGGCAGGCATACCATTAAGTTCGGTGTCGTCGCTTGCAGCAATTTGTCGAGCCAAGGCGCTCGAGCTTTGAGAAGGGTCCCGGCTGAAGCCAATTCGAGCGTCTTCGTCCTTCACATAAGTTCACGTTATCCACGCTTGCAGGGAGGTGATCAGGGAGAAAATGGGGAGGAAAGAGTAGATTTCTGGTTGTACAGAATGCCTTCAGACTCTCTGCGTTTGAGTTCCAGCAGCGTGTTATTGACGACCGAATTTCGAGAGGCAAGTGGGCCCAGGCGATATTAACCCATCGCATCTTTGACGCAAGCCCAAATGATTCCAGGCCTCGAAGACCCTCCATCAAGAGTGGCACCTCGGCGGCGACAAAGGGGGTCTCAACCTCTTCTCGAAGACCAGGCGGATCAAGGCATGCAACAACGACGATACAAGCACGGACGTAGTGGCACAGTTTGGGGTTGTTCTGGAAGACTGCCAGTAGTCGTTCTGAAGATTGGTTGGGGTGGATGCAGATGGACCTGAAGAGCTCTCTTTGAGCAACATCTCGCAGGAACCGAGACGTCAAGGCAAGGTTGCCCAAAAGCGCATATCCACCTCGAACAGGAGATTTGGGTGGAAGGCGTCGGATCGTCCAGTATGGAATGTGGAAGACCCTGAGGAACGAGTTGAATTATGGTAAAGAGAATATCGTTGGGAAGCCTTTGCTGGTAGATCATGATGGTCGAGGGCAACCACTTCTCCACATCTTGATCATCTCGATCACAGCGGAGATTCGAAGCTCGAGCGCCCACTTTGCTGCCATCTCGTGAAACAACCCGAGGACAACGGGGCAGGACAATGTGTCATGATTAAACTCGAGTAGATACGTTTAAAGTTCGATTGATAATACACGCTTTGAGCCACTGAACGACACCTCCCTCATCTAGTATTATTCCCGTTGTCCGTATTACCCGTTCAGGGTTGCTGCAGAGGAGCTAGTAAACCAAACTTCAGCACTCTCCTTGCCAAGTCCCTCCAGGAGGTGCCTCCGAATACAGCCCTTGCTGGCCCCAAAAGTTGCCTCTGAAGGAGAGTCCTTCCTCTTGCCCGTCTGTAAGACTGGCATCATCTCGAGGATTAACCCATTCGACCTCAAAGTTTTGGTCCAGACCAGTCAAGATGTCGCCCCCGTCTTCCTCCCCCAACGTCAGCGAGTGGCCCTCGTCTTGTCTGACGTCGGCATTGGACCACATGACGGAGCTGTTGAAGACGTTTCCATCGAAGTGTGTAAGGCGTTGGACTTTGGAGAAGTATCTGTCCCACCGTATAATGTACGTTGGCCGATCGAGAGGCGAGTTTTCGAGCACACGTCTCGACGATGGGAGAGGACAAGACGTGAGTGCAGTTGGTGTAAGGGTTCTCGAACGTGGGCATTGCTAGTAGCGGGCTCTGTTGCATGGACTGGGGAACCAGACACGGAACGAGCGGTCCGTACGCTGGGTGATTGAACTGTTTCCTTCCAAGGCTCTCGAAATCGGCCGCAGGGGGCGTTGGGTGCTCGGGTGAAGGAGTCCAATTCTTGCCAAGCCAATCATAGTACTCCTTCAAAATGCTGTCATACCTGGATGCCCAGTCCACCTCCCTCAGTCCCAAAATGTCCTCCACGATCCTGAATTTGGGAGCCTCCGTCATCAGTTGACCCCTTTCCCCGTCATTCGAGAGGGTGATTATCCCGAGACCGTGGTTCTTCGTCGCAGGACTCTCTCCGACGTTGAGAGACGCGGGAGAGCCGGTGAAGCGCGCTACCTGAGCTACGAATCCTGGGAGATTGCCGCCATGCTCAATGATGTCTTGACCTTGGTACGAGTATCGCCATACGCCAGCCCCGTAAACCTTGACACTGGTCTCGGGGAACTCTGGCTTTCCTTGCGTAGCGACAAGCCCTGTCGAGACAAAGTCGAGAACATCGGCTGGGACGACAACTTCGTTTGTGTTTGGGTGTCGGCCGTCGTTCAGGAGCATCGCCATCCACGTTGATATGTCCCGAGCACTCGATATTATTCCCCCTGCTCCAGCCAGTAGCTTCTCTTCTCCTGGTCTGAGGTAGTAAGGAACGGTCGGCTTTATCCACCCCTTTTCTCCCCTCGTCGCATCTCGCAAGTGTTGGAGATGTCCCTCAGCAAGCCGATGACCAAATTCACCTTCGGCCCGCTTGACGCTGAACGTTGTGGAAGTCATGTTGAGCGGGTTGAACAAGTGTTGCTGGATGTAAGATTCGTATGTTTGGTTGAGGAAAAGTGTGGGTAGGTATGAGAGCGTTTCGTACATCAAGTTGTTGTACTGGAACGTCTGGCGGAAGGTCGCTGAGACGCGAAGATGGCGAAGGTTGGTAATGACTTCACGGGTGTCATTGGTCGCCCCTGTCCAACTCAGATCGTGGAGAGGCAATCCAGTTCGATGCGAGAGGAGATCTTGAATCGTGGCTCCCTGCTCGATGTCTTTGTCTTGGATGACCCATTCACCCGGCATCAAGTCCTTCATTCTGGTCCACCAACTGAGCTTCTTCCCAGTTCTGTTTTGAAAGGACGCCGCAAGTGTAGCATTGGAGAGAATGAGGCCCACGGAAATGGAGAGGAAGAGCTTCGAATTTGATCCGATGGAAAAGAGGGTGTCCGGGGTGACAAGGTCCTGACTGCTCGAGGTTCGAGCGAGGCCATACGAGCCGTATTCGATCTTCCAATTTGGGATCGACGAATTGGCGGTTGGGGCAAGTTTCTGGACGACAGCAACTGCCAGACCAGTGGAGTTGTACTCCTTGATCAGAGACTCGATGTATCTTGAAGTTCTTTCCGTGATGAGGGGTGAAGATACGTTCCTCGGTGTGCAGGAGACGCCGGCAACGACAGAGAGCAGGAGGAGCCAGCTGCCGCGCATAGTGGTTCGGCGTTAAGGTGGAAATGTGATCGGAGTGCGAAGCCTTGGGGGCTAAGTATTGGTTTGCGTGTAAAAAATCGCGTTCGCGATGATGGAGTCCACAACTTCTACATGGTTTTATAACCTTTTGCGTGGGATGGTATCGGAAGCACATGTCAATGTTTTAAACAAGGCTTCGGGAGAAGCAGCGGTATAATCTTAGCCCTGACGATGGCCCCAGGTGCGGGGCTCCATCATCAAGAAGGAAGGTGATCTGGCGAGCTGGGCTTCAGCGAGGAGCGTATGGCGAAATGCAGGCAGCCTCTTACCTGCTTCGTATCATCCAATGTGTGATGCAAAAACGTCTACAGCTGCGAAGAGCTGGTAAACCACACTTCCGCACTCTCCTTCCCCAACCCCTCCGGAGGTGCCTCTGAATGGGGCCCTGCCTTGCCCCAAAAGTTGCCTCTGAACGAAAGACCCTCCTCTTTTCCGCCTGTAGAACTGGCAAAATCTCGAGGATTGACCCACTCAACCTCAAAGCTTTGGTCCAGATCAATCAAGATGTCACCCTCGTCTTCCCCCAAACCCACCGAGTAACCTTCTTGTCGTCTGATATCGGCGTTGGACAAAGCAACGGAGCTGTTGAATAGATTGGCATCGAAATGGGTAAGGCGCTGAACGTTGGAAATGGTGCGTTCTTCCCACTGAATGATATACGTTGGGCGGTCAAGAGGCGAGTTTTCGAGTACACGTTTCGACGACGGGAGGGACAAGACGTGGGTGCAGTTCGTGTGTGGGTTCTCGAACCTGGTCACTGCGAGTAACGGGCTTTGCTGCTCGGCGTTTCCAGTGTTGAGAGGCGAGAGGCCAGCCATGGATTCGGGGACCAAGCATGGGACCAGTCTTCCATATGCTGGATGGTCGAACCGCTTCTTCCCCAGGGTCCTCAAAGTCAGCTGCAGGCAGCCTAGGGTGCTCCAGAGGAGAGGTCTCGTTCTTGCGAAGCGAGTCTAGGTACTCGTTCCAAAGTTTGCGGTACCTAGATGCCCAGTTTACCTCCTTCAGTCCCAAAACATCCTCTGCAATTCCTGAATTTGGGTGCCTCAGCCATGAGTCGGCCCATCTCCCCGTCGTTGGAGAGGGTGATGATCCCGAGGCCATGGTTTTTCGTCCCGGAACCCTCTTCGACACCGACAGACTTGGGGGAGCCAGGGAAACGAGCCACCTGGGAGATAAATCCTGGGAGATGGCCTCCATGTTCGATCATGTCCACACCTTGGTACGAGTATCGCCATTGACCTGCACCGTAGACCTTGACACTGGTCTCGTGGAACTCTGGCTTTCCTTGCGTGGCTACAAGGCCTGTCGAGACAAACTCCAGCACGTCGGATGGGACGACGACTTCATTGGTGTATGGATGCCGGCCATCGTTCAGGAGCATTGCCATCCAGATGGACATATCCCGGGCACTCGATATGACACCCCCCGCTCCAGCCAGCTCTTTTGCATCACCTGGTCGTAGGTAGTAAGGGACTGTTGGCTTTAGCCACCCTTTTTTCTCCCTCGTCACGTCTCGCAGGTGTTGGACATGTCCCTCGGCAAGTTGATGGCCAAGTTCGCCTTCAGCTCGTTCAACACTGAAGGTAGTGGAAGTCATGTTGAGAGGGTCGAAAAGGTGTTGCTGAATATAAGATTCGTAGGTCTGGTTGAGGAAGAGTGTGGGTAGGTACGACAGAGTCGTGTACATGAAGTTGTTGTACTGGAACGTTTGGCGAAAGGTGGCTGAGGAGCGAAGATAGCGAAGACTTCTGATGACTTGTGTTGTGTTCCTCACGCCCGACCAACTCAAATCGTGTCGAGGCATGCCAGTCCGATGCGAGAGCAAATCTTGAATCGTCGCTCCTTGCTCGATGTCTTTGTCTTGAATAACCCATTCCTCTGGTATTATATCCTTCATCTTAGTCCACCAGCCTAGCCTTTTTCCCGGTTCGATTCTGGAAGGACACGGCAAGCGTCGAGTTGCATAATATAAGGCCGACGGAGATGGAGAGGAAGAGTTTCGAATTCGACGCGATGGAAAAGAGGGTGTCTGGTGTAACAAGGTCCCTACTGCTTGAAGTTCGAGCGAGGCCGTACGAGCCGTATTCGATCTTCCAATTTGGGATCGACGAATTGGCGGTTGGGGGAAGTTTCTGGACGACAGCAACTGCCAGACCAGTGGAGTTGTACTCGTCGAGCAGAGACTCGATGTATCCTTGAGGTTCTTTCCGTGATGAGGAGTGAAGATTCGTTCCTCAACGTGCAAGAAACGCTGGCAACGACAGAGAAGCAGGAGAAGCCATATGCCGTGCATAGTGGTTTGGCGTCAAGGGGTAGAATGTAATCAGATCGCCTGCGGATCGCAACCTTGCTTGGTGTTGGTGGGTATGCAGGGGGATTGCGTCGGCGATGATGGATTCTGCGACTTCTATATGATTTTATAACCACATCGCGTGGGGAGATGGTACTATCGAAAGCATATGTCACTGGTCCAAACAAGGCTGCGGGAGAAGCAATGGTCTAATCTTGGCCTGGATAAGGGCTCCACCAGGAAGGATGGAGGTGATCCGGCAAGCCAGGAGCGTATAACCTTCTGTCAAACGCGTGCAGCATACTATTCTCCTCTTCCGTATCGCCCAAGGTGTGATGTGGCAACCCCTACAGCGGGGAGCTAGTAAACCAGACTTCCGCGCTTTCCTTCCCCATTCCCTCCGGGGGAGCTTCGGAATACGACCCCTCCTTGCCCCAGAAGTTGCCTCTAAACGAGAGACCCTCTTCCCCCTTCCCCTCCTCGTCCCCCTGTCCAGGGTTCACCCATTCGACTTCAAAGCTTTGGTCCAGATCAATCAAGATATCGCCCTCGTCCTCCTCCCCCAAAGCCATCGAGTAACCTTCCTCTCGTCTGATATCGGCATTGGACCATGCAGCAGAGCTGTTGAATAGATTGGCATCGAAATGAGTAAGCCGCTGGATGTTGGAGAAGGAGCGGTCCCATTGGATGATGTACGTTGGGCGATCGAGAGGCGAGTTTTCGAGTACACGTCTCGACGATGGGAGGGAGAGGACTTGGGTGCAATTGGTGTATGGGTTCTCGAATCTGGCCACAGCGAGTAGCGGGCTTTGCTGCTCGCCATTCCCAGTGTGGAGAAGGGCAATAGGCCAGGCCATGGATTCGGAGACCAGGCATGGGACAAGCGTTCCATATGCTGGATGATCGAACCGTTTCTTGCCCAGGGTCTCGAAATCAGCTGTAGGCAGCCTGGGGTGCTCGGGAGGGGAGGTCTCGTTCTTGCGAAGCGAATCCAGGTACTCGTTCCAAATTTTGCGGTACCTAGGCGTCCAGTCCACCTCCTGCAACCCCAACACGTCCTCCGCGATCCTGAACTTGGCAGCCTCCAGCACCAATCCGCCTGTCTCTCCGTCATTCGAGAGGGTGATGATTCCAAGTCCATGGTTCTTCGTACCCGGACAATCTTGAACAGTGCCGTCGGACTCGACCTTGGATCCAGGGAATCGGGCCACCTGCGTTTTGAATCCTGGGTTGTTGCCTCCATGTTCGATGATGTCAAGGCCTTGGTACGAGTACCGCCATTGGCCAGCCCCGTAAACCTTGACGCTGGTCTCGGGGAACTCTGGCTTGCCATGCGTGGCTACAAGCCCTGTCGTGACGAACTCGAGTACGTCGTACGGGACGACAACGTCGTTGGTGTATGGATGTCGGCCGTCGTTGAGGAGCATCGCCATCCACATGGACAGATCGCGAGCGCTTGAGATGACGCCCCCGGCTCCAGCCCAAATCCTCTCCTCTCCCGGTCTGGAAAAGTATGGGACAATAGGCTTGAGCCACCCTTTCTCTCCTCTTGTCATGTCCCGTAGGTGTTGGAGATGCCCCTCGGCAAGCTGGTGGCCAAATTCACCTTCAGCTCGTTCGACGCTGAACGTAGTGAAGGTCATGTTGAGGGGGTCAAATAGATGTTGCTGAATGTAGGATTCGTAGGTCTGGTTGAAGAAGAGTGTGGGTAGATACGACAGGGTTTCGTACATCATGTTGTTGTACTGGAACGTTTGGCGGAAGGTGGCTGATGAGCGAAGGTAGCGAAGGCTGGTAATGGCTTCACGGGTGTCCTTCCTGGTCCCTGTTCCACTGAAATCGTGGCGAGGCAGTCCAGTTCGATGCGAGAGCAGATCTTGAATCGTGGCTCCTCTCTCAATATCCTCGTCTTGGATAATCCATTCCTCCGGTATCAAATCCTTCATTTTGGTCCACCATCCAAGCTTCTTCCCCGTTCTCTTCTGGAAGGACGCAGTGAGCGTCGTATTGGAGATTATAAGGCCCACAGAGATGGAGAGGAACAGCTTCGAGTTGGACGCGATGGCGAAGAGGGTATCCGGTGTGACGAGATCCTGGCTGGAAGTTCGAGCGAGGCCATATGAGCCATACTCGATCTTCCAATTCGGAATCGACGAATTGGCGTTTGGGGCAAGTTTCTGGACGACAGAAACGGCTAGACCGGTTGAATTCCATTCGTCGATCAAGGTTTCGATGTGCCTTGAAGTCCTTTGCGAGATGAGGGGTGAAGACGCGTTCCTCGGCGTGCAGGAGGCGCTGGAGCTTGAAGGCAAACTCTTCCACTCGTTTGATAGTGGCTGGCCAGACCAAGGGGGGAGGGTCTCAGAGCTCAGGCCATGGACGTAATTGACGCTCTGACTGGCAATGGCAGAGAATAAGAGGCACCAGCTGCCGAGCATGATGGTGGTTTTGCGTCAAGCTGAGATCAATTTTGCCGGCAGCAGAAGCACATACCTCCCGCGGGTGATGGATCGAGTGTTCTGACCTGGTTCTGACTGATTCCGTATACCCTTCATAGAGCTTAAACATACTTAGAGATCCACCTCGTGAAGCTCATCGGGAAGGAATACAACAAATATGCATTACAGAAAGTACGATAATCGTGGATGCGTACAGTGACTGATGGTATGGGTGCGTGATGATGCTAGCGTAAACATGCAAAAGACAGCGAGTGAATTGTGCAAGGACAAAAAAATCCAATCGAGATGGTAGTGGTGGTATGAATGCGCAAAAAAATGTACAAGTGTGAGACATGGATGGGACGTTGAGGGGTCGTAAATGGGCGTGAAGTGGTCGGTCGGTCGAGGTGCGCCGAGGGAAGAGGCGTCGCGAGCACAAAGCTGGAAAGACCTATGTGGGTCGAGCGAGGGCAGTGGCGCACGACGTGCAAGCTATTTGATGAAGCGAAGTGGCAGGGTGTGATCCCGAAAGACCAAGTGTGCGTGGCTTTGACCACGATGCGTATGGCGTGCCATGATGTGGGAGTCGAGGGAGAGCGATATGATCGCTCGTGGAATGAACCTGCCCACCATGAGCAAAGCGACGGATAGCTGAGCAACCAGCCGAGGACAAGGGTCAGGACAGAAGAGCCAAATCTTCCCGCCGTCTTCATATCTTGAGCTCCCTGAACCCTCTCACATCCACACGACCAACACCTGTCCTCACCCACTCTTGCACCTCCCCACTCGCATCAACCCCAGCCTCAGCCTCAAGACCATCCGCCCCATCCTCATCCTCTCCCTCCCTAAACTCCCGCACCTTGACCGCCCCACGACCCTTGAACCTCCCTCCCGGGATGACAATCTTGCCTGCACCCGTCACAGCACCCGCCCCAGGAGAGTTGTTGTCCCTTCCAAACACAAGCGCAGCACGCGCTTTCGGCAGCCCAAGAGCTTTGCGCTGGCGTCGTGTGAGCGGCTTCTCGCCTCCAGGACGTGCAGAAACCGGCGAATGATGATGCGCAGGCATCTGGGCTAGGTGTTGTTGTTTTCGCTGGGCACGTTTTGATAGGGGGCTGTCAGGGGCAGTGGTGGTGGCGTCTGATGTTGTTGTTGCTGCTGCTGGCAATGGCGCCGAAATTGACTGCTGGACGGGCGCTGACTCGGGCTCGGGTGATGATTCGAGTTCGCTCAAGGATGAATAACCGTCGTCGAGGCCTGTGGAAGCCGCCAGCGACTGACTGGCCTCGAGAGCGCTGAATTCTTCGTCCCCTGTTGAACTTGACGAACTCGATGAGCCAGGAGCTGAGAGCCCTGGTGTCTCTTCGCGCTCCTTCTCCAATGAATCCGTCTCGTCATCCACGTCTCCCATTGACACTGCCAACCGGCTTGGCCGACACCGTTTGTCCCGGCCGCCGCTCTTCTCGATATCGTCCACGCTGTGCCCGTCTTCGCTGGATGTCGACTCGTCGAATGAGCGTTTCGGTGACCTGTGGATTCGCATGGCTGGAGAAAGGGACCCGGTAGGCAGCGACGCCTGCGTCAACTCTGCGGATGATGGTTGTGACTCGGGTAGGGGGATCTCCGGAGCTGGCTCCTCTGTCGCTGGCGAAGGAGCCGAAAGTTTAAGCTTTACTCGGGGAATCTTGCGCGCCATCTCCTTCTCCTTACGTTCCCGCTCCCTCTCCCGCTTCGCCTCCTTTTCCCGGTCTCTTGGTGTCATCTCCACAGGTGCATCCGGACTCGGTGTTTCTCGAATGTTGGGCAGTCCGCTGTGAGGCCCCCTGAGATTGCGAATAGACGAGAAATGCTCCCAATCATGGTAGCTGTGGGGGTAAAAGCTCGATGAACGCAGTCGCGTGAGGCGGTGTGAAGACTTACGCCACATAGACTGTCCCCTTCGTAATCGTCTCGTCCTCATCCTCTGCCTCCAGCTGACGCATAGCCTTATCCCTCTCCTCTTCATCAAGCCCCGCACCCCACTCGATGACATAGACCAGCCCAGGCTGGACAACCTTGACATCTCGCTTGACCATGTGGGCAAACGCACTAAGCTCCATGTGACCTCCATACGTCCCGTTCTCCTTCATGCACCGGATATGCACGTCCAATCCCCGCTCGTCCTCGACAAATGGCTCATACCGCGATTTATGCTTCACGATGTAATCGCAAATGTCCTGCCGTAACTGCGCATGCTTGGATGGCGAGCCGTAAAGCTGATCTGAGAGGGCTCGAAATAGACAATTGCCGTCCCCAAGGGTGCTTGCGGGGTACAAGCCCAGTGCTCGTAGTTGGTTCGTAAGTTGGGTGGATGACTCTCCGGGATCCGAGAGCACGAGACGAGGCTTCGATGAGCGTGTTGTGCGCGTACGACCTGTCATAAAATATTATTCTACTGAAAGGGTGGGATGAATATCAAACGCACCCTGTGGTTGATTCTTTCTAAGAGTCTTTCCCATTGAATTCAGCCCCTATATGGATGATGATGATGACCAGTTGGATTAAATCGGTAACGCCGCGCCTAGAAACAAGCCCCAAGTGTCGCGCGCCCGGATTCTTGCCGCTCTAAAAATGCTCTTAAATTTGTGCAAGATATATGTTGGCCAGTCGTCCTTAGATTCTACGGGAAATCGAGTTGAAAATGGAGGAAAGAAAAAAGGGGCGGAGTAGCTGGCAGGCGGCTGACGGGGGAGATGGTAGTCGAAAGAAAGTAGCCGTTCTCGGTTTCTTGATGTATTGGGCGTGGGACATCATCACTCCGTCCTCGGATCACCAGAAGATCCTTGTTCTTCGTCGTCGTCAGTGATGATGACAACAGCCCTTTGCTCATCGTTGTCCGCAGCGAGCTCGTTGTGTGTCTTCTTCGTTGACTGCCCTCAACACCGTTAACCCAAATTTCGGACCCTGGCGCTTATTACTTGCATCTTCATACAACCCCTTGCCCCGGACTTCTCTTCGGGCGCCTGGGCTTCCGCTCACGATTATTGCCAGCGTCTGAGAGCTTGAACAGACCCGGTCTTGCCCCCCAACCCCACACCCGAGGCACAGACCCATCGATTATCACAACCCCACACGATGTCCAATATCAAGCCACGAGGCTTCGAGCATCCGTGCTTCGAATTGATCATCAAGATGGGCGCTAATTCGCTGTTCTTCGCATTCATCGATGGAAAGTCTAATTCATTTGACCTTCATGTCGATCGATTAGATAAAAGATTTCTTCGAAGAGTGCCTGGGTGCATATTTTGCCTCGCTCTGATCGAGATTGGTCTGGAGCCTGACGACTATCGGCCCTTGCTCGAATCCGACCCATGGCCGTCCAACGTCTCATCGGCGCCGACTTCGCTCGCCACAGAATATCCATAAAGGTTCTCCTTCGTGTGAATGCGTCGCGTTAGCTTCCTGCTGTGGACTCTTTCCCCGCTTTGACCATCGCTGCTAACGGTGTTCTTCGGCGTGCGCTCAAAGAGGCGGTCCTATGGCGCAGGGGGACAATAACCTTTACATTGCAACTACGAGTATAGCGTTACCCCTCCCTCTCATTCAAGGACAATACACCGCAGCATCAACCACCAACCAAAATCCTCCGTGGCGGCTTCTACCGGTGCCAAATACAGCACAGAACCTACAACACGCCCACTTTGACAACGTGGTGTGGTCGTCCTGGAATCAATGGTCGTCGTAGGCCACGCCGTGTCGTGCACCTATGGGCAACATCAAAGTGGGTTTCTCCGGGTTACCAAAAACGATCTCCCTGGTCCAGTAACCCACCGCGCAGAAACCGCTTCTGCTGTGTGGCTCTACCTTGACAACATGAGGCGATAGACGCTTGGATGGAGGGTCAAAACGGGCGAGGCTTCTGGCTGGGTATAAAAGAGGTCCAATGCTCGTCTGGTAGGTGTATCATCCACCGCAGCCTCTTTCTTCTCTGTATCTACCCTCGAGTAACCCAGCTCACCTTTTGAACCATCTACAAGGCCGATTCACTCGCCTCTACCTCAAAAAGTCTTCTTCTCGAGGTCTACATCTGTCAACCAACAGCACCTGTATTCTTGCCATACAACATGCCTCGCAAATCCAACCCGGCAACTATCGCTACCAGCCCCAAGAAGCGGACGTACGGCTTTCAGGCTCAAACTCAACCGCAAGCTCAGCCCCAATACTATCCCTCTCCCCCTCCTAGCCCCGAACCCAGCACCTCGCACAACATATCCACCTCTGCCCATCCCGATGGCTACAGCTCACAATGCAGTGTCCCCCAATACACCACTCCGCCCTACTACGCCCCGGGTGCTTCATACGGAATCTACCCGAACGATCCTGCCAACGCGTACTTGTCGCCTGGCGATATCCGACGATACAATGACACAAACTGGGGTTACTTGCCGGCTTACCAGGACTTGTCGGATGAGGAAAAGTGCGCCAATCTGGTTTCATTCCCGCAGGCGTGTCCGGCTTCGCCAAAGGTGGTGGAAGGCTCTTTGTGCTTGTCTCCTGGGCGGTAAATCGGTGGCGCATGGGATATGTTTTGGACGACGAGGCTGTTTTTTTTTCGCCTTTGGGACCTTTCTTCTCTACAGTATCTACGACTTGTTACTCTATACCAATCATCCTAATACATCTCTAATCTCAAGGGCTAAGGGCAGATGCATTGAGGCGGAGTCTAGATCGGAAGAGACCATCATCGTTTCCCGAAAAGTGACTTAATCCGTAGCTTCCACATCTGGGCTCTTCGAACAGTAGGTCTAAATGCCAGATCTCGAGTAAAGGTATCTGACTTTGTTACTTACACCAGGCCAAGCTCGTTTGCATTGCCTTTCAAATGGACCCAAAACCTCCTTCCGTTGATTCTCTTCCCTATGAGCTCCTCGAGGAGATGTTCACTCAATATCTTCGAGGCTCTCTCGAACCTAGGAAGGGACGCAAACGCAAACGCGTTGTCACGACGTGGCGCCCCGACTGGAATCGTGACTGGAGACCAAAAGATGTCTCGAGGATCCCTAACCCTGTGGTCCTCAGCCATGTTTGCTCTTTATGGAGAAGACTCGCGCATGCCAATCCTAGCCTCTGGTCGGCAGTCATGGTTTGGGGCAACATCTCGCAACGAGACGTCGAAATGCTTCGCCTATGGCTAAGCCTGTCCCAGTCCGTTCCTCTTCAGATCTGTCTTCACCAGGTCCGCTACGCATCAGCGGCCCAAGATGCATGGCGCGAGGTGCTCACATCTGTGTCTGCTCACGGTGCTAGATGGCAAAAGGTGGAGATGTGCATAGCGGGTGTAGATGATACCCCCAACTGTCATAGGTGGTGGAGCGGCCTTCGTATCCCAAACCTCGAATACTTTGACTTTCAGAAGCTTCAGACGCCAGAATGTCAGTGGAACCCCGATGACATATGGGAACTGTATCGCAAAATCTGCACCTCTAGCGATAAACTTTGTCACATCGGTGCAGACCAGTACTTCTCTCGATGGGGCTGGATACCAGGTGTCCCCTGGCACAACCTGAAGGAGATCAACCTGACGGCAGGGGGCGTTTCATACGTTGAGTTCATAGAGCTCTTGGGGCTTTGCGCCTCACTCGAAGTCGCTCGGATCTTCGTCTTCGACCTTGAGCTCCTCCAAGACCTTTCTGCCTCCTCTTCAGCCCTTCAATTCCTGGAACTCGTTACCGCGGAAGGAGCTATCCTCGACTCCCTCACCTTACCTGCTCTCCGCAGCCTGCATATGATGATTGCGAACAGGATTGACGAGGAAGAAACGATCTGGCCAGCGATTGAACGATTCTCGACTCGGCACCCTGACTGTCGCTTGGAAGAGTTCCAGTACTATCGGCAACTCGTAATCCAGTCGTTCGAGTATTTCACGACCGTTATCGCCCTCCCTCTCTTTCAAGATCTCGTCCGCCTTTATCTCGAGGTGTATATGTCTGACAGGACATTAGAGGCTTTGACCTTTACACCGATATCACAACCCCTCCCTTGCCTCGAAATCATCAGCTTGGAGAGATGCCATGCCACCGATGGTACCCTGTCAGCTATGCCGCTGTCACGGACCAACGGTGTGGCAGTTTCAAGGCTCAGGGAAGCTCACGTCGTATTTGGGTCGTACTTTAGGCCCGTGCACCGCGAGCAGTTCCCCAAAGACTTGTCCCTGTAGATACCCGATGTTTACCTTAAAATAAGGGTGTACTCGAACCAATCAAAATCCGACTCTGAGTCTGAGTAGGATGTTGTAACAAATACGAAAGTGGTTCTTCATTCTGGCTCGAGGTGCTATGTCCTAGTGAAATAGTGTCGAGAAAATTCGTGTGACGACCTCCGTCCGCTGAACAGAGCGAGCGCAACACGGTAAACACACTACAGTGTCTGACAAGTCGATGCTGTTGTTTTGTTCAGCCAGTAGGAAACCTGACGACGTCCTCCCCTTCATCTTCCACATGTACGGTTTCAATCGCTGTGCTCCAAGCAAGGCAACAAGCGCCTCCGCATTCAGTGCCCAGTCTTGACACCTCAGTGGCCCAGTCTTTCTCACGTACAACTGCTCGACTCTCCAGTATGCGAGGTAATACCTTTGCACTGGCAATAGCACTCAAGCACGAACTGTTCGAACACTTCTGGGTAGCATTGTCCTCCGATATCACCAATTCATGACCTCAAGGCCACTCTCTTTTTATTCCACTTAGTCACCGCCCCATTCATTCGCTCAATCAGTAGAACTTTTTATGGCCGTGTTACAAATCAGGAAATGACATGACGAGCGAATACTGCCTAGTGTGTAGTAACAGAAATAAAGAAGAAGAAAAAGATATGTAAAGACCTAACATATGTAGAGATAGGTATGCATGTAGATAAAATTACAGAACATAAATTACAAAGACCATTTGCAAAGATAGACAATGGGAAACAAATTTCGAGAATGACAACGTTGAATGGATGTGTACTATTCAACTCTACAGTGGGCATGGGGTATAGCACTCTACCCATCTCTCACCAAGCTTGGCATTTGCAAAGTAGAGATGAGGAACAGCTGCTGCAGGCATTGTCAGGACATTGACATTGTCAGGTACCAGGGCTTCAGGTCGAATAAACATAAGGTAGGCTGAAGGGTCTTCCGGGGAAAGCAGCCAACCAGTGCAGTCTCCATCTGGGCCTTGCTGGTGGATGTAGCGAGGGGTATGTTGAGGTGAAACCTCCCACAAGTGGACTGATTTGTCACCTGAGCCAGAGATGACATGGGTGCCATCTGGTGAATAGGCCACTGCAGTGACCGAGTCAGTATGTCCCTTGAGGGCCCTCACCTCCTCCCCAGTAGAAAGGTCCCACACCCGGACAGAGTTGTCGCATGAGCCAGAGATGACATGGGTGCCATCTGGTGAATAGGCCACTGCAGTGACCCAGTCAGTATGTCCCTTGAGGGCCCTCACCTCCTCCCCAGTAGAAAGGTCCCACACCCGGACAGAGTTGTCGCATGAGCCAGAGATGACATGGGTGCCATCTGGTGAATAGGCCACTGCAGTGACCCAGTCAGTATGTCCCTTGAGGGCCCTCACCTCCTCCCCAGTAGAAAGGTCCCACACCTGGACAGAGTTGTCGTATGAGCCAGAGATGACATGGGTGCCATCTGGTGAATAGGCCACTGCAGTGACCCAGTTGGTATGTCCCTTGAGGGCCCTCACCTCCTCCCCAGTAGAAAGGTCCCACACCTGGACAGAGTTGTCGTATGAGCCAGAGATGACATGGGTGCCATCTGGTGAATAGGCCACTGCAGTGACCCAGTTGGTATGTCCCTTGAGGGCCCTCACCTCCTCCCCAGTAGAAAGATCCCACACCCGGACAGAGTTGTCCCGTGAGCCAGAGATGACATGGGTGCCATCTGGTGAATAGGCCACTGCAGTGACCGAGTCAGTATGTCCCTTGAGGGCCCTCACCTCCTCCCCAGTAGAAAGGTCCCACACCCGGACAGAGTTGTCCTGTGAGCCAGAGATGACATGGGTGCCATCTGGTGAATAGGCCACTGCAGTGACTGAGTTGGTATGTCCCTGTCCCTTGAGGGCCCTCACCTCCTCCCCAGTAGAAAGGTCCCACACCCAGACAGAGTTGTCCCGTGAGCCAGAGATGACATGGGTGCCATCTGGTGAATAGGCCACTGCAGTGACTGAGCTGGTATGTCCCTTGAGGGCCCTCACCTCCTCCCCAGTAGAAAGGTCCCACACCTGGACAGAGTTGTTGTATGAGCCAGAGATGACATGGGTGCCATCTGGTGAATAGGCCACTGCAGTGACCCAGTCAGTATGTCCCTTGAGGGCCCTCACCTCCTCCCCAGTAGAAAGGTCCCACACCCGGACAGAGTTGTCGCATGAGCCAGAGATGACATGGGTGCCATCTGGTGAATAGGCCACTGCAGTGACCAAGTTTGTATGTCCCTTGAAGGCCCTCACCTCCTCCCCAGTAGAAAGGTCCCACACCCGGACAGAGTTGTCGTATGAGCCAGAGATGACATGGGTGCCATCTGGTGAATAGGCCACTGCAGTGACCCAGTCAGTATGTCCCTTGAGGGCCCTCACCTCCTCCCCAGTAGAAAGGTCCCACACCCGGACAGAGTTGTCGCATGAGCCAGAGATGACATGGGTGCCATCTGGTGAATAGGCCACTGCAGTGACCAAGTTTGTATGTCCCTTGAAGGCCCTCACCTCCTCCCCAGTAGAAAGGTCCCACACCCGGACAGAGTTGTCGTATGAGCCAGAGATGACATGGGTGCCATCTGGTGAATAGGCCACTGCAGTGACCCAGTTGGTATGTCCCTTGAGGGCCCTCACCTCCTCCCCAGTAGAAAGGTCCCACACCCGGACAGAGTTGTCGCATGAGCCAGAGATGACATGGGTGCCATCTGGTGAATAGGCCACTGCAGTGACTGAGTTGGTATGTCCCTTGAGGGCCCTCACCTCCTCCCCAGTAGAAAGGTCCCACACCCAGACAGAGTTGTCCCGTGAGCCAGAGATGACATGGGTGCCATCCGGTGAATAGGCCACTGCAGTGACTGAGCTGGTATGTCCCTTGAGGGCCCTCACCTCCTCCCCAGTAGAAAGATCCCATATGTGCACTAACTTGTCATATGATACAACTGCAACATGAACACCATCTGAGGAGGTAGCAAGGGCATTCACACTGTCTCTGACATTGAGGCAGGCCACCAGCCCCTCACTTCTCACCCCTTGTGCACTGATGAACCCAGGGATACCACTGAGCTGCCGCCTCCAGTTCTGCACCATGGTGGAATGACAGGCAAAGGTGGCAAGGGAAGAGACATATAGGTGGGGTGTTGACAGAGCAGCCTTGCTCGGACCGTGATAGGCGGCAAACGCTGTAGCATCAGCTAGCTTGCTGACCAGTTCTGGTGCACCCTTGAGTAGGAGTTAGTACATGTGAAACAACCATCACACATGTTGGCTAACCTTCAACTTCAAGAACCATCGTTGACTATCTCGTAGCATGCCCTGACAGCGGCCCCGCTGGCCCAAAAGACTCATTGACTCCATCCAAAACAAGACCTGGAGCTTGAGGAACATCTGCACTGCGTCTGAAAGGCAATCCAGTGCGTCGCCGGCTGTGAGGACCAGGTGGGCACTCCAGCTTCCGCATGCGTATCTTAGTGGAATCGAGATGTTGGTATTAACGGAGGATGCCAGGCCTGGGTTGTCGCTGTCCATCTGGTAGGAACTTGGGATGCCCGCAATGTTGAATCGCAGCTGCTTCTCCATGATACCAAAGCATCCATTTGCAAGGCGGAGGTGGTGGTGGTCCCGGTTGCAGAAAAACCTCTGTGATCGGCTCTTGTCGAACAGGAAGTCCGAGAATGATTTGTGGAAGGACATGACCTTATCGCCCTGGCTGTACAGGACAGCGTGCAGTCGATGTAGAACCCCTTCTGCCACACCAGTGTCTAGCACCACGCCCTCATTGTCCACACCTGCATTAAGGATATTAACGGCGACCGAGGTTGAGGTCCTTTCGATAGTGCAGAGGAAGGTGTGGAGAATGGATAGACAGTCCTGGAATACATCAGGATCGCCGCGGTCTCGTGGGTCAACAAGGGACGTCTCGAGTATCTGTAGGTAAAGGGTGTCAAGCATTGAAGTTGCATTTCGAGGGCGTCGATGGGAGGGAGAACGTGAGGTCGAGAGGAGCCGATTCAATAGACTCTTTTGCTCTCCAATATCCCGTCCCTTCACATACTCCACGACCGTGGCTGCGTAGATGAATAGGCCTGCCGCATCGGACACGAGCTGCTGGACCTGCGTCGGGGCGGCGCATTGGGCGAGGTTTGCAGTGAGATACACTTTGACATCTTTGCTGCTCTCCTCTAGCGGCACCTCTTCAAGGCGAGCTACTTTCTTGTTTGGGAAGGATGTGATTCGCTGGACCAATGCTGGTTCCGACCGACTGGTGATAAAGAACTTGAGGCCTGAAAGATCTTGCTGCTCGGCAATATCAAACAGTGTGCCCAAGAATTCTATTCCCCCTGTTCCCTCTAGCTCATCCAGAGCATCAATAGGGAGGACGTAGCATGGCTCGTTCTTCTTCCGCCGCTCTGCACGGCATTGGAGCCAAGGCTCAACGAGGAGACCCATAAACTGGGATCTCGGACCATGGTCGACGGTTTCGAACCTTCCATGCTCTTTCAATGCAGTTCGGAATGGCTCCGACCTGAGTGCAAGTTGGTAGACAATCGTGCGAACGATCGACGATGCAGACCGAGTTTCGAGGGAGTGGCGCGAGCAAAAGAAGCTGCCACCCAGTATGACCATGTTGCTCCCGTCGCTGATGAGGGTATTGAGCTGGCAGGCGATGGTGTAGGCGATGGTGGTCTTGCCCGCACCTCCTTGACCTGAGAGCCAATACACGCATTCACTGCCCGGGGACGTGTCGATGGCCCAGAGTCTAACTCCTTGGATAATGTTGATTCGAGTGCCAGGGGTGCATTCACCGCGACGTAGAGCTGCCTCGTCGCCGTTGGCGTAATACATGTGGTCGGCCTTGACACAGACTTTGAGGCGATCAAGATAGGATCTCTGGATACGGGATGAGACGCATTCTCATGAACGAAAAAGCAACATGCCTTGAAGTCGTCATCCGCCGATATCATGGTGACTGTACCTGAATTTGGTTCGCATGAGCATCCAGATTTGTTTCACCCACACGATAGGTGCTTACCATAATTCACGCCGGAAAATGCATTACCTGCCGTCCCGATGTTGCAAACGGGGCCGTGGTTGATAGCTAGAGGCATTTGGTTGTCTATGAAGGCAAACACCGGTTATCAGTCTCTGCTATCCACTGGAGGATAAAAGCTACTGACCATAGCTTTCACGAGTGAGAGGTAAAGGTGGGGAGCGAGGGCTTTTGGGGGGTCTGTCGTGTGCACGGTTGGCGTTAGATTCCTGCAATAACGGAGGTCTATCGTTTTGGGTATCACGTTCTACGGCGTTCAGTTAGCGTCGCCCGAAATCAAGCGAAAGGCATACCACTGAGAAGGCAGTGTGTGGCTTCAAAGGCTTGACGCGAGTTCACGAGGGGCATCCCTGCATAGGCATCGACGAGAGAGAGCAGTTCACGAGCTGGGCTCGGACGTGAGGGCATGATGCCGGACAGCGGGACCCTAGCAGCCTGAGTATCCGAAGGACGAGTCGAACTCGGGGGTGGTGGGACCGACCCGCTACGAAATCTCTCCAACTGCTCCCCTATCCACTGCAATCCCCACTGGACATATCCTCGCTCGCTTGCTCTGGACCGGTCTGGCAAAGAGGTTGTGGACATACGAAGCGCAAGGGTGGAGGAGGAGAGAGAGAGATGATTGCTATTGCTGTATGTTAACCGGCCGTCAGAGCTGCCTCGTGGGCAGTGCATGGCGAGAAACCCGCATAGCCCAACTGCAATCACCCATTTCTGATAAGAGGCCAATCTCAGAGGCGGCGATAGGTCAAAGATAAATCCATTTGAAAGATAAGTGCGTGTGTTCGACAGGTACAAACCATGGACAACGTCTGCCGCTCGTACATGGATGGCATTGAATGCCTCAAATGTGGCTCGTATGCGCCTACTTCTTAAGACCAGTTCCAAGGAATGTGCACTGGCAGAGTAAGGGAGCCTTCTGACGTTGGATAAGTCGTGTGCGAGACATTCCAAAATTACCTGTCGAGAATTAGAGGAACTTCGGGAGTCTGGAAGTCGCACTAAAAACTTACAAGAACAATAGATCCCCAGGACTTCTACATCTCTCTGGGGCTATGGTTTGGAGGTAAAACGAAGAATATTCAAGCTCTTCAAGGCTCCATTTCTTATGCGACTAGATTTGTGTCCACCGAGCTGAGCAAGACCTCGCAAGTCTAAATATTCGAAGGAATGGAGAGAAGAACGGAAGCCAAGACGCGGGATGGACGACAACATCCTCGGCAACCTGCCTTTCCATTCAAGCGGAGTTTAAACTCAAGTCAAGGAACCATCAACATGGTTGTTGGGCTGTAAGGTATCGGACATTGACGCTCGACAAACGTCACATGACGTGGCGGTACACTACTATTTCTGGCGAAGGAGTACTCGAAGACGGTTTACGAGGGAGAGGCGCATATATTGTAGACTTTGGCTCCATGGAACTGTATATAACCTCTTCTTACACCACTGTATTGCGCCACTAAGCTATCGGGAAGGTTTCCGATTTATGATTGAATTCTTTAGATTTTACAGTGGTACATAATCATCCGGCCTTAAAGGCCACCTTCCGATTCAGAGGCAAGGCTGTTACTTTCTGAGATAGAAAAATAGTGCATCCTAAACAGCTGTATGCAGTCCTAGATACTCTGGACATGCCATATATACGAGTGTAAATTCCAAGATTTCTCGATCTGGCCCAGGGGCTACACTAATGATACTGCGATGGGTGACCACTTTAGCCCTACAATTTCGTTCAAAATACACCAATACACCATTATAGTGAGTTCCAGCCGTTCCTCTGAATCGGAAGATGGTCTTCAAGGCCGGATGATTATGTACCACTGTAAAATCTAAAGAATTCAATCATAAATCGACAACCTTCCCGATTGCTTAGTGGCGCAATACAGTGGTGTAAGAAGAGGTTATATACAGTTCCATGGAGCCAAAGTCTACAATATATGCGCCTCTCCCTCGTAAACCGTCTTCGAGTACTCCTTCGCCAGAAATAGTAGTGTACCGCCACGTCATGTGACGTTTGTCGAGCGTCAATGTCCGATACCTTACGAATATGTATCTGGCCCGCGACCGGCCAGTGTGCGAGCGGAGAGTATGTGTTTGCGAGTGTTACTGGGCCATGCTGCCAATCCAGCCGTGTTAGCCACTCCTCTGCGCTCCGCTCTCTTACATTCGGCGATCGATTTGTAGGTTCAGATACTGGGCCCTGCGCTTAATACATGGCACTAACGCCTTTCTGCTTGCAGGTCAACTTTACTTCCTCACCAAATGGACACATTCATCGATTCTCTTCCATCTGAGCTGCTTGGGGATATATTTTCTCAATACCTTCGAGGCTCCCTCCAGCCCGGTATGGGACACAAATGCAAAAGCCGTCTCACGATGCGGCACCCTGACTGGAAACATGCCTGGAAGGCAGAAGAGGTCTCCAGAATCACCGACCCTGTGATCCTCAGCCACGTCTGCTCTTCCTGGAGAAGGCTCACCCACGCCACTCTCAGCCTCTGGTCGGTGGTCATGGTTTGGGGCGACATCTCACGACGAGACGTTCAAATGCTTCGCTTCTGGCTAGAACTGTCGCAATCTGCGCCTCTTCAGATGTGCCTTTACCAGGTCTGTGACGCGTCAAAGACGCCAGCCAAAGAGGCATGGCGCGAGGCGCTGGCAGAAGCTGGAGATGCGTGTGGCGGGGGTAGATGATCCCCGCAGCAGTTATAGGTGGTGGAGTGGCCTTCGTGCCCCAAACCTTGAACATTTTGACGTCCGGACGCTTCAGACGTCAATACCAGGATCCTGATGACAGATGGGAACTGTATGGCAAAATTTCTACCTCTACCGATAAACTTCGCTGCATCAGTGCAGACCGGTACTTCCATCGATGGGGCCGGAAGCCAGGCGTCCCGTTGCACAGCCTGAAGGAGATACGCCTGATGTCGGGAGGCGTTGCGTATGTACGGTTCGCAGAGGTGTTGGGACCATGCACCTCGCTCGAAGTTCTTCGGATCAGTCTCTTATTTGATCAGCCCCTTCCTAATCTCTCTCCCTCTTCGTCCACCCTTCAATTCCTGGATCTAGCCGTCGGGGCGGACCCAGGAGACATCATCAACTCCCTCATCTTACCTGCACTTAACTGCCTCCGGATTCTGATTGTGAGTTTTGACGATGAAGAAAAAGACCTGGCCGCGATCGAACGATTTTCAGCTCGGCACCCTGATTGTCGCCTCCAAGAATTTCACTATTCTCGACGATTTGGGGACGAATCTTCCGACAACTTCTTGACTGTTGTCGCCCTCCCTCTCTTTCAAAATCTCCGCCGCCTTTATCTCGACGTTCGGATGTCTGACAGGACACTGGAGGCTTTGTCCTTCACATCAGCATCGCAATTACTGCCCCACCTCGAATTCATCAGCTTGGAGAACTGTCACCCCACCGACGGTACCCTTTCAGCTATGCTGCTGTCTCGGACAGAGCGGGTAGAGGCTTCGACGCTCAGAAGAGCTCGTATCGTATTGGGGTCCGCGCACGAATCCCAAGACCGCGAGCGGTTTCCCAAGCACTTTGCACTGCAGATACCTAATGCCAGCCCCAACATCAGCACGTCCTCGGAATCCCAGTCCAATTCTGACTCTGACTAGAAGATTGTAACAATACAACGACGATTGTTCTCAATTGAAATCATCTTAATTGAACACGTTGTATCGTATTGGATGCCTCGAGAAGTTTGGGCCATGACCTCCATTCGATGACCAGAGTGGGTGGCAACACGGCAACACGGTAAGCCTATACCAATTGCTATGCCGGAACATCGGTTAACTTTTGAAAGGATATAGTTTATGAAACTTGATTACGACCGCTACCGTTTTTGCCATTTCCCCCTCGCCCTCGAACCTACGCAATGTCCGACACCCGTGCTGTATTGTCGATGTACTCGTCCAGCAGACTACCCGCGACATTCTACGCCTCATCTTCCACATCTGCGTCTTCGATCATTGTGCCCCCAAGCCAGGCTACAAGCAGCCCCGAATTGCAGTGGATCACTCTTGCCACCGCAGTGACCCCGTCGTCCTCAGCCACGTCTGCTCAGCGTGGAGGACTCTCATCGTACACGACGCACCGACGCTGTGGGCTCGCTTATGCCCTATATTTGCGATGACTCGAGCAGCAGATGTAGCCATACCTGACCACTTCGACGCGGAGATGGTCAAGCTTTGGTTGCAACGATCTCAACAGCTGCCCCTCTCCATCGAGCTTTTTGATGCGGGCGAGGGCTCATCGTCGTAGCAGGGGGTCCCGCCAGAAGTCAATGCTGCGAAGAAGGAGGGGTTTGCAGGGATTCTCAAAGCCTTTGCTGAGCATTCGGCACGATGGAAAAGGGTCGAGCTGAGACTCGGTCCCTTTACATTCGATGGAGAGTGGTGGGCGGGTTTGAGCTCGGAGATGCCCATGCTGGAAATATGCGTAATTACCACCCGCTGGCACCGCGAAGCGGGGGGCGCATTGTGCCATGTCATGTCATCGAAAGCCACACGCCTTCGGACGCTCGGCATGGACAGCAGTTTGTATGAACACCGCAGCGACGCTGGCTGGATACCCAACATCCCTGGGCTTAGCTGACAAAGGTCAGACTCCAAGATGGGCCGTTGAATACGGAGAAGGTCTTGAAGATGTTTCTCCACGGATCCTGTATCAACCTCGAGGATGCGTAATAGACCACCTCAACGGTTACATGTACCGGAGTCCTCATGGCGGGCCCCCTCCTGCAATCACCACGGTCCCAAATCTACGAATCCTCGCTATTCATAATTTGCGACGAGAGCCAATAGTGTTGGACTACCTCAGCTTTCCCTCCCTCACCTCCCTCACCATCGTTGCCTACGATACCCGCCCCATTGAGACGCACAACGTCTGGGAGGATGTGGCACGTCTCGGTGCACGGTCCCAATGGTGCTTGACCCATCTCAGGATTCTCGGCGGGTATGAATATCCCAATTCGGTCGCTCAGGATTGGCTTCAAAATAAATTGAAGACTGTGCCAAATTACGAGACCGTCCGACTCCATTCAGAAGCCTTTTCGCATCTTACGCATCTCGCTATGAGCCCTGTGACCAACAAGATCCTTGGAGCGCTCACTTGGTTCGACAACTGTCTAGTGTCACCACCTCTCCCCCAGCTATATGTACTTCACCTGACGGGATTCAGGGCGGACAGAGATGTCTTGTTTGATATGCTCGCTTCCCGGGTGCACAATGGTGGACATCCCAACCGTGCAGCCCCACGCCGCGTCCATCTCACGAATGTGGCACCAGAAGTGGAAGAGGTCAGGCAAGAAGTGCAGGCGAGACTGCCTGAGCTTGTTACGGACTGTCGACGTCCTTGGGAAGAGCCATGGGTGTTCGAGGCGATTGGCCTTCGTCATCAATTCGATCCTCGCGATTACTGGTAGATGATAGGCCCAGTTCAGACATTAATCAGATAATTAGTACTCAGCCCTATATACTAGTCAACAGTATCCCGGTCTTTCTCTTCATTATGTTTGCAAGCTTGAGGTGGAGAGGTCAAGCATGCAGCTCGAAAGAAATAGTGTTAGGAGTTCCGTTGCTCAGTCCCGACTAGTGTTTTGGGCGTTAGCAAGGAGAGATTGAACGTCAGGTTCTTTGGAGAGGTCGGCGGGGAGGGCTTTGAGTTGGTGTGGGTGTTGTGCTTGGAGAGGTGCTAGTGTGGATATGTTGGTGTTGTAGTGGGCTGTGATTTTGGCGCCTTGTTCTGTTATATACTTGGGATTAGATGCGACAGTCTACTAGGCAAGGATGGTGTTGAACTTGCCTAGGTAGGTTTGGACGATGGCGAGTCCGATTCCTCCGCTCGCCCCTATTCTCCAGTTGGTGGTGATGCGAAGGAAGAGAAAAGCAAGTTGGGTTCACCTGTAACGAGAACATGGACGTCTTTCAGGCCTAGATCCATTTCGAAGCAAGCTGGTTGGGAGTACAGCCAACGTTCAGAATTCTTCTCATCCCAATGCCTAGTTTTTATCAGATTATCTTTCCGGAATATTGGAGGAATGACATCATCTCCTCTTGATCTCTTACAAAAAGTTAGGGGCACAAGAAAGCGAAGATCAGGGCTGGACTCTTGTTTTGTAAGTTGGGCTCCTGTTACAGTATGCGAACATTTCCACTCTACAAACGAGCAAACTAGTGACGTCTAGGGAGCCGCCTTGAGCGTCATGGACGTAGATAACGCGCTCACTTTTGGTTGAATCGTATTCAGTTTGCCACTTCTCGACCCTTGTGATAACAGTATGATCGTATATATAAGATCGCAAACGTTCTACGTATCTTCCCTTCCTTAACCTTGCTAACCTTCCCTTCCCGTATATTTCGAAGAAGATGAACAACATGGCTGGTCTCGCAGATACCCTGACCGCCTCTGGCGGCGCCGAATCTGCAGGTACGCTTGCCCTCACTTTCTTCCATATCATCTTCGTCAACTAACACATCAACCAAGGTTTCCTCAACGACATTGTCGAACAATTATGGCCCAACATCAACGTCGCAGGCTGCAAAATGGTAAAAGAAATCGTCGAACCAATCCTAGCCACCACCCTTCCCGGCCCACTCGCCAATCTACGATTCACCAAGCTTGATTTGGGGCCTGTGCCGCTGCGACTTGACAATGTCGATGTGCATAAAGCGTCTGTGGGAGGTATCAAGTTGGATATGGATGTACATTGGGAGAGTAAGAGTGATATCGAGTTGGATGGCAAAATGGTGCCCAAGATTGTGAGTTTTCGTCGATTAGGACTGTTGAAGGATATTTACGAGGACGTTAGGGGATTCAACATGTGCATCTCAAAGGCAGACTTTCCGTGTTGCTCGCTCCTCTGACCAATATCATTCCGCTCGTAAGATCCCTTTAACACGAGATGCCAATGGATGCTAACCTAGGATGACGTAGATCGGCGCTGCTCAAGTCGCGTTTATCAACCCTCCAGAGCTCTCCCTCGATTTTACCGACGCAGCCAACATCGCAGACCTCGGCATCCTCTCTGGCGCAATCCGCAAAGTCATCCTGGGCATCATCGGCGGCATGGCCGTCCTCCCCAACCGCTTCCTTGTCAAGCTCGACAATTCCAACGACTACTTCAAGACGTACCAACCCCCTCTCGGAATCGTCCGCCTCACCATCGAGAAAGCCATCGGTATCACCGCCCCCAAGAAGAAGAGCGGGGCAAGTCGTCTGTTGGCAAAGATCATCAAAGATGTTCCAGATTGTTACTGCAAAGTCAACGTGGGCGCTGAAGAAGAATGGCGCACGACGACCAAGGCGAACAATCACGACCCGGAATGGAACGAAACGCACGATTTCCTCGTCTCGGATTTCGAGCAGACGATCAACCTTGACGTGCAAGACGATGACCTCGCTGGGGACGACGATATTGGGTTTGGGTCGATCGCTATCAAGGATATCTTGCTTGGAGGAGGGACAAAGGAAATTCCGCTCACGCACAAGGGTGAACATACCAATGCAAAGCTCACCGTCCACGCCAAGTATTACAACTTTGTCGCGGAGCCTCAAGCGCTCTCTGTGGCGCATGCTCAAGGACAAGGACAGCTATGTGGGCTCGCTACGATCATGGTGGCTAGTGCGCTTGGCTTGCAGGGGCAGCGCGACGAGCTTCAGCCAAGCGTCAAGGTATCGTGGGGCGGTAAAGAGTTCAGGACTGCGATCAAGGTCTACGCGCCTGGCATCGACATTTTCAACCCTAGCTTCGATCAAGCGTTTAGGATCCCGATTACGAGGGAAATCATCGCGAAACCGGGGCCGTTCAAAGTGACCTTGCTGAACAAGGAGGTGGAGGTGGGTACGATTGATATTCCATTCGCCGAGGTGCAGAATGGGAAGGATCTGATGGTGGCGAACGACTTTGGAGTTGGAAGCGGAGCGACAGTCAGGGTTGGGATTAGTCTGAGAGGACTTCAATTGGCTCAGTAGTAGTTCAGATGAAACCGTAGTGCTCATGGACATACTATCCTCGAAATGTATTTGTGCGTATTGACGAAATGATTACATCAATTCCTAGACGCGCCTTGCTGGCGAGTGAACAAAATTTGTCCCGCGTCTTCTGTTCCGTCACTCGTTCCTTCTTCCTTCTCCTCCAACCCAAAAAGATGGCAACAGCAGCACTCCGTCTCTCTCAAAAGACCTTTGGTCAACTCCTCAAGACCCAGACAAGGTCACTCGCCACCTCGTCCGCGTCCCGCGCCTTTGCCAGGTCATCGGCACTCCGACCTTCTGCTGTCAACGCGACCTGCTCGCGTGTCGCTGCTGCCAGGGCCTTCTCAACTTCGCGTGTCGCTTTTGAGGAAGCTACTACTCCTGCTGCTGCCGAGGGAGGTGCTGCTCGCTCAGAGGAAGTAGGCGAGGTCCGGGACGGCGGACGGACCGTGTTCTTTGGCAACCTTCCCTTCTTCACCGACAAGGAAGGATTCCAGAAACTCTTGCACGAGTTTGGAACATTTGAGAATGTCAGATGGATGAGTGCGTTTATCCTTACTCCCCTTTGCTCCCTACCAGACATCTAACTTGAAATCCTTGTCACAGCGGCCAGAAGCGGCGCCCCCCTCTGTCACGTCACCTTCACCGACGCAGCCAACGCCTCTGCCCTCGTCGAGAGCAGCATGCAAGAACCGTTCTACTACGGCGGCCGTGCCCTCCGTGTCAACATTGCCACGCACCGGCCTGGGTTCAACCCCAACGCTCCTCGAGAGGGTGGAGAGAGGAGAGAGCCGAGGGCAAGGACGCCGTTGACGTTCCCACCGAGCAATAGGGTGTATTTCAAGGACTTTGTTGGCGATACGATTCAGCTCCGGGATTGGCTTGGGGAGCATGCGCAGTATGTGGATCATGCGAGGTTTTGTGAGTTACTTTCCATCTCTCTGGGCGATACAAGACGCTGATACGTTGTGTGGTAGCTACCGATAGGACCACCGGCGAGAAACGCTCAGTTGGGTTGATCATCTTTACCAGCACCGAGCGCGCACAGGACTGCATTCGCGATAAGAAGAATGTCGCAGGTCCGGATGGCACACCTGTGTATCTGAGGTTTGCGCAGGAGCACACGTTGGAGAGGCAGCAGCAGTTTGCAGAGGCGAGGAAGAGGAAAGAACAGCAGCAGCAACAGTCAGCTGAGAGCGATTAGATGTTGCGGTATCCTTAGACGTTCTTTAATTCGCAGTATTGCTTATGTTCTGGATATATTTTATGCTATTAATCGTAACACCCCAGCTCTTCCTGTCGGATTTCCTTGGTTTGGGGCGAGTTGGTATGGCTGAGGCTGAGGGCGTGCACCGTCCAAGTAGTTCCTCTGTTGCCTGAGACCCAAAGCTTTGCGCCACGTTGCTTGAGAAGAAATCGTGCTGTCTGGATGAGGTTGAGACGATGGTATGCATTTGTGCAAGTACGCAAGAAAGTAATAGATAAATAGCCAAGACCCAAAACGCAGCGACGATATATACCGAATAAATCATCCTTCCCTCCTCGCCCCTCCTCCCAACTCAACTGTCCTCCCGGACCCCTCATCCTCAATCCCAGACCCAAGTCCAACTCGTTCCCAACCACCACTCAAAAACGGCTCAAAGACAGATCAATCATCAACAGCACTCAAATACCCCTCCCTCTCCTCCAAATATCCCCAAAACACTAACGCACAGCTAACCCAAAACGCCGTGTCCACTCCTAGACTGGCCAACTGGCTCGTAGACACCGTCAGCGTGCCGAGGGTTGTATAATTCGGCGTCGGTGTGCCTCTTGGTGGTTGTTGTGGTTGTTGAGTAGGATTTGGATGGAGTGGGAACGGTGGTGCTAGTGTCGAGGAGGAGGAAGAGGGGGTAGGTGCAAGTGTAGAAGTAGAAGAGGAGGAGGTCGGAGAGGTAACAGGAAGCGACACAGGCCTCGGGTTGATTCTAGGTGTTGGTGTATACGACCCTGAAGAGGGATACCCGAGGAGTTTCCCGATTCCGAACCCTGGCAGAGGCCCGAATAAACTCGTCTCGTCTGTGAAGCTCAACAAGGGAGGAGGGAGGGGCTGGACGAACGATGCGGAGGATATTGCGTTTGCGCCTTGGAGCACTGATGATATTGAGGATTGTGTGGTATGGAATGGGTATGATGATGCTGCGCCGTTTACCAGCGTGGAGGTGGAAGAGGAAGGACCGGGTGTACCTAAGAGGTTTGTAGTGCTCGTATACGCCGGCGGACTCGATGCCGCACTCGAGTTCAAAGTAGGAGGAGCGGCAGTTGCTTCAGGTATCCGCACAATCGTAAAGGAGTTCCCCTGCCATGTCGCTGCGACAGAACTCGTCACTGCAGTTGGCAACGTCGACTTGAGCAAGCTGAGCGCTTTCCCGAATACACCTGTGCTGTTTCTCTGTGGTCGACTGGCGAAGTTCGGTGCAGCAGCAGCACCGCCTCTGGAGAAGGACGAGGAATAGGTCCGGTGGTGTGAATGAGGGTATAGCGGAGACACGGGAGAGGAAGCGTCTGAAGCCACGGACGGTGAGAGGTTGGCATATGGTCCACAGGACGCACTGGCTGTTTCGGAGAGCGGGACGAGGATGAATTCGGTTATGGATACTGGGGCGGGTAGTCGTTGAGGTGGTGGTACGCGTCTTGGTAAACCGTTTGGCTTGGGTGTTGCTTGCAGGGGTACGAGTGGGTCTGCATCCCTTCCCTTGGCTGATAGAGGTTCTTCTTCGAGAAGGCCAATGTCGAACTCTGCTAGTGGTGGCGACTTTGGGTGTGCTTGTGTAATTGTAGCTGCCGATGTGGGTGTCTTTGCGTTATCTGTATGTTCCTCCCCGGTCGTCTCGTCTAGCCCAATGACATGCACCCCATCTCCTTCTCCAGTCAGACTCCGTCCTTTGCCCGTCCGCGAGGATGTTTGCAGAGGAGGCAACTCTGGTCGACCGCCAAGTGGGAGAAGAGGTTGTGGTGGGGAGCTCGCAGCAGGTGTAGGCGGATACGAATGCTGCACAGTCGAACTTGAGCCCGCCACCGAGCTCACACTCGACGTACTCGTTCGTAGCATTGGCGCAGGTCTCCCGTTGTGCCTGGCTCCATCACCATTGCTCTGGGCAGCAACAGCCGTCGTCCGACACTTGAAGCTCAAAGCCCCATCAACGTAGTATGGCGACGTTGTCGAGACGGGCTGCATCGGTATTGACACACCAGGTGGAAACATGGGCGAGCGTAGACGGACATACCACCCCTGCCGCCGGATGTTGGTTGGTCTGTGGACGCTCCAGCAGATGGTATTCGTCGGCTGGTGCACGATGTTCTCGACGATCTCGGGGGGACCTGAAGCTGGGTGGGAGATGTATCGTTCCTATACCATGCGCTTAGTTCTGGGTCAATTGGGCATGTCAAGGGATATAGACGTACGGTGTACCATATTACAGACGAGGGATCTGCGAGTGGGGACACTGTCAAACGGTGTTCAGAGAGTACGTCTGACCTGTGTGTAGTGTGAAGCAAAGTCAGAATTATTGAACATAGATGGAATAGGAATGTAGTCCTCGCACAGCTACTGGTCTCCGTAACTGGGAGCTTTCAAGGAAACTCACGATTGCACAATGTAGCGCTGCACGTCAGGCGTATAGGTCAACCCTATCGTCGAGGTCATATTGACACTTCGTATGTGCGCCCCAGGGTACTTGTTTGCGTGTAAATGGGACGGTACGAGGAAGATGAGCGCTGGGATCGCGTCCTGGAGGTCGCCGTCGATGGAAGGGGCTTGCGGTCGCCGTTGATGTCACAGTGTGATCACGAAGATTGATGTGTCGGCAACGACCCTTCTCTTCACCTTCACAAGCTGTCGCTTGCCCCGTGCCTAAAGGCACGGTGTACGTGTGTTATGGTCGGCGCTTCGCGCCTCCACTCTCGATAACCCGTGAGCAAGTATGGGGATTCCGCTTACTTGAGAGGTTGACCCCTGTGGAAGCGCCAGCACCAACCGGCCATTAACTTCCACGATAGTAGATACAATCCCAATTGCCAATTCTTACATATTCGAATCAGGATGTCATCTCCAAGGTCACGCCTAATTGTGATGCAGTTGCAATAACAGGACATGCACTCGTTAGGCATGAAGGTTTGGATGTAGATATTATTGCAATAGAGGAAGATACGAACAGAAACAACGATGCCAACAGAGGAACCACTAATTCTCAACCCTTTTTGATTTCATCAGGGGACTCTTCTTGAAGGTCCCGAAAGTGCTAATCATTCTCTCAGACAGGCTCGCAGTTCTGTTGCCTCTGACAGCTTCTTCAACAGCCTTGATCCAGAATGAGACTTCCTAACTCCTCCATACTCTGTATCTTGCTACTATCTAAAATATACCCCGAGGCTTGCAGCCGCAGCCATCGCTGGTGCGGTGCCAGTGTGTGCTCGTGTAAATCTATCAGTGCTTAGCGGAGAGCCGCGACGTGACCTCCGACACAATGTACATACCCGTACCCGACTGTACCCTGTTCATGTAATCCTTTTTGGTAATTAATTTGGATTGGCCTTCTGGGGAGTTGCACATGCCACATTGCACTTACACACAGGGTGTGAAACCTAGTATCTGAAATACCCGGTCATGGTGCAATCATTAGCTTGCAGATATCTGCTGTGTCATTCATAACAGCTGTTCTTAAATCCACGTCGAAGATATGTACAGGGCTCAGATGTCACACCCCTTGCCCTTGTCCTATTGACGGCTCTCCTCTAATTCTAACGTGAATCCAATGGGCGGCTGATGGGCGCTTCTTCCGGGTTCAAAACTCCCATCCTGCGACTAAAACTCATCAACCCTGAGTCATCCCGTGGTGAGGAACTTACAGGATCAGGCAATGAACCAATACTTGCATGCTATATAATCGCAAAGAATGCGTAAAGACAGGCGAAGGGGACAATGGCAGCAACCACGCGAGGTTACCTTGTCGAAGCACGCTCGCCGCCACTTCTCCGTCACTCTCGGACTTTTCCATCATTCGAACTTGCTTATGTAAATAATCAAACGCCAAGCCCTAGGTTTGTCTTAATGTATTAGATTAGATCTGTTGGAATTTGAAAGATATCTCATTTGGCGAATATAGTCTCCAACTCCCAGGAATTATCGAGGAAAAAATACAAGACAGCACGCGAATGTCTCCTGAACATCTAACCATACATATCGCTGCAAGGGCGACATCCAGGACGATACGCTTGTTCACTTTCAAACCAGAAGCGTAGAATTACATGCAGCAGGGAAACGTAGTGCTATTGTAGGTTCTTGTTGCCTTCCAGACATTTAGATTTCTCTGACTCTCCGCAGGGGTTATTTCGTGCCTTCAATGTCAATCTCTGCCAGTGTATACTCCCTGGCACTGCTCTTGAAACACCCTCGTTTGCCGTTCAGATTGATCTATCATTGAATTTTCACCTCTGAGGAGCTTTTCATCTTATCACACTGGCTGGGACAGGGCTAATGTCCGGATTAATCATTGTAGTGGCTCTTAATGGATATCTCCAGGTCACGCAGTCCCCACGAGGCTTCTCTAACAGGTGTGCGTTAACACGGCGATAGCCATCATCGCCTCTCGCCTCCCTCCGCCCTTCTACTTACTTCGTATGTCTAACGAACAATTGCAGGCTCGGGCGAGAGAAAAGAAGAGAGATGTTATTCAGCAACCTCTTCGACAAGGATGGCAGTGGGTCGAGAGGCAGTTCCGAAGCAAATCTGCCCCATCTCATTCGACTCTTGCTGCAAATCCTCAAGCCACTGGGGGTTCGCCGTCTGATACTATACCATCGCATCGAACTGCACATCATTTTCTGGAAATCCCTGTACCTGCGAGTGAACATCTATCCCTATTGGAGCCACCTGCACGGGGTATGGCCATCTTCCATTGCTATTGTGCTCTCTGGCTGACCAATGCATATGTAGAAAACATTTGCTCCCGACATAGTGAATCTCTGGAAAGCGTACCTGTCGTCAGAATCGGTATGTCTCTGGCTTGAACTTGGGCGGAGCTGACTGCAAGAGTCCAGAGCCTTCCACTCGAAACGATCATAAACCTCCAACGCCAGAACTTCGCCCTTATCGAGCACCAGATAGGCTCGGCGAAGACCCTCTGCTTGAAGCTCTCCCTCAAGGAAATATCTGTGAGAACTCTTGCTGCTTCTTGTCTTCAGTATGGTAGAGACTGACCTCTGGTGTCAGTGAACCTACCGAGCAAATTTGTCGCGTCTCCCGTTTCTCCCAGTCAGGGTATGGCCACTTGCTTCATCTCTTGCGTTCACCCGTTGATGCTTGTCGCAGAGATCTCTCCCTCGAGCTCGCGTCAAGCCCCAGAAGTCACCTCCCTTTCAAGTAATATACTCCCTCTTGAATTTGAGCAACGCTGACTGACGTTTATAGATCATGATGTCCCAAATGACAGTCCTCCGCCATTGCGAGAATCTGACGCCGGTCGAGAACAAGATAGACCCCCTGAAAGTCTTGCGTCTTTCTATCGTCCTCCCCCATCCCCTGCCCCTCGCAAAAGCTTTGGTTAGTCACCTACAGTCCGGCTTCATTGCAGAGACTGATTACAGGTTTTCCCCTTTTTCAAGATGACGCGCCGATTCGGGCTGTAAACTACGGGCCCACTTACAACATCGAGACGGCGGGGAATGTGTTTTCTGGTGTGAACTACGGTGGGCGCCCATTCTGTTCTCACGCAAAAACGCTGATACCAACGTGATCCAGGGTCGGTCACCATGATATCCGACGACGACTTCACAGTATGTTGCCTCTCTATCTCTAGGATCGAACACAGCTGACCACGCCTTGTCTAGGTATCTTATCTCTATCGCCTCAAAGTTTCCGTCGAGGCCGACCACATGTACTACGGCGAGGATGGCGAGACCGCTCTGAACCGCGGCTATTGCACCCCGGGCACTCGAATCGATGTTCTAGAAGGTGTCATGGTCTGGGCAAAGAACATGTCTCCCAGCAGCGAAATAGTGTACTGGCTCTCCGGTCACGCTGGTTCTGGCAAGACAACCATCGCTTACACCATTGCTTGTCAGCTCGAAACCCTCATCAACGACGGGAACGTCAAAGTCATGTTGGGCGCCAGCTTCTTCTGCTCGCGCCAGTTCCTCGACACTCAATCCCCCTCTTCAATCATTCGAACGATTGTGTACCAACTTGCACTGCGGTCCAAGCCCTTCCAAACTGCGTTGAAGGAGCACGGAAGACTCGAAACTGTCCATCAAGGCCCGAGAGCCCAGCTTATGGGTCTTCTTATCACGCCATGGCAGAAGTCTGCACCTGCACGGCTGGCGGAGAATGAACCCTGCTATGTTATCCCTATCGATGCTCTGGACGAGCTGAAGGGAACAGGAGGAAAGGACTTCTTGGCCATATTGTTCGAAGTCGTCAACCAGCAAGGTCTATCAGGCCTCAAGTTCTTCGTTACGAGTCGATCGGAGCCTACCTTGGTCAAGCAATTCGCATCCTTTGCAAACAAGCAGGTGTGCCATCTCGAAGAGGTGCCGCTTGAGCAGAGCAGCGCAGACATCAAACTGTACCTCAGCAAGAACCTTGCCGATTGCGCCGACGAACGCCAGATCGAGCGGCTTGTATCTGATGCGGCGGGCTTGTTCATCCACGCGGCTACGGTGGTTGAATATTTGAAGGGGCGTGGTGTCGAGGAGCAAATGAGTCTACTGGAGGGGCTCCTCTCCGATTCCTCTTCTCCTGCGCGCCAATCTTGCCACACCGCAACGGCGACTTTGGATAACCTCTACCTACAGATCCTCGAGGCGTCTCTCGTTCATCCCCGAGACCGCAACAATGCTTGGGTATCCCAAGGCTGTCTGCTAATTCTTCACACTTTTGTCAGCACTGTTGAACGGATTTCGATTATGGTTGCTGTCAGCATTCTCAATTCAAGCACCAACCAGAGCGACACAGTGATCAACAATGGCATTGCGGAGGGGGTTCTACACAGACTCCATGCTGTTCTCTACAGCCAAGGTGGCAAAATCATGTGGTTCCATAAGTCATTCGTCGACTTCCTGTTTGACAAAAACCGCTCGCAGAGATTTTTCTGCAACACTGAGGAGTTCCACTATCGTATCGCAGGCGGCTGCTTTGGGGTCATGAGCAAACAACTGCGGTTCAACATTGCAGACATCCCCAGTTCCCACCAGCTTGACTCCGAAAATCCGTTGCTATCAAGTACCATCAAAGCCAACATCTCAGCCCCCTTGCAGTATGCATGCGTCAACTGGAGTGTTCACCTCGTCCTTGCATCCCATGAAATGCTGAATCGCCTGGCTGAAACCCTCAGCAAATGCCTCCAACTACAGATCTTGTTCTGGATGGAGGTGATGAATCTTTTGGGACAACGGGGGCGTTGTGAGCGCATGCTGCGTGATTCCCAACAGCTATTCTCAAAGTCCAATGTTGGTTTGACTTTTGTATGATAGCAGATATCAATGCTAACATTCATTCCAGGGCTCTGTGGAACTAGTCAGCAGCCTGGCAGACGCAGCAGCATTTGCTGCACATCACAGTACAAGCAAGGCTGCCTTATCAACTCCCCATCTCTACATCTCCTCCCTTGCCACCTTCTCTCGACATTCTGCAGTTGTGCAGACATGGAGGCAGCAGTTTGTTGGCATTCCTGGGTTCATCAGTGTACAAGGATCAGCTGGTGAAGCACTAGTCACCTCCATCAAGATGAAATCTGAGGTGATTACTCTTGCTGTCTCACCAGATGGCATCAACACTGTAGTAGGGTTATCTGATGGGCAAGTGCAAATATGGGATTTGTCCACAGGAGAGGGGGTGAGGGTTCTGGGGGGACACACCGACGAGGTCAATGCAGTTGCCTACTCCCCTGATGGAACCCATGTCATCTCTGGCTCACGTGACAAATCTGTCTGGGTATGGGACTTATCCACAGGAGAGGAGGTGAGGGTTCTGGAGGGACACACCAACTGGGTCAATGCAGTTGCCTACTCCCCTGATGGAACACATGTCATCTCTGGCTCAGGTGACAAATCTGTCCGGGTATGGGACTTATCCACAGGAGAGGAGGTGAGGGTTTTGGAGGGACACACCAAGTCAGTCACTGCAGTTGCCTACTCCCCTGATGGAACCCATGCAATCTCTGGCTCATACGACAAATCTGTCCAGGTATGGGATTTATCCACAGGAGAGGTGGTGAGGGTTCTGGAGGGACACACTGACTGGGTCCGGGCAGTTGCCTACTCCCCTGATGGAACTCATGTCATCTCTGGCTCAGATGACAACTCTGTCCGGGTATGGGATTTATCCACAGGAGAGGTGGTGAGGGTTCTGGAGGGACACACCAACTGGGTCAGGGCAGTTGCCTACTCCCCTGATGGAACCCATGTCATCTCTGGCTCAAATGACAAATCTGTCCAGGTATGGGATATATCCACAGGAGAGGCAGTGAGGGTTCTGGAGGGACACACCAACTGGGTCAATGAAGTTGCCTACTCCCCTGATGGAACCCATGTCATCTCTGGCTCAAATGACAAATCTGTCCGGGTATGGGATTTATCCACAGGAGAGGAGGTGAGGGTTCCAGAGGGACACACCGATTCAGTCAATGCAGTTGCCTACTCCCCTGATGGAACCCATGTCATCTCTGGCTCACGTGACAGATCTGTCCGGGTATGGGATTTATCCACAGGAGAGGAGGTGAGGGTTCTGGAGGGACACACCAACTGGGTCCGTGCAGTTGCCTACTCCCCTGATGGAACCCATGTCATCTCTGGCTCACACGACAAATCTGTCCGGGTATGGGATTTATCCACAGGAGAGGAGGTGAGGGTCCTGGAGGGACACACCAACTGGGTCACTGCAGTTGCCTACTCCCCTGATGGAACCCATGTCATCTCTGGATCGGGTGACAAATCTGTCCGGGTATGGGATTTATCCACAGGAGAGGAGGTGAAGGTTCTGGAGGGACACACCGACTGGATCAATGCAGTTGCCTACTCCCCTGATGGAACCCATGTCATCTCTGGCTCAGGTGACAAATCTGTCCGGGTATGGGATTTATCCACAGGAGAGGAGGTGAGGGTTCTGGAGGGACACACCGACTCCGTAAATGCAGTTGCCTACTCCCCTGATGGAACCCATGTCATCTCTGGCTCAGACGACAATTCTGTCTGGGTATGGGATTTGTCTACAGGAGAGGAGGTGAGAATTCTGGAGGGACACACCAACTGGGTCTGTGCAGTGGCCTACTCCCCTGATGGAACCCATGTCCTCTCTGGCTCAGGTGATGAATCTGTCCGGGTTTGGGATTTATCCACAGGAGAGGAGGTGAGTGTTCTGAAGGGACACACCAACTCAGTCAGGGCAGTGGCCTACTCCCCTGATGGAACCCATGCTATCTCTGGCTCATTTGACAAATCCGTCAGGGTGTGGGGTCCCTTACCTGTGCATGAACTGCAATATGTCTGCGAGACGGGGTCACAAGGTGAATACACAGGCTGGCTTGTTTCCCCTATTCATTTATCAGCTCGCCTCATGTATGTTCGACCTGAACTTCTGCCTCCAGACCCCATCAATGTCCTCACACTCCCCATGTCAGCTGCTTCTCATGTAGATTTTTCACACGCCAAGTTTGGTAATAATTGGGCAGAGTGCTACACTCCATGGCCATTGTAGAGTTAGTTAGTATGACCACTCGACAGTCAAAGAATTCATCTACTATTATTCCATGTAAATAGCTTTTACCTTGTCTGTTACTAGTATATGCATCTGTAGCTATCTTTGGGCATATATTGCAATCGATTTCATTTCAGGTTGGCGGCTACAACTACTATGATGGTTCCTATTCATCATGTCACCCACTCCTGCAAGGGTTTCATCTCTTGCCGGCACATTGTCAGGCAGTATTTCATGCAACTCATGCCAGCTACCAGCTGTTTTTTGAGATCCTTTGTTGGTTTCGGTACTGAGTTCATGGCCTTTCCTTGGTTCCCAGGGGTTGAGCTCTGATGCTTCCGTCCTGTGAACTGATGTTAGCATCACTTTTGTTCTGAATGTGTTCCCGCCAACTTGGAGCCAATGACAAGAAGAAGTTCGGCTCCAAGTCAAAGAGACCCTTCCAGTGCTAGGGTATCCACCATGGCTTGAAACTCAATTCCATTCGACCTCGCCTTCACCCTATCTGTTGCATATACGAAAGGATATCTTTTCATTGGCAATTTCGCGACAACTCCAACTATGCTCGAATCATTGACAAGCCAGCATTTGGGCCTGTACATATTGCATAATGGGCTTCATCGCAACGGTGATTTGATTCCCCTACCCACTGGTAAGCCCCAAGTGATTCTCTCGAAAGCAAGAAGTAAAGCACTCATGGTACACTTGCTCAGCTCCGATGTCTTTTCTTCGTTTCAGGAGAGGGGTAGGATGGATTAGGAGGATGCTGGGAAGCAGAGGAAGGGCCAACAAGGTTGATGGACGGGTAATTGGGCTCAGCTAGCAGTCGCCTCAAGATACAGTTGATCCTGCGCTAGGTCTTTACAAGTCAGATTTTGATTTTGGTGCTAGTGTGCTATTACAAGGAAGAAGGAAGCTAGGACCTCTTTATTGAGGCTTGGATTCAAGGGTCAATGGGTACGGTTGCCGTTAATGCACCACAGGGTACATTGGCCAGAGGTGTACGCTGGCGGAGGCAATTCCCGCCCACTGCGAGCAAAAATAGAGCGAGTCCCTGTCAATCTTCCATCGTGCCGGCGGATGTCTAGAGCACGCTGTCACATCCTCTTGCACATCCTCTCGCTGACCGCCACCAGACGACGTCCTTCATAAACCCATCTCGGGCCCTTCGGCCGCCCCATTAATCAGGTCGAAGGGGGAAGTATCCGACCTCCTATGATCGCCAATGCGACGAGGATCTCCAGCACTACCGCAGTAATCGCCACTGTGCCCATCGTTGACCCTCATTTTCACCACGCTTGCCTCCTCCAGCGGAGCCGTCAGAGGGTTCTCTCCGTAGGGCGGTTGCGCGCTTTGAGTTTGTGGTCGTGATAACGCGAGCGAGGGGAAAGATCTTAGCAATGGCCAGCCCTCTTGAATCAGTGCTTATGACTGCTCCCGAAGTGCTTAGCGTGCTTCTGAGCATCTACTCGAGTTTATGCAAGCGGAATCTGAGGATCATGTGTCGGAAGAGCCGCGAGTCAAAGAGTTTGAATTATTTGCTGGAGACGACTGGTATGACAGCGAAAGACCCGTCAGAGAGGTGTTGCTGGATGTTTAAATGGGGAATTGGAAGTTGGGGTGTTGATAGGCTGAGTTGGAGAAGGTGATAACTGCGATGGATTGAGTATGGCACCTGATAGAGGCGTAGGCGTCCCATCTGACCGTCAAATGGCTCGTCGTCAGCATCTGGTCGCGCATCCGCAAACCTCAAAACCCACTCACCCGTTGCGGCTGAACGACCTCGCGCTTCTGTTCACCAGGGCAAGTCATATACCAAAGACTATCCAATCTTAACAGCACCTGATCTCCCTACGTGATCACCAACGCATGCTCAGCATTCCGATCCGGTTCACAGTCGACCTGACATGGTTCCCGTCCAACCAAAGCATGGGAGATGGCGGGAGAGCTCTACGCGAAGAGACTCCCGTCGGGCGAGATGATGATGGACGGAGAAGCGGACAAGGCTTCAGCGACGGGTTGGGCTGTTATGAGCACTACCACTGCGTTGTCTAAAGATACGACGCGACGTCAGGGTACTCTCGACGGGTATACGCCTGCTAGGTCTCTGGGACAGAACTCGTCGCCGCACGTGGCAAATTCGACTCGAGGAGGGTGAGCATTTTACTGAACACGCCTGTGCTGTTCCTCTGTAGTTGGCTAGCGACATTTGGTGTCGCACCGGCCTGGGGTCAGGAACTGGAATAAGCCTGGCGCTGTGGACGAGGGTATGGCTGAAAGGCAGAAGACGTAGAGGTGGCGGCTGAAGCCACGGAAGGCGAGAGGTTGACATAACGGCCCAAAGAATGCTGGTGGTGACTTTGGTTGTTGTGGTGGTGCGATGGTTTCAGCCGATATGGGTGTCTTTGAGCTCTCCGTTTGCCCATGGCCTGGAATATCGTTCAAGCCGATAACAAACGCCTCGACTTCTTCCTCAGTTAGACTGCTTTCTTTGCCTGTCCGCGAGGATGTTTGTGAAGGAAGAAACACCGGTCGACCGCTGAGGTGGAAGAGGAGGTTGTGCGGGGGAACTCTTAGCTGGTGTAGGCGGATACGAATGCCGCTACGCGCTAGAGCTCGCACTCGGGCGCAGGTCCCCGGTTGCCTCTTCCTCTATCCGTGTTGCTGCTGCTCAAAGCCTGGGCGTCACGTCCTGACGCTGGGTAGGAGATGTATCGTTCCTGTATCAAGCGCTTAGTTTTGGGTGAATGGATATGCAAGGAAACCTACAGGGTACCAAATCACGGCTGAGGATCTGCGAGTGGGGAGATGGTCGAGCGGCGGTGCTTGGAGAGTGCGTGCGATCTGTGAAGGTAGATTGTCAGAGACACTGGACACAGGCGCTACTCGTCCAGTAGGTCCAATCGGGAGCTTTCTAGAAACTCACGATTTGAACAACGCAGCGCTGCACGTCAGGGGTCTAGATCGACCCTAGTGTCGATCGAGGTCATCGCGCCAGATTTTGGGCGCCTGTATACGCTGTGTAGTTGTTCGCGTACATGTATGGCAGTCCAAGGAAGATGAATAGGAAGATGGATTGCGTTTTGAGGTCACAGCGATCATTTGATGCGCCAATTTCGGCGTACACCGCCACTGTTTTCCGTTTTCGTTATCCAAGTCTTCTCCTTCTCTTCCTCACCGCGGCATAGACATCGACACAGTGCTTCGTTCAAAGTCGCCATGGTCCCAACCTTGACAAGAGGCAGTGCTATCACCGCACATGGATGTCACCGAGTAAACGCCTAGCATAACAAGTACATATCCGCTCTTTGTGACTTGAACAAGGTTTGTACTAAATCGGATTCCAAGAAAGGCGAATACGTATACCCAACCTCTTCTTTCCACAGCAACCATGACACCGCTGCTGTGTGTGTACGCGTGGGCTGTGACCACAGCAACTTTGTCCTGGCCCTTTTTCTTGCAGCCTTTTTCAATCTCAGCGACGTCGATCCCATGCCACGCCACGGAACACACAACATGGATGCAGAGAGAGAGCAGAGGAAACATTGGTTCAGGGGCCGTAGGATTGCTAGATCGCCGCCTCCTTATCCATCTCGACAGTTAGCTCCTCTATCGAGCGACAGATCCTCAGGTGAGTGGGTTGAAGGCTTGTTACTGAACCATTGTCTAATATGTCTCTGCAGGGAGGCAACACCGATCTCGCGAACGACGACAGGCACCTGCTGATCGCCGTTGTGACTCGAGAGGACGATACGCCCTACCTTACACTCAAGATCAACAACAGTCAGGGACAAGCAGTCGTCGGACGCCACCAACAAATGGGCATAAGCGCCCATCCTCACCCGACGAACGAGAGCGATACCACCACGAAGAAGGAGACGCAAGGGGTAGAGACACCCGTCCACCACCTACGAGACGACGAAGAATTACACCTGAAGCGGAAAACGTGAGCATCGTCATCTACGTTCTTCATGCCTACCGCTGACGGCTGTCACTGTGCAATAGAGCCTGGACACATGCGTTGGAGGTTCATTATCAGTAGAAGTGCAGACAATAGGGCGCCAAGCGTCAAGGAGTCCTTCACCTCTGAGCGACCGCACTGTTCAAGAGGGTTCTCGTGGATATAAGAGAGACGACCGGAGAAGAGGAAGGGACTATACTTCCAGTTCTCGAAGGCGCCAGAGGCCGTCCGACAGGAGTCTCTCCGGAAATCGGGGGGACAGACGTGGGCGGGTAGATCGTCACGAATCCGTAGGGAGGAGAGGCGAGAGGCGTCGTGGACAACCCTATCCCTCTTCCAGGCCGCACCATCGGGATGCCAGCAAACCTCGGGGTGACTCTCATCGACACAAAGCACAAGAGCGACCCATGGAAGGTCCTTGGAACGATGCTCAATCTCGAAGGGGTTCAGGTAAGAAAGACTGTTCTCGTCCTTCCCAAATGCGAGAACTAATGTTTTACTTTAGACCAATCGCAAAGCTATGGTACCACGAACAATATTGGAAACGCTGACAGTATTTTTACGGGCACAAACCACGGTACGAGATGCGTTGGTTGATCCATCTACCCTATGAATACTCATTTGAATCATTCAGGCGTCGTCAACATGGGATCGACCAACACGAAACTAGTAGACGCGCTCAAACTTCATGGTATGCTTCAACACGTTCTCTTCCCCTAGCATCTCTCTCAACTCAAGTACAGATAAATCTACACAACCGATTCCTCAAGATCAACGTCCGGACAGACCGCACCAACCACCCACACAGCGAAGGAGAAGAAGCTGTAGCCCTGCACCGCGGTCAACGCACCCACCGAATCAGCGTCCTTTATGGCGTCATGATATGCTGCGCCCCCTCCAGCGAGCGAGCGCTCGGGCTTTCGGGTCAAGGCACGACAACCGTCGTGTACACCATCGTCTCCTGCTAGATCGGTGATAGGGTTGAACGCCGCAGTCGCGTTGCGTCCAGTACCCTTTGCCTATCCAACCCGATAGCGCACACCATCCTTTACCATGAGGATGTTTGGAGAGGAGGCAGCTCTGGACGGCTATGACGCGGAAGCGGAGGCCGTGGTGGAGAACTGGCAAGCTGATGTTGGAGGCTACGAATGCTGCGTCTGCTCTTTCGTAACATCAGCGCAGGTCTCCCGTTGGCCTTTCCCCGCTGCCATTGCTGTTGCTACTCGCCATCTCCCGAGGGGTACACTGAGCCTGGAAAGGAGGCGACCATAGTCAAAGGTAAGCCATTATCTAGCTTTCGGCACTACTCACCTGATCATGCGGCTACATTAGCAGGTCAGGAAGAAAGTAGTGCTGGCTCTCCAGCATCGCCATGAAGTCGCTGTTGCTGGAAGGTGCCAATCCTCCAGTCACAGTGTTCTCAAACATTCCCTTGCCTCTCCGGCCTCTTCAGCTACAGCCGCTCGGAATACTATCCCGAAGCGAGGATGCTCCTTGTTCCAAAGGTCAGCGTGAAAATTGGGTTCGAGAGGACCGTGGATTGGCGTAGGTGTGTCTCGATGGACATACTAGTGAGGTCCAAGCCGTGGCCTTCTCGCCTTATGGAACCTGTATTGTTTCTCCCTCAGACGGCAGATCAGTCCAGGTTTGCCCACAGGAGGGCATGTGAGTGTTTTCAACGGCCATTCCAAGCTGGTCAACGCAGATGCCGCCTCCTCCAAAGGAATGCATGACATCTCTTGCTCGAACGACTCATCCGTTTGCATATGGGACATCTCGCCTAGGCGCGTCCTGCTCTATGTCCGGCAGGAAGGGTTATGAGGAGAGTACACTGGTTGGATGGTTTCTCCTACCAATTCGTCGGCCCCGCCTCATGTATGTTCGTCGAGAACTCCTACTACCGGATGAATGTAATGTCATCACGCTCGCTGCGTCGGACGCTTTCCGCGTCGATTTCTTATGTGCCAAGCTCAGTAATAAATGGGCAGAGTGCTATATCCCAGGGTCACTATCGAGTTATCTATTATTATGCTCCCCTTGACAGTCTTTGAATTTATTTGGCACCATGCGTTACTATTTCTCTTGCCCTTGCCACTGTTGCCAGTATGGAAATATAAATCTCTGTCCTGGCATTCGACGTTATCTTTTTCGATCATCTGAAAGTCGGTGGTCACGAACGCTATGGTTTGGGTCGTCATAGACTCTAGATCACATGGATCTCATTTCTGACTGGCGGATCCTGCTGCGTCATATACCAGCTACCAAGATTCTTCATTGATTCTGGTACTACTACGTGTTGCAAAACGCTCATGTTTCTTCCTTGGTTTGGAGTGGGTAAGCTCCTTACTGTGAACGTTCCATAGATGCACTACATTCCCGAACGCGTTTTCGGCAACTTTGAGAGATCCGCAAGGAGTTAGAGTTTAAGATAGCCTACGGTAGGTCTTTAAGAACCGGTCTCGATTTTCGCGCTGATGTGTGCTTGTACAAGGAAGAAGGATGCTTGTATCGCTTTCTAGAGATTCAAGAGTCAAGGTGACCGGCCGATGGCCAAGGATAACGGTCGCTGTCAATGCACCACAGAGCACATTGGCAAATTGTGTGGTGACATGGCCAGTCCACCGCCAGAGCTGTACGCTGGCACAGGCACGTCCCGCCCACTCCGCGCAGAAGGAGAGTGCATCCTGATTGATCCTCTACTCTCCCGCGGGAATTCAGGACAACCTCTCCCATTGGCACTTCCTCCTGCTAAGCACCACCATTACCAGAAGACGTCTTCCGCATCCATGTCTCCGGCCTCCTGGTAACTCTGTTGACCATGTCAAGGTGCGAGATATCGGAGTTGCTGCCATGATGTCCTTCCAATCCCTTCTCCCTCCTTCTCCACAGCGAGACCTAGCTTGCCGGTGCGACGAGGATACCCAGCACGACCACCATAATCGTCACCATGCCTGTCGCAGACGCCCCATCTCCATCGCCCTTGCAGCCCCCAGCGGAGTCGTCAGCGGGTTCTATGAGTACGACGATTCCAGGTGTCGGGTCTGTAGTCGTGATAATCCGATCCGGAGGGAGGGCCTTGGTGATAACCAACCCTCTCGAGTCCGTAGTTACTATCGCTCTCGAACCGCTCAAAGCACACTGAGCGCGTATTTGAGTCGGTGCGACTGGACTCTGACTCTTTTGCTTGAGTGTTGGAGGAGGCACGAGTCGGGGTATTTAAATCGTCTGTGGAAGGTGACGAAATGACAGGGAAGGGCCCGTCGGTGAGGCGTCGTTGAATGTTGGATGGGGAGTTAGAACGTGGGGACCCGTTTGGCTGGCTTGGAGAAGGCGCTGGACGAGGCGGTGTAGGAGTAGGCGACGAAGGCGGTGGATTAGGTATAACACCCGATAGAGGCATAAGCGTTTCATCTAGCCTACAAACAGCTCGTAGTCAGCACCCTGTTGCGCATCTGCAAACCTCACAACTCACCCACCCCTACGGTTGAACAACTTCGCTCCTCTGCCCGCCAGCCGGAATCGTAATCTGGACACTGAACCTCAACGGTACACCATCTCCATCGGTGACCACCAGCGTGTGCTCAGCATGCTGATCCAGTCCCGAATTGACCAGAAACGGCCTCTGACCAGAAAAGGCGCGGTCGAGGGCAGGAGAGGTCCATACGTCGAGACGCCATCGAGCGAGATGGTGACGGAGGAAGAGGCTGAAAGGGCTTCGGTGGCGGGTAGAACGGTTGCAAAGACTACAATCGCGTTGTCTGAAGACATGACGCGGGTTCAAGGTCCTCTCGACGGGGGTGGGCCTGCCAAGTTGCCGCGACAGAATTCGTTACTGCAGTCGGCAACGTCGACCTGAGCAAGTCAAATGCTCTGCCAAAGACGGGTGTCTTGCTCCTCTCTAGGCCATTGGGCGTCGAGCAGCACCAACACCTCGAGGCAAGGACGAGGTATACGTCGTCCGGCGGCGTGGACAAGGGCATGGCTGGGATGTGGGAGATGTACAGGAAGAGGCTGAAGCTGAAGCCATGGAGGGCGAGAGGTTGGCATGCGGCCCGCAGGACGCGCTGGCTGTTTCGGAAAGGGAGACGAGGATGGAATCGGTTCCGGATACTATGCGGGGAGGCATTTGGGGTGGTGATACGCGTCGTGGTAGACCATTTGGTTATGGTGGATGGGCTATGGTATCCCTGATAGAGGTTCTCCTGGAAGACCAATGTCGAGCGATGCTGGAGGTGCATCTCGCCGTTGTGGTGGAGCAATGATAGCACCTGATGTAGGTGTCTTTGCATTGTCATGCTGCTCCTCTCCTGTCGCATCGTCCAAGCCGATGACATACACCCCTTCCCCTCCTCCCCTACTTGATGTTGTTTGTCGAGGAGGCAACACTGGCCGACCACTGAGTGGAGGCAGAGGTTGCGGTGGGGAATCCGCGGATGGTATATGCGGATACGAAGGCTGCTGCATGCTAGAGCTCGAACTTGCAACCGACCTCATGTTCGACGTGCTCGTTCGTGACTTCGGCGCAGGTCTCCGGTTGGCTCTTCGTCCATTCGCATCGATCCCAGCCAAGGCGTTAGGGCTTGATGCTAGGCGGGGAACGTACCGTTCCTGTGGTTGGTTAGCTTAGGTGAGTGCGTAGAGGGAAGGTTAGGGAGACGTACGGTGTATCATCTTACAGCTGTAGGATGGGCGAGTGGGGAGGCTCTGGGGTGGTGTTCAGATAGTCCGTCTGGCCTGTTATACAAGTATGGTTAGACACACTGAACAGACAGATAGCAGGGATATCGTCCTCGCACAGGTACAGGTCTCCCGTAGCTGGGACCGATTGGGAAACTCACGATTGCACGGAGTAGCTCTGCACTTCGGGCACGAACACAGACTGAATCGTCGAGCTCATCGCGGTTGGCGCCTATATGAGCGTCTTTATGTACTTGTTGTATGTGAGCGTGGGGTAGTACAAGGAAGTTGGGTCGAAGGATCCCGCTCTGGACGTCGCCGTCGATGGAAGGGTTTGTCGCCGCTATTGATCATAGCAATCAAACCTGTTCCCACGGTAGGCAGGAAGCCGAGCCTGAGCGAGCATCCGAGTCTCTGCTTTCACCAAACCCAATGTACCGTATTGCCCGTCTCTTCGCGTCGAGGTCTTCTTTCAACATGAGCTCAATCGATTGACGGTTGGGAACGTGTTGGATAGTCATAGCGTCCTTGGGTTACTGTAAGTGTCTCCAACCGTCCTAGTCCAGTGGAACTGCACTGAGCTCTCCAACAACTTTTAGGTACCTCTATACAGCATTTTGTGCTTAGAATTTTCAATACCAGTGTGCTTCTGGGTCTTCTAAATCCCTCATGAATTCTCGAAATGCGCCAATGCAGCGATTTGCTGAGGTTGTCGCTTACAGGCTCCCTAATGCTTGAGCAACTTGCAGCTGGGTCGACATGTCTTTCAAGACATAAACTCTAGCAAAAGGCGGCGTCATTGTAAGCTCGGCAAGATTATCTGCATGAATACTACGAAACGATCGCCAGACGCCTCAAAAGCTATGCTTGTTTGCTTTGGAACAAGATTTGCGCGTCTATTGGATTCCAAGAAAGGCCAATCAAACAGCTCTCCTTTCACAGCAGCCACGAGGCTTCTGCTGTTAATCCGCATTGGGTGCGAGCCCCGCAACCTTGCCCTTTCCCTTTTCCCCCAGCATCCTTCACTGAGGACGATCGCATACCACGGGAAGCACAACATGGACGAGGGAGACCAGGGGCAGCATTGGATTGCCAGATCGCCATATCCCTATCCATCTCGACAGCCAGCTCCTCCGTTTCCTGGAGCATCGGGCATTGGATCCTCAAGCGAGGGGACGATGGGTGAGTTGGATGCATGACATTGCTAAAACAAGTTTCGAACGCCTGATGCCTCTCCAGGGAGACAGTATCCTCGTGAAAGGCGGCCCCATGATCACCGTTGGGACTCTAGCGGAGGACAAGCGCCGTATTACGCTCAAGATCAAAAGCCCGGGCCAAGCAGCCAGACGACACTGACGAAACGCCAGCAGCGTTCATCCTCGTTCGACGAAGAAGAGCATCGGGGACATGAACGCGTTGAAGGAGAAGCAGGAGGTAGAGACATCCGTCCACCACCTACCAGACGACGAAGAATCGAACCGTATAATGTGAGTAGGTCCAACTGTGCGATCTTTGCCATGCCCACCTCTGACGGCTGTCACTCAACGACAGAGCTTGAGAACATACGAAGGAAGCTTTCCGCCAGCCAATGCGGTGACAATAGAGCCAACATCGTGGGGTCCTTCACCTCAGGTGTACCGCGCTCTTCAAGATGGCCCTGCTGGATATGAGGGACACGGACAGGGAGGAGGAATCGACTATGCCTCCTATGGTTCAAGCAGCAGCCAGGGTCCGTTCCACCAAATTCCCTTTGGGAACCAAGGGGACAGAGGGTATAACCGCGATGTAACAATGAGGAGTGCAGCCCTTCCTCGCTACCAGCAGTTCCATCAGCGGGGATTTGTAGGGAGAGGGGAATTGGGGAGTGGGCAAGACCATCCCTCTTCGGGTTTGCGCGATTGGGATGCGAGTCGAGTCCAAGATGGAGTTTCGGGAACATGGAACAACCCTCGATTCTTGGGCGCTGCGCGTACGGAGACTTTTCCATCCTTTGCCATTGATGGCTGACTCCGTTGCTTTTAGACCAAGGACTTTCAGTCAATAACTATGGCCCCTCTTACAACATCGGAAACGCAGAAAATGTGTTCGCGGGTATAAACCATGGTGCGATATCCGGTAACGCAACTTTTTACAAGTACTGATTTGGGATGAATCCAGGGAATGTCTATATGGGATCCTTCGCCATAAGACCAGAAGACGAGTTCATGGTGCGTCCATCTTCTCATCATCGAGCTGCCTCTCAACCCTAGTGCAGACCACCCTTGCCAACCGACTCAAGATCTGCGTCCGGGCAGACCACAAGTACTATGCCGATGGTGATGAGTCGGCTTTGCGCCGCGGTCAATGCACCCCAGGCACCCGAATCGACATTATACAAGGCGTCACGCATTGGGCCACCAACATATCTCCATTCAGCGAGCCTATCTTTTGGCTTTCAGGCCAAGCAGGAGCAGGCAAGACAACCATTGCGTACACCATTGCCCTCCTGTTCGAGGCCATGGTCAGCCGCACAAACGGGAGGGTCATATTGGGCGGCACCTTCTTCTGCTCCCGCCAGTTCCCCGATACTCGATCTGCCTCTGCCATCATCCGCACCATCGTCTACCAACTCGCACTCAGATCAAAGCCGTTCCAAATGGCGCTGAAGGAATACGGAAATTTCGCGGCTGTCGACCATGGCCCAAAATCGCAGCTAATGGGTCTGCTTGTCGAGCCGTGGAAAATGTCGGCACAGGGGCGTATGGCGGATGATGAGCCGTGCTACGTTCTCCCAATCGATGCACTAGACGAATTGGAGGGAGAGCGTGGGTTGGAGTTCTTGAGTGTCCTGCTCGATGTTCTCGAGCAACAGGATCTCTCAGGGCTCAAATTCTTCGTCACCAGCAGGTCGCATCCAGCTTTGGTGAAGCGCATCAAGTCCTTCTCAAACAAGCAGGTGTGCCGCCTAGAAGAGGTGCCGCTCGAGCAGAGCAGCACTGACATTGAGCTATATCTCAGCCAGAACCTTGCTGAGTGTGCCAACACGCAACAGATCCAACAGCTCGTGGCCGATGCGGCTGGCTTGTTCATCCACGCAGCTACTGTGGTCGAGTACTTGAAAGGACGAGACATCAAGGAGCAGAGGAGTTTATTGCAGGGGCTGCTCTCTAATTCCTTGCCTCCTGTTCGCCAACCCTTCCTTATTGCGACCACAACTCTAGACAGTCTCTACCTCCAGATCCTTGAGACGTCCCTCGTTGATGTGCGAGACCGAAACAATGCTTGGGTGTCCCAGGCCTGTCTACTAATTCTTCACACCTTCCTCAGCACTGTCGAACGAATCTCGATTTCGGTCGCCGTCAGTATCCTCAATGCAAGCAGTGATCAGGACGACACAGTGGTCTACACTGGCATTGCGGAAGGGGTCTTGCATCGGCTCCATGCTGTCCTCTACAGTCAAGGTGGCAAGATCATGTGGTTCCACAAGTCATTCGTTGACTTCCTGTTTGACGAAAGCCGCTCAAAGAGGTTTTTCTGTAACACGGAGCAGTTCCACCACTGTCTTGCCAGCAGCTGCTTTGGGATCATGAGCCAACAACTGAGGTTTAACATTGCAGACATTCCCAGTTCCTACCAGCTTGACTGCGAGGATTCATTGCTATCAAGCCGCATCGATACCAACATCTCAGCTGCCCTGCGATATGCTTGTGGCCACTGGAGTGCTCATGTCGTCCTTGCATCGCAGGAAGCGAGAAGTTGTCTTGTGGAAATCCTCAACAAATTCCTTCAGCTCCATATCTTATTCTGGATGGAGGCAATGAACCTTTTGGGACAGCGTGGGCACTGTGAGCACATGCTACGCCATTGCCAACAGAAGTTCTCAAAATCCAATGTGGGTCCATTTTTTGTGTGATGGCATATTGATGCTAATATGGATTCCAGCTCTCTGCGGAACTGGTCAGCAAGCTGGCGGATGCAGCGGCGTTTGCTGCACATCACAGTACAAGCAAGGCTTCCTTATCAACACCCCATCTCTACATCTCGTCCCTTGCCACCTTCTCTCGATGTTCCACAGTTGTGCAGACATGGAGGTGGCAGTTTGCTGGCATTCCTGGGTTCACCAGTGTACAAGGGCCAGCTGGTGAAGCACTGGTGACCTCCATCAAGATGCACTCTATGGTGATTACTCTTGCTATCTCACCAGATGGCATCAACATTGCTGTGGGGTCACATGATGGGCAAGTGCAAATATGGGATTTGTCCACAGGAGAGGAGGTGAGGGTTCTGGAGGGGCACACTGAGTGGGTTGATGCAGTTGCCTACTCCCCTGATGGAACCCATGTCATCTCTGGTTCAGGTGACAAATCTGTCCGGGTATGGGATTTATCCACAGGAGAGGTGGTGAGGGTTCTGGAGGGACACACTGACTGGGTCCGGGCAGTTGCCTACTCCCCTGATGGAACTCATGTCATCTCTGGCTCAGATGACAACTCTGCCCGGGTATGGGACTTATCCACAGGAGAGGAGGTGAGGGTTTTGGAGGGACACACCAAGTCAGTCACTGCAGTTGCCTACTCCCCTGATGGAACCCATGTCATCTCAGGCTCAGGCGATGAATCTATCCGGGTATGGGATTTATCCACAGGAGAGGTGGTGAGGGTTCTTGACGGACACACCTACAAAGTCAATGCAGTTGCCTACTCCCCTGATGGAACCCATGTCATCTCTGGCTCAGATGACAATTCTGTCTGGGTATGGGATTTATCCACAGGAGAGGTGGTGAGGGTTCTGGAGGGACACACCAGCTCAGTCTGGGCAGTTGCCTACTCCCCTGATGGAACCCATGCCATCTCTGGCTCACGTGACAAATCTGTCCGGGTATGGGATTTATCCACAGGAGAGGCGGCGAGGGTTCTGGAGGGACACACCAACTGGGTCACTGCAGTTGCCTACTCTCCTGATGGAACCCATGTCATCTCTGGCTCGGGTGACAAATCTGTCCGGGTATGGGATTTATCCACAGGAGAGGTGGTGAGGGTTCTGGAGGGACACACCAGCTCGGTCTGGGCAGTTGCCTACTCTCCTGATGGAACCCATGTCATCTCTGGCTCAGGCGACAATTCTGTCAGGGTATGGGATTTATCCACGGGAGAGGAGGTGAGGGTTCTGGAGGGACACACCAACTGGGTCACTGCAGTTGCCTACTCTCCTGATGGAACTCATGTCATCTCTGGCTCGGGTGACAAATCTGTCCGGGTATGGGATTTATCCACAGGAGAGGAGGTGAGGGTTTTGGAGGGACACATTGACTGGGTCCGGGCAGTTGCCTACTCCCCTGATGGAACCCATGTCATTTCTGGTTCATACGACAAATCTGTCCGGGTATGGGATTTATCCACAGGAGAGGTGGTGAGGGTTCTTGACGGACACACCTACAAAGTCAATGCAGTTGCCTACTCCCCTGATGGAACCCATGTCATTTCTGGTTCATACGACAAATCTGTCCGGGTATGGGATTTATCCACAGGAGAGGTGGTGAGGGTTCTGGAGGGACACACCAGCTCGGTCTGGGCAGTTGCCTACTCCCCTGATGGAACCCATGCCATCTCTGGCTCACGTGACAAATCTGTCCGGGTATGGGATTTATCCACAGGAGAGGAGGTGAGGGTTCTGGAGGGACACACCAACTGGGTCACTGCAGTTGCCTACTCTCCTGATGGAACCCATGTCATCTCTGGTTCATACGACAAATCTGTCTGGGTATGGGATTTGTCCACAGGAGAGGTGGCGAGTGTTCTGGAGGGACACACTGACAGGGTCAATGCAGTTGCCTACTCTCCTGATGGAACCCATTGCATCTCTGGCTCAGCAGACAAATCTGTCTGGGTGTGGGGTGCCTTACCTGTGCATGACCTGCTACATATCCGCGAGAAGGGGTCACAAGGTGAATACACAGGATGGCTTGTTTCCCCTATTGATTTATCAGCTCACCTCATGTATGTTCGACCTGAACTTCTGCCTCCAGACCCTTCCAATGTCCTCACACTCCCCATGTCGGCTGCTTCTCGTGTAGATTTTTCATGCGCCAAGTTTGGTAATAATTGGGCAGAGTGCTACACCCCACGGCCATTGTAGAGTTAGTTAGTACGACCACTTGACAGTCAAAGAATTCATCTATTATTCTTTCATGTAAATAGCTTTTCTCTCGTCTCGTCCTTGTTGTCATGGCCATCTGTTACTAGTATATGCATCTGTAGCTATATTCGGGCGTATATCACAATCAATTTCATTTCAGGTTGGCGGCTACAACTGCTAGGTGGTTCCTGTTCATCATATTACCCATTCCCGCAAGGGTTTCATCTCTTGCTGGCACATTGTTGGGCGGCATATCCTGCAAATCATGCCAGCTACCAGCTGTTTTCTTTGGGATCCTTTGTTGGTTTCGGTAATGAGTTCATGGCTTTTCCTTGGTTCCCAGGGGTTGAGCTCTGATGCTTCCGTGCTGTGAACAGACAATAGCATCACTTTCGTTCTGAATGTGTTCCCGCCAACTTGGAGCAAACCACAACTTACAAGAAGAGGTTTGGCTCCAGGTTGGAGACCCTTCTAGTGCTAGGGTATTCACTATGGCTTGAAACTCAATCCCATTCGACCTTGCCTTCACCCTATCAGTTGCATATACGAAAGGATATATTTTTCATTGGCAAATTTGCGACAACTCCAACTATACTTGAATCATCGACGAGCGAGCGTTTGGGCCTGTACATGTTGCATGATGGGCTTCACGGCGATGGTGATTTGATCCCCCTACCCACTGGTAAGCCCCAAGTGACTCTCTCGACAAGCAAAAGGTAAGTAAAGCACCAATGGTATGGCACTTGCTCAGCTCCAATGTCTTCTCTTCGTTTCAGGAGAGGGTTAGGATGGATTAGGACGAGGACACAGGGAAGCGGAGGAAGGGCCAACAAGGTTGATGGACGGGTAAATTGGGCTCAGCTAGTGGTCGCCTCAAGATACAGTTGGTCCTGCGCTAGGTCTTTACAAGTCAGATTTTGATTTTCGCGCTAGTGTGCTAATACAAGGAAGAAGGAAGCTAGGACCTCTTCATTAAGGCTCGGATTCAAGGGCCAATGGGTACGGTTGCTGTTAATGCACCACAGGGTACATTGGCCAGAGGTGTACGCTGGCGGAGGCAATTCCCGCCCACTGCGAGCAAAAATAGAGCAAGTCCCCGCCAATCTTCTATCTTCCCGGCGGATGTCTAGAGCACGCTGTGACATCCTCTTGTACATCCTCTTGCTGACCGCCACCAGACAATGTCCTTCATAAACCCGTCTCGGGCCCCTCGGTAGCCCCATTAATCAGGTCGAAGGGCCTCCTATGATCGCCAATGCGATGAGGATATCCAGCACAACTGCGATGGCTATCACTGTGCCCATCGTGGATCCTCATTTCCACCACCCTTGACCACCTCCAGAAGAATCGGCGGCGGGTTTGGTCCGCAGGACGATCCCACTGTCAAGTCTGATGTCGTGATAACACAATCTGGAGAGAGGATCTTTGTAATGAACAGCCCTCTTGAATAGGTGGTTATGACTGCTCTCGAACGGCTCGGCGTGGTGCTGAACATCATGGGAGTGGAATCTGACTCTTCCTGAGCGTTGGAAGAACCATGAGTCAGGGAGTTTGAACCATTTGCGGGAGACGACTGAAATGGCAGGGAAGAGATTGTCGGAGAGGCATTGTTGGGTGTTTGGGGGTGGGGAATTAGAACTCGAGGTATTGTTAGGCTGGTTTGGAAGAGGCGCTGGAAGAGGCGGCGTAGGAGTAGGCGACGACGGTCGTGGGTTGGATATGGTACCCAATAGAGGCGTAAGCGTCCCGTCTGGGCTTCAAACAACTCATCGACAGCATCTGGTCGCCCATCCGCATTGAACCTCACAACCCACTCACCCGTTGCGGCTGAACAACCTCACGCTTTTGTCCACCAGGGGAAGTTGTATAGCAAAAGACTATCCAAACTCAACAGCACCTGATCTCCCAACGTGATCACCAACGTATGGTCAGCATTCGGATCCGGCTCAAGGTCGACCTGACAGGCCTCTGTGCAACTAGGGCATGGGAGATGGCGGGAGAGCTCTACGCGCAGAGACTCCCGTCGGGTGAGACGGTCACGGAAGGAGAAGCGGACAAGGCTTTAGCGACGGGTGAGGCTGTCACGAGTACTACCACTGCGTTGCCTGAAGATACGACGCAAGTTCGAGGTGCCCTCGACGAGGATACGCCTGCCAGGTCTCTGGGACAGAACTCGTAACCGTACTTGGCAAACTCGGCTCGAGTAGCGTAAGCGCTTTCCTGAATACGCCTGTGGTGTTCCTCTGTGGTTGGCTAGCGACGTTTGGTGTCGCGCCACGCCGTGGGTAGGAACTAGGATAAGTCTGGCAGTGTGAGCGAGGGTATGGCCGAGATGCAGAAGACGTAGAGGTGGCGGCTGAAGCCACGGAAGGCGAGAGGTTGACATACGGCCCACAGGATGCTGGTGGTGGCTTTGGCTGTTGTGGTGGTGTGAGGGTTGTAGCCGATGTGGGTGTCTTTGCGTTCTCCATCTGCCCATGGTCTGGTCTATCGTCCAAGCCGATAACATACACACCATCTCCCTCCCCAGTTAGAGTGCGTCCTTTGCCTGTCCGCGAGCACGTTCGTAGAGGAGGCAACTCTGGGCGACCACCAAGGTGGAAGAAGAGGGTGTGGAGGGGGGGAGCTCGAGGCGGGTGTAGGCCGATACGAATGCTGCTGCGCGCTAGAGCTGGCACTCGGGCGCAGGTGCCCAGTTGCTTCTTCCTGCATTCGTATTGCTGCCGCTCATAGCCTGGGCGTCAAGGTCTGACGCTGGGTAGGAGATGTATCGTTCCTGTATCAAGCGCTTAGTTTTGGGTGAATGGATATGCAAGGAAACCTACAGGGTACCAAATCACGGCTGAGGATCTGCGAGTGGGGAGATGGTCGAGCGGCGGTGCTTGGAGAGTGCGTGCGATCTGTGAAGGTAGATTGTCAGAGACACTGGACACAGGCGCTACTCGTCCAGTAGGTCCAATCGGGAGCTTTCTAGAAACTCACGATTTGAACAACGCAGCGCTGCACGTCAGGGGTCTAGATCGACCCTAGTGTCGATCGAGGTCATCGCGCCAGATTTTGGGCGCCTGTATACGCTGTGTAGTTGTTCGCGTACATGTATGGCAGTCCAAGGAAGATGAATAGGAAGATGGATTGCGTTTTGAGGTCACAGCGATCATTTGATGCGCCAATTTCGGCGTACACCGCCACTGTTTTCCGTTTTCGTTATCCAAGTCTTCTCCTTCTCTTCCTCACCGCGGCATAGACATCGACACAGTGCTTCGTTCAAAGTCGCCATGGTCCCAACCTTGACAAGAGGCAGTGCTATCACCGCACATGGATGTCACCGAGTAGACGCCTAGCATAACAAGTACATATCCGCTCTTTGTGACTTGAACAAGGTTTGTACTAAATCGGATTCCAAGAAAGGCGAATACGTATACCCAACCTCTTCTTTCCACAGCAACCATGACACTGCTGCTGTGTGTGTACGCGTGGGCTGTGACCACAGCAACTTTGTCCTGGCCCTTTTTCTTGCAGCCTTTTTCAATCTCAGCGACGTCGATCCCATGCCACGCCACGGAACACACAACATGGATGCAGAGAGAGAGCAGAGGAAACATTGGTTCAGGGGCCGTAGGATTGCTAGATCACCGCCTCCTTATCCATCTCGACAGTTAGCTCCTCTATCGAGCGACAGATCCTCAGGTGAGTGGGCTGAAGGCTTGTTGCGGAACCATTGTCTAATATGTCTCTGCAGGGAGGCAACACCGATCTCGCGAACGACGACAGGCACCTGCTGATCGCCGTTGTGACTCGAGAGGACGATACGCCCTACTTCACCCTCAAGATCAACAACAGTCAGGGACAAGCAGTCATCGGACGCCACCAACAAAGGGGCATAAGCGCCCATCCTCACCCGACGAACGAGAGCAATACCACCACAGAGAAGGAGATGCCAGGGGTAGAGACACCCGTCCACCACCTAGGAGATGACGGAGAATCACGCCTGAAGCGGAAAACGTGAGCATCGTCATCTACGTTCTTCATGCCTACCGCTGACGGATGTCACTGTGCAATAGAGACTGGACACATGCGTTGGAAGCCTACTTTCCGCAGAAACAATGAAAATGGGGCGTCGAGCGTCGAGGAGCCCTTCACCTCTGAGCGACCGCACTGTTCAAGAGGGCCCTCGTAGATATGAGAGAGACGGTCGTAAAAGAGGAAGGGACCACGTTCCTAGTTCTAGAAGGAGCCGGAGTCTTTCCGACAGAAGTCTCTTCAGAAACCGTGGGGATAGACGTGGGCGGGTAGATCGTCACGAATCCGTAGGGAGGAGAGGCGAGAGGCGTCGTGGACAACCCTATCCCTCTTCCAGGCCGCACCATCGGGATGCCAGCGAACCTCGGGGTGACTCCCATCGACATAAAGTACCAGAGCGATCGATGGAAGATTCTTGGAACGACGCTCCATCTCGAAGAGGTTCAGGTAAGAAAGACTTTTCTCGTCTTTCGCTACTGCGAAAACTAACGATGTACCTTAGACCAATCACAAAACTATGGCACTACGAACAACATCGGAAACGCTGATAGTATATTCACGGGCACAAACCACGGTGCGGAATGCGTTGGTTGATCCATCTACCCTGCCAATGCTAATTTGAATCGATTCAGGCGTCGTCAACATGGGATCGACCAATACGAAACTAGGAGACGCGCTCAAGCTTCATGGTATGCTCTACTTACGTCCTATCAACGAACATATCTCTCAACTCAAATGCAGATAAATCAACACAACCGATTCCTCAAGATCAACGTCCGGACAGACCGCACGAACCACCCACACAGCAAAGCAGAAGAAGCAGTAGCCCTGCACCGCGGTCGACGCACCCACCGACTCAGCGTCCTTCACGGCATTACGATATGCTGCGCCCCCTCCAGCGAGCGAGCGCTCGGGCTTTCGGGTCAAGGCATGACAACCGTCGTGTACACCATCGTCTCCTGCTAGATCGGTAACAGGGTTGAACACCACAGTCGCGTTGTATCTGCTTTTGGGCTGTCAGATCGTCCGACTTGATAGCATGGTCCCTCCTTTGTCATTCCTTGTCAAGGGTTGGAGAGAAATGGGCAGCGGGGCGACCACTGTATGGGAGAAGACCTTGTGGTGGGGAACCGGCCAGCTGATGTTGGAGGCTACGAATGCTGCGTGTGCTCGTTCGGTACATCAGCACGGGTCTCGTTGGGCCTTTCCCGCTGCCATTGCCGCCATCCCCTGAGTGGTGCACTGAGCCTGGAAAGCAGTCAACCATGGTCAAAGGTAAGTCATTATGTGGCTCTCGGCACTGCTCACCTAATCATGCGGCTACATTGGCAGGCCACGAAGGAAGGAGTGCTGGCTCTCCAGCATCGCCATGAAGTCGCTGTTGCTGGAAGGTGCCAATCCTCCAGTCACAGTGTTCTCAAACATTCCCTTGCCTCTCCGGCCTCTTCATCGACAACCGTTCGGAACATTGCTCCGAAGCGAGGATGATCCTTGTTCCAAAGGTCATCGTTGAAATTGGGCTCGAGAGGACCGTGGATTGGCTTAAGTGTGTCTCGATGGACATACTAATGGGGTCCAAGCCGTGACCTTCTCGCCTGATGGAACCCGTATCGTTTCTGGCTCAGACGACAGATCAGTCCAGGTGTGGGACTTGACCACAGGAGGGGATGTGACGGTTTCAACGGCCATACCAACCTGGTCGACCCAGCTGCACGCTCCTCTGATGGGACGCTTGTCATCTCTTGCTCGAACGACTCATCAGATCGCCTACGGGATGTCTTGCCTAGGCGTGTCCTGCGCTATGTCCGGCAGGAAGGGTTACGAGGAGAGTACATTGGTTGGCTGGTCTCTCCTACCGATTCCTTGGCCCCCCTCGTGCATGTTCGTCCTGAATTCCTGCTACGGGATGAATCTAATGTCATCACGCTCCCTGCGTCGGCTGTTTACCTAGTTTTTGTATGCGCCGAGCTCGGTAATAAATGGACAGAGTGCTATACCCCAGGGTTACTATCGAGTTACCTACTACGACCCGCTTGACAGTCTTTGAATTTATTCGCCACCACACGTTTGCGTTCTGGCATTCATCGTTATCTTTTTGATTATCTAAAAGTCGGTGGTCGCGAACGCTATGGTTTAGGTAGTCATAGCCTCTGGATCTCATGGATCTCATCTCTGACTGGCACATCCTGATGCGTCGTATAACAGCTGAGATTCTTCATTGATTCTGATACTACTACGTGTTGCAAAAAGCTCATGTTTCTTCCTTGGGTTGGAGGGAGTAAGCTCCTTCCTGTGAACATTCTATAGGAACACTATCTTCCCGAATGTGTTTTTGACAAGTTTGAGCGATTCGCAAGTTCAAGTTCAAGTCGCAGAGAACCTACCCGTTCAACTCCATTCTAGCTCGCTTTCCTCGTTTCAGTTGAACAGACGAAAAATTTCTTGTCATTAGCAAGTTTACAGGTGCATTGAGTTATATATGCCTCAGCGAAACAGTGTTTGGGTTCATTTCGTGAGGCGCCTCATCATGAACGTGATTGTGACAGTCTTCTAACCTTCTCCGTTATTCCGTTGAGACGCCTGGAATCAGCAATGTCATTTAGTTCGCGGTACCTCGAGTCGCAAATGCCACTGCGGTATAACCGATAGCACGACGTCGACTGAGCGCCTCTCTCACCTTCTTGACCGGGGGTCCAATCCGTGATTCCATGACAACCTTGAGCTCGTACGCCCATGGAAAGGTACAATGTCGCCGGTAACAACCTCCCTCATGATAACCCATGCGCACTTGATGAGAGAAGCGTCTCTTACTCGGACGATAGTCACGGGTGCGCAGGTGGCAGAAATATCCAGCGGTCGCATGTGTTTAATCTCGTAGGGCAAGGAGGTCTCCTTGCTCGCCTTTTCGGCAATTGGGATTAGCAGCAGAGCAGAGTGTGACGATAGGAAGGAGAATATATTCTGGGGAGGAACAGAGGGCAAGAAAACTCAGAGAGGATGGGTAGGGTGTTGTGGGTAAAGGCACATGGCTGATATGGCTTGTCTGGCGGCTATTTGAGCTGCCTACCCTCTGGTTGTTCCTATTATCATCGGTTCGCCTTATGAAAATTGGACGCAACACAACGGCCGAGTACGAGTCCCCCACTTCCCAACTCGTAGTGGATCTTGCGCAGCTGCGATGTGTTCTGTTCGTTTCAGGTGAGGGCATGAGTGGGATAGGAGGAGGGCCGCTGGGAAGCAGAGGAAGAGCCAGCCACGTTAATAAGAGCGTGAGTTGGGCTCAACTAGCGGTCGCCTCAAGATACAGTCAATCCCATGGTATGTCTTTACAAACCAGGCCTCAATTTCCGCGCTGATGTGTGCTAGTACAAGGAAGAAGGATGCTAGGATTGAGACTCAAGAATTAAGGTTACCTGCTGATGACCAAGGGGAACAGTCGCTGTCAATGCACCACAGAACACATTGGCAAATTCTGTGGCGACACTCCACCTCCAGAGCTATACGCTGGCAGAGGCACGCCCCGCCCACTCCGCGTAGCAAGAGAGAGTGCACCCTGATTGATCTTCTACTCTCCCGGCGGATATCCAGAACAACCTCTCCCATTGCTACTTCATCCTGCTAAGCACCACCATTAGCAGAAGACGTCTTCCGCGGCCCATCTCCGGCCTCTTGGAAGGTCGGTCGCTCATATCAAGGGCGAGATATTTGAGTTGCTGCCATGTTGTCCTTCCAATCCCTTTCTCCTGCTTGTCCACAACGAGACCCAGTGTTGCCAGTGCGACGAGGATACCCAGCACGACGACCATAATCGTCCCCATGCCCGTGGCAGACGCCCCATCTCCATCGCCCTTGCAGCCTCCAGCGGAGTCGTCAGCGGGTTCTATGCGTACGACGATTCCAGGTGCGTGCCGGGTCTGTAGTCGTGATAAGGCGATGTGGAGGGAGGGCCTTGGTGATAACCAACCCTCCAGAGTCCGTAGTTGCTATCGCTCTCGAACTGCTCAAAGCACGCTGAGCGCGTATTCGAATTGGTGCAACTGGATTCTGACTCTTTTGCTTGAGTGTTGGAGGAGGCACGAGTCGGGGTGTTTGAATCGTCTGTAGGAGATGGCTGAAATGGAAGCGGAAGGGTCCGTCGGAGGGGCGTCGTTGAATGTTTGGATGAGGAGTTAGAACGTGGAATCGCGTTTGGCTGGCTTGGAAAAGGCACTGGGACAATCGCGCTGTCCGAGGATACGACGCGAGTTCAAGATCCTCTCGACGAGGATAGGCCTGCCAGGTCGCTGCAACAGAACTCGTCACTGCAGTCGGCAACGTTGACTTGGGCAGGTTGAGTGCTTTGCTAAAGACGCGTGTCTTGCTTCTCTCTGGGCCGATGGGTGTCGAGGAGCACCAACGCCTTGAAGGATACGTCCGGCGGCGTGAATGAGGGTATAGCGGGGATGTGGGAGATGTAGAGGAAGAGGCTGAAGCCATGGAGGGTGAGAAGTTGGCATACGGCCCACAGGATGCGTTGGCTATTTCGGAGAGCCGGACGAGGATTACGCCCATTGATAATAGGGAAAGCAGTCGTTGAGGTGGTAGTATATGTCGTGGTAGACCATATGGCTATGGTAGATCGGTTATGATAACCTTTCATTTGGTTGAGAGAGGTTCTTCCTCAAGAAAACCAAGATCGAGTTCCACTGGCGGTGTCCTTGGCTGTTGTGGTGGCGCAATGGTCGCAACCGACTCTGTAGTTGTCTTTGCGCTGTCAGTACCGACCGGGTGTGAGTCTCCCCCTTCTAGGCTCCATGTACTCTCTTCTTTTCAGGAGTGGGCAAGGTTTCGCTAGGAGGAGGGCCGATGGGAACTGGAGCAAGAGCCAACCACGTTGATGCGTGAGTTGGGCTCATCCACCAGTCGCCTCGTGACACAGACGATCCTGCGGTAGGCCATTACAAGTTAGGTTTCGATTCTCATGCTGGTCTGTGCTAGTACAAGGAAGAAGGACGATGGGATCTCTTTCCGGAAACTCAGAGTCAAGGTTGCCGCCGCATAGCCCATCGGCAAATTGTTGAGGGGACATGAGACCTCCACCTCCAGGGTAATCCTCTGAGGTCCCATGATTGGCAATGCGACGAGGATGCCCAACGCAACCACGATGGCTATCTCTGTGCCCATCGCAGACTCCCATTTCCAGTTCCATCGCCCTTGCCTCCTTCGGAGGAGTCGTCAGTGGGTTCGATCCGTAGGACGATTCCACCTGTCGAGCCTGTGGTCGTGATAACGCGACCTGGAGGGAGGACCTTCTTGATGATCCGCAATCTTGAATTGGTGGTTACGACTGCTCTCAGACCGCTCCGCGTTGCTTCTGAGCGTGTGTTCGAATTGTGTGGCTGAAATCCCACTCTTCTGTTTGAGTGTTTGAGACGGCACGAGCCAACCGTCTGTGGGAGACGACTCAGGGGGCGAAGAAGAAGTCGTCGTTGAAGGGGTTGGACAAGGCCAAGTACTGGGAGTCGGCGACGGCGACGGTGGGTTGGATATCGCACCCGATGGAGGTGTAAGGGTCCCATCCGGCCTTCAACCTTCATTATCAGCTCTTGGGTACATCCGCAAACGTCATCACACACTCACCCATGCCGCTGGACAACCTCGCCTCCCTGGCTGGAATGGCATGCTGCACATTATCCAACCTCAACGGTACCCCTTCTGCATAGGTGATCACCAACGTATGCACAGCGTTTGGATCCAACCGTGAATCAACCTGAGATGGCGTGTGACCAAACAAGGTACGGTCGAGGGCAGGAGAGATCATGGCAATGCAGGGGTTGTCGAGGTACCAGCTGGGCCACTGACGGTGAGAGGCTTGCAAACGGCCCACAGGACGCGCCAGCTGTTTTGGAGAGGGGGACGAGGATGAATCCGGCCATTGATGCTGGTGCAGGGAGTCGTTGAGGTGGGTGGTACGCGACGTGGTAGACCATTTGGCGATCATAGATTGGCAATGAAGCTATTTTCCTTGGCTGACCGAGGCTTTTCTTCTACGAGACCGATGTCGAGTTCTACTGGTGGTGCCTTTGGCTATTGGTCTGGTGCGATGGTTGCCGCCGATGCCGGTGTCTTTGCGTTATCCATCTGCGCTTTGCCTGCTGTATGGTCCCTGTCCCATCTCCCTCCTCGGTTTGCCCGTCCTTGATGATGGTCGTAGGAGGCAACTCTGGCCGACCACTGAGTGGAGGAAGAGGTTGCAGTGAGGAAATTGCGGCCGGTGTTGAGGATACGAATGCTGCACACTCGAGCTACATAGAACTTGCAACCGAGCCCACACTCGACGCGCTCGTTCATAACATCGACGCAGGTCTCCGGTCGCCTCTTCCTCCATTCATGCTGCTGCTGCTGCTCCCAGCCTGGGTGGTAAGGCATGAAGCTGGGTCGAAAATGTATCGTTTCTGCATTGTGATGTGGTTGGTTAGTCTAGGTGAGTGGGGGAGAGGGAAGGCAAGCGAGACGTACAGTGTATCATTTTACAGCTGAAGGATCGGGGAGTGGTGAAGCTGTTTGGAGAGTACGTTTGACCTGTAAGCAACGCTCAGCTATGTTAAAAGTGAAAATACCAGAGACGTAGCCTCTGTTGGGACCAAATGGGGGCTTTTCGGGATACTCACGATTGCACAATTTAGTGTTGCATGCCGGAGGTATAGACAGGTCATCGCAGTTGCCACGTTCTATGGGCGCTTCAATGTACTTATGGCGTGTAAACGGGGCAGGACAAGGAGGATAAGTGGCAGGATCGCGTTCCAGAGGTCGCCGTCAATGGAAAGGGCTTGCAGTGTGGTCGCCGTTGATGTCACAGTGACAGCGATCAATTTGACCCAACAATCACTCTCTTCTTAACTTTCTTCATCCACTGGAAACAAATCAAAGGCACATTTGGTGAATCTATAGTCTCTAACCTCCAAGAGAGAAACATAAAGTAAAACGCAAATGTCCACCGAACACCTATTGAGTCGATAGCGGCATGACAGCTTCAGGTTCGTGCAAACCAGAAACGACATATTGCCATTGTAGGTTCTTAGTGCCTTCCAGACACCGAACCTTTCTCTAACACTTCACAGATATTTTTATACCTTTTACTCCTGACAGATTCAATGCCAATCTCGTTTCTGCACTGCCAGTGTATCTTCCTTGACAGCCTGAGATCTTGGAACACGGTCGTTTCTCTTTACTGGCTTTTCACCTCCGAGGAGCTTGACATGTTATGACACTGGCTGGGACATGGCTAGTGACCGGGAGCACTGTATCCAAGTCTCGAGGTCACGAGGCTTCTCTAACGGTTGGTTTGCGGCGATAGCTATCGCCGCTCCCCTCCCCTCCTCACCCTTCGCCCCTGTCCTTTGTATGTCCAACGAACAATCGCAAGGTCAGGCCAGAGAAAGGAAGAGAGAGGCCGTCCAGCGACCTCTTCGGCAAGGGTGGCACTGGGTAGAGAGGCAGTTTGATGTGTTTCGTGAGAGGTCGGCGCCACCCCATTCGACGACCGGTCCTGCAAACCCTCAAGCTACTGGGGGCTCACCGTCCGATACTATACCCTCGTATCGAAGCGCACATCGCTCTCGGGAAATCCCCGTACCGCCGAGCCAACATCTACATTCGTTGGGGCCACCTGCACAAGGTATGGTCATTATCACTTGCTATTGCGCTCTCCGTCTGAACAAATCATACATAGAAACCCTTTATTCCAGCTCGAGTGACCCTCTACAAAGCACATCTTCCGTTAGAACTAGTACCAGCGCCGGTCAGGCACGAGATAGACCCCCCGAAAGCATCTCGCCCTTCTCTCCTCCTCAACCTTTCCCTCATGAAAGCTTTGGTCGGAATCCTCTATCATGCCGTTTCATCACAGAGACTGACGACTGGCTTTAGACAACGAAAGGCTTTTGGCTGTAAACTACGGCCCCACGTACAACATCGAGACGGCGGGGAATGTGTTTTCCGGCGTGAACTATGGTGGGCGCCTATTGTATCCGCAACGCAAGAACGCTGACACCCAAGCGATTCAGGGTCGGTCACCATGATATCCAACGACGACTTTACAGTATGTTGCTCCTCCATCTCTAGAACACAGCTCACCTCCTCGTCTAGGTATCTTATCTCTATCGGCTCAAAGTTTCTGTCAAGGCCGACCACAAGTACTATGCCGAGGAGGAAGAGGCGGCTTTACGTCGTTACTATTGCACCCCGGGCACTCGAATCGATGTTCTGGAAGGCGTCATGTCCTGGGCAACCAACATGTCTCCCAGCAGCGAAATCGTGTACTGGCTCTCCGGTCACGCAGGCGCAGGCAAGACAACCATTGCGTACACCATCGCCTGCCGGCTCGAAACTCTCGTCAACGTTGGGAACACCAAAGTTATGCTGGGCGGTAGCTTCTTCTGCTCACGCCAGTTCCTCGACACTCAGTCGGTGTCTTCGATCATCCGTACGATCGTCTACCGGCTCGCACTCAGGTCGAAAACCTTCCAAAACGCGTTGAAGATGTACGGAAGGCTCGAGACTGTCGATCAAGGCCCGAGAGCCCAGCTTATGGGTCTCCTCGTTGAGCCTTGGCTCCAATGCCTTCCAGAGCGGCGGGAGAAGAACGAACCGTGCTACGTCATCCCTATCAATGCTCTGGACGAGCTGAAGGGAGCAGGAGGAACAGAGTTCTTGTCCACACTGTTTGACGTTGTCGACAAGCAAGATCTGTCAGGCCTCAAGTTCTTCGTCACCAGCCGATCGGAGCCAACTTTAGTCAAGCAAATCACCTCGTTTCCAAACAAGCAGGTCTGCCGCCTAGAAGAGGTACCGCTTGCGGAGAGCAGTGCCGATATCAAACTATACCTCAACGAAAACCTCGCCGAGTGCGCCGACGGACGCCAGATCCAAAAGCTTGTAGCAGATGCGGCTGGCCTGTTCATCTACGCGGCTACTGTGGTCGAGTACTTGAAAGGACGTAGTGTTGAGGAGCAAAGGAGCTTATTGGAGGGAGTCCTCTCTGATGCCTCTTCTACTGCCCGTCAATCTTGTCATACGGCAACTGCGACTTTGGACAATCTCTACCTACAAATCCTCGAGACATCTCTCGTTGACCCCCGAGACCGCAACAACCCTAGGGTATCCCAAGCCTGTCTGTTAATTCTTCACACCTTCCTCAGCACCTTCGAACGGATATCGATCACAGTCGCCGTCAGTATTCTCAATGCAACCGGCAATCAGAGCAATATAGTGTTCAACAACGGTATTGCGGAAGGGGTCCTACATCGACTCCACGCGGTCCTCTACAGCCAAGGTGGCAAGATCATGTGGTTCCACAAGTCCTTCACTGACTTCCTGTTCGACGAAAGCCGCTCCCAAAGGTTCTTCTGCGACACGGAGCAGTTCCACCGCCGCCTTGCAGACGGTTGCTTTGGGATCATGAACAAACAACTGAGGTTCAATATCGCGGATATCCCGAGTTCCCACCAGGTTGACTGCGAAAATCCGTCGCTATCGAGCCGCATCGATACCAACATCTCAGCCGCCCTGCGATATGCTTGTGGCCACTGGAGTGCTCACGTCGTCCTTGCATCGCACAAAGCGCCCGATTCTCTTGCTGAAACACTTCACAAATTCCTGCAGCTGCAGGTCTTGTTCTGGATCGAGGGGATGATTCTTTTGGGACAACGTGGGCGATGTGAGCGCATGCTACGTGATTGCCAACAGCAGTTCTTAAATTCCAAGGTTGGTGCAGCTCTTGTATGATGGCAAACGTCCATGCTGACACGTCGTCAAGGGTTCGGCAGAGCTGGTCAGCCAGCTGGCAGATGCAGCAGCATTTGCGGCATATCACAGTACAAGCAAGGCTGCCTTATCGACCCCCCATTTCTACGTCTCCTCCCTTGCCACTTTCCCCCGACATTCCGCAACTGTGCAGACATGGAGGCGGCAGTTTAGCGCCATCCCTGGGTTCATCGACATACAAGAGGCGGTTCGTGGGGCAGTGGTGGCTTCCATCAACGTCGGATTCGAAGTGAATACTCTTGCCGTCTCACCGGATGGTATCCACGTTGCGGTGGGGTCACCCGATGGGTTAGTGCGAATATGGGATCTATCTACGGGAGAAGAGGCGATGGTGCTCAAGGGACACACTGACTGCGTCAGTGCGGTGGCCTACTCCCCTGATAGTACCCATGTCATCTCCGGCTCGAAGGATTCATCAATACGGTTGTGGGATTTGTCCACGGGAGAGGGGATGAAGGTTCTCGAGGAACGCATCGACTCTGTCAATGCATTGGCCTACTCCCCTGATGGAATCCATGTCGTCTCCGGCTCAGACAACTCATCCGTCCAGGTATGGGATTTGTCCACAGGGGAGGAGACGAGGGTTCTCCAGGGACACAGCGACTGGGTCCGGGCAGTGGCCTACTCCCCTGATGGAAGCCGTGTCGTTTCCGGTTCTGATGACTCATCCGTCCGGGTGTGGGATGTAGCCACAGGAGAGGAGGTGAAAGTCCTCAAGGGACACACCAATTGGGTCACAGCAGTGGCCTACTCCCCTGATGGGACCCATATTGTCTCGGGCTCAGGCGACAAATCTGTCCGGGTTTGGGATTTGTCCACAGGCGAGGAGGTTAGGGCTTTCAAGAGACACACCGACTGGGTCAATGCAGTCGCCTATTCGCCAGATGGAGTCCATGTCATCTCCAGCTCAGACGATAATTCCATCCGCGTGTGGGAGTTGTCCACGGGAGAGGAGTTGAGGGTTCTCAAGGGCCACGCGGACTGTGTCAGTGCAGTAGCCTACCCCCCTGATGGAGCCCATGTCGTCTCTGGTTCGAAGGACTCATCCATTCGGGTGTGGGATTTGTCCACAGGAGAGGAAGTGAAAGTTCGTCAGGGACACACAGACTGGGTCCGGGCAGTGGCCTATTCCCCCGATGGGGCCCATGCCATCTCTGGCTCAGACGACAAATCCATCCGGGTGTGGGATTTGTCCACAGGAGAGGAGTTGAGGGTTCTTGAGGGACACACCGACTGTGTCAGCGCAGTGGCATACTCCCCTGATGGAACTCATATCGTCTCGGGCTCAAGGGATTCATCCATTCGGGTGTGGAATTTGTCCACAGGAGAGGTGAGGGTTCTTGAGGGACACACCGACTGGGTCCATGGAGTGGCCTACTCCCCTGATGGAACCCATATCGTCTCCAGCTCAAGGGACTCACGGATTAGGGTGTGGGATTTGTCTACAGGAGAGGGTGTGAAGATCCTCAAGGGACACACTGACTGGGTCCGTGTAGTGGCCTACTCCCCTGATGGTACTCATCTTGTCTCTGGCTCTGACGATAAATCCATCCGGGTATGGGATTTGTCTACAGGAAAGGAGGTGAGGGTTCTCAAGGGCCACACGGACTGTGTCAGTGCAGTAGCCTACTCCCCTGATGGAGCCCATGTCGTCTCTGGTTCGAAAGACTCATGCATCCGGGTGTGGGATATATCTGCAGGAGAGGTGGTAAAAATCCTTAAGGGACACACTGAGTGGGTCCGGGCGTTGGCCTACTCCCCCAATGGAACCCATGTTGTCTCCGGCTCAGATGACAAATCCGTCTGGGTGTGGGATTTGTCCACAGGAGAGGGGGTGATGGTCCTCAAGGGACACACAAACTGCGTCAATGCAGTGGCCTACTCCCCTGATGGAACTCTTGTCGTCTCTGGTTCTGACGACTCGTCCGTCCGGGTATGGGGTGTTTCACCTGGGCACAGCCTGCGCTACATCCGCGAGACGGGTTCACAAGGAGAGTATACAGGGTGGCTACTTTCCCCCACCAACTCCTCTGCCCGTCTCATGTATATCCAACCTGAAGTCCTTCCACCGGACGATTCCAATGTCCTCACACTCCCTATGTCAGCTGTTTCTCACGTGGACTTTTCATGTGCCAAGCTTGGCAGTATATGGACAGAGTGCTACACCCCACAGCCATTGTCGAGTTAGGTAGTAAGACCTGCTTCACGTTCTCCAATCTTATTCAACTTTACCATGACATGTTATACTTCGACCTATGGCGTACAACTGCTGTACTCCATATGTATAAGACAGAATGTAGAATGCTCAGAGCTCAAAGCTCGAGAACGAACATTTTTGGGCGAACAGACGATCAGGATTGGTCCACGTCGTTCCACTCTCCCCATTCGATTGCATCCAACATAAGTAGCGGCATGGACAGCTCGCGATCGCAAAAGCAACCTTGAAGAGTGTTCGTTTGCGTCGCGAGCGGTTGGGCGGGGATGCCAAATGACAAGAATTCGGGGCCTCTAGCATGCCACCGCCGTAATCTAGAGAAATAAAACCGAGGGGCAAGTCGTTTTGCACAAGTTCTGCAAATGAGTGCAGCCCCGTCGACGGTGAACTGAAAGGGTGATGTCATTGATCTTGACAGACAGCTCCAGTTCTATTGACAGCAAGAAGAGTTGCCGAAGGTAAAGGCAGGGGAAAATCTGCAGGCCTTCATCAACATGCCAAAGTTCGTAGACGCGTCTCGCTGAAGTTGGCAGCTGATCATTTCAGCGCGCGTGGGCGGTAAATCATGTCGCTCTTTCAGAAGCGGTCCCTATTATCATAACCAGTAGAAGCCTACATGAGTTGGTATTATAACTGTACAAACGCGATTGAAGAATGGACGACTGTCCGTAAGATTTAGAACGATTTTCTATTTTCTAGATGCTAAGTCGTGGGAAGCGCTGTTTAGTTTAGAGAAAAAATCAAACCCGTAAGCCAATTTAGAATCTAGGAAAAGCGACACGAAGTCCCTTCCAGGATAGCCCCTGTCCTTTGCACATTGAGCGTGATCCAGGAAATCACCGAGATTAACCTCGAGAAAACTGGTCCATTTAGCAGCGGAAAACCAACCCAAGCATCTATAACATAAAAGAAGGACAGGAGGCAGCGAGGAGAACTCTTTGGACACCACAGGTGCTGGGGTGGGCGGGAGGTCGATGACGTTTAGAGTCGTTTAGAACGCAAGTTTGAGTCTGGAGAGGGGGGGGGGGTACCCTCTTCCAGACTCAGAATCTAGGATGGGGTCGTGCTTGACAGTTCTTGACAGCGGTCGCTTTATCCATCCCAAAATGGACGCCATCACGTCCGGCATGTCTGCCGGTTAGGTTTAGAAATTAGAAAAGGCGTTCTAAATCTTACGGACAGTCGTCCAATTGATATAGCTCGCAAATCACTTTCCAAATCCATTTCGCAACTATTTGTCAATGGCAACCAAAACCAGAGTGGCTTGCATGCGATGACTACAGTCGCTTGCAGTCACCGTTCACCTTCCCCCTTTTTTGTCTTGGGGCCACTTGAGGTGGCTTGGCCAAGTGCTGAAAAGTGATTTCCGCGTTTTCTGATGCTCGTCTGCTCCCATCATATTCGGTGCTTCTAAAGGCAGGGCAGCTGGGGAAGTTGGAGGAACAGCGCCGTTCATACCCAGACTATGGTGTGCATCAGCCAGGGATGCTTCGCTGGAATTACTCGATGCTTGCTGATTTTCTGATGGATGCGAGCCATGGACTGTCCCTTGGCCGCTTTCACCTAAGCAGAATAGTGGTTAGCACGCCTACGAGTTGTGGTCAAAGGACTGACCTTGGTTTCTGATGCGCACAACCAGCTGGCCAGACAGAGCATGGTTCTCCCATCCTCGATACTGGGTACATACTCGAACTCCGATGACATTTCCGGGCTTGGACATGGTAGTCACTTTGAGACAAGATTTCATCCATGGATCCCACAGAAACGCACCTCGAGGGAATCCTTGATCTCTACGATTTGCTGTGACTGGGCAATTTCAGCGTCACTTATCTCAATGTCGAACACCTGGCCTTGTTGGCCAAAAGGGTCGGGATGCGTTCCATTACAGTGACTTCGCCAGACCAGGCTAACTCCGTTCTTGATTTTTGGGGAGGTAGCATGTGGCGCTTCGAGGATGACCAAGTCAAACCAGCTGAAGCTGCCTGACGTTTCCCCAATTTGCTGACAGCGAGAGACAGTGAATAGCTGTAATGCTTCAAGTTGCTTGATAGCATGCTCATCAAACGCCTGTACTGATTTAGCTAAGAATGATTGACCCCCAATCATGTGCACTCACGCCAGTGGTGAACCATATCTTTGACTGCAACTTGTTGTCGACAGACTTCAAAATACACGGGCTATTTGACACAACGCTATAGCATCCACCTTCAATGGTGCTCGAGAGCGTAGGGATGGTATCATCGCTAAGAGACCAGCGACGTGGAAGGAAGAAGTCTAGAGAAAGATGATATATGAGTTGAGAGGATCGGCACATCGAGCAGGCTGACAGGTACAAACCTTCGTCAAGCACTCTGGCTGTAACAAACCCATTTTGCGCATCGTTTTCCCAGCCACTGAAGCGAGCACAAACGCGAATTGCCAAAACGTCCCCAATCTGCGCATCAATATTGTTAACGTTTCACATATAACCTATGTGCACGGCAAAACTTAGGCATACTTGAATGTTCGCGAACAACTCGGAGCGACGATCAAAGGTGATACCAAAGTGGCGAGTGCTGCTGCTAGAGGCCAGGCGGTTGTGATGGCTTCGCCAAACGAGTTCTTTGTCTTCTTTGGACTTCCTGGGCTTCTCAGACGCTGCGTCTGGGAGGATAGCTAGCTCGAACCAGCTCCAAATTCCATCCGCTTTGTTGGAGACCCAACCTTGATCTCGCGAGTCGGTGGTCAGTTGAATGAGTGCGACACGATACCAGAAGCTATGATCAATAGGCGGGCTCTTGAACCAGATCGCGCGCTCGATTTCGTGGCTGGAGGCAGAAACAGTGCAGGGACCGCTTGACTGAAACCAGGTACTATCGCTGAAGATTTTGTCCATGGGCAAAGAGTTTAGTGGATACTTTCAAATTGTTATCAGGCCCTTATATACAGAAGCCCATGTCAATGTATTAGTAGTCGATCTTCGATTGGTTGACACCTCGTTAGTTCTCAGCAGCCAAAGTCCGAGTGTGTGAAATGTCTTTCTGATAGCAGTCATTTGAATGGTACGTCTCTAGCGCCCATGTCCACCTGAAACGGGGCTGATGAACCTTCCAGAACGTGTCATTTCACAAGGCATGAGACCAAACAGCCCAATTCCGCGATGAGCGTTGCTTCCTCTCATTCGATTCAATCGGCTGGTATACAGGATGTCAATTTTTTCAGTAAGCGCACATTTAGCGATAGAGTGAACCCTGGAGCTTCGTATTCTAGACGATGCCGCATGCCATTCTGATTACCTATAGCGGGACCGCTTGGAAACAATAGAAACAAAGGGCTCTCAAAAAATTAACCGCTTGAGGATCGGAGGATCGGCGGGTGGTGACACCGTTAAGCGGTGCTCGGAGAATGTGCCTGACAGGTGACCAAGGAGAGATATGTTGATGGTAAAAATAGCAGAGGTTTTAGTCCCCAAGTCTCTGATCAGCCCAACTGCGCTTTTTGGGATAACTCCCGATTGCACAATATAGCGCTGCACAATCGACCCGAGTGTCCAGGTCATCACGTTCGACCTTAGTCTCTGAACGATTGTACTTACTTGGCTATGCGGGGACAGCATCGGGCAGATGGATGGTAAGATGGATCGCGTCTTGAGGTTGTCATCGGTGGAAGGGGATTGCAGTCACCGTTGATGCGATGTCATAGCGATCATTGGATGCGTTGATACCGCCACTCGCCGCGTCTCCTCGAGGTACCTGCGTTCAGTTTTGCGAGCCATAGACAAAGGTGAGGTCAAGTGCTTCAGCTGGCACAACAGAGCCTCCTGTAAATGATGCTTTTGCGTCTTCCAAACGACGAAACGGCGATGAGGAGCTGCAGGTAAATTCTTCACTATCAATGCCACAGAATGACAAGGGATGCAAGACAGACGAAAAAAGAAATCTTCCCCGACGTGGTCACTGTTTTGGACCTATTTCTCGACTTTGACGCGAAGGAAGCCCAAAAATGGCCCTGAGCGTCTAGCACAACCTCATTGAGACGTCCTTCTGCTCAGCCCCCACCGCCGGACGACGTCTTTCGCAAACCTGTCCCATGCCCCTCAGTGGCGCCGTTGATCAGGTCAAAGGGCGAGATATGCGAGCCAATGCCATGATATCCTTCCAACCCCTTCTCCTCCTCCTTCACGGCAGCAGGAGTAAAACGAGACCAATATTGCCAACGCGATGGCGATACCCAACACCACCGCAATAATCGTTCCCATCACCCTTTCTCCTTCCAGAAGAGCCGTCAGCGGGTTCTATGCGTAGGCCGATTCCAGGTGTCGGGTCTGTAGTCGTGATAACGTGCGACTGGACTCTGACTTTTCTTGGGTGATTGGGGAACTACGGGTCAGGAATTTGAATCGTCTGGGGGAGGTGACTGAAATGGCGGGGAAGGGACCGTCGGAGAGGCGACGGAGGATGTTTGGATGGGAAATTAGAGCGTGGAGTCGCGTTTGACTGGCTTGGAGAAGGGGCTGGACAAGGCGGAGTAGGAGTAGGCGACAAAGGCGGTGGATTAGGTATAACACCCGATAGAGGCATAAGCGTTCCATCTAGCCTACAAACAACTCGTAATCAGTATCCTGTTGCGCATTCGCAAAACTCATAACTCACTCACCCCTACGGTTGAACAACTTCGCTCCTCTGCCCGCCAGCCGGAATCGTAATCTGGACACTGAACCTCAACGGTACACCATCTCCATCGGTGACCACCAGCGTATGCTCGGCATGCTGATTAAGCCCCGAATTGACCAGAAACGGCCCCTGACCAGAAACGGCCCCTGACCAGAAAAGGCGCGGTCGAGGGCAGGAGATGCCCACACGTCGAGACGCCATCGAGCGAGATGGTGACGGAGGGAGAGGCTGAAAGGGCTTCGACGTGGCGGGTAGAACGGTTACAAAGACTACAATCGCGTTGTCTGAAGACATGACGCGGGTTCAAGGTCCTCTCGAGGGGGGTGGGCCTGCCAAGTTGCCGCGACAGAACTTTGTTACTGCAGTCGGCAACGTCGACCTGAGCAGGTCGAATGCTCTGCCAAAGACGCGTGTCTTGCTCCTCTCTAGGCCATTGGGCGTCGAGCAGCACCAACACCTCGAGGCAAGGACGAGGTATACGTCGTCCGGCGGCGTGGACAAGGGCATGACTGGGTTGTGGGAGATGTAGAGGAAGAGGCTGAAGCTGAAGCCATGGAGGACGAGAGGTTGGCATGCGGCCCGCAGGACGCGCTGGCTGTTTCGGAAAGGGAAGCGAGGATATATTCGGTTCTGGACACTATGCGGGGAGGCGTTTGGGGTGGTGATACGCGTCGTGGTAGACCATTTGGTTATGGCAGATGGGCTATGGTATCCCTGATAGAGGTTCTCCTGGAAGACCAATGTCGAGCGATGCTGGAGGTGCATCTCGCCGTTGTGGTGGAGCAATGATAGCACCCGATGTAGGTGTCTTTGGATTGTCATGCTGCTCCTCTCCTGTCGTATCGTCCAAGCCGATGTCACGCAACCCTTCCCCTCCCGTGCTTGATGTTGTTTGTCGAGGAGGCAACTCTGGCCGAGCACTGAGTGGAAGCAGAGGTTGCGGTGGGGAATTCGCGGATGGTATAGGCGGATACGAAAGGTGCAGCGTGCTCGTTCGGGACTTCGGCGCAGGTCTCCGGTTGGCTCTTCGTCCATTCGCATCGCTCCCAGCCTAGGCGTTAGGGCTTGATGCTAAGCGGGGAATGTATCGTTCCTGTGGTTGGTTAGCTTGGGTGAGTGGGTAGAGGGAAGGATAAGGAGACGTACGGTGTATCATAATACAGCTGAAGGAAGTGCGAGTGGGGAGGCTCTGGGGTGGTGTTCAGAGAGTACGTCTGTTCTGCTATACAAGTATGGTCAGACACACTGAACAGACAGATAGCAGGGATATTGTTCTCGCACAGGTACAGGTCTCCCGTAGCTGGGACCGATTGGGAAACTCACGATTACACGAAGTAGCTCTGCACTTTGGGCACGTACACAGACTGAATCGTCGAGCTCATCGCGGTTGGCGCCTATGTGGGCATCTCTGTTTACTTGCTGTATCTGAGCGTGGGGCAGTTGGGTCGAAGGATCGCGCTCTAGACGTCGCCGTCGATGGAAGGGGCTTGTCGCCGCTATTGATCAATGTCATAGCAATCAAACCTGTTCCCACGGTAGGCAGGAAGCCAAAGCCGAGCATCCGAGTCTCTGCTTTCACCAAAGCCAATGCACCGTATCGCCCGTCTCTTCGCTTCAAGATCTTCTTGCAACATGAGCTCAATCGACTGACTGCTGGGAACGTGTTGGATAGTCATAGCGTCGTTAGGTTACTGTAAGTGTCTCCAACCGTCCTAGTCCAGTGGAACTGCACTGAGCTATCCAACAACTTTTAGGTATCTCTATACAACATTTTGTGCTTAGAATTTTCAATATCAGAATGCCTCTGGGTCTTCTAAATCCCTCATGAATTCCCGAAATGCGCCAACGCAGCGAGTTGCTGAAGTTGTCGCTTACAGCCTCGGCGGGTGCCCTAATGCTTGAGCAACGCGCTGCTGGGTCGACTTGTCTTTCAAGACATAACTTCTAGCAAAAGGCGTCGTCACTGTAAACCTGGCAACGTCATCTGCATGAATACTACGAAACGAGCGTCAGACGTCTCAAAAGCTAGGCTTGTTTGCTTTGGAACAAGATTTGCGCGTCTATTGGATTCCAAGAAAGGCTTAATCAAACAGCTCTCCTTTCACAGCAGCCACGAGGCTTCTACTGTTAATCCGCATTGGGTGCGAGCCCCGCAACCTTGCCCTTTTCCTTTTCTCCCAGCATCCTTCACTGAGGACAATCGCATACCACGGGAAGCACAACATGGACGAGGGAGACCAGGGGCAGCATTGGATTGCCAGATCGCCATATCCCTATCCATCTCGACAGCCAGCTCCTCCGTTTCCTGGAGCATCGGGCATTGGATCCTCAAGCGAGGGGACGATGGGTGAGTTGAATGCATGACATTGCCGAAACAAGTTTTGAATGCCTAATGCCTCTGCAGGGAGACAGTATCCTCGTGAAAGGCGATCCCCTGATCACCGTTGGGACTCTAGCGGAGGACAAGCGCCGTATTACGCTCAAGATCAACAGCCCGGGCCAAGCAGCCAGACGACACTGACGAAACGCCAGCAGCGTTCATCCTCGTTCGACGAAGAAGAGCATCGGGGACATGAACGCGTTGAAGGAGAAGCAGGAGGTAGAGACATCCGTCCACCACCTACCAGACGACGAAGAATCGAACCGGATAATGTGAGTAGGTCCAACTGCGCGGTCTTTGACATGCCCACCTCTGACGGCTGTCACTCAACGACAGAGCTTGAGAACATACGAAGGAAGCTTTCCGCCAGCCAATGCGGTGACAATAGAGCCAACATCGTGGGGTCCTTCACCTCAGGTGTACCGCGGTCTTCGAGATGGCCCTGTTGGATATGAGGGACACGGACAGAGAGGAGGAATCGACTATGCCTCCTATGGTTCAAGCAGCAGCCAGGGTCCGTTCCACCAAATTCCCTTTGGGAACCAAGGGGACAGAGGGTATAACCGCGATGTAACAATGAGGAGTGCAGCCCTTCCTCGCTACCAGCAGTTCGATCAGCGGGGATTTGTAGGGAGAGGGGAATTGGGGAGTGGGCAAGACCATCCCTCTTCGGGTTTGCGCGATTGGGATGCAAGTCTAGTACAAGATGGAGTTTCGGGAACATGGAACAACCCTCCATTCTTTGGCGCTGCGCGTGAGTAGAGTGTTCCGTCCTTTGTCATCGGAGAGACGACTGACTGCGTTGATGCTAGATCAAGGACTTTCAGTCAATAACTATGGTGCCTCTTACAACATCGGAAATGCTGAAAATGTGTTCGCGGGTATAAACCATGGTGCGATATCCGGTAACGCAACTTTCTGCAAGTACTGATTTGGGATGAATCCAGGGAATGTTTATATGGGATCCTTCGCCATAAGACCAGAAGACGAGTTCATAGTGCGTCCATCTTCTCATCATCGAGCTGCCTCTCAACCCTAGTGCAGACCACCCTTGCCAACCGACTCAAGATCTGCGTCCGGGCAGACCACAAGTACTATGCCGATGGTGATGAGTCGGCTTTGCGCCGCGGTCAATGCACCCTAGGCACCCGAGTCGACATTATCCAAGGCGTCACGCATTGGGCCACCAACACCTTTCCATACGGCGAACCTATCTTTTGGCTTTCAGGCCAAGCAGGAGCAGGCAAGACAACCATCGCCTACACCATTGCCTGCCTGTTTGAGGCGATGGCTGGCAACAGAAACGCGAGGGTCATACTAGGCGGCACCTTCTTCTGCTCCCGCCAGTTTCCCGACACTCGATCTGCCTCTGCCATCATCCGCACCATCGTCTACCAACTCGCGCTCAGATCAAAGTCGTTCCAGATGGCGCTGAAGGAGTACGGAAATTTCGCTGCTGTCGACCATGGCCCGAAATCGCAGCTCATGGGTCTGCTTGTCGAGCCGTGGAAAATGTCGGCACGGGGGCGTATGGCGGATGATGAGCCGTGCTACGTTCTTCCTATTGATGCTCTAGACGAGTTGGAGGGAGAGCGCGGGTTGGAGTTCTTGAGCACCCTGCTCGATGTTCTTGAGCAACAGGATCTCTCAGGCCTGAAATTCTTCGTCACCAGCAGGTCGCACCCAGCTTTGGTGAAGCGCATCAAGTCCTTCTCAAACAAGCAGGTGTGCCGCCTGGAAGAGGTGCCGCTCGAGCAGAGCAGCGCTGACATTGAGCTATATCTCAGCCAGAACCTTGCTGAGTGTGCCAACACGCAACAGATCCAACAGCTCGTGGCCGATACGGCTGGCTTGTTCATCCATGCGGCGACCGTGGTCGAGTACTTGAAAGGACGAGACATCAAGGAGCAGAGGAGTTTATTGCAGGGGCTGCTCTCTAATTCTTCACCCCCTGTTCACCAACCCTTCCTTATTGCGACCACAACTCTAGACAGTCTCTACCTCCAGATCCTTGAGACGTCCCTCGTTGATGCACGAGACCGCAACAATGCTTGGGTGTCCCAGGCCTGTCTACTAATTCTTCACACCTTCCTCAGCACCGTTGAACGAATCTCGATTTCGGTCGCCGTCAGTATCCTCAATGCAAGCAGTGATCAGGATAACACAGTGGTCTACACCGGCATTTCGGAAGGGGTCTTGCATCGGCTCCATGCTGTCCTCTACAGTCAAGGTGGCAAGATCATGTGGTTCCACAAGTCATTCGTTGACTTCCTGTTTGACGAAAGCCGCTCAAAGAGTTTTTTCTGTAACACGGAGCAGTTCCACCACTGTCTCGCCAGCGGCTGCTTTGGGATCATGAGCAAACAACTGAGGTTTAACATTGCAGACATTCCCAGTTCCTACCAGCTTGACTGCGAGGATTCATTGCTATCAAACCGCATCGATACCAACATCTCAGCCGCCCTGCGATATGCTTGTGGCCACTGGAGTGCTCATGTTGTCCTTGCATCGCAGGAAGCGAGAAGTTGTCTTGTGGAAACCCTCAACAAATTCCTTCAGCTCCATATCTTATTCTGGATGGAGGCAATGAACCTTTTGGGACAGCGTGGGCACTGTGAGCACATGCTACGCCATTGCCAACAGAAGTTCTCAAAATCCAATGTTGGTCTATTTTTTGTGTGATGGCATATTGACGCTAATATGGATTCCAGCTCTCTGCAGAACTGGTCAGGAAGCTGGCGGATGCGGCTGCGTTTGCTGCACATCACAGTACAAGCAAGGCTGCCTTATCAACTCCCCATCTCTACATCTCCTCCCTTGCCACCTTCTCTCGATGTTCCGGAGTTGTGCAGAGATGGAGGCAGCAGTTTGTTGGCATTCCTGGGTTCATCAGTGCACAAGGGTCAGCTGGTGAAGCACTAGTGACCTGCATTAAGATGGAATCTGTGGTGATTACTCTTGCTATCTCACCGGATGGCATCAACACTGTGGTAGGATTATCTGATGGGCAAGTGCAAATATGGGATTTGTCCACAGGAGAGGAGGTGAGGGTTCTGGAGGGACACACCGACTTGGTCCGAGCAGTTGCCTACTCCCCTGATGGAACCCATGTCATCTCTGGCTCAGATGACAAATCTGTCCGGGTATGGGATTTATCCACAGGAGAGGAGGTGAGGGTTCTGGAGGGACCCACCAACTCGGTCAATGCAGTTGCCTACTCCCCTGATGGAACCCATGTCATCTCTGGCTCAGACGATGAATCTGTCCGGGTATGGGATTTATCCACAGGAGAGGTGGTGAGGGTTCTGGAGGGACACACTGACTGGGTCAGTGCAGTGGCCTACTCCCCTGATGGGACTCACATCATCTCTGGTTCGGGTGACCACTCTGTCCGGGTATGGGACTTATCCACAGGAGAGGTGGTGAGGGTTCTGGAGGGACACACCGACTCGGTCAATGCAGTGGCCTACTCCCCTGATGGAACCCATGTCATCTCTGGCTCAGATGACAAATCTGTCCGGGTATGGGATTTATCCACAGGAGAGGAGGTGAGGGTTCTGGAGGGACCCACCAACTCGGTCAATGCAGTTGCCTACTCCCCTGATGGAACCCATGTCATCTCCGGTTCAGGTGACAAATCTGTCTGGGTATGGGATTTATCCACAGGAGAGGCGGTGAGGGTTCTGGAGGGACACACCGACTGGGTCCGAGCAGTTGCCTACTCCCCTGATGGAACCCATGTCATCTCTGGCTCAGATGACAAATCTGTCCGGGTATGGGATTTATCCACAGGAGAGGAGGTCAGGGTTCTGGAGGGACACACCAACTGGGTCAGTGCAGTTGCCTACTCCCCTGATGGAACCCATGTCATCTCTGGCTCGGGTGACCACTCTGTCCGAGTATGGGATTTATCCACAGGAGAGCAGGTGAGGGTTCTGGAGGGACACACTGACTGGGTCAGTGCAGTGGCCTACTCCCCTGATGGAACCCATGTCATCTCTGGTTCAGGTGACAAATCTGTCTGGGTATGGGATTTATCCACAGGAGAGGCAGTGAGGGTTCTGGAGGGACACACCGACTGGGTCCGAGCAGTTGCCTACTCCCCTGATGGAACCCATGTCATCTCTGGCTCAGATGACAAATCTGTCCGGGTATGGGATTTATCCACAGGAGAGGAGGTCAGGGTTCTGGAGGGACACACCAACTGGGTCAGTGCAGTTGCCTACTCCCCTGATGGAACCCATGTCATCTCTGGCTCGGGTGACCACTCTGTCCGAGTATGGGATTTATCCACAGGAGAGCAGGTGAGGGTTCTGGAGGGACACACTGACTGGGTCAGTGCAGTGGCCTACTCCCCTGATGGGACTCACATCATCTCTGGTTCGGGTGACCACTCTGTCCAGGTATGGGACTTATCCACAGGAGAGGAGGTGAGGGTTCTGGAGGGACCCACCAACTCGGTCAATGCAGTTGCCTACTCCCCTGATGGAACCCATGCGATCTCTGGCTCAGATGACAAATTCATCCAGGTGTGGGGTCACTGGGGTGCCTTACCTGCGCATGACCTGCGATATGTCCGGGAGAAGGGGTCACAAGGTGAATACATAGGCTGGCTTGTTTCCCCTATTGATTTATCGGCTCGCCTCATGTGTGTTCGACCTGAACTTCTGCCTCCGGACCCTTTCAATGTCCTCACACTCCCCATGTCAGCTGCTTCTCGTGTGGATTTTTCATGTGCCAAGTTTGGTAATAATTGGGCAGAGTGCTACACCCCACAGCCATTGTAGAGTTAGTAAGTATGACCACTTGACAGTTAAATAATTCATCTATTATTATTTCAATGTAAATGGCTTTTCTCTCGTCTGGTCCTTGTTGTCGTGGTCATTTGTTACTAGTATAGTTCAAAGTAGTGACAAGTAACAGGTAAAGCACTGATGGTACACTTGCTCAGCTCCAATGTCTTTTCTTCGTTTCAGGAGAGGGTTAGGATGGATTAGGAGGAGGACACTGGGGAGTGGTGGAAGGGCCGACAAGGCTGATCGACGGGTAAATTGGGCTCAGCTAGCAGTCGCCTCAAGATACGGTCAATCCTGCGCTAGGTCTTTACAAGTAAGGTTTTGATTTTCGCGCTAGTGTGCTATTACAAGGAAGAAGAAGGAAGCTAGGACCTCTGTATTGAGGCTTGGATTCAAGGGCCAATGGGTACAGTTGCTGTTAATGCACCACAGGGTACATTGGCCAGAGGTGTACGCTGGGGGAGGCAAGTCCCGCCCACTCCGAGCAAAAATAGAGCGAGTCCCTGTCAATCTTCCATCCTCCCGGCGGATGTTTAGAGCACGCTGTCACATCCTCTTGCACATCCTCTTGCTGACCGCTACCAGACGACGTCCTTCATAAACCCGTCTCGGGCCCTTCGGCAGCCCCATTAATCAGGTCGAAGGGGGAAGTATCCGATCTCCTATGATCGCCAATGCGACGAGGATGTCCATCACTACCGCGATAATCGTCGCTGTGCCCATCGTGGACCCTCATTTCCACCACCCTTGCCTCCTCCAGAGGAGCAGCCAGCGGGTTCGGTCCGTAGGACGATCTCGCTTGTCAAGTATGTGGTCGCGACAAAACGGTCTGGGGGAAGGATCCTGATAACTAACTCTCTTGAATCGGCACTTATGACTGCTCCTGAACTGCTCAGCGTACTTCTGAGTGCGTATTCGAGCTGGTGCGAGTGGAATCTGACTCTTCTTGAGTGTCGGAAGAACCGTGAGTCAGGGAGTTTGAATCATTTGCGGGAGACGACTGAAATGGCAGGGAAGAGACTGTAGGAGAGGTGTCGTTGGATGTTTGAATGGGGAATTGGAAGTTGAGGTGTTGTTAGGCTGACTTGGAGAAGGCGCTGGACATGGCGGAGTAGGTGTAGGCGATAACGGCGGTGGATTGAGTATGGCACCTGATAGAGGCGTAGACATCCCATCTAGCCTTCAAATAACTCATCGTCAGCATCTGGTCGCGGATCCGCAATCCTCAAAAGCCACTCACCCATTGCGGCTGAACAACCTCACGCTTTTGTCCACCAGGGCAAGTCGTATAGCAAAAGACTATCCAATCTTAACAGCACCTGATCTCCCTACGTGATCACCAACGCATGCTCAGCATTCGGATCCGGTTCACAGTCGACCTGACATGGTTCCCGTCCAACCAAGGCATGGGAGATGGCGGGAGAGCTCTACGCGCAGAGACTCCTGTCGGGCGAGATGATGATGGACGGAGAAGCGGACAAGGCTTCAGCGACAGGTGGGGCTGTTACGAGCACTACCACTGCGTTGTCTAAAGATACGACGCGACTTCGGGGTACTCTCGACGAGTATACGCCTGCCGGGTCTCTGGGACAAAACTCGTCACCGTACTTGGCAAACTCGACTCGAGTAGGGAGAGCGCTTTCCTGAATACGCCTGTGCTGTTCCTCTGTGGTTGGCTAGGGGAGTTTGGTGTCACACCACCCCGGGCGTAGGAACTGGGATAAGCCTGGCGTTGTGGACGAGGGTATGGCTGAAAGGCAGAAGGCGTAGAGGCGGGAGCTGCAGCCACGGAAGGCGAGAGGTTGACACAGGTCCACAGAATGCTGTGATAGTTGCAGCCGATGTGGGTGTTGTTGCGCTCTTTGTCTGCCCATGGTCTGTAGTATCGTTCAAGCCCATAACAAACGGCTCGACTTCTTCGTCAGTTAGACTGCCTCCTTTGTCTGTCCGCGAGGATGTGAAGGAAGGAAGAAACACCAGTCGACCGCTGAGGTGGAAGAGGAGGTTGTGCGGGGGAACTCTTAGCTGGTGTAGGCGGATACGAATGCCGCTGCGCGCTAGAGCTCGCACTCGGGCGCAGGTCCCCGGTTGCCTCTTCCTCTATCCGTGCTGCCGCTACTCACAGCCTGGGCGTCAAGGTCTGAAGCTGGGTAGGAGATGTATCGTTCCTGTAGCGCTTAGTTTTGGGTGAATGGAGATGCAAGGGGACCTACGGGGTACCAAATCACGGCTGAGGATCTGCGAGTGGGGAGATGGTCGAGCGGCGGTGTTTGGAGAGTACGTCTGACCTGTGAAGGTAGATTGTCAGAGACACTGGACACAGACGCTACTCGTCCAGTAGGTCCAATTGGGAGCTTTCTAGAAACTCACGATTTGAACAACGCAGCGCTGCACGTCAGGGGTCTAGATCGACCCTATTGCCGATCGAGGTCATTGCGCCAGATGTTGGGCGTCTTTACACGCTGTGTAGTTGTTCGGGTACATGTAGGGCAGTGCAAGGAAGATGAATAGGAGGATGGATCGCGTCTTGAGGTCGCCGTCGATGAAAGAATGTCACGGCGATCATTTGATGCGCCAATTTCGGATGTCGGTGGTTGCCGTCGTTCGGTGTGTGTCAGTGTTTGTCGGCACCCTCCAACAAGAGCCGCCGAATACTTGCCGCCACCACCGCTGGTCTTCACCGAACCTCGACGTCGTTCACCGTGCTCGGCTTTCCTCCCTCGACGGTTTTCGGTGTTCTTCAACGGTTTCTGGCGCTCACCACAATGGCTTTCACCGGTTTTCGTTGGTCATAATGCTCTTCGCTTCGACGGTTTCCGTTGGATTCTGTTGACCTCTGCTGGTGTTTGCCGGGAGAACCTATGCCCGCCACAATCGAACGCTGGATGTTACTGGTTTGCGTTGCTAATTGATTAATATCTTAGATTTTCTTATGAGTGCAGCAATTGAGCCTAAACCAGCCTTCTTTTCGAGCACTGTGCGCTGTACGTCGGAGTTTGAACAACATAGATGGGCTGGCGCTTATCTCTAAGTAATACATATCCCTCCCTGCTCCAACATATTGTTGAGGCCTGAGCTACGCGATTTTAAATGAGCTTTTTTGACCTCGTGGCGCATACTACCAAATACTTCAATCTGTCACGTTATCTTATCAAAAATGAGTTGTAAACCATTTCTTCTGACTGCTCTTGCCCGACTTAGAGCAATCCTGTTCAAGGTTCTATGGCTCATGTCAGAACTGAAGGAGACCTTTCTGTGCTTCGATGAGCGCTTTATATGACATTCAAGTGCTTTACCCTCTACTTGCGCTGTTCCAAGCCTCTTAGTCAGTCACAGGTTTCCAGGTAGACCGGTACAGCTGGGTTTAAATTGGCGTGGAAGGCAAAAGGCGGCGATTGAAATCTCAACCCTTCTCAAAAAGGCAGTCACAAAATTGTCATGTGCAGATCAGCCCCTGTCCCGCGTCGCCTCGTCGCGCGATCGCGTCCTTCGTCTCCCTATCTCCTTCCCCTGTACGCTATCATGTTCTAATCCTATACTCGCTATGATATTCTGCTACCTTGGCCCTTTCGGTTTGTGCTGCTGCCACAAGGATATTTGTGAGGAAGGGTGCGCGGGTGATATGGTCGGTGAGCTCGCAGGAGCTGATGTCGTCGGGGGTGATATCGGCCAGCCCTTGGATACACTCGGAAGCAGTGACAGCATCCATCTCATCACTCACTATGTCAGCGACGAGGGAGGAACCAAGCTCGGACTGGAGCCATGCTCGAAGCTTTCGAGACCCATGGACATTCTGCGCAACAAGATCAAGGATTTTTGTGAGGGAATCATTTGATTCTTGGAAGAAGCGAGTACGATAATCTTCGTAGATACACGTCTCGTCGCTGAGAATACGGTCGACAATTCCGAAAGGACCAATTCGGTCGGACATCCTGAGGTTCTTCAGAGCTGCCAGGATTCGCGTGTCCTTGAGCGGCACTTGCACAGGGGTGATGGGAGGGGTACTAGAGTATCCTTGTAAGCTATTTGGCCACTAAAAATGCCAAATAAACGCACGTACCGAGCAGCAGGGGGTGGACTTGGCTTAGAAGCGACAGGCTCCTGGTCCATGGCCATAGCGGGCATTTCAGGAGGAACAGAGGCATAGGGCTCGTCTGTAGGGTTGAAAGCAGGCAGAACGGGGGTTTCAGAAGGCGTTAAAGACGCTCCAGGTGCAGCAGCGACCAAAGGTTCCGCAAATCGAGGCCGGTAGAATCTTGGTTGGGGGGGCGCTGTAGACGGCCCAGCCTGCGCATTTTCTTGAGGATCTGGGACACCCTTAATCTTCTGCGTCACAAAACCGTCCCCTCGTTTTGGTGGCATGATAACGAGCAGTTGACAGTGCAAATAACTCAAGGAGAAGGCAAGGACGCTGGTGGACAAATTCAGCGAACGTTTAAGCGCCATGCCTTGACAACGGAACCAATTCACATGGCCGTGGGACTACAGTAATTTATGCCTGCCTTTTATGGGAGTGTTCGTACGTAAGCATGCGCTCCCTGCCAAAACAAACCCAGCTTTCCCGGTCTGTCCATCGAGCAAAGCTCATGGACATCCGGTCACCGGTCTAGTTTCCAGGCAAGTGACGGTGGTTTTCAACGGTTTAAATCACGCGGAAGAGGACCCAAGCCGATGAATTTCACTGAATTTCACTGGACTGGCTGCGATTGAATGACAAACCTCATTGAGATTCACGAAGTAGGTGACAGTGGAATTTGTCGGTTTCCATCGGGCAAACGAGAGCCCAAGCCAACGAGGTTCACTGAAAATCGCTGAGCTGGTTACGATTCAACGACCAAAATTCACTGGCCTCCGACGTGTACCTCTGAGGTACACTGACATTCGTCGTTCATTCGCAGATCCATTCATTGGTTTTCGCCGAAGAACAGCGGATGTTAGCATTGATCGTGGGACTTTCTGGTCCCGGGGTTATTACTGCCGTCGATGAACGAATGTCACAGCGATCATTTGATGCGCCGATTCCGGCGTACACCGCCACTCTTCTCCGTTTTCGTTATCCAAGTCTTCTCCGTTTTCGTTCTTCCTCACCGCAGCGTAGATATGCCATGCCTTGCGGAACACAGTGCTTCGTTCAAAGTCGTCATGGTCCCTAGCTTGAAAAGAGGCGGTGCTGTCACCGCACATGAATGTCACCGAGTAAACGCCTGGCATAATAACAAAGGCAGGTACATATCCGCTCTTTGTGACTTGAACAAGGTTTGTACTAAATCGGATTCCAAGAAAGGCGAATACGTATACCCAACCTCTCCTTTCCACAGCAACTACGACGCCTCTGCTGTGTTTGTATGCGTCGGCTGTGACCACAGCAACTTTGTCCTGGCCCTTTTTCTTGCAGCCTTTTTCAATGTCAGCGACGAAGATCCCATGCCACGCCACGGAACACATGCCATGGATGCAGAGAGAGAGCAAGGAAAGCGTTGGTTCAGGGGCCATAGGATTGCTAGATCACCATCTCCTTATCCATCTCGACAGACGCCTCCTCTGTCGAACGACAGATCCTCAGGTGAGTGGGCTGAAGGCTGACATTGCTGAACAACTGTCTAATGTGTCTCTGCAGGGATGCAACACCGATCTCGCGAACGACGACAGGCACCTGCTGATCGCCGTTATGACTCGAGAGGACGATACACCCCACCTCGCACTCAAGATCGCCAACAGTTAGGCAACAGTAGTCGGGCGCCACTAACAACGAGGCACAAGCGCTCGCCTTCGCCTGACGAACGAGAGCATTACCGCCACGAAGAAGGCTATGTAAGGGGTAGAGACACCCGTCCTCCACCTACGAGACGGCGAAGAATCACACCTGAACCGGAAGATGTGAGTATCGTCATCTACGTTCTTCATACCACCACTGACGGCTGTCGCTGTACAACAGAGCCTGGACACATGCGTTGGAAGCTTACTTTCAGCTGAAACAATGAAAATGGGTCGTCGAGCGTCGAGGAGTCCCTCACCTTCGAGCGACCGCACTGTTCAAGAAGGACCTCGTGGATATGAGAGAGACGGCCGGGGGAGAGGAAGGGTCTATGCTCCCAGTACTCGAAGGCGCCAGAGCCCTTCCAACAGAAGTCTCTCCAGAAACCGGGGGGACAGACGTAGACGGGTGGATCGGCGTGGATCTGTGCGGAGGGGGGACCGGCATTCTAGGCAACCCTATCCCTCTTCCAAGCCCCACGATCGGGATGCCAGCGAAACTCGGGGTGACTCTCATCGACAAAAAGTCCAAGAGCGACCCATGGAAGATTCTTGGAACGACGCTCAATCTCGAAGAGGTTCAGGTAAGAAAGATTTTTCTCGTCTTTCACTACTGCGAAAACTAATGCTTTACTGCGCGTTTTTCCAGACCAATCGCAAATCTATAGCACCACGAACAATATCGGAAATGCTGACAGTATATTCACGGGCACAAACCACGGTATGAGATGCGTTGGCTGATCCATTTAGTCTACGATCGCTCATTTGAACCAATTCAGGCGTCGTCAACATGGGATCGACCAACACGAAACTAGTAGACGCGCTCAGGCTTCATGGTATGTTTTACTTCCGTCTCATCAACGAGCGTATCTCTCAACCCAAGTACAGATAAACCTCCGCGACCGGCTCCTCAAGATCTGCAGAGCCCTGGCAGACCACGCGATGATGCACCGCCCTCACCACGAAGAAGAAGCAGTAGCCCTGCACCGCGGTCAACGCACCCCAGGAACCCACCGAATCAACGTGAACGTCCTTCATGGCGTCATGACATGCTAGGCCCCCTTCAGCGAGCGAGTGCACGAGCTTTCGGGTCCAGTGGGCCGGGGCACGATAACCGTCGTGTACACCATCGTCTCCTGCTAGATCGGTAACAGGATTGAACACCACGGTGGTGCTGTGTCTGCTTTTGGGCTGTCGGGTCGTCCAATCAAGCCCGACAGCATACACCATTTTTGCCGTTCCTTGAGGATATTCGGAGAGGACTCGACCACTGGGCGACTACGAAGTGGACGGAGAGGTTGTGGTGTGGAAGTCGCAGATGCTGTTGGTGGATATGAATGCTGCTGTGCTCCTAGAGATTGAGCTCGCACTTGACGTGCTCGGTTGGCCTCCCGCTGTGTTTTCCCCCATCCCATTACACCCAATCGCAAATTGGGCAGAGGTTGTCGCTCGACACGCATGGGCGAGCGAAGACGGACATACCACCCCTGCCGCTGGATGATGGTTGGTCGGTCGGTGGACGCACCAGCAGGTGGTGTTTGTGGGTTGGTGGACGACGTTATCGACGATCTCGGGGGAAACCTGATGCTGGGTGGGAGATGTATCTTCCCTGTGTGGTTGTGGGTTGGAGATTGGTTGACGTTCAATGTAGGATATTACAGCTGAAGGATCTGCGAGTGGGGAGACCTTCAAGCGGTGGTCGGAGAGTACATCCGACCTGTAGGCAAAGGACATATAAGTATAGTAAAGGCAGGAATAGAAGAAATGTAGCCCTTTCGCGACATTCAGGATTATACAATATAACGTTGCGTGCCGGGGCCATAGATTGAGCCCAGTGCCGAGGTCTTCATCATAGTTGGCGGGCGTCTTAAGAGTTCAAGTTGCTGCAGCGTTTATAGGCAGTTCAAGGAAGATTGGGGCTCGGATCGCGTTCGAGAACCTGGTTCATGTCAATGGTCGCCGATCATTTGATGCACTGACATTTTCATGCGTCCGAGTCGCGCCCATTCTCAGATTTGCGAGGCTATGGACCTATCCCACATCCAACCCATATCCTCTGAGCGAAGACCATGTTCTGTCTGCCACTTGGGCCTTAAATAATCAAGTCACAAGTTTGCATCAGACAGAAAGACCTTGGCCGAGCTCCTAGGCGGGCATACACAATGGTTCTCTATGAAAGATTGGCGGACAGCCATTAGCCAGATCGCTCTCAGGCACTAGCCTGAAAAGCAGTAAATATGGGTCGGAGAATTGTGATCGTCGGATACAGAGGACAGTGCAGCCAGATGGCGAATGCAAAGACGAACGACACTCTTGATTTCGCTCACTTTACTTGAAGTGTGATTGAGATGCTTACATGACTCAAAATGAGAGGAAGGGCCGAAGAATGTAGGGAGGTGATACATATTTTACACCTGGTATTTTAACTGTGCTGATAAGGCTGGTATTACATCGAAGGGAAGACAGTCCTACCTACTTCTTGCTTTCACGTTTCTCGAGAGTTGCCTGCCAGGTTTACATCTCCGTAGGCGCTTGCATTGCAACTTGATCTTCTCGCTGCTCCTGTTCCGCCTTGTACAAGTCTTCATCGTCGAGGCGCGCCGTGCACACTTCGACAAGCTTGCCAGGGCAGCCCTCGATAAATGGGGGTACGGCGGTTCCTTTCTAAATTAGGAAGGGAGATACAGCCCTCAGTAAAGGGGCACAAGGTTCATGACAAGACTGGTTTGTGACTCACTATGGTATCATAATAGCATTTCCTTTGGGTGTACCTGCATCCCAGGACGCGCCCGGTGGAAGGCAGGGTCTCGGTCAGAGGCGTGCCAGTCGCGTCTTGGCGAGGACACGTCCAGGAGCATCCTTGAGTGTTGGATGAGCGTGGCACAAAGGCCGCACCGGTGAGGGCAGGGAGCACCAGGAGAGCCGAAGCGAGGGTGAGAGCTTTGGATGAAGACAATAACATAGTGTTTGCGAGAAAGAGTTGTGGGGAGAAGTATTGGGTAACAAGCAATGACACTGGACTCTCAGGGAAAGAAGTCTGATGAGACCCTATGCCAGTGCAGAGGGTTTATATACCCTCAAGCTGCGGGAGACGAAATATTGAGGAAAGTGCCTGGTGGCGTTTTGATATTAAAAGCCATAATCATCGGAGCCAAGACACAACGACTGCCTGATCGACTGGCCAGTGCGTCCTTGCCCTGTGGTCACTGGTAACATGGAAGGTTCTGCAGCCTTTAAACCCTTGCTTCACCCTCATTGGGTGTACCCAATACTAAAGCCTTTAGAGCTCAATGGAAAAGAAAGTGATATTGGATAGAGGCTTTCTATCAGCTCTTCGGCTCGCAACAACTCAAGGCTCCGATTCAAGGCACAAATGAGGCACGAGCTCTACTTGATGTTGTCCGCATCGAAAGGGTAGTGGACGTTGAGTGGACGCATTCGGCTGTGTGCAAGTATCAAGATGCGAAGGCTAGAGAGATCGTACCCACTGATCGTGCCATGAAAGAGAGTGTCATTAAGAAGCTCGAGAAACCACACCCAGGCCTCCTGGAAACTACCTTGGAATGTGAGTAGAGTACGCAAAGGGGAACCACTGCATAATGAGAAGACGCAACTCGCTTCCCCGCAACTCTGGTCCTCACCGTATCGATTGCCTGACATACACTCTTCTGATAGGAGAAGGCACGCTGTGGTTGTCTCGTTAAAGGCGTATCTGTTGACGCAATGTTGACGGTGTAAACTATATCGCCAAGGAAGCAATCCCAAATTGAATCTCCGATTCCAGCGTTTGTATTTAAGCGCCCGTGTCTCAAGAACAAGGGAATATGTGGGGAGGGCCTGCCGATGATGTTAGCTGATACTATACGAGCTGATTGAGAACGACTTTCAGACATATCTATCCTACTAGCAATTCTGGTCCAACCTCTGGGTTGGACTCCTCTTCAACTGAGAAACCCACCCGAGAAGGGCTGGAACACGTTCCCTGGCCCCCAGAGACCTCTGAGGTTCTAACCGATTGTTTTATGCTCAACATGTGCCTCTATAACCGTCAACCACCAATAGCTCGGCGTGACCTTTGCGTGACACCAATGGCTAAAGGGAAATGTTCAAACTTCGAGCCACTGCGTGCTCATATTTGAACGAATTTTCTCCTTAGGCTCCTTTTGCGTCCTCTCGCTATACATTGACGTATGACACGACTGTGGCGACCGCAAGTTAGAGCTCGAGTTGCTGGGCGGTAATTGTTGTCGGAATTGCGCGTAACCTGTTCCCATGGCAAGCCAGAGCCAGTGGCAGACAGCCGGTCCTTCGCTAATTTTGATACTGCTACGTGTTGCATGGCCTGTGACGTGAATGTACAGGCAGCGGTTGCATCTGATATAGCAGGGCGAGTAGTTCAGATTGCTCGCCCATTTGCTTATAGATCAGCAGGAGTAGGAGGAGTAGATAGCGATGGCAGTGGTCGAGTTGATCAATGATTTGATGCCTCGCGTGTTGACAATGTTTCTCTTTTTCCTTCATGCACTGGAAATCAAAGGCTTATTGATTACTAGGATATAGACACAGAATCACCACCCTTCAACACATCATCGAATAAAGTACATAAGGTAACACCCAAATGTCCACTGCACATACAGAAACAACACCTATCGCACTGAGGGCGGTACAACGACTCCGCCTCCAGTGCTATACGCAGGCGGAGGCATATCCCGTCCGCTACGAGCAAAGATTGACCGTATCCCAGTTGATCTTCTGCTTTCTCTGCGGATATCCAGCACAACATCTCCCGCTGGCACATCCTCCTGCTGAGCACCACCGGCCGGCGTCTTTCGCAAACCCGTCTCGACCCCCTCAGTAGCGCCATTAATGAGGTCAAAGGGTGAGATATCCGAGCCACTGCCATGGTGTCCTTCCAACGCCTTCTTCCTCCTTCTCCGTCTCAGAAGGAGTAGTAGAGCGAGACCTAGGATTGCCAATGCGACGACAATCCCCAACACAACCGCGATAATGGTGCCTGTGCCTAGCGCCGACTTCCCACTTCCATTTCCATCGTCCTCGCCCCCTCCAGAGGAGTCGCCAGCTGGTTCAGTCCGTAGGACGATCCCACCCGTCGAGTCTGTGGTCGTGATGACACGGTCTAGGGGAAGGATCTTGGTAATAACCAGCCCTTTGGAATCGGTGATTATCACTGCTCTCGAACCACTCGGCGTTGCTTCTGAGAGCGTATTCGAGTTTGTGGGACTAGGATCTGACTGTTCTTGGGCATTTGAGGAGCTGCGGGTCAAGGAATTTGATTCGTCTGCGGGAGGTGATTGAGACGGAAAGGTAGCATTCGTTGAGGCGTTGTTGGGTGTCTGAGGTGGGGGATTCGGACTGGGGATATTGTTGGTCTGGCTCGGAGAGGGTGTTGGTCGAGGCGGCGTAGGAGTAGGCGATGACGGTGGTGAATCGGGTATAGCACCGGACAGAGGTGTAAGCATTCCATCTGGTCTTTAAACACAAGATCTCATTATCAGCAACTCTATCAAACATCCGCAGACCTCATAGCTACTCACGCGTGTGGCTGAACGACCTCGCCTCTCTGCCCACCAGCCGGAATCAAATACTGAAGACTATCCAACCTCAACGGTATCCCGTCTCCCTGGGTGATCACCAACGTATGCTCGGCATTTGGATCCAAGCCCGAATCAATCATGAATGGCCTCTGACCAAAAAACGGGCGAGATTGAGCGAGAGAGCTCCAAGCGTATAGACGCCCATCGAAGGAAATGGTGATGGAGAGAGAGGCGGAAAAGGCTTCGGTGATGCTGGGGATAGTTACATATACAGCGAGAGCGTTGCCTGTCGAAATGCAAAGAAGACAATGAGCGACAGTGACGTTAGGTAACGCAAGAGGCTAGGGAACGCACCGCGAAACCGAAGTGTAGCACTCGATCCAGCTATGGAAGTCTCATGCGCACCACCTCCGTGCTCCTCTCCGTCCTGGGGTGGTAGAGGGGGGACTTCGGCCCACCCACTCGAGTAGACGATCCGGGGGTCGTTATCTTGCAGAAAGACATTGATGGCCGACATGTTTTGGTGTGCCGGGTGCTGGTATCAGAGGCGGTTAGAGTATCTGAGCCTATGAAGACCTTGGGGCCTGGCAGATTGGATGCTATACGAAACGGCGGGGGAAATGGGAGACAGAGAAAGCCTGAAGTATATTCAAGGGGGCAGTAAAAAAAAGACGGGCAAATACGTGAATGAACGAGAGCGATGTTGCGTCAGGGTCTTGGAGGGACAGGTCGGGATGAAACAGCTCGCAGCAGCGGAGGCGCTGAACTTTGAGGGTTGGAGAGGCTGAAACCAAGCATAGCTGTACGTTCTGGTTGGCAGCTGAAGTATCGGATGGCCCCGTGGATGTCTGCCCTGTCCTGAAATGAAGTGTCGGTGCGGTGGGCGCTGTGGCGCTGGGGTCCCGGGGGGCTAAAAGCCTACCATTGATCATGTCGAACAGTTGATACGACTCCGGAGCTTTGATTTCCGGCCACCTGCGCATTCAAATAAGAAGCTGTATACAGTTCAACTCTTGACGCCTGTGTTTCGTGACATTTTGGTTCAAAACTACACCCCACGGCTATTGTCAAGTTGGGCAGTGCGATTGTAAGGGATGGCCTACCCAACTTGGCGCCCATCTGAATAGATAGGGGCTCTGTTTGCTAGTGTTTCGTTTCAAGCACCCCACCCCTCTGTATGGCGAGCTTCGCGCCGATCTCGTTCCTTTGCTTTTACGAGATCGTCAACGCAAACCCTGTCGTTATTGCACCGTTTCCAATATTGGTTCGTGTGCAATGCGGCGTTGTTTGAGGCCTCATTGGTTTGATTGCTGCCCAACACCTTTGACATTTTGAACTTGTTCGCCACCCACCGGAAATCAGAGCCTTGATTTAGGAAACCGGACTCTCCACCCTTCGAATACATTATCGCCAAGGTACATAAGGTAACACGCAAATGTCGGCTGAACATACAGGAACAATACCTATCGCACTGAGGGCGACACGACCACCCCCCCTCCCCCCCCTCCGGTACTATACGCTGGTGGAGGCACGTCTCGCCCACTCCGAGCGAAAATAGAGCGTATCCCAGTCGATCTTCTACTTTCCCGGCGGATATCTAGCACAATATCTCCCATTGGCACACCCTCTGGCTGACCACCGCCGGACGACGTCTTTCGCAAACCTGTCTCAGGCCCTTCAGTAGCCCCATTGATCAAGTCAAAGGGCGAGATATCTGAGTTACTGCCAGGATGTCCCTCCAACCCCTTTCTTCTCCTCCTCCTCTTCATCAGCAGAAGTAGAGCGAGGCCTAGGATTGCCAATGCGACGACAATGCCCAACACAACCGCGATAATCGTGCTCGTGCCTATCGCAGACTGCCCATTTCCATCGCCCTCGCCTCTTCCAGACGAATCGTCAGCGGGTTCAGTCCGTAGAACGATTCCGCCCGTCGAGTCTGTGGTCGTGATCACGCGATCTGGGGGTAGAATCTTGGTGATAACTAGCCCTTTTGAATCGGTGGTTGTCACCACTCTCGGACCGCTCAGGGTTGCTTCTGGACGTGTGTCCGAGGTTACTGGGCCAGACACTGGCCCTCCCATGTTGGAGGAACTGGGGCTCAGGGAATTTGAACTGTCTGTGGGGAATGGCGGAGAGGTGACTGAAGGATCAGAAAGGGAGGAAGTGTTGGATGTTTGGGGTGGTGAATTTGGACTCGCGGTGTTGGTAGGCTGGCTTGGAGAAGGTGCAGGACGTGACGGCGTAGGCGACGAAGGCGGTGGATTGGGTATCGTGCCCGATAGAGCCGTGAGCGTCCCATCTGGCCTTCAAACCTCATCATCAACACGCTGTTGCGATGCGCAGGCCTCATAACGACTCACCCATATGGCTGAACAATCTCGCCCCTCTGCCCACCAGCCGGAATCGTATACTGTACGCTATCCAACCTCAACGGTACGCCATCTCCCTGGGTAATCACTAATGTATGCTCAGCATTCGGATCCAGCCCCGAATCAACCTGAAACGGACGTTGTCCAAACAAGGCATGGTCGAGAGCAGGAGAGGACCACGCATAGAGACGCCCATCAAGTGAGACGGTGATGGAGAGAGAGGCGGAAAAAGCTTCAGCGATCGGTGGGATCGTGACAAACACTACCACTGCGTTGCCTGTCGATAACCCAAAGTCGGTTGAGATCGCCTCGACTAGGATGGGGAGGCCGGCAACGCACCGCGAAAACGAAGTGTAGCAGACGCTCCAGGTTGGGAGGTTTCATGAACGCTATCGCCGTGCTCGCCTCCATTTTGACGTGGTAGAGGGGGGACGTTGGCCCACCCGCTCGAGTAGGCGATTCTAGGATCGTTGTCTTGCAGGAAGACAAGTGTGCCTGACATGCCCTAGCGGGGGTCAGAGTGAGCGGTCGGGGTGTGATTGAGTCTTGTAGTGCAGGTAAATTGGGTGGCAGAGGCGAAAGGGAGAGAGAGAAAGGAGAGTCTGGGTACAGCAAGTGAATTTGAATGAATAAATGAGATTGATGCATCGTCTGGAGAATGGGAGAAGCTGGTCGGGATGAAACAGGTCGCAGCGGCTGAGGCGCTTGACTCTGAGAGTGGTAGTCATCAGTAAATCTACCGATCACTTCCGCACTTTTCCGTCCTTTCCACTTGCGGCAAGTCGGCAAGTGACAAATGGGAAAGTGACGACATATCGGCGGCATTCTCGCGAGATCAGGCCTCTTGTTGTTCCTGAGCGGCGTTCTGCCTTTAAAAGTATCGTTCTCGGTCTTGCGGGTGATTTCTATTGAGTTTAGACTACATCTAGATTACTGTGAGCATCTCATGACAGTGGTGATCAATGTAACAGTTGACAAAGTAGCGATTAAATGCGTCAAGTGCATCAGTGTAGCAAAACTCGTCAGGCAGTTTCCCCTTTCCAAAGTCGGGAAGAAGATGTGATCCACGAACAATGGCATCGAGAGGGATAACCTGCAAAGGCCGAATATGGTTAACAACCTCGCGTTTCACTACCCACATCCCTGTCACAGGGTCTGGTTCATCTCCCACTGTTGGGAACCAGTTGACGAGTGCGCAGGAATGAGTCCTGTCATCATATGGATCGGTGAAAGAGAACAGTAATCGCGTTTGGGCGATAAGCATACCCTGCATCCCAGGTTCGTCGTTCTCTGAAACGAAAACAGTGTCCATGCGTGCACGGTTGTGCCAGTCCGGATTGCATCGAATCGTCTGCCGTTGCATCCCTCCAACTCCACATGCATCACTGGCAGCATAGAAGCGAGCCACAGCGGAGTGATAGACATAGATCTTGCTTGTAAATTCCATGAAGAGATGAATGTCGGGTGGAAGCATCCGGTTGGGATGGCGAGCAGAGTAGAGATACTCGATGAACACTCTTGGGAACTGAGGCTCCTCTATATGCAGTGCAAGGTCCTCAAGAAGCTTTGGATATCCACGCTCTAACAAAGGCATAAGTGATTAATGGTAGAAGAGGTTGAGAAGAAACATACCAGGAACTGCTGCTAGTTTGATAGAGGATGCCAAACGCGGTCCTCCTACTGGACCAGTGTCATGGGGGCGAGAATCAACATCTTCATCATCTTCATCCTGAGCTGATTTGTCGCCTTCGGAAGCCCAGTCAGCAATGATGTATTCCTGCAAGTCTTTGCTTGTAATAACCCCTTCCCCAAGTTTTGCTGCAGTATACATTGCAGTTGTTCCTCGCAGCAAGCCATTCCTAGCAAGGATGCGACGAAACGTTGACATCTTATCCAGCCGGGTGATGATAGTGAGCATTTGGGAGAGCGCATTGTAGCGGCTGGACCGCCGCCATGGTTCTTTTACTGCAGAGATGTGGCACGACTCTGTGATTGACGAGCAGAGTCCATTGGGAGAACCAAAAAGTGGTATTGAAGTGAGGAAATGCTTCAGTGCATGCTGACGGGGGAGGGAGCAGTGTGATCGGGTTCCAGTCTCGATGAAGACTTTGCGAAGCTCGTGGAACCTGGCAAGCTCGAGCGCAGCTAGCTCAAGTGCTGTGGTCGTGATGGCATTCCGACGAAAGATGTAGCAGAGCTCAAGGAATGATGCCATGCACTGTATCATTTTGTCGGGTACATACCCAACAATGGCAGCTAGGTAGACCTGTCCAAGTATAAGGTCAAGATTAATGAGCATGCAAGTTCAATAACATACCTTCATTAAAGCTTTCGAATCGTCACCAGTCCACTGAGAAAAATTCCGTCCTTCTTTGAAGCGGCGAAGGCCAGGGTACACAGGTACTGCTGAGATTCTGGAAAGAGTTGAGTAATGAATCAAATCCAACTCAGTGCAACGTATGCTGTGCATGCCACATACCGATGATCAATGTCTGCAATGATCTCAAGGGCAGCTGCCTCTCCATGAACATGCTCAATGTACTCCATAACCCATGTAACAAGATGGTCCTTGAAAGTTCCTTTGATAACTTGATGAAGGAGGTCTGGGGCCATGAGTTCGTGGATGTCTGCTCGTGGAAACCCATCTGTGAAGAGCTAGCTAAAGTGTCATTTGCAATACTATGAAGAGAATAGACAGCACATACTACAATATCATCTCGGATGCCATGGGTTGTCCAAAGAATAGATGGATCGAAGGATTGGATGGCAGCATCAGTCTTTGCTCGTGATCGCCGGCGGGCATCTGGATTATCAAGATTGTCTGGGCGCGCATCGCATCTATGAGCAACAAGCATTAGAAAATCCATTTTCAGGCGAGAGGAGGTGACAACCCACTTGGGACACCAGCCTTGCACGATCCCTGACAGCCACACTTGCTCTGGGTAATCCGCAATGACGGGACCAATGCTGTAGATGGCACGTCGAAAGTGACCATCAGGGCATCGAACAACTTCGGGCGTGTTCATTCCAACCCGGAGGGGCTCAAAGATGCGAGCAATACAGGTGTGGTACAGCTGTCGTACAAACCGCTGGTATTCTTTCTTCTTTTTCTGCTTATTGTTCGCTAGGATCAATGACTTGAATGAGGCTGGAGACTCTCAATTCAACCGGATAAAACGCACTCTTTGGAATTGGGAGGAAAGCAACAGGCATTACACTGTTGCTGTGCCCTCGTCGTGCAACATTTGTGAGGTTGCCTGCCGAAATATAGAATGGGTGGTATTCTTGATGGCCAGTGGCCACCGAGACGGTGGTTTTGTCAAGGCCAGATACAACAGGGACAAGCATTGCCCCTGTGCTGTTGGGTACATCTTTTGCAATTTTGTCCTGAGGAATGTGATGAAGGTGTGTCATTTATCTATATGCAACCAGAAGATCGTACAAAGTAACTTACAGCTTCGCGCCAAGCCCAATCCCCCGAAAGTAGGTTGCTGTACATGCGGTCGTCGTTGTGGTGGAATTGCTGATATGGCTGCGTGTTGAACTCTTTTGCATAGTCAGTAGTCGACAGAGTGTTCTTGATGACGTGCCGCGTGTCTCTCAAGCAAAGGTCGTATTTCTGTGTCATCCACTTTGGAGGGTTGGTCGGAAGTAGGCCGGAGTACTGGAAGTGGACTGTAGTGAAAGGAGCGCTTCCAGCCTGGATCTCATCGACAGTCTTATAGAGATCTTGCGTTGACGACCATGGTAAACCCTCACAGTCAGGGTTTCCCGTTGCTTGAACCTTTGTCGCAAGCCAGAGATCGAGGCCCTTGTTGATCTTTGCCTCGGATGAACCACATTCGACCGTATGGTAGTGAGCCCAATCAAATGAGAGGCGATCCTCAAATGGTGCAAACGGGTGTTCAGAGGGAGAGGAGTCTGAAGGTGGGGGATTGGTGTACTCTGGAAGTGTGTTACCATCGCAATCAACCGGCGTGGCTTTTGGAAGTGTGAGCAAGTAAATGGATGTATCTGTCAAGATGGCTTACCTGTCAAGATCGGGTGGGACTGGATGGTTGTTGGAACTTCACCCTCGTTCTCTGAGTCGTCAGATGAGAGCGACGGATGTTGCGAGTTGACATGCTGCTTCAGGCCCTGTCGGTTCCGACAGACCTTTTCGCATCCCCGAAAGGGACAGGAATATGACTTGAATTGAGCAGCCAGTGACTTGAGCTGAGCAGCCACTGATTTTGATGATCGTCGAGGCATTGCGAAAGGATCACAAAGAGGGAAGAACAAAAAGGAATGGGATTGAACAGGAAAGACAGAGTCTGTACCCTACACCACTGCGCGAATGTCGGTGTGAGCAACCGCTGACCATTCCCTTTTGGGAGCAGCGTCACCAATGACCGAAATCCCCTCAGCCAACAAGCAGGCCTTCATGCCTCACCCCATTTCCCTAAATATCTGCGGAACTGGAACCCTTTCTTGTTCTCTGCCTTTTCCTTATACCATGCCAGCGAAAAAATCAAGATCTTTGGGGAACGCAGGCCCTGAAACATTGGATCACGATGGGAACGAGGATATCGAGCAGCCCCGGAGGAGCACGCGACAGACAGTGCAGAAGCAAGTGGTGGTACCGGCTGTGCTCGGTGGCCTAGCTGGTAAATCAACCAAGTCGCCCACCTCACGGGGACGGAAAGGTTAGCTTCATATTTGCTGCCAGTTGGACATCAAATTCAACTTACTTTACAGGTATCTTGGCTTTACTTGACGCCGACAAACAGGAGGTGTTGGCACAGGAAGAGCGGCCTGAGCGGCCTCTTCCACGCAAGGGAACAAAAGGGAAGAAGATTGCTCTGGGTATCATACCTGACGCACAGCCTTCCACCTCGAAATCAAATGTGGACGAACCACCGAAAACATCGAGGACACTTAAACGGCCACTTGAGGAGGGTGCAACAACAGCGAAGGATAAGAGGGAACTCACAAGGAAGAGGATCGAGTCTCTCGAGATCCAAGTCCAGGACGGATGGCTAGCACTCCAGGTCGAAGACGACCGAGTGGTTGCACAGGAAAAGGCCAATGCCATCATTCGTCGAACCTCCAGCGCCCACAAATCTAACAGCGAAATGTACATGGAGGAAGCAGACAATTCCAAAGACCTCGGTGGCACTCTAGAAAATCCTGAGCTGGTGGGTGACGAAGAAGAAAAGGGCGAGGATAGCTCGGGCGCTGAGTCTGCAGGCGAAGATGAGGCCATCAAAGATAAAGAGGTGTGTGAATCATATTGCGCTCGGACTGCCGCTCATTGCATCCTCCTCACAGAGTGTGCTTGAGAGACTCAAGGCTGAGATAGATGCCCTGAAGAAGGGTACAGGAAAGAAGAAAGGACGAGGGTAAGGGAGATGCTCACCAAGAACGATCAGATTCTCATCAACATTTAACTTTCCCACAGGAAATCGGATGGCAGTTCACTTCCTCTTGCTTCTGGCCTCAACCCCGACTTCATTGCCGTCAAACCAAAACTGAAGGCCAAGCTCAAGGTTCTTGAGTCTATTGCCCTGGATGAAGACGACATCGCAGATGATCCACCGACCCCTGTTGCTTGGCCGCAGCCAGGCAAGGGTGGTCTTGCCAAACGAGCAAACTCGGTACAGTCATTTAGTTCGTATGCTCGGCATTTTGTCCTAACAACCTTCAGATGGTGGTCGCTCTTGAGAGGCCGGCCACTATCGATGCTCTAGTCCAGCGCCCTGCGCCGATCAACCGTATCCGCACCAAGACCGTCCAACCAAACCCCGCCCTGCTTCCCAAACAGCGGATTAGCTCTGAGCCCAGCCAACCCACCAAGGTGGCGAAGAGGACAGCATCATCGTCTACCCCCCAGGCCACTGTACCACAACCCCAGCCCACCATTGTAGTCGCCCCAAAAGCTGAGCGCAAGCTCCTTGCATCCAACGTTCGTGTCCCCGACCTCCCACCGTTTGGGAATATCGACCACAAATGGAACAGGATATATCTACCTTCGCTTTATCTTGCCTTCTACACCTCCAGTGACCTTTTCAAAGGCTATGCGCTGGCTAGCTGCTTGCTGACTGACACTGTGCAGGACATGGTCAATACCGTGTATCCAAATGTCAGTTATCCTGTGAAGGCCGAGAATGAGGCTTTCTGTCTCTTGGTACGTGATCACGGTGTCTTCAGGATAGCCGAGTACTGACACCTGGTGACTTCAACCCTCTAGTCCTATAACCGGATCATTGAACGTCGAGGGGCAATCGCCCAGCAAGCCCTTGACAACCTTTCTTCCCATCTAAAGTCCTTCCGCATCGCTGACGATGCACAGGACTTTCTTCTTTGGGCTCGTCGTCTCGATGGTCCCCTCTATTTCGCCAATCCAACCCCGGCTTTCTGTAAGGCGGTTCGTGGGGATGCCGGTTACATTGTACGTCGCGTTGTCGCCATCGTGCTCAATTTCGAATTCGTTGCTCATTTTTTGATTTCATAGGCACCAAGCGGACGATTGCGATCTCCCTTCGTCATTGCCCTTGTCCGCGATGCGCTCAACTTCTCAGCAAACGCGGTTTGCTCAACGTCTGCCACCAGCGCGTACCCTGTTGGCCTTTTTGCCTTGGTGATGACTTCGGTATGTTTTACTTTACCTTATCCATGTTTCATGATTAGCTTACACCTGATTTATGCTCTTGTTAGCTTGAACGAGCCGCAACGTTGCTCGATGCGGATGGCAACATATCCCAGAAGATCAAGAAATTCTCGGAGGAGAATTATGGAGCCAAGGTCAAAACCTACCTCAGCTCGATGGACAGCTTCACCTCCGAGCAGTGGGACGAGATTCTTGAGGAGTACGACGTCCCGAATGACATTATCGAAAGCATGGGCGACCTTTCCATCGCTGATGACGACAGGCTCAACATTTTTGACTTCGAAAGCCCAAAGAAGCGCCATTAGGCTCGCTGAATCGCGCAAAGCACCTGGTATATGACTGTTTAGCTCTGGTGAATATCTAGGCCAACGTATAGCTCCTGCGCTCTGCCCAGTTCAGTGTTGTTGAAGCCTGGAGTGCTCGTCATCTCACTTTGGCACTTTTCGGCACTTTTCGGCACTTTCGCTACTTTTAACCACTTCTCATGTAAATACGTTGCGTCACTTTCTCTCAAATGGGACTCATCTTTCGGACCTTCCCCCTTTGGCACTTTTAGGCACTTCTAGGCCCTTTTTCGCACCTTTTACACTTGGGCAAGTGGGAAAAGTGTACGGCAGTTTTACTGATGTAGTGGCTGAAAGAACGCCAAGAAAGCACGGGCGCTTCTCGTTGACAGCTGCTGAAGCGTCGGATATCTTTATGGATGGAGGTATTGTCCCGCTCTGAGTTCAGTTGTCTGTGCGGTGGGTGCTGGAGTGCTGGGGACCGAGGGGCTAAGCTACCATTTGATCATGTCGAACAGCTGATACGACAGAGCTTTGATTTCCAACCACCTGCGCATTGAAACGAAACGTTGTATACAGTTTGACTCTAGCCTCCCGTGTTTCATGAAACTTCAGTTGACAACACGATTAGGACGGGATAAGCTCTGAAATTTCCTCCTTGAGAATTGACAACAGGATTATCTGTCATTTGATCATGCCTCCCACGTTGTCGATCTTCCTCTTTTCCTTCACCCACTAAAAACCCAAGCCTTGATTTACGAAATCCGACTCCCCAACCATCGAATACATTATTGCTAATGGACATAAGGTAACACGCAAATGTCCACTGAACATACAGGAATGGCAATACCTATCGCGCTGAGGGCGACATGGCTTCCGAGTCAGGACTATACGCTGGTGGAGCTACATCGCGCCCACTCCTGGCGAAAGTAGAGCGTATCCCAGTCGATCTTCTACTTTCCCGGCGGATATCTAGCATACCATCTCCCACTGGCACATCTTCTTGCGGACTACTGCCCCCAGACGGCATCTTTTGAGACCCCCTCTCAGACTCCTCAGTGGCCCCATTGATCAGGCCAAAGGGCGAGATATCCGAATTACTGCCAGTATACCCTTCCAGGCTCTTTCTCCCTTTTAGGTCCTTTCTCCTGCTCCTTCTCCTCAGCAGCAGAAGTAAAGCGAGACCTAGGATTGCCAAGACGACAACGATGCCCAGCACAACCGCGATAACCGTCCCTGTGCCTATTGCAGACTCCCTGTTTCCATTGTCGTTGACCCCTCCGGAGAAGCCGTCGGCGGGCTCAGTCCGTACGACGATCCCGCCTGTCGAGTCTGTGGTCGTGATTATACGATCTGGGGGTAGAATCTTGGTGATAACCAACCCTTTGGAATCAGTGGTGACCACCGCTCTCGAACCGCTCACTGTCGCTTCTGAGCGTATGCTCGGCGTTACTGGGCCGGAGATTGACTCTCTTGTGTTGGAGGAACCGCGAGCCAGGGAATTCGAATCGCCAGTGGAAGATGCCAGAGAGGGCAAGGAAGGATCCGTCGGAGAGGATGTGTTGGTAGTTTGGGGTGGGGAATTAGAGGTATTGCCAGGTTGGCTTGGAGAAGTTGCAGGGCGAGACGGCGTCGGGGTAGGCGACGACGATGGTTGATTGGGTATCGCACCCGAGAGAGGTGTGAGCGTTCCATCTGGCCTTCAAACCTCGATATCAGCACTCCCATGCACTCATCCGCGCAGACCTGACAACCCACTCACCCATACGGCTGAGCCACAGGACCTGCCTGCCCCCCAGCCGGAATTCTATACTGCAAACTGTCCAATCTCAACTGCATCCCATCTCCCTGGGTGATCACCAACGTATGTTCAACATTCGGATCTAACCCCGAATCAACCTGAAACGGACGTTGTCCAAACAAGGGTTGGGAGAGGGCAGGAGAAGACCACGCGTAGAGACGCCCATCGAGCGAGATGGTGATGGAGAGTGAGGCGGACGAAGCTTCGGTGATACCATAGACAGTTACGAAGACTGACACTGCGTTGCCTGTCATAATACCAAGTGAGTTTTGAAATACCTTCGACGCAGAGCCTAGTAACGCACCGCGAAAACGAAGTGTAGCACTCGCCCCGGGCTGAGAGGTTTCATGAGCACCATCGCCGTGCTCCGCTCCGCCCTGGGGTGGTAGAGGGGCAACTTCAGCCCACCCGCCCGAGTATACGATCCGGGGATCGTTGTCCTGCAGAAAGACGGTGGCTGACATGTTTTGGTATTTAGGGTGCTGGAATTAGGACAGTTTGGGCTGAATCTGGGCCCAAGGAGAGTGTGTAGGTAGATTCAACGATGGTAGGAGAAGTGCGAGAGAGAAAGCGCTTGAAAATGAGAAGGGTCCGGGAACAGTGCGGGAACGAGTGTGATTGAAAAGAAAGTGATACTGCGTCGAAAGGGTGGAAGACGCTGGTCGGGGTGAAACAGCTTGTCGTGGCTGAGGTGCTGAGTCTATGAGAGTCGGGAGGCCGAAAGAAAGAAAGTCTGGCGATTTTCTCATTGCCAGCTGCTGAAGCATCGGATTACACCGTGGATGTCTTGTCCCGTTCTGGATTGAATTGGAGTTATCCCGGACCAGAGCGCTGGGCGCTAAATGCTACCATTGATCATATCAATGGGTGACAGCGGTGCCGTCCAGGTAATACTGGTGGGTATGACTTGCTTAATCAAAGCCATTGGTGCTCCAAATACGTTGAGAGAAATTTTCGGATTGTGTTCAGCATTTTCAAACATGTTTCGAAGAGCATTGAATCGAGCTTAAGCAGGAAGTTCGAAATCAGCGCTACCAAGCCTTGAGCAAAGTTTGGTGTTTGCGTTGGTGTGGGCGCATGGGCGCTCGGAGCGGATAACCCATCCGAGAGTCCGAATTTGGCGTGCCTGGCGAAAGCCAAAAGTCTTTCCCACCCGGCACTCACAACAGCTTCCAGGTTAAGTGAAAAGGTGGAGGAGGCAAAACGCTGGTTAATAATTGCGGGCGCCTATCAGCGGGGATTAAAATTCAACCAACGAGATCGCGCTGGCCAGGTTGCTATTGCTATGTATATGTACAGACACCACTGGATATACTCCGTCACAATATCAAGTACTTTTAAAACAAAATGCTACCACCTACCACCGCCATCCACATGCGCTCGATAAGCCGGGGGCGGAGCGTTCTGCTGCTCTGGGGCCTGAGCCTGAGCGAGATCGGGATTCAGAGCCGCTACACCTTTCTCTCGATATATTGGCCACGGCATCGGGGATATGGAAGATGAAGGAGATGATTGCGGATTTGTCAGGTCACAAGAGATCGTAGCTGCCCAAGGTGAACTGGGGACAATCATTTCGGGTGCTTCGATTGTCTTTTCCGCTATCCCCGATCTCTTCTGCCGCATCCTCTTTCTCCTTCTCAATAAAAGGGCAATGACCACAGCCAAGATTGAGGAAAGCATGAGGACACCCATTATAATAGCAATAACCATCGCTGTTGGAGGACGACCTGTCGAGGTCGCATCGAGAGGTATGGCAGATGTTTCAGCTGTGATTCCGCCTGTTGAATCCGTCACGGTTATCACCCTATTTTGCGGCAGAATCTTGGTGACGACGGAGTCTCCCTGGGTGCTTACAGGGACAGATAAAGAAGGGGTATATGTAGGGCTGTCCGATGGTGGCCCTGTTGGTACTCTGGGAATTGTAGGAGATGGAAATGGGATATCCGTGGGGCGGCTTGCCAAAGATGAGGATGTTAAAGGTGCTGAGAGAGATGAGCTCGAAGGAACATTAGATCTATTAACTAGCAGTTAGCATACGAGTGCCAAATGTACGAATGGGAGGTATACCCACTGAAGTGATACCGAGCTGCTCAAGTCCGGAGTGTAAAACTCGAAACCGTCAAACCTCAACGGCAACGCCCCCATTCCGTCCTTCTCAAATGCCATATTCGTGACCGAGATGACATGTTCTTGGTCCGGGTCAAGTCCACTCCGTTCAAAAGGCACAATGCCAAAGAACGGAACACTGCCCGCCACGAGCTCCCACAAGTACCCTTCACCATCAAAGGTGGTGTAGAGGCTGATAAGTCCAGTTTGACGGTTTGGTAACTGGGGAAGGGAGACAAAGTATTTGATGGCCGTTCCTGCGAGACCAAAGAGATGCCTTGAGTATCTGAAGAGGATGTTTGGCGAGAGGATGAGCAGACCTTTGAATACCCAAACTGCTGTTGCAACCAGCTTCAGAGGTCAAACGAGCAGTACTGCCGAACTCGCCAGGGACGATGCTAGGCAGCTCAGACCATGCACCACTGTAAACGATCTCAGGATCATTGTCGTGCGCATGGAGTCTCGTGCCAGGAGGGAGTGACATTAAAGCGAGTGGGAATGTTGCCAAAACAGCCGAGTAAGGAGTGTGATGAAGCGCTCACTCGAGGAGGGGTGCGTTGGAAAATGAAATAAATATCAGGCCCAAACTCGCATTTGAGCTGAACCAACGAAACCGAAAGAAAGAGGGAAAGAAACCGGCGTTCAATGTAGATTTCTGCTCGTTAAATGTGCATCTGTGGGCAGCATCTGCATTCTGAAGCCCACAGTCGTGGCAATCGGCCTCGTACACTCCGGTGCATACATCTGAGCTGCGAAGGTTTGTGCGACCACATCTGTTACTCCAGTCCAAAAGGTTGCTCTCCGATGTATATTTCAGAGCATAAAAATTGTTTTACAAAGAAGCGCGCCTACTCGCACTGGATACATTAGCTCTTTCGGCTCACAGACCGTTTACCTTGCTTCGAAATGTCTACTGAAAGCAACCGAGGATTCAGGAATCGCGCATCCGATGTTGGCGGAAGGCGGGTGCGTGTAGGGCCTGGTGGGCACGACCAACAACTCGTAGCATTCTTTCCGAGGGAAAAATGATAAACACAGGGCTGGAGGAGCCTTCTCAGTGCCGATGCCGACTTTCCATCAGCTTCGCGACCAGGGTAGAGATCGGCGGAGTATGGCATACCTTATAACCTGGCTCGTCGCGCGAGCCCACTTGTGGAAGTCTTTCGGTCGCAGAAAAGGAAGAGAGGGGTATGTAGAGAAGTTTATTGACAGCGCAGGAGTTTACGAAAAAGTATCCAAAGCATCCTCATAAAGCCGATCAGAGTCACTGTCAGAATCAGATCCATGCCTTTGTTCCTCCTCGCCATTGCCAGCTGGTAGTTGAAGGCTGCCTCTCGAGTCAAAATCTCGAAGGAGCTGGACAATCCCGTCATACCCCTTTTCCGATGCAGCCGACATTGCAGTAAGCCCTTCCTTGATGTTAGCGATGCTGACGTCGATTCCCCGGACCTTGAGGAGCATCTGGATAATGTCTTCGTGCCCCTGTTGCGACGCCGCTTTGACCGCAGTGTCACCATGTCGGGTGGTGAGGTTGACATTGATATCAGGATGTGCAATGAGTAGCTCTGCCGCCGTTCTATGGCCACAGAAAGCGGCAAGTACGATGGCTGAAACTCCATGGGTGTCTTGAAGGTTGACTGCAATAGCGGGGTGGGCAAGGAGGGGATTGAGAGCGTTGACATGATTCTTGAGGACTGCGTAGAGCAATGCTGACCAGCCTTTGTTATCCATCAAATTGACGTCGATCTTGGGATGTGCAAGGAGCAGCTCAACTATGCTTTCGTGGCCTTCAGCGGCTGCATGTATGAGTGCAGACCATCCCTCTGCAGTTCTGTCCAGTACGTTGACATTGGTCCTCGGATGAGCAAGGAAAAGATTGACTGTGCTCTTGTGACCACTTTTGCACGCATACATGAGTGCCGACCATGCCCCACTGTCTATTAGATTGACGTCGACGTCGTGATGAGCGAGAAGCGCCGTGACAGCAACATCGCGGCCATTGGCCGCTGCATATGCCAGAGGGGAGAGCCCTTGCTTATTGTTGACATTGAAGGGAATATCAGGTAGGGACAAAAACGCTTGAATCGCGTCCTCGTGCCCCTGTGAGCATGCCAGACCCAGTGGTGTGTTTCCTCTATTCGGAGTTTGAGCGCGAGGGCTCACATTAAGAGCCGCTGCCAGGGAAATAGGGAGATTGTAGGAGGCAATGACATGGAGGGGACCCAAACGGTCAAAGCCGGTGGTGCCATAGCGGACCGGAAACGCGTGGCAGCCCGCGATGAATCGCGCGAGTTGTTCGTCGCCGGACGTCGACTTGAGCGCTAGCCAAGCATGGGCGGCCCAGACGAAATGAGTGAAGCGAAGGAGAGGATCCGCCTCTAGGGTCTGCTCTAGCTCTTCTCGCGAGCTAATGGTGGTTTCTTGGAACCCGCGGTCAGCGAGCGAGGTCGTGCAAACCGAGGTGATGACAGAATGAGGATACTAATAAGTTTCGCGGAGGCGCTGCTGCAAAAGTTCTTTTGCTGTGTAATCTGCACATGGGTGAGCACTGGGAACAGAGAGCTGAGCGATGTTGGCCGACTCACGGACAAGGCGGACAAGCCTACTTTCCTCCTCGATCACAACAAGCCCATAGCAAATGCTCGCAAGGTCATCGCCCGCGACAAGGCGAGAAGACTCAAACTTGTGGCTGTCAGGGGATGTGGCGACGGCATGCCGCAGCTGTTCGATCGTCATGGATCGTAACGTGTGGGTAACCCAAAGCAGAATTTTCTTAGCCAGCGACACATGTCTTGAGTCCTGGTCCATTATCCGATTCCACGTTTGGATGTAAGCGTCATCGAGCCGAGCAGGGAACTCTTCAAGCGTCTCATTTACGTCGTTGATGGTGTGACATCGGCAGATAGCCTTCAGCTGTCATGACGCATGAAGGAAGCTACAAGAGAACGTTAGCCGAGGCACGGAGGGAAAACCAGATTCTACTTGCATTCCACCACATTTGTGTTTGATCGATCTTGCAATGTCGTCTCTAAGTGAGCCATCCGCGTCCTTCAACAAGCGACGAAGGCTTGGACTACTGTCAAGTTTCTGTTTGATGAGGAGATCGAGGTCTGCGTCTTGAGCCACGATAGTGAAACTATGGGCAGAGGGAAGAATCGCCTCGACAGTTTTGAGGGCTCGAGAGGTTATGAAGATCTTGCACTTTAACGTCGATAGCTTTTCCACAAGGTCAAGCTGGATATCAGGCGGGTCTTCATCAAGGGCGTCCAAGAGGTAAAACGTCACCAATCTCTCCGTAAAGTGCCCGAGAAGCTCGAAAAGTTCCACTTCTGAGGGTTGTGTCCCTTCACGAAGATGCTGAGCATAGAGTTGGTCGACCAACGGTAAAAACTGTGAGTGCCGCTCCACCGTTTGCCGAACGAAGATCTCGAAAATTATTTGGACAGTCAGATCCAAGCAGTCGGTGTAGCGAATGTATACGTAGGCTACGCATATCTTGTTGTCTAACTGCCGGGCTATAGCTTCGAGCCTGTTGATGACAATGGCGCTGGGCAAGAGTTTCAGTACCTTCCAGAGAGGTTTGTTTGAAAGCCGGGCTTACACAAGTATTGTTTTTCCAGTGCCCGCTATTGTGAGTGATTACACAACGTCTGGTGCACCCAGAGGCAGACAGAACGCACGACTTCCAGATCCCCACATGACCTACAGATCGCTGGTGGGTTCTATCCAAAGGCAGAATTTGCTGTCGTCCCTAATCAGCCACATTCCTGTTTCCGGTGTCGCTAGACTAAGCGTATCCTGGTGTATCTTGCGAAGGTTGAGGATAGCTCCAAGCCAGTAGTTGCGATGGTCTTGTTGTCCATAGAAGTGGTAGTGGTAGTGGGCATGATGGTGACTATCGCGTCCAGCAACGGTGACATTGCTGTTGTGAATATGGGCGCCGTTCAAATCTTGGGTCGAATGGTAGGCGTCAAAAAGAGTCAGTCGGACGTTCAACACTGGCACAGCACTGAACACACCCCTACCTTGAGCTTGAGGGCTTTGGTCCGTTCCCTGCCGCGCAAGAGCCTGACCATTGGAGCGCCAATTAATTTGCTGATCATCGCCATTTCCACATGAAAGCTCACATTAGACTCCATCCTTGCACGGAGCAGCTGAAGCAACAGACAGAATGTTAATGAGCTTTGTGGGCAAGAGGGAAGCCTTGGCCAGCCGGGGCCGTCAGCCAAGTCCTTGGCGTACCAAACATGTGCATATGATAGCTCTGACACCAACGGGCTAGACGTCGTTAATGTGCATGGTTGGTCGGGCATTCGCATATCAAGAGGACCGCTCATGCAGTAGGTAGAATTTATGCTTGGAGGAGAGGCTTATTGATAGAATGTAATGGGAAAGGATCGAACGCATGCCGACAACAATTCACGCGCTGGGTCATGATGTGGTGAACAACGTTCATTGATAACACCCCCAAACATTCAATGTTCACATTCTAGGCTTGCTACCCGAGTCGTTACCATAAACAGTGGCCTCATGCTCAACGTCGATCTTGTTTGGAGATGCTTCAGCGCTTGGACAGAAGATTAAAATTTCGAGGGAAACTAACCTGGACTTTGACGCCGTCGTAGAGATCCGATTGATCATTGGAGGCCTGGGGGTTGTATCTCCTCAATGCGATGTTGTGGCCTCCTGTGCGGGTCGCAGGTCCTGCAGCGAAGGATTGGTGTTGGCTGGCCTGAGCTCCAGATGTATGAACGAGACCGTCCCGAGCTCCTTTGAGGTTCAACACAAGCCGGCAGCAAAGCACCTGCGACAGAACCAAGGCGAGGTAGGCTGGAGGAACTCTTAATACCAACTCGACAATGGGATAAGCATAAGAGCGACTTACAGTTGATGTTTTGAATGCTCGGATTTCTGAAGGATGGAATGTTAAGCTCGTAAGTCACAATAACATTCGCGTCGACTCACTTTTGGAACATGAACGCCGCGTTGAGTACGTTGACGCCTGCAACAGCCAAGAAATAAAAGACTCCTTCTCGAATGAAGATCTGGACGATGGGGGAGCGAGATACGGCTCGATGCAGAGTAAGGGCCTGTGGTCGACGGTTGGTCTTGGCATGCGAGTCAGAGGCGCTTTCGTACCTTTGCCACAGTTAAGAAAGTACAGATAAGGTCGAATGCGACTGGGGCAAGCCAAAACCCGCTGACGACGTGCTGGCCTGGCTTATCACTCGCAGTGCAAGGCCCACGAATGACGCCGTCAGCGTCTGGGAAGGGGGGTGGATTAATTTGGCCCACTCCAGCGATGGAGACGTAGAGCAGGTAAGCCGTCTCGGCAGCGAGCAGCCCTCCCAGACCAAAGCCTAGCCACTTGTTCTTGCCTAGAAAGGCGTAGGTCCTCACAGCGAGAATGGCCTCTGAGAAGATCGTTAGAAAAGGATGGTCAGCTGGGTGTCAACACTCACCAGATCCCAAGGTGACCCACATGCAAGTTGCCGCAATAATATAATGGCTGAAGCGTTGTAAGTCGCATCCCAAAGAAATCGGCTCGAAAAAAGACACCCACAGGGACTTGCATTGTTCTTCGGAAAAGTTGGCGTTGAACAGCCACAGATTGAGAGCGAAGCAGACTATGCCGTAGTATCTGGTCCACAGATACAGCCCCTTGATCAATGACCACTCCTTTTTCCAAATGCAATACCATTCCGCTAGGTAGGTTCAAACGTCAGAGGCTCGCGATATGATTAAATCAGGGCTGGTGATATATACCTCGCAAACAAGTCATCCAATCCCAAACGGCGACGGCGACCTTTGGTTACACGATTAGATCGATCCTTTTCGATGGCATGGAAGCTCACCATAGACGACGTGTAAACTTGGAGGATATGGATGAGGTTCAGACCATGCGCTAAAGGACAAAACGGGTTAGCGATCTCCTTCATAAATCATTGGCCTGGCTGTTTACCGATCATGTCCGTCATTGGCTCGCCAAAACCAAGACCCGACGCAGCGAGATTATTCACTCCAGGTATACTCGACATGATGGCCGCGCTGCGAAACGAGTGACTGAAGGCGATTCTGCCTTGTGAGGATGAAGGAGGGTTGAGGGTATCGGGAGAAGGGTGCAACGAATGGCGCGATGAGAGAGGAAGGGGGAATTTTCAACCGTCAGAGCAACGGTGGTTACTTATGCGGATTGCAAGAGGCAAGTGGAACGAAAAGATTTGGCTCCGCTCCATGCGCAACGTGCAGGGCATCAGGAAATACCGGCTGTTTAAGGCAGTTGTGCCTCCATGCGGAGGCGGATGGTTTCCTATGGTTTCTCGCTTGTTTCGCTTGAAGGTATTTGAAATACTCGTGGCAACACCCTCCAGAGCGTCTGACTTGTGCCATGTACTTTGTAGAATTCATACAAAGGCGAGATAATCACTTTTTGTTGCAAGAGGAGTGTGAGCAAGCACTATTCTGGATGGATCTATCAACGCGAGGATTTCGACCACCAGACCCATTTAGATTCCACAATTTTCGCAGATCTTCGACCAGCTTAGCTCTAATATAGACTGTGGGAGAAATAGGAGGCCGTGACATGGAAGGCAGCTGGGGGCGATCGACATCGTAGCCAAGTATAGGGCTTTGAACAGAGGTGCAACCACCGCGTAGGTATAAGGTAGAGGAATCGTCACTCCATAGCGACTTCCGTGTTGTTCCTCTATTTCACGTCCACTCACAGACAGCCAATAATCCGAGTCGGATGTGCCTAGTTGCAAGCGGCTGCCGTACTCACGCACGTAGATCAGCAGATCGACGCTTGAAATGTATAGCACCCTCGCCACGCACACCTTCTCTCAGTATTACGGTCCGCGCAGCTTACAAAGGTCTTGGTACATAGCAGCAGCATATGGCAGAGTCCACACTCCAGGTGCTGCTCCGCGGTCTCTCTCTCTCGAAAATAAGACTCCATGAGGCTTGCTTGGAACCCAGATGGTATTATGTCTGGTTCCTCGCTGCTTCTTTTATTCTAACCAAGCTGTTAGAAAGAGGTTACGAAGATCGGCCGGTTCAATCGGGCCCTAGCATGCGATCCCCGAGACGAGCAGGGACAAGGACATGGCCAGCGGTGCCGCGGGCTCTTATCTCTTAGAAACCAATACGAAATATCGCAATCAGTGATCTCCGGTAAGCAGGACACCAGTATCCGTTGTCTACAGTTGCCCATTTGAATATTCGGGCGATCACCAATGACGCGCGTCGGAAAACAGCCCACAAGCCAAAGTACCCTCGCGTGCGCCATTCCGTTCGGTACATATACGACTATGTTGCAAACGGAACTGTTGCATTCTTGCTCGACCTACCCCTATTCTCTCACCCCAGCATGTCTCAGGAAAAACTCGTCGTCGTCACAGGAGCCACTGGCCAGTACGTGGGGTTGTTCCTGGAGGTCGCTCCTCACTAACCATAGTCTACTCCATCAGACAGGGAAGCTCGGTGGTGGACTGGCTGCTCAAAGAGCCCGCTGGCAGGTTCAAGATTCGAGGTGTCACAAGAAGGAAAGACTCCGAAGCCTCCAGAAAGCTCGCATCCAAGGGAGTTGAAGTCGTTCAAGCAGACCTGAGCAATCTCAAGGAGACAGCTGTCGCATTCCAGGGAGCATGGGGGGTCTTTGGCCTCACGCAGTTTTATGAAAATGGATACGAGGGAGAGCAGCTACACGGCAAGAACATCGTCGAAGCTGCCAAAGCGAACGACGTAAGCATCTCGTTTGGTCGACTGTCGAGGGTCGCGAAGGGGAGTGCAAGGCAATCAGTTGGCGGTCGAAAGCGATCATTGAGGATCGTGTCATCGCGTCGGGGATCCCATACACATTTGTGTACATCCCGATGTACTACGAGAACTTCTGGACCAGCTTCTTTGCGCCTTCGTACGATCAGGACAAGGGCTTCAACTGGAGTGTGGGATTCCTTCCCGATGTTCCCATCTTCGCATTCTCGGTTGAGGATCTGGGCGCGTGGGTCGTTCCTGCGTTTAGGGACCCAGAAGCTTTTGCAGGTCAGTCGCCGCCGAGACACGTTCACGCCGCTGGCAACTAACCTGTCTCAAGGTCAGAAGATCAAGATCGTTGTTGAATATCTCACCCTTCGTGATCTTGCCACTCAGTTCAGCGAAGCTCATGGCGAGAGGGCAGTCCTTGCGCTCGAACTCACACCTGAGCAGTTCGAAGCTTCTCGTCATGCCGATCATCCTGCGGCAGAACTGATGTATTTGTCTTGGGAGTTTGTCAGGGCGTGCAGGCCCAGAGAGTGGTGTTCGAGTAAGTCATCATCTGCTGGCCTGAATGAAGACGCTAAGAATCTCTCCAATAGGACAAAGACCAGACCCTTCGCATTCACCCCAGGCGCAAAATCCTACAAAGACTGGGTGAAGGACAGCCCCTTGGGTCTTGAAGTTGATGTCGCAGCTCAAGACACCAAAGGACTCAAGTCCCTAGTCGATTGTTTTGTCGTATAGCAAAGTCAATAATACCGCGGGTTGAGCATTATGGCATCTTGAGTGTTGAGTTTTAAGCCCTTCTGCTTAGGCTCCAAGGCTAAATTTAAAACCCCAAATTTGGAGAATTTGTATTGCTCGTGTGAGACTTGGTACCCATGGTCCCTGAAGCCCCTGTGTCGTCGCGCATGACATCATGGCTCTGGTTGTCCTCTGAAGCACTCTTCCTTCCTTCACCAGGAGTGCTGTTCCAGACGTTCCACCACCACCTCTAAGTCAGTCCCTTGTACCCCTTTTTTATTTGCTTCGTCTGTTTATCCCTGATCTGCGAGTTCATCTAGTGCCCGCATTCCTTTCTTTCTTGTCGCTTTGCTTGTCTTGGGGCACGATCAACATTTCGTGTATTAATACATCACCGAGACACTCCCCAGCTCGTTTTTCCAATCAGTGTTTTTCAAGAGTATAGAGCTTTTCAGGTCAAACACTCTGTGGGCTATAGACATTGCGGTTCGACTCAGTGCACCCCCAAAAGCTCTTTGGAACAACGCATCGGAAGACATCAAGAATTTGCTGTGATAGGATACAGGGGTGACAAAAAAAGCTAATTATCTAGTGGTACGACGAGGAGGAAGGGTACGAGGTAGCGCCCCCGACATCCTCAGGCCGGCCAAGTCACCATCAGGGATATGATGGATGAATTGGGGCAGGATTAGTGGTCTTCCTACGCCCAATAACTTGCGTCATGTCCTCCGCTTGTGGATCCTGTATTCCCTCAAACAGGGCCATCAAGATGCTTTCCATGCCCCATACCTCCCCCGGATTTCTGCCTTGGATCAAGTAGGATAGAGCGGGGCTCTTGTTCTCGTCCCATCCCGCCCTTGCAAAACGAATGAGGTTCTTCGCTTCGTCCACGACGATACGCTCGCTCAGCGTCTGCACAGTCTCTAAACCGCGCTGCCAATAGTGCCTTCCTTTCTCATCCGGGGGCCCTTTCAAGAGCCTGCTCTTCCACTCGGCCAAATGGTCACGAAGGATGGATTCTTGACGAAGGACGGGCAGGCGAGGCTTCTCCTTGCTAAAAGCGTCGATGGCCCGGTTGTAGGCGATGGCACCTGCGAAAAAGGTGCACGTCTTGCCTACGGTGTCGTCGACGAAACGGTTGAAGAACGCGATACCATCGTCATGGGCCTGAACAGCATACTGAGACCTGCTCTTCGTTGTCGTGTGAGAGCCAGAATGAGCGGCCTTGCCATTCGCGACTGGTATGCTATTGGTACCTTTTCGTTAGGCGATATCATATATTGGCGGATATGAAAAGACGCACTCGGAAAGGGACTGCGTGGTCAAAGCATTATCCAGGCGTTTGCTGCCTTCGGCGTCTGGAAGACCTTTGTGCTCGCCACCGGCATGGACAGGATCCTTGGATGTTGGCAAAGCGGCGCATGGGTTCGGAAACAACTGGGGGAGGTCCTCAACCATGGTGGACTGCAGGAAGTAAAGCGACGCTGGAGATGAGTTCAATTGCCTTGAGCTTATGTAGTACGAGCGCTTGAGGAGCGACGGTGATCAAATCCGACCTAAAACGGAAGCTCCTCGGCCAAATAGGGATCGATGATCCCTCGGCCTCGTGGCTCAGGGCCTTCGAACTTTTTCAGGTAATGACTTCAGCAAGAGTACTTCCAAACCTAGTGCTGCCCAGATCTGAGCTCCAGTTGGCTGATATACCCATCTGGTCGAGCAGTTTCCTTTCTAGTCAAGGCAGTACCATCGCTTCTTTTGAAGCACCGTTCAAGTTCCAGCTAGCTTCAAGTCATGTCACACAGGACGACTTGCTATCAGAGCAATTACGAAGCTCTGAGAGAGTCGTGGTGCCGGCTGACAATCCAGGTTTTATTGGAGTGAATCAGTCGACGATCCTTCTTCGCTGTCCCCGAGCTGCATGACGCTAATTGGAAGAGCTGGATGTGTTCTCACACCTCTAAAGAACTTATTTGCATTCAGACTCAGCCCTTTCTAGCTATTGAGGAAGCAATTTATCTGATCGCGACACACCAGAAGCGAGCCTAGCTAGAGTCCTGTGTGACGACGTTTGTAAATGCCAAATGCAATTGCGCGTCCTATGGGATTGTCTTTGGCGGCGTGTTTGACCCCACTGGAGACGGAATTCTGGCACGGAGCAACACCTTAATCAAAGGGATCGGGCATTCCTACAATAAGATCCGACTCTCTAAGCGGAATGTACACCAGTGTGGTCATACGCGGGTGGAGGGAGATCTCGATGATGATGGGGCTGTGTAATCTCGTTCCCTGTATCGAGGACCACTCCAGAGCTCTTCGCAATCTGGTGGACAGGAGGTCCATCAGGAGAACCGTTAAGGCCCAGGTCACTTCGACTACCAAACTCGCTGAATCCTGTATCGTTCACTGGCGCCGCAAGAAAGATACTTGCCCTAGCTCTTCTCTTTCGCCTCCTAATCTGCAGCAGCAGCACTATGCCTACAAGCAACAAGGCTGCCACAACAGAAACCGCAATAGCGGCGACAGAGCCTGTGGACATTTGCGCCGAGGTAGGTGCTGGAGGAGCTTTTGCAGACTCTGTTTGAAGAGCGGTGCCGTCTGCAGACTCAGAGATGGTGACGACCCGGTCTTGAGGAAGTATTTTGGTGACAATCCTTCCATCGGTTAAGGTATCAAGCGCACTGCTGGGTGCTGATGGGCTTGCCGCGTTGACCGAAGATCCGGGCTCAGAAGGTTGAGGAGGAACAGAAGTTGGTGAGGAGCTTGAAAGAGGGGGTAACGGTAACTGCTCGGAGAAAGGGAGGAGTTGCGGATGGACTTGAGCTAGGCTGTGTGGTAACGGGACTAAAGTGTGTTGCAGCCCGAAGTCAGTAACACGAGTTATGGGATTAGATTGATGTGAACCACTCACGGCTGGGGAATCCCTGTCGAGCCATTCGTGCTTCCCATTGAATTCCATCGAACCTAAGCGGTAACGGATCTCCAAACTCAGGTCTACCTGGTAGACGACAACAAGCTCGTGTACTCGCAAAGGGTCAGTCCATCTCTAATAATGAGCGGCGTGTTATTCCTGCAAGTCGACTCGCTTCTGCACGTGTCTGGGATTCGATGATTTCGCCATCGAGCCTGATGGAAAGGTCAACAACACTGTTCTTGTCTCCCGTCTACGGGTGGAAGTGAGATGAAGAATCGAACGCCAGTGCCTAGATTATTGGAGAAGGGGTAAACGACACTTCCTAAATAATCCGAATCAAGGGAGTCGAAGGCTGACCTTGGAATCGTAGAGTGGCAGAAGCGCCTCGCTGTGTCGTGACATGTGCTGTTGCGCCAAATTCACCGGGCTTCCAAGGGGAAACAACAGACCAGTCGCCCGAGTAGAGAATGCGAGAATCATCGTCCTCGGCGAAGATACTCTTGGACGCGGCCTGTGTTGCCATAGCTTGGAAGTACAATTATACGGAAGCGAAAGATGAAATGAATGTCAAGTGTAAGGAGCGAAGAGCAGCTGGTTTGTAAATAAGGTTCAGAAGGCAAAAAGGTAGAAGCAGACCCAAGACGCTGGGCCGCTCGAACGAGATAGGGATTGGAGAGGAAAGCAATCAGACTTGAAGGAGGGGAATTGAGTTTTACGAGCCAAATTCAAACCCTGCTCTATCCAATGTGCCGGGTTCGCAAGACGACCGACGCCATGGGCGCCCTTTTGGCGCCCACAGTGGCGGTGGGCGGTAAAACAGGGAGATCTGATCGAGAGTGGTCCACGAGATTCGGAAGCCTGGGTTTGTTTATGCTGGCCAAGCGTCTCGCTCCGAGAACACTACCGCTAACCCTTGACGATAGTCAGCTGGTCATAGTAAATCCAGTGAATGTCGATGCCAATTCACAAGGTGAGTGCATGTAGAGGATCTTGTCTCTTGTTACCCACCGTACTAATGAAGGGAAGGATCACCATGCTTGTCGGGATGTGGGCGCGATGTCTCCGTCAATCAATTCGGAAAGTCCTAGTATCCCACTAGACGAAACTTGAAGAAACGCGCTAGCGAGCGCTGAGGATGGTGTGTTTCCCCACGCGTTCACATGTGGGGTGGAAGCAAAGTACACACCCGGCGCGTCACTGGCCCCAGCGGCTTTCGCAGATGATTTGCCGCGTTTATGCTCCACAGCCACCAATAGTCTATCATTGTCAATAGCGGGGCAAGACAAGACACCAAGGGCTCGAAATGTGAGTGACTGAGTCCCAAAGCAGAAACATCTACCCACCCGCGCTCTGCAAACTCCTTGAGTAGATCCCTGGTGGTCTCCTCCTTCGAGCGATATATGAGACCCAAGACCTCCTTCTCTTTGGCTGGGTCGAAGCTGGAGCGATACACCTTCGGGAGATCGGGATAGCCTTCAAAGACAGCCTTTCCACTGAGGAACAAAGGAGCGAGTTTGGATGCCAACTCCACTATGGGTTTACGAAAGTGGTTAGCCCCTTACTCTCAGAAGCGTGTTCCGGGCTCACATACCCATTCTTGCCAGATGAACTCCCCAGCAGAAATGATTATACGTTGACCTTTTGCTTCCCCCTTCTCAAGGGCCAAAACATGTCCTTCTGCCAAGTCACGGACGTCCACCCAGGACATGCCAGAAGCCAGCCTCTCTTTGGGTTTAGGGCCTTCAGAAAGGACCTGTTGCCAGTAGATTTGCATGGACGCGTTAAGGCCGTCCTTAGAGGAGAGCTCCTGGATTGAGGGCTAGATAGGGTTACGATGTCAGTTATAGACTGCTTTCTACAATTGAAATAGAGAGCAATTACCCCGAAGACCTGTTGAGTAGCGGAGATGAGCAACTCCTGCCGGTGAACCATAGAATGTGCGTCGCTTACCAGAGGAGGGTGGATAGCCACCAGGTCCCAGCTAATTTGATCTTTGTTCTTCTCGACAAGGTCCCAGGCAGCTAGGGCGCTCTCGCTGAGCTAGACAGACATTGCAGGAGCAGATATCACGTACCTTTCTCGGCTAGGGTCTTTGAGGCACAGTATACGATGCCTGGATGAGCAACTTCTTCCCTTTTCTTCAGCTTGCTTGATCGCTTCGTCGTTCCAGTCCTTCTCTGAGAATGTCCCTTCAGCAGGGGGTAAACTCGTTATCGCGACGATACTTGAGGTGATGACAACTCTCTTGATACCAGACCTGGTAAGCATTCGTAAGGACATTGGCTCCTCTGAAATTTCCGTGAGGTCACTACCCCAGCATTGACTCGGAGGCGCTCTTAAGAACGTTGACGGTTCCGTTGACTGCTGGTTCTATGACATCTGAAAGAGCTGTTAACGGGGTACTGAGCAATCAGAGTCATAGAATGCTACTTACCACGAGGGTTGTTGGTCGTCAAGGTCGCAGGTGAAGCGGTATGGATAATCGCATCGACCCCCTTCGCGGCTTCATCGAAAGCCCCCTCCTGCTCAACCAATAGTTGGTGAGTGTATGCACCCCTATTGTAAACAACAAAGAGCACCTTCTCAATGTCAGGAATATACACGATTTCCAGTTTATCCCCATACGGCTTGAAATACTCCTGCAAGTACTTTCCTTTGCTTGTTGCTCGGCAGCAGCTCTGACGGGATATCCTTTCTCGAGGAGCTTCTGGACGACCCAGATGGCGATGTAGCCATTGGCCCCCGTGACTAGGACTTTGTCGCCTTGTAGAGATGGTGGGCATTTCGAAATGGAAGATAGGAGAGATGGATAACCTTCTGTTGTCCTTCAACCTGCAGCTCGAGGCCTTATTTCTATAGCCTCGATGGTAAGTCGTCATGAGCTTACTACCCATAGTAGCTGGCGCTTACTTGATAAAGCTACCGCATTACTACGCCCCCTTACTAACCTCTGCATTGGATTTCTTCACGTCAAATATCCCTGACACTTTTGCTGAAGGGAGGGTTGATATCGACCATTTTGATTCACGGATTACGCGAATTGGAAGCTAACAATCACAGAAAACATGAAGGTCTGATACCGACGTGGGTACAGCAGTCCCAAAGAGTTCTTCCATCCCCGGCTTAGTGAGAGATATGCTGAGAAATCAATTGAGAGGCGTCCCAATGCCTTCAAATGTATTGCTTATAACGACGGATGGGCCATCCGTGAGTGCAACGAATCAGTTTCATCCCGTCGTACACGAGACCGAGAGGCCCATTAATTCGAAAGCATGTTGGCGAACAAGCGAGAAGACGATAGTGGACAATGGAAACACAAAGGTCGCGGAGGATGTGGGAATTAGAATTGGTTGATAGCAAATGAGAATTGCTAGCGATAAGTGGAAAGGTGTGAGAATTTGGGAAGGGAGGTAGGGAGCCCAGACCGAGAGATAAGATGGACGCCAGGAAATTCTGGCAGAGATCTGACCGACGATGAGTCAAATTTTCAAACGTCGACCAGGAGGAGGATGGCGGCAAAAGGCAAAGAATTAAAATTGACCACACATCGTCAATAGGCGCGTGCTTACGTAACGTATGACGCAGAGGGATCTTGAAATAAGAGTGGAACAGAAGCCGAAAGCCATGGTTGAAGCTGAAGTCAAGTAAAGAAAGAGATGGAAAGTTGAATATTGAAACCATGGCAAGGTCTTGAATCCGCAGTATTCGTCTCCTCAAATTCACCGTCGTGCAGCTCGCATCATGTCACACAGAATGCGAAGAGGTGCTCCCTTTTGTAGTGAGTTCTTTGGCGCATTCTAAGACGAGACTCTTTCCTTCAGACGCACCGGATAGCGAGTTGACTCTGAATCGGAGGTGCTGTTATGCAATCTATTATCTAGATCGCCGGTGCATTGCTATTACGATCATCATATGCAGGCGGGGGGAGGTCCATACCATGTGCCCCCGCCGCTGCTCTACGCGAATCCGCCGTGAGTGTTACTGCAGACTTCTCAGATCTGTGTCCTGTGGCCGGATAGCCGGCGTTCGAAGACGGCATAGACTCTGACGACGGAGAATACGAGTGCGCAGTGAAAGGGTAGATGATGGGGGGTGGCAGATCTGTGATACGCTTCTTGTGCCTCCGCGTCAGCTATAACACGGGTTTTGTTTTTCCTGGCCTTTCTTCTCCTCCTGGCGAGGACCAGCACAAGAAGCCCCACTAATGACAAGAGAGAGAGGATGGCAACCACAATTCCAATGATAGACCCTGTCGAGAGCTGGGCCGCGCTCAGTGGTGGGGGTAGCGTCCGCTCCTGTCTGAACTGTGATGCCTCCAGTCGAGTCGGTGGAGTGTGACAACTCGGTCTTGAGGCAGAACCTTGGTGATTGGTCCTTTCTTGGGATATCGTGGAACCAGCTTCTGTGAACTCGCTGACCACGGAGGATGTCTGCAGTACTTTCCGAGTCTTGCGACGAAATGGGCGGAGTCACTGGACACCTGAGGCTCGATTAGGGGAGCTGTGGGAGACGGGGAGAAGAGTTGGGGAGGAGGTGTGGTCGTGCTGGGCCCTGGTTCCGGTGATGGAGAGGGGGTTGAGGCTAGGGTGGAGGAGTCGGTGGGGCTGGCCTGAGCACTGCATACCAGATCGACTAGTCAGCAAGGGATAGTCTGCAAGAGCAAAGGTCGGCGTACTTACGGACAAACATCCGCAGAAGCAGCTGGGATTCTCCACTCAATTCCGTCGAGCCGCAAAGGCGCTGGATCCCCGAATCCGGGTGCACCGCGGTTGGTAATGACGAGCTCATGCACACGAGATGGGTCAAGATCCTGACGGCTAAACGGTGTCTTTCCAATAGCTTATCAGTGCTTGGTGCGTCTTCTTGGTAGCTGATAACCTCGTCGTCAAGTTTAATAATGAGGTCGACGCGAGCCTGCCTGCTGCCGGTTACAGGAGGCAGAGTGATGTAAAATAGGACACCGATTCCTGAGGCGAGAATGAGCGGCTGTTTGTGGAGATATCTCGAGAGACTAACCTTGGAATCGGAAAGTAGCTGAAGCCCCTTGCTGCGTCGTGACGTGTGCAGTATTGCCATATTCGAGAGGTTTAATTGGTGAGACCGTAGACCAGTCGCCCGAGTAGATGATCCGTGGATTGTCATCTTCAGCAAAGAGCTTCTTGACATTGGCGGGGGTAGACATTTCGTCAGAGGATTATGTTGGAAGTAAATAGAGGATTTGAGAGCCGAGGATTGTAAGTTTAAGAAGAGAGGACCAAAGAGCGTGAGGTGGGTCGTGAAGACGTGAGAGGTGAAATGGCTCTGAGTTATACAGAGAAATGGGACGTTATGCAGACCGTGACAATCAACACGCCCAGCCAGCTAGGGACGGGAGAGGGCGAAGAGGGCAGAGGAAATGCGAAATATAATTTTGACCAAGCAACGGACAGTTACCTCTTATTTGCTGAAGAAACAAAGCAACCTGGTGTATGCCGCGATGGTGGGACCCACAATGATGGGGGGTGGCGAGTCCACCAAAAAATACAAGGTAAAGGATCTTTGCTGGAACTCCGCCTGGCAACCCAAGTCCGTGTAGCTCAATCGTCCTGCTGCTGCTGGGGATTGTTGAGGAAATACTTAACCTCGGTCGGCGACTTTTGAGTATATACGAGAAGGGTGGGGTGGTATTAAATTAAAAAATGGTATTAGGAACAATAAAGGTGTGATTGCGAAGAAAAAGGTGGTGTTGGATAAAAAGGTGGTATCGAGTGAACAACGGTTGGGATGGCGGATCAGTGGTTGCACCTGACATCACCGTGACTGCTTGCCGTTCGACCCACATGCTGGTCGTTTGCCCTGGTACCACTCGACGGAGCACTCGCGAGAAGAAGCAGTCCAGCTTCGCACTCCCAACAGCCCCTGTAGACTCAGAGGCGAAGGGAGATTCATCCAAGAGGCACCTCACCCCCTTACACTCCGCCTATTTATAAATTCTCCTAATTTTCTGCAAAGGCCCGGTACGAGTGGGGTATCTTGGGGCCAAAAAAGCGATCGTTGGACTAGAAAAATAGGGGCTTATTAGGAAGCGCTGTGCCATGTGTGGAAGTCTACGAATTTTAATTGTGTAGAGTATCTCTATGGTGCCAATCAGAAGGTAATTAGACGTTCTGAGAGCAAATATAAACTGTGATTTGGCGATATAAGCAAAGGGGACAGGGACAACGACGAGGAGCTACGTCCGGTTGCCTCGGACTAACGGCTACGCCTGGACCAGTGCTAATCAAAGCACCCCTGAAATCCTCGTCAATCTCTGAGGGGAGCATTCGCATTTTTTAGTCCCCCGACCTTGAGATGGATTAAACGGGCTGCCTCTACACATGGAACCATAGCCCGGGAGCACTTTACAGGGAGTGATACAATACTGAATACCAACCTTTTTATTCCAACGCCACCTTTTTCTTTCGAATCACATCTTTTTTCTTTGCCAATTGCACCTTTTTATTCCGCAATCGCGTTTTTTATTTTAATACCACCCCACCTTTCTCGTTATCTCCCGCGACTTTTCCTTTCTTTTTCTTTTTGGTGGTGACACTGTTGCCCTGCCAGTGAGGAAGCCATACGGACAATGCAAGCGTCGGCATCACTGCATCGTGCCACAAGCTCTTTGGGCGTTGACCGTGGTAGGGATCGCTACTCCCACAGACCAGAGAGGTGGCACATCACACCTACCAAACTTGAGGAAGCGCCCGTGCAACTTGCAGGGACACATCTACCTGGGTTGATGTCAGACTTCTGCACGCACTATCGCTGAGAGACACATGGCTTGCCGAAGTCCTCCTTTGCTTTGAGAGTGGTCAATCAACGTTCCCGATAGCTCGTTAACCAAAAACATAGGCCGGCCAAGGGACCCTGACGTCCAGTTCGATTACCCAACAAAGGGAGAGAGAACACGAAACCAATGGATTACAACGTCCCAACAGACAAGCGGCTCGAAGAGCATGAATGGAGTCTAGATATACAAAATGCAATGCAGCAGGGGTAGTATCGATGCAAAGGGAGAGAAGAAATACAAGTGTCATCGCCAGGGTCGTTGAAGGTCATGGGTCAACACGATGACGAGTGGAGTTCGCCGGTATGTGAGGGGGAATGCAAGCCAGGGTATATGCGAGCGGGTGAAGAACGAGAAGGTCAAAGGGAGATGGCGCTTATTGGTGGGTGAAGGGTAGGAGGAGCGGTGGGTGGTGGAAGAAGACTTGAAGCAATCGAAAGCGAGAACCAAGGATACATGAAATGAAAGTGGGAGGGAAAAGAAACCGTTGAGGTTCCTGTTGCAACCGTTGAAGGTTGGATTTATCCCTGCATCGAATGTCGAAGATTTACATCGACTTGTTGCCCTTCTTCTGCTCAGCAGCTCGTTTCGAGTAGATCAATGTCTGTAAAGGGACCCTCGTAGCGGAGAGCGATCTGATAGACAAAGTAGACAAAGGCGCTGATAGCTAGGCCAGCGGGGCGTTCGAGCATAGAGGTTTCAAAGCCTTGTCAGCCACGCACAGCAAGAGCTGTAGGGTGGAGCGCGTACCAGAGAGAAGTGGCAATGAAGCTCATGGTGCTTCCGACATACATGGGGTCGTTGAGAACGTTTGAAAGGGAAACTATGCAGGGTGTAATGTCAGTTCAATTAACCCCTTCAGCTCATTCCGCAGACGACGGACATACCCAGTCACACGGTGGTCCATGAGGATACCGAAGTAATCCCCAAGGAAGGTACCCGTAATACCAAGCTGCCATGTGGAGGTGATCACGAACAGCTGGCCAAGGCCACCAAGAACCAGTGCAATCTTGCTAGCGTATTCGTAGGGGATGATAGGGACTTGGGGTTGCTCGTCATGGCCTGGTGGAAACCTGCATTGATATTGGTCAACACCAGCTGAATGACTAGAGCCGCAAGGAATATAGCAGCTCAGGGAACGGACGTACAGGAAGTCCCGCAGGATACCAAACGAGAAGATCATGACCGCCAAAAAAGTAGCAAGCCATACCGTGCGTTACCAACCAAAGGCACGCGTAATCGTCTTGTTCTTATATTCTATAATGCCTCTAGTTAGTACGAGGCTTGTATGATCATTCTGGGACTCAGGACGCACCGTTCCTGGCGACAATATTCCATGCCGTAGGGTTAAAGATAATGGCTCCCAACGAAAGCAACAGCGAGCTCTTGCTGAAGTCGACAAGGGAGTCGAACGTAGCACCAGTGTCTATCGAAATAAAGGTCATTTTCTAAGGAATCTAAACCGAGAACCAGAGGAGGAAGGGAGCGCGGATGAGAGTGACGAAGCAAAGGTAACACGTTGGAATTTCACGAGTTGATTCCCGCCCACGTCAGACCCACATGGGGATAACGGGGAACCATCCCTGTTAATTTCGTCATAAACCAGAGCAGCAAGCGCCCAGCTCTGTTGCTCAAAGATGTGTGGATTATGACAAAGGACAGGATTAGCTACGGAGGTAGATACAACATACAGCGAGTGAAGAGCGAAGGTTCCAAAGATAATTGTCCGGATAAAATAGAGATCACAATCTCTTCAAAGCCTTCTTCCTCTTCTCAGCATTCGTCGGTGCACTTCCCGTTGCTGAACGCTTGACTGCCTTGGAACCGTTCGCGTTCGAGACCCCAGCAGATCCTGGTGCCATGCCCATGCCCAGACCCACACCTGCCTGCTTCCTGCAGCCACGTTTGCATCAGCAGTCCTAGGGGTGACGAGACGGGTGTCGTTCTTGCTTCAAGGCTTTCTCAACCGAGGGCGCGGATTTCAGGCCAAGACTCTGCTGAGGTCCCGGGGACCCGGCTTGCGTGACGTAGGTGGCCGTGAAGATGTAGGTGTTGATGCAGGAGGTGGAAGATGCGGAGGCTGTTTTAGAAGTTGTGGGGGCAGGAAGGTTGGTGACTGCGTCAGCCGTCGATGGTTTTGCAGGTTGATTCTGGCTCTGAGGCTGAGGGTGTCTCGAACTCGACTGGCTTGGTACGTGGTGTGGCATGGACGCTAGTAATGAGCTTTGCTCGCGAACAATAGCTCTTGTAGTCCTCCATAAACATCTTTCCTGCTTCCTCGTCCAACGCTGACTCAGGGTTGGATAAATGAGCAGGCATTTGACGGTGACAAGAATGTGCTGGATGCCATATGTTGATTTCCAGTCCTTCTTCAGGGTGTTCACGCAGATCTCCCCTGCCGGGCCCACATTTGGATGGAAGAGTTTGGTAGAGAACCAACCTAGATTTGAAAGCGGATTAGAAACCAGACTTGAAATCGCAGGCTCAAGCAACTCACATTTAGGAGGTGCAGCAGGGAACTCTTCCGTGAACACGAATCGAACTTTGAAGTATCCGCCGGCGTATGGCGTCTCCTCTGCGTAGCAAAGTCAGTCAGCGATTCCACGCTCGATCAATACCAGGTCAAGAGTCAAGTTCCGCCGCCTGGTTGCAGTTGAAAGGGTTTAAAGACTCCTTTTGCAAGGGCAGTTTCACGAGGAATCCGAGACCTGGAAATAGGCTCACCTGGTCCGGCGATAATCCCTGTCACGTCCAACATATCATCCTCATTGACCTGTAGACGGATCCCCCTCAGGTGGACTGTTTCTCATTTGGTTGATTTCGCGCATAAGCTTCTTCGTGGCTGCTGCTGACGGAGGCTAATTAAGACCGACCGAGGCTCTATTAATTTTAAAATCCCGTAGATTCACTCATTCCGCTTACCATGGTTGTATTCGACGCGTTACAAACGGTTCACAGCAAGATGCAGAATAGGAGATGGTGGCGGTAAGAAGTCAACGCGTTCTAGCTGGAGCCGGCGTTGGCAGAATTCCGGCATCAACAGCTCACGTGACAGTTTAGACGCCCAGCCTTCGGGTACCACCGAGGTCTGTTCTGGCGATGGTGTGTCCTCTGCTTTCAACTCAAAGCCATTATGGTGGGATAGATTCTCGATGTTCTTCATGTTACGAGTCAAAGTTTTTTCAGAAAATGTAGCATCGATGGCTACTCAGCCTTACACCTACTGTCTGAAAGACACCGGTAAACTGTACGGACACCGTAGGCAGGAGCTTGGATTGGAAAGACGATTTGGTTTAATTTGGGCAAATTGTAATGCTCGTACAAATTTCTGACCATGGTGACCGGTAAATGATTATTCTCAGATTGTACGGTCGACGGATCTGTGGACATTTGTGGTCAACGTCGAACAAAGCCGTCGTAAAGCGGTTCGCTTTGTGCCAATGTGGCCTTAGAAGCATTTTCTGCATGGCCGCTGCTGGCAATACCATTGTCCTTGTGAATAGTATCTCGAGCTGGGCCACATATCAAAATAGGGGCTAATCGCGATCACGGGACAAAATGCCATCAGACCATGCAGAATGCATTCGACGCGGCCACAACTTGACTTTGAACCACATTGACCGTTTTACATTGTCCTTGAAGAGGCTAGTATATAAGAAATTATTCTAAAGTATGTCGTCTCTCTTCACCCGAATATCGACCGCTTCTCATCGCCAACATGGCAGACCCGTCTCCCGAGCGTGCTCAGACCCCGGCTCCTTTCGTCGCCACTTGTCTAACATCGATTCCAGAGGGACCTCCTGAGACCCCTTCCCGAACCAAGGAAAACCAAGGATCACCTTATCCTGCCACTCCCCCAGTCCAAAATACTGCCTCGAGTCTGCCCTAGCCTCAGTCACATCCATCAACAGTACGCCCCACATGCTTCGTAACATCCAGACCGCGAGCGGCGGTTAAAATGGCAGTGATGGAACAGCGAACGGTGTTGAAAGCGGAAACTGAGCACTGACACTGTCGCTGCCGATAAGAAATTCGTTCAAGATGTCCTTAAGCAGAGAGGTGTCTTCCCCACTCTCGCTGCCATTAAGAAGTACCTTGATATATCCAGCCTGTTCGACAAGACTTCGCAGCGGTGGCACAAGGTTCCCCAGGCACCGAAAGCTGAGAGCGAACTCTACGAGCCCTTTGGCCACATCTTCGACGAGATTATCCACTACTTCAAGCTGGGCTCTGAGGAACTTGGAAGCCGTATGCCTCACCGATGTGTGAGCCGAAAGCTGGATCACTCTGAGTTCGAAGAGACGACCAACCAAAGCTCCCCGACTTTGTTGTCACTGGATTCGACGAACGCTTTTCTCGGATCCTTGAGAACAAGAACGAGCCCGAGTATGCGGCCACTGTCTCTGTCTCGAGGCCAAGCTCGATAAACACCTCCACACCGGTCGAGGATCATCACGCGCAGATGGGCGTGTATACAAGGTGAGCACCATCTTTAAACAGTTTTTGAAACGCATTCTGACCCTGTTCATAGGCAAATCTTTAACGCTCAGGCTAATCGGAACTTTGTTCGATCTGCCGTGTTCAGCGAACATCGCGTTAGCTTGCTCCATTTCGACCGAAGTGGACTCAAGCACTCTGAGCTGTTTGACATCCACGAACACGCCGTCGACTTTGTGAGGATCGTCCTAGGCCTCGTCTATCCTGCTCCCAAAGTCCTTGGGTTTGATGAAACCATCACCTTCGAGTGGGTGGACAATGAGGATGGACGGCCCGAGAGGTGTGGTTTTGTGAACACCTTTGACGGCAATGGTAATCGAAAGAAGTTCAGGATCAAAGGACTCGCCCCCCTCCTTCCAACGTCGAGATCTCACTGGCAGGGGGACCACTTGCTGGGATATCATTGCTATCGACGACGATGGCAACGAGGTCGTCTACCTGATGAAGGAGTCCTGGCGTACCGAGACCCGCCCTGCCGAGCAGACCTTTTTGGAAATTGCCAAAGGGCTTGAGGGCGTTGGCCAGATAATCTCTTGGGAGGAGCTTGTTCACACCGCCGAACTGCGTGGATTGAATGCCCGGAACGATGTTGGGTTCAACAACCGGGTCAAGTGCCGTACGGTCCTGGAGAAGTATGGAGGTCCTGTTCACGAATTCCAAACCGAGCTGGAGCTCTTCTGTGCCTTTAAAGACGCGATCAGAGGTGAGTATGAGATCCTCGTAATGCACTTGATGCTAATGGATCGTTCTACTTGCAGGACATCGGGCCCTTCTTCATCGAAAGGTTCTCCATCGAGACGTCAGTATCAACAACATTCTTCTCGGCAAACCGAATGCTTCGGAAGGTTGGCGGGGCGTCCTAATCGATCTTGATATGGCCATAATGATTGACCGAGACCCCAAGTCCATCGCGGCTGATATCAGAACGGTGAGATCAACGACTCGGTTCCCAGAAATTTGACTAACTTTGCTCTTAGGGGACCCGCATGTTTCAATCTATGAACGTTTTAAGGTCACATAAAGCACCACCGAGACAGTGCGGCACGACTACTGCGATGACCTGGAATCATTCTTTTACGTCTTTGGCTACATCCTCTTTACCTTCGCCTCTCCAGGCAAACAGAAGGCGATACCCGAAACCTTGGAACAATGGGACGCCGATAAGCCCTACGTCTCGCTGACCTCAAAGTTGGCATTTGTTACTTCCGATGCCGAACGACATCTCATGGAAGATGTCTCTCCGTGGTGGAGCTCAACTGCTCGCTCGCTCTTCCTAAAATTCCAGCGGTTCATCAAGGAGCTGGTGGACTCTAGAAGAGAAAGACAATTCGCTCAGCGGAGCTCGAGCGAACGGCCACTACGACGAGTTGGATGCAATCTTCCAGACTGCTATCGACGACGCCTCGAATCTATGCAACACAAACCAGTCACCTGGAGAGAACGCGGTTCCGGGGCCCTCGATTGGCGCGACAGTGCCACCTCAAGCCGCTGCTTCGATGGCCACCGGCAAGGCAGCCAAATTGAAGAAACCCCAGGCGGGCTAGGCAAAGGACGAAGTCTGCGCCAGCAGGACCTACTGCGCCACCTACAGCGACAAAGGTTCCAAGGCCTGGTAAGGATGGAAGAACGAGAGCCGCTTCAATGGTAAAACGTGCTTCGCAGGATCTAGACCCTGCGGATGAGCGTGCTCCCAAGAGACGAAGGTCGGGGGGTGTGCGCTGAACGTTCGGCGATCTTGGTATCTTGGTTCCGTTCTCGCCCTCGCCTTACATACAGTCGCGCCGTCCCTCTCAGGCTCCTTTACTATGTTCGTCATCTGTCAGTTCTGTGTAATGTTGATGAGCTCCTTTTATTCTAACCACTACAATCGTAATACTCCCCCAATTCTCCTTCACTTGGCTTCTTCTTTTGGCCTCTGCAAGCCACTGGTTGTATAAAGCATATCGGGAGCAATCGTCGAGGGGACGTGTTGGATCAAGAGTCCAAGCTGTTGGCATCTACCTTCCGTAAACCTCCTCGACGCAAAACGTTACGGCCGCAATTGGGGCATTGAAGCTTGTCACCTCCCCACGCTGACGCCGCCGGCGAGGGTCAGTTCAGTGCGTTACTACTATATGACCACTATCATGTATCCAAGACTAACGAACCATTTATGGGCCTAGCTCACAGTATTCTGAACACCAGCTCTGGGCAGAGACGCTCTAATGACCCACCATCCGGCTGGAATGGGTATCTTATCGGATGACGTCCTGCGACCAGATATTCCACCACTGCATTTTCAGCCAATGTTTTCTTGTCAAAGGACTCAGGCATCCCAGAATTGCGGTATCTTATGGCCATCATACAAGCACCCCCATCATCCTCAGTCACGTCTCCTCATCGTGGAGGGCTATCTCACACCGCACACCAGCATTGTGGTCCCGCATCTGCCTTAAATTTACGGAACTCGAGCCCCCACCAGACGATTTTGACATGGAGATGCTTAAGATGTAGCTTAGACACTCTCAAGCTGTGCCTCTGAGCATCACTGTCTATGACCTGTTGCCTGAGAGCACTACATCGATGCCTGATATTTCAGGGTTCGCCGCCATCCTCAGAACCTTAGCCGGTCATTCAAACGATGGAAAATGTTACAATGAGACTCAGCGGTCGTTTGCTCAGCGAGGGGTTTTGGGAAGACCTGGATGTGCCGATCCTAGAAACATGTCGGGTTGACGACAACATCGATTGGGCCGCTTCGAGGACGTCTCAAATGGATCCTCTGTTTTCTTCACTATGCGCCTCCCCTCAACTTCGAAGCATTGACATGGGTAGACGCTGGTCTGAACCTTCATGGGTATCCAAATTACCATGGGGTCAGCTCCAGCAAATCAAGTTCAGTGATAGCATAACCCTGAAACCAGACGTTGGAGATGTTGGTCAGCTGTACGACGCTCGAGGAGTGCATCCTGGCTGGCGTCGACACTGCTGAAGGGAATCTTCATCGTTTCTCAAAGTGCCAAGGATGGCAAAATTTACATTGGAATACGCATCTAAAGCGCCAACGCTTCTGAACTATTTCACACTTCCATCGCTTACCTCCTTCACCGTTGTTCTCCATACAGACTCCCCGTAGAAACGGACGACACCTGGAGGTACCTCTCCCTCCTTGGCGTGCGGTCCCAATGGCGTTTGTCCCATCTCAGAATCATCGGAAAGCAACATTTCTTCGTTCCAAGCGAGAGCTACAACCTCAATCATAGGTCATTCTCCATCCAGCATTCCTCTACCTATCGCACTTGGCGATCAAGTCTATTGCCAACGAAATGCTAGGTGCATTAACCTGGCAGGACAATTCGATGCCACTCCCTCGACTTGCTGTCCTTCATTTGGCCGAGTTCAGAGTGGATAAGGATGTACTCACCGACATGCTGGCGTCTCGATTGTGGGCATGGAGGAACCAGTCTTACGACGTGTACATTTAACGGACATGCGACCGGAAACAACAAGCATCATCGAGGAGCTGCAAAGGAGGTTTCATCAAATTTCCATGGACTGCCCTTGGCAAGATCGCTGGATGTACGACTATATGCAAAAGTATGATTACTGGGCAAGAGAGCCTGTGGAGCTCCTTCGTCGCTCTTACTTTCGTCGCCCTCACGACAACTATGCTTTGAACTTGGATTGGAGTATTTAAATTTCTGCGTAGGCCATCCATCGGATATTGCTGGTTTCGGCTTCATTGTAACAAGTCAAATGAAACTACTATTTATCTGTCTCAAATGAAAGATCGAGTAAATTCTCATAGCGCCAAGCGGGCTGAAGGAGCGCACGATCACTGGCTTCGTTTAAGCGCCCGTCGGAACGGAAGGTCCGGATCAAACATGACGGACATGGGCAGCTTTCGGCGCAAACTCTTTGCTCAACGACGTCAACGACCCTTAAGTACTTTCACTGCAGCAGACGACCGAGAGGGCTGCTTGATCCTCGGTTGCATAGTGCTTGGGCGCACCTTTCTCTTTGTCTCGTCTTCATGCCACCAGGCCCAGCATACAACACGCTTGCCGTCCTATATTCTTTGGCCAGAATCCTCGAACATGCTGCGCAGAACAAGACTACAGCAGCAGCTCGCGCTCTAGGAGCCACAGAATCTGTCTTAAGCAGAGCCTCTGGACCTGTTGCTTCTCAACGAAGTCCGCCAACGCATCCGCGTCATCCTTCGACGCGTCCACCAAGGAACTCTCTGCCGTTCGTGCAGCACCGGTATCTGTACTGGTGGGAGCAAAGGCCCTCGACGCCCGGGTGACGAAGGCAGAGAGGCGAAGGATACAGCGGCAACTTGAAGAAGAAGAATTCCGCACAATTCTCGGCAAGCGCTGGGTTGATGGGATATTGGTTGACGGATCTCTGCCATTCACAATACCCAAGCAGGAGGCCACTGTTCACCCAGCACCCATAAACACTACCCAGAGAACCTGCATCGCTGCCTGTGGTACCTTTAGAGGCAGTTCCAAGTCTTGCCGCTGCTGAACAAGCTGAAGAGTCGTACCTGAAGCTCGACGACTCCAGACAGCCAGTTCTGGCGTTTCTGCAGCGAGCCCCCCTTGCAAGTCAATACTAAGCAGCTCCGTTGGATGCAGCACCTTCGGAACTGTCTCCTTCTGGTTATCAGCACCCCCTTCTCTCAACAGTCATTCTCAACCCCGACCGCAGAGACTGTCCATCCTGCCAACAGCTTCTGAACTCGCTGATACCAGTCCTTCCTCGTCACCTGTATCCCTTTGCCTTTCAAAGACTCTGACTGCATCCAAGGTGCCTTCGTCTCGGATAGGACGGTTGTTCCATTACGGGGGTGAGTCCTTTATCTCACGGGACCCATTTTTAACGCCTTGCTTAGGTTTGGCTGCGTCTTTGGATACGGCGCGCTGCTGAACTACTTCGTGGAAGTGACAGCCCCTCGAACCCCACTGGGAACGTCATGTTGAGCGAGGCCAATATCAAACGACTTGTCAGCAAGCTTACACAGATGCGAGGTGCTGCGTTGAAACTGGGTCAATTCATGAGTATTCAGGGTACGTTATCCAACCTCGACTCTTGCTTCATGCTGAATATCCTCTAGATACGCATCTCCTTCCACCAGAATTAGACCAGATTTTCCGTCGTGTGCAGGATAGTGCCCACTATATGCCTGATTGGCAAATGGAGGTATGCACTAATTGCCCCTTACCATAGCCTAAACTCACCACCATGCATAGAAAGTTCTTTCTTAGCGGCGTATGGCCCAAGCTGGTGTGACCCGTCCAAACCTGATGAAGCCGTCTTCCTGAAGTTTGAGAGGATCCCTTTTGCTGCTGCCTCAATTGGCCAGGTGCACGCGCTCGATTAGCACCTCGTCTGTGCCCAACTGAATGCTTGACGAACACAGTAAGGCTCCTAAGCCTAATTCATCCCCTCCATGCTAACCTCTGGCATAGGCCGACGCATGGTCTAGACGTGGCAGTCAAGGTTCAGTTTCCCAACATCGTCAATCAATCAAGAGTGACTTGGGCTACGTGAAAATGCTGCTCAATGTTGGAGGCCTGTTGCCTAAAGGACTGTTCTTGGACAGGACGATTGCGTATGCTTGGTCCCAGTCTACGCTTGCTCGGTACTGAACATTGCTCAGGTTATGTCCGCTGAACTAACGGACGAATGCTCGTACACGCGTGAAGCTTCTTTCCTCAAGCAATTCCGGAGCCAAGAGTTCTTAGGAAAGGATGACAGATACAAAGTACCTTGGGTCTGGGAAGGCAGCACTGACGAGGTATTGGTTATGGAGCATGTTGGCGGGGTGGGTGTGGGAGACGTCACTGCTTGGTGAGCGAGCAAGGCAGCGTCGCAGAGACTACCAGGCGCCTGAGCCAGAAGGATCGAGACGATGTAGGTCTTGCGTATTCCTGGATCAGGGCGCCAACCTGTGACTGACCACTCGTTCAGATTGCGGAAAGGGTCATCGAGCTTTGTTTGAAGGAGCTCTTTGAGTTCAGGACCATGCAAACCGATCCAAACTGGACCAACTTCCTGTGGAACAGTCGACACGGCAGATTGAATTGGTAGATTTCGGTGCTACCCGAGTACACCAAGAAGTTTATGGATAGCTGGTTGAGCCTTCTTCAAGCGGCCGCTAGTGACGACAAACAGATGTATTGAAGAGAGTATCAATCTCGGGTACCTGACGGGAGAAGAGGATGAGGTATGCTCTCAGCTCTGCCCGCGAGCTCATACTGCGATTGCTAACTTTCGTGTAGGTCATGCTTGACGCGCATCCGATCTCTTACTTTGCTAGCTACTCCTTTCAAGAGCTCGACCTCGCAGCCATTCGCGTTTGGCCCCCACTCACCTGGGCAGAAGTGACAAAGGAGATCAGAAGCCTGATTCCTGTCATGGTGAACAAGAGATTACTCCTCCACCCAAGGAGACCTACAGCTCAATCGGAAGCTAAGCGGGGCGTTCTTGCTTGCTGCTAGGTTGGACGCCAAGGTTGATACGAAAGCGATCTGGGATAAGGTTGTGAGTAAGTACGAGTTTGGAGGATGGGAGGAAGAGGAAGAAACTCAGTTGAGGAAGGACATCGACTGAACTCTGGCATTAGGCTCGCAAACCACCGCTTTCATAATACAACCGCATTGGAGCTACGCCTACAATACCGTCATCCAGGAACTTCACTACAGCCTTATGAGGTTTTGCTGCTCCGACCTTTTCACTCGTCACTCTCTCAACCACTGGTTTGCACCAATTGAGTGGCGGTACAAGTCGAAACCCTGAACATCTGACCTGGGATGGGCTTGTTCGAGCCCCGTCTCCGCGGTGTCCTTTGGGTTTTGGAAAGAAGATTTTTACCATCTCTCCATGCAGATCTAGCTTCTCGAGACACTCCACGGTGCTTCTATGCATATTCAATTCTCGGCTTTCTGATGCTTCTTTGTGAGAAGCGCGCTACATAACCTTCTGGTGACGCCCTGAGGCTCAAGTTCCTTCCAGTTTGACAATAGTTTGGTCTTTTGTACACTCGATTTGTAGCTGAGAAGCTCAATCGAGGGTTTAGGACGGCAGTTCAGCCATTTCTATGGCAGCCACAACCACGACTCTCTCACCAAGACTTCTCACTCCCCTCTGGCCCCCTGCTTGTAATTGACAGTACATACTGTGTCGTACATGCATGATAACTCGGCAGTTGGACCCAGACGGACAAATCTCTGGTAGCCCCACAACCATGGGCACGATGATGCATACTCTGGTAAATCCTGAGGTCAGAATCAGCTTCCAAGAAGCTGGATGAAGGGTTGTGGTAATGAACCACATGTGTCGATTACATACCGTGGTATACCATCGCTTATTTCTGAGAAGTCCCCAGACGCTTAGTTAGGAGGTCGCGGTGCCCCTTTACCCCAGACCGCGAGGATCATGCTCATGGGGAGCCGGCGGCCTGCTGCATTTCATCCTATTGAAATCATGGGGAAGACGGCTGAAAGACAGTCAGCCGTTGCACGCAGGTTGACCTTTGGCGATGATCGGTGTTGCCCATGGGTTTCTGCTGAGATGCAGGAAAACCAAATTGGACGAGGTCCGTCTCATCGGCGCTTCTAAATCGCATTGATCCCGTTAGTACGGCTCCCATTTCGGTTCTATCGCGTTTCATTGACGCAAAGCTTCGATCCATGATGGCTATAAAGTCAGGCAGCCTACCTAGTGGTTCGTTTGTCTCTTTCCCTCGCTTTACTCTAAGGTGGGCCCTTCCTTTACTTGTCAACTTCATGCACAAGCTGACATGGTATCATTTGGACTCAGACCCTAACTGGTGAAGGTCTGTAGTATCAATGGCGCGCCCTATTGCTGGAACGCGCCTGAGGTTCTTGCTCGAGTTCCTCCTTGTTCTCTCTGTCGCGAATGTCAATGCTCAAAACCAGCTCCCGAGCGACTCGCTCTCGGCGACTCCCTCAGCGACCTCTTCAGTCGTCGAGAGCAGCATTGCACTGACATCAGTGGTTTCGGAATCTGCATCGGGTATCCGTGGTGGAACCCTCTCCATCGAGGCCACCTCATCCGAGCCCCAGCCATCTGTGACCGATGCACCCGAGGCTTCTGAGGACCTTCGGCGCCTAGCACAGGTGTCAGGATTGTGACTAGGACTACCATCCTATCGAACCGGTCACCTTCACCCCGTATCCTATCCCTGAGGAGCGTCCGATCCCGGGTCCTTCCCTGCTGTTCAACCCAAGAACCCTCCTCCTGTAGTCGGTTCCGGTTCTTCATCAAGCTGCAGTAACTAACATCACTCTAGGCCGGCTCGAAGGCGATTCCCAACTTTGGAGCCGCGTGGCAGACAGCCTACCAAAAAGCCAAGTCCAGGTGGGTCGCTGTTTGCGCGCAACGGGAATGACATTCTGACTGGTTACTTTTAGATATCGTTACTCATTGGCCGAGAAGGTCAATGTTACTACTGGAGTGGGCTGGACAGGGGGAAGATGTGTTGTAAGTGCAGCATCCTCTCACAAAATCGACTTTACTGAAAGGCACATCTGGGACGACAGGGAAATATTCCTCCTATTCCATTTACGTCGGACCCGAACCCGATTACAAGCGACAGTCAGTTCCCCGGTCTCTGCCTCGAGGACGCGCCGACAGGTGTTCGCTTTGCGGACTACGTCAGCGTCTTCCCCAATGGCATTAATGCTGCTGCTTCGTGAGTTGCCTGTTTTCAAGCACGGCGAACCAGAAGGCTCACCCGAGGATAGATGGAACCGTCGGCTCATTCGTGAACGCGGGTTGCTTATGGGTCGCGAATTCAAGGGGAAGGGTGTCAATGTCGCCCTCGGACCTATGATGAACATGGGCCGTGTTCCTCAAGGAGGAAGGAATTGGGAGGGCTTCGGTGCTGACCTTTCCTCGCTGGTGAGGCGCATACGGACCGTCTTGGTATGCAAGCTGGTGGACCCAGGCTTGTGCAAAGCATCTCGTTGCAAGTATGTCACCGCACTATCACTACAGTTGGACCTGACCACTATCACACTCAAGTGAGCAAGAGTATAAGCGAACCATGTCGAGCTCCGAGATCGACGACAGGACCGAGCATGAAATTTACCTGCACCCATTCTTGAGGAGTATCATGGCAGGAACTACCAGCATTATGTGCAGCTACAGTAAGAGGCATCTCTCCTTTCAAGCAGCATCGTACTGACGTCCATTGGAGATTTGATCAACGGTACTTACGCTTGTGAGAACAGCAGGATTATGAACGAAGTCATTCGCGAGCAATATGGTTTCCAGGGATGTGAGTGGTGATCAATACTGGCCCTTGGACAATTCGATTGACTGCGGTTTAGACATCCTCTCGGATTGGCAGGCGTGAGTTCATGGCTATACCGTATGTGATGCTTCCTGTTAACAATCTGTGACCCAGTCAACACTCCACAATGTCAGCTATCACTGGCCTGGATGTAGGTCTCGATCATTTTTAGCTTTGTTGGCATACTAACCTTTTGCCAGATGACATGCCCGGAGACGTTACCTTCAACTCGAATACCTCATACTGGCGGGAGACATTGGTCACATTTGTTGAGAATGGCACCATTCCTGAAAGCCGTGTCGATGACATGGGTAGGTCGTCCGTTGTAACGTCAAGGACTGGCTGCTGAAGTATTATGGCAGCAACTCGTATTCTGGCTGGTTGGTATCTTCTCGAGCAAGACTCTCCATCCTTCCCTCAGGTCTCCTTTGATGCCTTCCACCCCGAAACGAGTCTCTAAACGACCATGTTGATGTTCAAGCCGATCACAACAAACACATCAGGGAGCTTGGTGCTGCGTCGATTGTCGTCTTGAAGAACGAGAACAACGCCCTTCCTTTGGGCGAACATGGTTGGGCGAACAAGAAAGCTGAAAGGAGCATCTTCATTGCTGGAAGTAATGCTGGGCCTGGTACCCGCGGACCTAACGCATTCCCTGACCATGTAAGTTGTTAACCTTGCCAAGCTGTTTTTATTAATCAACCTGTTCGATAGGGTGGTCTCGATGGACACCTTGCCGTTGGATGGGGTTCTGGTACTGCCTACTTCACTTATCTCGTGACGGTGAGCAGAGAGCTGTACATTCGATTACAAAGACGGCCTCTAAGCATAATTTCCAGCCCCTCGAAGCCATTGGAATCCGCGCTCGAGAGACCATACCTCCGTCGCGTACCTGCTCGACGACTTTGATCTCCAGCGCGCTGGTGACCTCGCCAAGCAAAAGGACGCGGCCATCGTCTTCATTGCCTCTGACTCTGGTGAAGAATACATTACAGTCGACGGGAACATGGGCGATCGCAAGAACCTCACAGCTTGGCAGGGGAGACGACCTCGTTTTGGCCGTTGCTGCTCAGAACAACAACACCATCGTTGTGGTCAACAGCGTTGGACCTCTCCTTATCGAGCCCTGGATCGACCATCCAATGTCACTGCAGTTGTTTGGGGGGCCTGCTTGGTACCGAGAGTGGAAATGCTATCAAGGACGTACTCTATGGCAACTGGAACCCCAGCGGAAACTCCCATACACCATCGCTAAGCGTCTCGAGGACGTGACACCGCTCAGTCTCGGCGGCGGCCCTGACGATATCATTGCCATCCCATATACGGAAGGTCTCAACATCGACTACCGTGGATTCGATGCTGTGAGTAATCAAGCAAATTGGCCTTGGCCTTGATACTGAACGTCTTTGCAGTTCAACATTACGCCTCGATTCGAGTTTGGGTTTGGGCTCAGCTACACCACCTTTGAGTACAGCCAACTTTCCATCAGCAAGAAACAGCAGGGTCCTTCCAGTGACCAGGACCTCATCCGTGCTTGGGAGGGAGGCGAAGCCACTCCCCAGCTACCTGGTATCTCCAGGGCATTCTGGTAAGCATTCTTCATGGACGAGAGCCACCGCCTGCCTTACTCACTGATCCGCTCGTTAGGCTGCATCAACCCGCCTATGAAGTGACCTTTAACGTCAAGAACACTGGCCCCGTCTATGGTGGTGATGTAAGAATCATTCACCACCTTCCGTTGCAAAGGTTCTAGTGCTTATCCAAACAACTCAGATTGCTCAACTCTACTTGAACTTCCCTACATCGGCCGGAGAACCTCCCGCCGTTTTGAAAGGATTCGACAATGTGGAGCTTCACCCTGGTCAATTCAAACCCGTCACAATCACTCTGTCGAGGTACGTACCCTAGCTCAGGTGTAGACAGGAAACCCATTTAATTTTTGCGCTTAGGTATGACCTCAGTATCTGGGATGTTGAGAAGCAAGGCTGGAGGAAGCCTGCTGGTGAGATTGGTGTTACAATCTCCAGGAGTAGCCGCGACCCCAAGTTGACACGTACAATTCCTTTGTGATGGAAGATGCACACAGACAATGGCCGACCTTTTGTTTCGTGAAATAGGTCTGGGCAGGACATTTCAACCTATATACCCAAAATTATCTTTGATATACGGCTCCTTCAACTTTATCTGTTTTCTTTACAATTGCCGACGACTACCAAAAACTCAGAACAACCATACTGATGTTGATTACCCTGTGTGCTCGAAGGTTGCGCGGAATATGGAACCTACCCTTGGCCTGAGAGGTAGAAGAGATGCCAGCAGCTACACTGCCATCCTGTCGAAGGGGGCATAACGGTAGAATATGGCAATAGCCGCAAATGGACATGGCAATCCCGTTTCTCTACGGCTCCCGATTCGGTCTGTGGGATTTGACAAGAACTTCGTTGATTCCTGATGGCAAGTGGGTTGTCCTTCAACTCCACTTATTGTAACCCCTAAGTGCGGCTTTCCCCAACTCGCACAGACTCTGCAAGACCGGCTTGCGATCTTTTACTCTCAGACCGTAACCACAACAAGGGTTGGCGCGTCGAATGGCACGACCCCACGACAGGAATGCGGCTAAACCGCTTACTTGAGGTTCTCCTTGTGCTGGCTATCACTGCTGCATCAGTCGTCAATGCGCAAGAGCAAATCCCGTTATGCTCTAGTTCATCTTTGGAAGCTGCGTCGGCTGTCGAAAACAGCATTGCGATGAGGCAGGTGGTTTCTGCGCCTAATGCAACTGTGGAACCATCAGTTGCCCCAAGCGAGCCTCAACCGACTGTCGCGGAAGACTCTGAGACCTCTGAATCGATTCCAGCGTCAACATCCGTTAGAATTGTGACAAGGACTACTATCCCCATCGAACCTGCAACCTTTACCCCATACGCTATCCCTGAGGAACGACCAATCCCTGGGGCATTTCCCGCCGTTCGACCCCAGAACCCCCCTCCTGTAGGTGCCCTGTTGTACTAAATTTCTGCACTTATTGAGCATATCTGTAGGTTGGTTCAAGGGCTATCCCCAATTTCGGAGCTGCATGGGAAGAAGCATACCAAAAAGCCAAGTCTAGAGTGGGACTTCCGTTTGACCTACTGGTTGCCGCGTCCTGACCTTGCTTCCGATGTCAGATTTCCCAGTATTCTTTGGCAGACAAAGTCAATATCACGACAGGAGTTGGCTGGCAAGGTGGACGATGTGTCGTACGTGCTCATCCTCCCCGCGTCCGCATTCCTCGATGAACGGTTGGATCACAGGGAAACATTCCACCAGTTCCATTTACTTCCAACCTGAACCCTGAGGTCAGCGATAGCCAATTCCCTGGCTTGTGCCTCCAGGACTCGCCGACTGGTGTGCGGCTTACGGACTACGCCAGCGTCTTCCCAAACGGTATCAATGCTGCAGCTTCGTGAGTTGTCTGTAGTTTTCGTGGTTAACCAAAGGCTCACGTAAATTTAGATGGAACCGTCGGCTCATTCGTGAACGTGGGTTGCTCATGGGTCGCGAATTCAAAGGAAAGGGGGTTCACGTTGCTTTGGGGCCTATGATGAACATCGGCCGTGTTCCTCAAGGAGGAAGGAACTGGGAGGGCTTCGGTGCCGATCCTTTCCTTGCGGGTGAAGCAGCATACGAGACTGTACTTGGTTTGCAAGCCGGTGGAACCCAAGCTTGTGCAAACATCTGGTTGCGAAGTGAGTGGTTAACTAGTCCGGTGTAGAGTTCGTGTTAAAGTTGTCTGAAGTGAACAAGAATACAAACGAAAGATGTCTAGCTCCGAGACTGATGACAGGACTGAACATGAGATTTACCTTCATCCCTTCTTAAGAAGTATCATGGCAGGAACTACAAGCATCATGTGCAGCTACAGTAAGGGCTTCTTGTTTGACTTGGGAGCAAACTGAACCTTGAATGCAGACTTGATCAACGGCACCTACGCATGTGAGAATAGTAGGATCATGAATGAAATCGTTCGCGAAGAATTTGGGTTCCAAGGATGTGAGTACCAATCTCGACGGCCGCTGTATAGTCGGCTAATCGTAGCATAGACATCCTCTCCGACTGGCAAGCGTATGTGGATCTGGCGTTCTAATCTTAGATTTCCTCGCTCAACCTGCAACAATAGTCAACACTCGACAATGTCTGCTATGACTGGCCTTGACGTACGTCCCCAGTAGCACTTGTCTGGTGACGAGCATTGAGTTCGTTCCAGATGTCCATGCCAGGGGATGTAGTCTTCAATTCCAATAGCTCGTACTGGCGCGAGACATTGGTCACGTTTGTCGAGAATGGCACCATTCCGGAAAGCCGTATCGATGATATGGGTAAGTCATCAACCTATAGTTAACGCTGAGAAGGGCGGTATTTATTGGGCTCCTTGGCAGCTACTCGCATTCTCGCTGGCTGGTATCTTCTGGAGCAAGACTCCCCATCCTTCCCTCAGGTCTCCTTTGACGCCTTCCGTCCTGAAGACGAGTCCTTGAACGACCACATCGACGTACAGGCTGACCACGACAAGCATCTTAGAGAGCTTGGTGCTGCCTCAATTGTCCTCTTGAAAAATGAGAACAATGCCCTCCCTCTGGGAAAGCATCGTTGGGCGAACAAGGAAGCTGAAAGGAGCATTTTCATTGCTGGAAGTAATGCTGGTTCTGGAAGCACAGGTCCGAACGCGTTCCCTGATCACGTATGTGGATGTTGCTTGTTTTACTATCCTCGTTTACTCACATATTGAATAGAAAGGTCTCGATGGACACCTCGCCATTGGTTGGGGATCGGGCACTGCCTGGTTTACCTACCTTGTCACGGTGAGCATACAGCACAAGTTCTTTACCTCTAAGGAGTCTCATTTACCCTTCTCCCCCTCTAGAAGCCATTGGAATCCGTGTTCAAGACCGCACCTCTGTCGCTCATCTGCTCGACGATTATGATCTCGCGCGCGCCAGTGAACTCGCGAAACAAAAGGATGCTGCCCTCGTCTTCATTGCCTCCAACTCTGGCGAGGGAACCATGGGTGATCGTCAGAACCTGACCACATGGCATGGCGGAGAAGACCTTGTGCTGGCAGTTGCCGCGCAGAACAATAACACCATCGTGGTCGTGAACACCGTTGGCCCTCTGCTCGTTGAGTCTTGGATTGACCATCCGAATGTCACCGCGGTGGTTTGGGCTGGAGTACTTGGAACCGAAAGTGGAAACGCTATCAAAGATGTGCTCTACGGTGACTGGAACCCTAGTGGAAGGCTCCCGTACAGTATAGCCAAGCGGCTCGAGGACTATGGTACTGCACAGCTTATCCTCGGTGGCGAGCCGAACGACGTCATTGCCATCCCGTATACCGAGGGCCTTAACATTGACTACCGTGGACTTGATGCAGTGAGTAATAACTATACCGATCCGCCGACTGCATAGCTGAAGGCCTCGATTTTTCAGCACAACATTACGCCACGATTTGAGTTTGGCTTTGGCCTCAGCTATACTACCTTCGAGTATAGTGAGCTTACGATCAGCGAAATCCACCAAGGTCATTCAGAAGACCGCGAGCTTATCCATGCCTGGGAGCGAGGCGAAGCGACTCCCCAGCGACCCGGTATATCAAGAGCCTTCTGGTACGTGACGTGTCCTGAAGACACTGGATGGCGTCCTCACTGTTCGCCCCGCTTGCTAGGCTGCACGAACCCATCTACGAAGTGGCCTTCACCGTCGAGAACACCGGACGCGTCTTTGGCGGCGACGTACGGATATGTTTTCTTGCTTTAATTGCTTGACAAGGCACTGATATTTGTCTAGATTCCTCAACTCTACCTGAATTTCCCCGAGTCTGCCGGCGAGCCCCCTTCTGTCTTGAAAGGATTCGATAACGTTGAACTCGGCCCTGTTGAGGCCAAGCAAGTGAAAATGACTCTGTCAAGGTACGCGTCGAGCTACAGGTGTCCAAGAGGAATTTAACGTGGTCCATGGCAGGTATGATCTGAGTATTTGGGATGTTGAGAAGCAAGGCTGGAGGAAGCCTGCTGGTGAAATCGGTGTCACTATATCGAGGAGCAGCCGCGACCCCAAGTTGAAAACCGCCATTCCCCCGCGAAGGGAAGTGAAAGACGAATTATAACTTCACTTCAGGGACAGATAGGATCTTTCACGATATCTAAGCCTTCGTACTCCCATGGCCACCAATCTGCTGTGACATTCAATGATCTCTGTTTTTCGTTTGTTTCTTTTCACTGCCGCTGAAGAGCCCATCAAGGTTCTACCTACATACACCCAACCAGAAACCAACGAACGTGGAACGAAGCAAGACAACGAATAGTGGACTATAATGTACAGTAGAAAGATCTAAACCAATGTCCAATCGTCTCTAGCATTTGCCATCCTCGTTGGTGAGTCGGTTCTTGGGCCACGTCGCGTTTATATGAGTGAAGATTGTGTGGTTAGCGTTGGTATATGCTTCCGGGAATCTGATTTGGCCAGCCCGTCAATATACTTGTCAGGTTGAGGCAAGAAAGAACCTACTGTTCGATATAGGAAGCGGTGGGGTAATCGGGAGGGTTGCATCCAACATTAATGGCGTTGGCAGGTTGGTAAACACGAATCCAGTCGATACTCATGACCGCTGGCAGTTCCAATGTCTCAAAATCGATGGTACCAAAACTCGGCGAAAGACCCAAGTTGGCAATGATATACTGTGGCATTCGTCAGCCCGATAAGACAAGGTAGGTTTCTCGGGACTTACCATGGGTTCCACAGGAATAGGCCTGGCGTCAATTTCAACGGAAGTGTCCGCTACCATGCTCCCTGCTGTGACTGTCCATACGCGCCTGCTATCATGAATCCAAGTGATATACGCGTCGTCGAAGCTGCCAAAAAGATTTCAGATGAGCTTGCAACTGCAAGATACCAGCGGGGACTAACCCTGCTTTGTATTCGAATCCATAAACGATATACGCCGGGTCGGGAGACCGCTCGTAGCCGGCAGGATTGGTGGTCACAAGCCCACTCGTCGTTTGTTGGAAAGCACCTCCAACGTATTCGTTGTACATAGTACTGTTCGATTCATGGATAATGATTGTCTCTGGGGTGTTGACTGAGAGATACTCGGCCTATAAAAAAAGTGAAAACCGTTAGGAAGGGTCACAGGTGCATGGGTGCTACAATCGTACGTTGAAAGGTGCCCACTGGCATGACATGGATACCTGTGCCAAAGCTCAGTCAATGTCCTCGGCCCAAGAATCTGCCTTCAACTCACATGAGCGCCGCCAGCGTCGACGATCGCCTCGAAAATATCAATTTCCGGTGCGGCACGACCAACGAAAGTTCCATCTGATCGTATTGGTCCAGGGTGAATCTCTCCGGGGCATGTGCATGCAGCTGGGTTAAGTCGGTAAGTTCACGCCGGATGGGTGAGTCAGAAGCGCTGATCTTACAGAGACGTTGACCAGGCAAGTACGACTATAATCATGTCAGTGAGCCAGATAGTGGTAGTTAGGGGGGAGAACTTCCGCACCAATTCATCATTGTACCATGGGTCTCCGTTCTGAGTGGCCGCAACAGGGCGTGTCTTGTCAAACGTATAAGTCTGATTTGGCAGTGTTCCCACGTCGCAAGAGTCGTAGCTGTATGGCCACTGTGGTAATGCAAGTCAGGTCACAGGGCTCAAAAGCGAGGTGAGATATCGTACCATTCCCTCCAGACTGGCACCGAATCCAGCTCTGCCTGCAGCGCCGTCAGTCCCGAGTTCACCGGTTTCTAAGCCTAGCAGTCATGCGTACCCAAATTGCCCATTGTCCATCTGGAAACGTCGTGAGACAATGGAGAAGATACAAGAGAGAAAGGGCTCACAAAGCAGGCCAGAGTCCACTAAAAGAAGCGAACGGTTAGAGGATCCGGAGGCAGAAAGGTGAACGGCAGGCATACCCGACGGTGTTTGAGCCAGGGAGGAGAACGGATGCTAAAGACCGGATTAGGGGCAACTTGCAGTGGGGCGCGAGTGAAGCCTACCTTCGATCAGACCACCAGTGAAACAGAATTTGTTCCTTCATGACCCGTTTATCTCTCATTTCTGGGGTATCCAGCAAAAGAATGGAGCTTACCATGATTGTACCTACCCATTCCGTGTTAGTGTCTACTGAAGACCGCGAATGAGTGGCTTACCATTCCCCCCTTAAACGATTGGTTATGGTTGTCTACTCTGTCGTCTACCCGTTCCAGAGCGATGCGTAGATATCCTGAATCTGTGGTGACTGGACAAAAGATTAGCTTCAAAGCAGTCCCCACAGCAGCCCAATAAGCCCTTACCTTGCATAGGGTCGTACCACTCCAAGTTGACTGTTCCCCAGTACCACAAGTCGACCGCCTCCCAGTATGGATCGTCGCCTGGCCAAAATGTTCGACCATCCCTGTTGAACTCGTCGGAAAAGACAAGCACAAGGTCCTCGTTAGAGTTATAGGACTTCTTGGTTCTGACATCCTCTGGGGTATCCTGGTCAATTAAGCCAAAGTTGCCAGTGAAGTCTGGGACTTGTCCTGTAGCGTTGATCCCACCAAGATTGAAGCCACCCTGGGTGGTTTGTTCTGTTTTGGTGAGGAAATGGGAGAGTATGGGATAGCCTTGGGCAAGTGTCAATCGGCGGCCTCGGAAGAGAGCGACCGAGGATGCTTACCTCCACTAGATGGGTTCGGGGTTTCGTTAGAGTCGCCAAATGAGAAGGCAGCGAAGGACTCACAAAAGCGTCAGAATACCAGCGAAAAGGATGAACAAGCATCCAACATTGCTCAATCCACGCCACGAGAAGAAGCCTCCGTTATCTGCTCCTCGATCTCGGCCATTGCTCGGGTTGTGAAGCTCGTCGTCGTCTTCTGCAAAGCGCATGTCGATTGGAGTTCCCCATGTTCGAGGAGAGGCAGCCAAGGAGTACTGTCAGGCATGAGTGAGATTTTGTCACGAAAGCAAGGGTCGAACTCCGTACGCGCTCTGAGAAAACAGTGCTCTGAAAGGGTGTTTAGACAAAGCTCTGAAGATAGGGACTGCATAGCGTACATGCATGCTACTGATAGACGATCGGCGTGCAGGACCACCGCCCAGGAGGCTTGTCCTCTCCGCTGGCTGGGCAGTAAATCTCGGTCTTGGGGGGCCGAAGTTGCTCATTCTGTAAGGAAGGTACTAGATCAAGGAGTGTGCTGGTTTTAGGTTGTCACAAGCAATTCTGCAGGCCACAGCACTAGGGGAGAGGGCGACAGGAGCAGGTACCTGCAAGGGACTTGCCCTGCGAGGCGGATGGTTCGGGGGAAGGAAGGTTTGTGAGCGGAATCATCTGCGGAGAGATTATGGGGTTTTAGTTCCCAGGACTGTTAGAGCATGCTGGTTTGATATCACAACATCGGGGTCCGTAGACCCGCTGTCAAGACCTCCTGAACATATCTCGACTATTTGACGATCCCTCGGCAATCAGGCAACAGGAAAACACTATTTCTTCACAGTCGTTGAATATCTCAGACGCCCTTGGGCCTCATTGAGGTTTATCACGTCGAGGGCAAGAACTGACAAAAGTCTGGTTGCAATGCTCTTGCCGGTCCAAACGTTTCACTGCCCATCATGAGAAATTGATGGCAGAACGGCAGCGCTAAAAGTAGACCACCTTTCACCGCCTGGATTTGCATGCTCGGTTGTCTCGTACCCACGCCGTTCTGGAAAAGGAAAGACTGAATAAATTCCCGCGCCAAGCCGCTACGTCGTTCCCCCCCGAACGTCTGGTGCAGTTGGGGCGCGATCAATACATCTCGGCTGCAATGACCACATTGGGTGCTCGCGCCGCCAGCCCTTGACAGGCGCTTAATTGGTCTTCGAGTCTCGCGTATAAGGACCACGTCTGCAAGCTTAAGAGTAGAGGTTCGAAGTAACACATTCTACTCTATTATTACTATTTGTAACAGTCTGAAAGCTAATGGTTTGAAAGCCTTGGAGTTAGATGTCTGAGGAGTCCGTCCCCCATGACAAACCCCTTCGCCGAGGTCGAAAAGTGAGACAAAGAGCCAAAACTCAACCATGACTGACCCTCCTACATTCGAGTATCGTGACGAGGAAGGCGACGATGTGGCAGACGAAGACGCATCCGACATTTCTGATGACCAACCAGAGCCAATGGTGGTTGAAGAGCCGGAACAGGAAGAGGAGGTCCGGGCTGTTGAAGTCAACGTCGATTTCGTGCGTAGATCGACGGCATCAAAGTTATCGAAGCTAAACAGCGAGTCGATATACGAGGCTGTGAAGCGTGTTAACAATGCCATGGGCGAGTCGCCGGCTATCGACCTACCGATCTACCTTGACGCAGTGAGCTGGGGAAGCGAGGAGTGTGGCATCATAAACGGCATCGTCTTTCCAGAGCCTGTTCCAGCGATCACGAAAGAGTCGAGGCCCACCAGCATTGCCTCGGTAACATCCATCTGCCACTTGTACGGCTTCTTCCCGAATCGCTCTTCAAATAAGCGCTCAATATCATCTCGGGTCTTCTTCGAGTCGTATCCATCCCTCTCGGCAGCCTCCACTGCTTTGGCAAGATTACTCTTGCTTCGTTCGGTTCTGGCGGCATGAGTTTCTGCTGAAATCATCTCAAGATGAGGAATAGGGGGAAAGCAATGATACAATTTGTATTGATTAAACGCAGACGCGACGCGCTAAGCGGTCACGTTACCATCCGGATTGCGCAATCGCGCGAGATGTATTGATCGCCTATACCAACTGCACCAGACGTTCGGGGGAAATTGAGCGAGACCTGTCGACGCGGCTTGGCACAAGAATTTCCTTAACCAGAACGGCGTGGGTACGAGACAAATGCTCGGTTGCACCGGTCGTAAATTGCGGTGTTCCTTGGCCTGCTTGGCCTGTGGTTTACTTCCAGGAGTAGTATATGGATTGCCAGATTGGCTCGAACGCGCCAAAGGCTTTGTCGATCTATGTTTAGAAGTGAGTAAGTTCATGTAAATAGGATGGGGCTTCTGCTGAAATGTTGGTGGCTGAAAATTAAACGATTGAACAAGAAGGAACATTTGCTCGAATGCTACCCGCACAGGCCTGTCGGTCGAGAAGACGAAATACCCGACAGTGTCTTAGGCGGTGCGGTTCATTAATTCACCCTACAGATTGATCAGCCAATGGGCTAACGCCAAATCTGAGGACTGGACAAGAGGCCAGCTAACATCAGCTTCCCAAAAAAACCGAAGGTCAGATAAGATTTGCGTGCGGCTGCGCTCGCAAACTAGTCTCTTTCAAGCATCCTGCAGCTTGGAAATTATTCAATGTCGAGCGCTTACCTGGAGCAAACAAAGCGGCTTGAAGCAGAAGGGTGAGGCGACTTGTGAAAACGTTAGTGTTGAGACGATCCTTGAAGAATTGTATCTGCCAGTGGTACCTTGAACGGAACCTACAGCTCACAAAATATAAATTGGGGCGGAGAGGAGGTGGTGGTGCCAGAAGAGGGGTTGGCAAGAGGCAATGCGCTTTGACAACTAGCAAGGAGGTTGACTACCCATGCAGCACGTAACACGTCGGTACCACTACAGTGCCGTGCCTCAGGCCGTGAACAACACTTGAATGTTGATTTGGAGGTTAATTCAGGAGATAAACCTCTTCCCGTGCTCGCATAGGGGTCGCACCGGATCTCGCTGCAGTCTGAGCGAAGGGTTGAATAGGAGACTCAAGAGCCCAAGCTACACATCATAGAAGTACAATTCGACTGCCCTTAATCTTAATTTACACAAATAAAAACCCGAATTCTGATCGACTGTGAAATCGTATCGTTAGGCCTTGTGGGCTGCCCTAATGATATCGGCCGCCTTCTCGCCAATAACATATGCGGTTGCTGCAAGGCAGTGTCAGCAGAGGCAACCTAACTATGGCGAAAAGATAACTGACCTTGCATGGTGGGAAGCGATTGTGAAGAGGAACAATGGAGAGATCAACGACACGGACATTCTTGGTGCCATAGACCTTAAGGTTGGGATCAACGACACCACCCATCTTCTTTGGGCAACATAGAGCAACTGCGACGGTTGTCTAAAACAACTTGTTAGGATCCGGTACATATAGCAAGAAGGCAAACAGAGACGTACGGAAGGTAGTGATATGCGAGTTCTTGATGTAGTCTACGGTCAATTTGTTAGCCTTGATTGGGGGTAGGGAAAATGAGAAGATAGTATGCTCACTCTCAACGTCATCATCGCTTTCGCAAGTTTGGCCAGGCAAAACTTCTTGGACGCCGTGGGAAGCAAAAGGCTCGGTGTCCTTGAGAGATCTGATATATTTGACCGACTCGAGGAGGACCCTTCAGATCTGAAGAGGCGGTTGTTAACTTGTTTCACTCCAGCATACAGTCAAACAACGAGCTCTCACCGAAGTTGTTTGCAAAGTAGTTGGCGTCGATTTCGGGATCCTCAGTGGGATTGTTGTTCTTGATGTGCTGGAAGGGGACGGTCAATGAAGACATGGAAAATACCACGCAATGAGACGTACGATGTAGCCACGGGAGATGGGGTTGTGGTTTAGAGATGCGATGATTGTCATGAAGCGACGCCAGTTCCTTGGCCCTCTGAAAGTATAAACGGTCAGTGAACTGATGGCCCAGGATGAGATGGACCCGCAAGTCTCACCTCTAGCACCGAAGTAACCAGGGAACACAATGAACTCCATATCGGGGGACGCTGTTGTCCCGGAGCATGGCCAGCTGAATGTCATATTGCTTCCTGAGGGCAGGGGAGATCTCTCCCTGTCGGTCGATTCCTTGAGGTTCTTCTCGAGTTCATCGATCAGGGCAGTGGCCGATGCAGGGTCTCTCTGAGACAAAGGCAAGAAAGCGAAGGAAGTGATACCAGTGCGGTGAAGACCCTTGCCGATAGCGCTATAAAGAACATGATCAGGACTCTGGATGTTTGAGGCTCAGGATTAACACATACTGTTGCTTCATGGAATCTGCGGCGATACCCTCTTCCCAGAATGCGTCGAGGGGTCTGATGGCTACCTTTATCGTTGTCGAGCTCGTAGATAACCCACATGAAGTTGTGCTCTTGCACATTCTCTCCAACACCGGGAAGCTCAAGCTTGACGTCGACGTCTGCCTTCTTGAGGACCTCGGGTCTGCCAACACCAGACAATTCAAGGAGCTGAGGGCTCTTGATGGCGCTGCACAGCGATGGTTAGGAAAAATATTGCAAAGTGAATAATAGGATTGCTTACCCAGCAGCCAAAATGACTTCTTTCGCTGCAAGAATGGTCTTGTTCTCGCCCCCGTGAACATATTCGACACCGGCGGCAATCAGGTTGCCTTCACTGTCCTTCTTGTCGGACCACACGACCCGTGCAGCGTAGGCATCCAAGAGAACCTAATAAGGAGGTTGAGAAGATAGATCTCGAAGAAGGTGTTGCTTCTGCTTCGCAGGAAGAACTCACATCAAGATTTGGGCGATCTTGATTTGGTTCCCAGTAGGCTGTAGCAGCGTATGAACGCTTCCATGTCTTCGGATCGACGTTGTTGGCAGCAATCCAGGTACCCGTAATCTAAGAATAAATTCAGACTTGCATGCTCAAAATGCAGACGATGAGACGCACGTCTCCTCCATAAGGGTCCTCGAGTTTTCGTACACCTTTCTTCTCGAGAGTGTCTTGGAAGATTTTGTCGAGGGTTGTGAGCGTGCAGAGGGACGGTGATTTGAATAGGGCCGGAAGTGCCACGGAACTTCTCATTGAAGGTGTGGGATATTTCTCAGCGATTTCAGGGAGCGGCGGGTTCCACCTGCGCGGGGTTATCAGTTGAAGTAAAAGAGCATTTGGACACCTGGGACCTACGTCTCAGTCTTAAGAGAGTAATCGTAGAAGTCGGCCCAATTCCATCCAGGGTTTCCGAGCTTTTCGAATGCGTCAATATCCTGTGCCGGGGGCTTGATCCAGCAGAAGAAATTCATGTTTGAGCTACCGCCCATGCCCTTGCCACGGGCCCAGACATGCTCGTTGTCGTTGGAGTATTTTTGCTTGACGGTCTTGAAGGCCCAGTCATACTATTAAAGACAGGATCAGAGACCAGTCTCGTAACCTCAAGAAGTGTAAACGACGTACCTTAGGCTGCATGAAGGTAGCAGCGTATTGAGCTGGAACGTCGACATTGGGGTCATCCTTGTGAAAACCTCCAGCCTCGAGAACGAGGACCTTGATATTCTCGTCCTCGGTGAGACGAGTGGCCAGTGTCAGTCCGGCGGTCTGGATTGGAAGTCAGTGAAGTCTTCGCCACGGGGTTGTTAGTTTAGACTTACACCGGCGCCGACAACGACGTAGTCGTAGGTCTTATCGGTGGTTTGTTCGGGGCTCTTGAGTAGGACCATGTTGCAGTTTTATGGGACGACCTCACCGATAGAGGGTCTCTATATACCTCTTTGCGAGTAACCCACGTGCTATGGCCGCTCTCTATTATCGATACCCTCTGTAAGAAGCGCTTCGTTCAAGCAGATCATCAGAGCGATTGATGTCAAGAAGCCATGCCAGCAATCATTCCCTAGCTCTTGATGGTGACCCTCGTCCTCATTAGCGACTGTCGGCCGCTCAGAACTTACAAATATAGCTTCTACTGCCCGCTTCTGCTAGGTGTTAGGCAGGAGAGAACAGGCAGGTAGACAGGTCGACGCTTGGATGACGACCCGGCATGTTCCCATGAATGCACCCGCAGAAGCTCATCCATCAAAGATTAGATTCCTTGGAGATGGCGAAGAAGAGGGCTTGACCATCTCCTACGCCGAATTGTGCTATTTGAAGGAAGAAGTTAGCGCTGGTTTGTATATGAAGAAAGATTTAGGCGACAAACCTACATTTCTAACCTGATGGATCTCTTAAATCTGCGTCAACCACGCCGGGATTGTCATACGGTGGGTGACCGAGATCAAGTGCTGCTTCTTGTTGGTGCCACAGATGTGGACTAGGCTGATTGTCAGGCCACGCAATCAGCTCCAGAAGCCCTCAATGCATGGCGATGGTGGTCAGGTGTACGTCCAGAAGAAAGAAAGCTTGATTCTCGTTATACAGCCACGTTCGGCATATCAACAAGAATCCAACGGTACTCTGGTCTTCGATATGGAAGACGGTCTTCCGCATTCTGGAACAAACTATGTTTCAAGGTTTGTTTCATTCCTCATTCGTCTTTGAAAGAGTTTCTGAGATGGAGAAATGGCGTCTGATTCACACCTGGGCGGCGTGGGTGAGGACAGGAGACTCAACGAGCGCCTATTGCCGAACGAATTCCCACGATCCAGCATAGCCACTGTTTCATGTCGGCACCGTTGTTGGCAGCGTTAATTTACGCGACAAAGCTTCACACCACGACAATCCCTGGCCGTCGACGAACGTCATCGTGGTTTTAGAATCTTTGGCGACTAGAACGACGCGTATTGTGCAGAAATGGGCATTTTGGATGCCTTAGATGAATCTTTTGGCTCAGGCACCGCTGGTCTCAGCGCTCCAGGCTCATCGGCCCCGCCGACCATGGACTCAAAGGCTGCTGTCCGGGAGGCACTCCTGAAGGCCCGCGCCAAACAGGGGGAAGATATGTCTGGTAAGAGCGTACAATCTTTCACTGAGAACGTATTCCCAACGTTGATAGATGACGAGGGCTTGCCCCGCGGTCTACTTTCCCCTGTAGCCACTGGAAAGGACGCCAGGGGAGGATTCCGTCTCAATTACGACAAAGAGACACCTCTCAGAGCAATCGACCTTGGCGGGGAGGACCAGTCCGAGAAGTAAGGAGCTAATCACGATCAGGGCTTTATTCTGAACTGAACCACTTTGCTAGATTGGCAGAGTTTGTAACCACTTCAATCGACAATCTCAGTCATGACATCGACGTGAAAGGTGCTATGAAGGAGTTGAATCTCAGCGGGTATGGGGCAACGCGTGATCAAGGGGAATGTCTGCTAATGTACCTTTTCAGCCCACGAGACATCCTGCCTGGTCTGGAGGTTCGTTTGCTCGGGCACCAATGTATTGGCGTCGCGTGGATGCTCCGAATGGAGCAGAGCAAGTATAAGGGTGGAATTCTCGCGTTAGTGACTTTATCTCCTTTCACCTCGGAACTGGCCCTGACCATCGTTGGCAGTGATGACATGGGATTGGGTAAGAGAGATTCAGGCAAGGTTAGCAGTCAACTAACTTTGTTTCATTAGGCAAAACGGTTCAAATGATAGCGACTATGGCGAAGAACATGGCAGACAAGGGCGAGTGTAAGACTACACTGATTGTGGTTCCCGCTGCCTTAATGCAGCAGGCAAGATGTTATCCTATCACTCTACCGATCTATTTCGCTCATACCTTTCCAGTGGAAGGAAGAGATCGAGACCAAGACAAATGAACTATTCAAGGTTCACATCTACCATGGCAAAGACAAGCTGAAGGCAAGCTGACTCAGGTGGCCTCGAAGTCCGACGCTGACGACCGAGACAATATGCAGAAGCCCTCGCAGGTCAAAAAGTATGATGTAAGATCCAAGCCTGTCCCTTGCAGTTATCGGTGAGACTTACGAGTCTCTAGGTTATAATCACGTCCTACCAAACTCTCTGCATGGACTTTTCAACACCCAACGACGTGGAGCCTCATGAAGAAGCCGAGTGGGTTGCAAAATACGGGTAAGCTTTTCTTCGTTAACATTGTTCTTGTGACGTCGTTCTCATTCACTTCTCAGCGGCACCCTCGCTCGTGTCCACTTCTACCGCGTCATTGCAGACGAAGCTCAGTTCATACGGAACCGGTATGTGTAACTGGATGCCGAGGAAACTGCTCCCTCACAGCATACTTTAGATCGACCCGGGCAAGTATCAGCTTGGCCCTCGTTAGAGCGACCTACCGATGGTCATTGACTGGAACGCCTGTGACCAACACTTTGTGAGTCTATTCTACCTCACCAGCGAGTTTGCGCGCCCCTTACCTTTCTCTTCCGAACCAAAGGGCCGATATTTATGGCTTGCTAAGGTTTGGACGCTTCCGGCCATGGAATGACTGGAACGATTTCAACGAGCACGTGGTGAGTGGCTCGGCTTTCCCTTTCAAGAATCGGTCACCAAAGATCAAATCTTCAAGGCCAAAGTACAAATGGATGACGCTCCCCTCGCTGGTGAGTTGACTTTCGCAAAATTACTTGTAATAGTCTCCTGAAGTATTCCGTCAGGTTCTCGAGCTCAAGCTATCCTCAGACCGCTGATCCTTCGAAGAACCAAGGACTCCAAACTAGAAGGAAAACCAATCTTGGAACTTCCTCCCAAGGACATTGAACTCGTCAAACTCACATTCTCTCAAGATGAGCGCAATGTAAGACGTGATGTGTTGTTCAGGACGGGAAAGTGATTCACGCTGCTTTTCGTAGGTGTATGACCACTTCGAGTCATCTGTGAAAATGCGCATCAACAAGTTCATCAAGGAGGGGACACTGTTCAAAAAGTAAGTCTATTCAGCTTTCCAACCAAGAACGTATATTGACTCTGTGCAGTCACGAATTCGTCTTGGTAAGTGTTGTGATTTCCGCGACCTGCCGTCCCTTACAAAGTTTACCAGGTCATGATTCTGAGACTTCGCCAGTTGTCTTGCCATCCCTATCTCATCTTGGTTCGTGCTGAACTCGTGCAACGCATTGCGTTTAGTGACAATCTGCGTTTATTCAGGCCAATACCGACGGCTATGAGGACCCAACTGACATAGTGAAGGACGACACGAGCAAAGAGCTTAGCCGCGCACGTAAAGCCATGGGTCCTTCTTGGGTAGAGGCCGTAAAGAAGAAATTCCTCCTGCGAGCGGCCGTGGACGACCTCGGGGACTTTGGAGAGGATGATAATACGTCAGCCCCTAGTTGCCCTGTCTGTCAAGACGGTCGGTTGCATTCACTCGCTGTCTTCATCGTAGAACTCACTTTGTTCGCACACAGTGTTAGCTAGCCGAACTGGTCGTGTGCTCAGTTGTAAGCACGAGATGTGCTTCGGTAAGTGTCATTGCCGTTCCTGCTGCTTCCTCGGTTGACCCTCCCCAGAGTGTTCCCTCAACGTCAAGATCGCCCCTATCGCACACAACGGAATCTTGTAAGTATATCCCGACCCTTTACAGACGGTGCTGACCCATCTACAGCGGATATGGAACTGAGAAAGAAAACCTTGCAGCGGAAAAGGCGTTTGAGGAAGCTGAAGCAAAGGGATATCGACCATGTGTGTTGCATTTCTTATATTCCTGTCATGGTCTAATCTCCTTATCGATAGGCCCAACGTGCCAGAAGATGGTTGACTTGTCTGCCGAGCGAACGTTCCTGGCAGCCGCATTTGAGCCCACCGAAGAAGAGCTGGAGCACCACGAATATCTGAAGCGAGAGCAAAGAAGGGCCAAGCGTCGCTCGGTGCTTCCAAATTCCCGAAAGGAGTCCCGCTCGCTTTCTCCCATGGCAATAGATCAGATCATCGACCTCGACGATTCGGACGACGATCTACCAGACGTTGATGACATCTTCCGCACCCCGACGAAGAAAGGGAAGGGCAAAGCCAAGGCCGTTTTGTCGTCAGACGATGTATGTGCTTAGCACTATTAGATGCTGGGAAACTCACTGAACACATGTAGGAGGATGACGATCCCCTGGCGTCAAACAAGTCCAAGACAAAGAGGAAAGTCGAGGATACAGACAACTCTTCCGACATCGAGTATGTCGGCATGACGCCGTCTCGAAAGCAACGCGCCCGCGAGGCGAAACGGGCCAAAGCAGCGACTGATTCGGAGGTCGAGGTCGTTGCCATAACCCCATCACGAAAAAAGAAGGCCAAGGCTGCTCAATCTTCGCCTCCTTCATCACCAGAGCCAGAGAACAAGAAAAAGAAAACCTTGTCGGAAGGCGTGCTGGCCACATGGGGGAGAGGGGACGACGATATGGAGCCTAGCACAAAGATGCTCGCTCTGTTGGAATACCTGAAGTTGTGGGACGCATCAGGCGAGAAGACGATCTGCTACTCGCAGTGTGAGACTGTATTCCTCCCGCCTTGCAGGTCCTGCAACTGACACGGCTCTTGATAGGGACTTCGATGCTGGACCTCATCGAGACTCTGCTTTCGAGGCATGGCATTCGAAACCTCCGTTTCGACGGCAAGATGGATCGGTATGAGCGAGACCAGGCCATTTCAAACTTCAAGCGAGCTGGCGGTCCGAAAATCATGCTGATTAGGTACGCCTTCGTTTACGCGTCAGCTGCTGTATTCTGACCAATTCATATGCAGTACGCGATGTGGTAGCGTTGGGTGAGTCCGAGTGCCCTTTCTCTCAGACTGACGCTGATAGCTCTTGCCCATAACAGACTCAACCTGGTGATGGCGAACCGAATTATCAAGTATGTCGGACTTGTCCTGTCCTCTCAAATGATCCTGATCATTTCCTTGTAGCATGGACCTGTCGTGGAACTATGCAGCTGAATCTCAGGCGTACGACAGGTAAATGCCTTGCGGTGTTAACCTTCTGGGCCTCTACGCTGACTCTGCCTTGTAAAGATGCCATCGCATTGGCCAGGACAAGAATGTCTTCGTGAAGCGTCTTGTGGTGGAGAATACTATTGAAGAGCGGTTGGTATCATCCACCCAACTCTCGGCAACTCTCTAATCTTTGACTAGGATGCTCAAGTTACAAGATGTCAAAGTAGGCCTTGCTGAAGCTGCGCTTGGTGAGGGTACTGGTGCCAAATTGCATAAGCTCAGCGTCAAGGATATCAAATACGTCAGTCAGATACTCTTTACCTTGGCGCCTCTCTCACTTATGCTTCTTAACCAGCTCTTCGGAATGACGAAACCGGCCCAGGATGCTGCAAGGGGTCGTCAAACGACGTTGGATGCTCACATGCGAGACCGCTCTTCGTCTCCTGAATAAGAGCACCATTATTCGCTGCAGCAGATCCGCCTCCTGATCTCCCTTTCTTTCTATGAACATGCATTACATTCTCCTCTATTGTCGCAGCGTACCAACTCTCATAGTCTCATGTAATTAAATTAGGTTGGATATTAATCAAGTCTACTGAGTTGTCACAGAAAGATTGTCTGGTGGTACATGTCCATGTCCATTGAGTCGACAGACTCGCTCCAATATAATAAGCTGCGTTTAAAGCAATGCAGCGAACAGTCCACCGACGACGGCAATGATGGGCCCAGTGAAACCAGTGGTAATAGCGAAGGCGGAGCCTGGCTCTTCCGGCTCGGTTGTTTCGCTCTCAGATGGTGCAGAGCTCGACAGAGTGCCAGACCCGGGGATCGAAGCAGAACCGGACGGGGTGGCGATGGTCGAGACTGAGGTGCCCGAGATTGAGACGTCAGGCTCGCTGATGATGCTCACTGAGATTATTGAGGTACCTCCGGGAACAGATACACTAAAGAAATTCGTTATGAAGGGCCGACAAGAGTAACTGATGTAACCTACGAGCTAGGGATCGGAAGGGGGGTGATCGAAGGATCGGGGACAGGCTGGATGGTAGCAGACCCTTCTTGTGCGTGGACGCCGACTGCTGCGCAGATAACGATAGAGGCAAAGGTTGCGAATTTCATGACGGTGGATAAGGAATTGGATGCTTAGTGAGCAGCGGTGTCTGCGTGAGGGGAAATTGAGTGATCGGTACAGAAAGAGTTCATTCACGCTGAAATTACCAGCCCTTTTATATATACGCCCTTGATGACAAGAAGCTGGGAACATAGAGAGTGCATCACACATGATGATGGTATGCAATACAGCTAGGCTATCCACGCCGCATGGAAGCATGAAGCAGTGAGCCAAGCACGCGCAGTCAGCGTTTGACGCTGCCTTATCACAAGCTGTGGAGGGCTTAAGGCTTCGAAGTGGACCAAACGCTCCATCGTGCAACGCGGATGTCCGTTTTAGAAGCTTAGGGTGATATATCGTTGATATGCTGCAATCGCAGCCACAAGGGGACGATCTCCACTAAAGGGGATTCGAAAGGCTGCAATGCGTAGCCATGGGCGTTCTCCTCGCTTCAACTTAATGCAGTGTTAACCCATACGCCACAAACGGGATACGGGGGTTGCTCACAAGACCCCACAATGCACAGATGTTAGCAAGGCGACAGCGGCCTGCATCGTTCTTATCGCGACTAATGAGTGAAGATAGGAGGCCTCGTGTCCAGGTGACCACTTGAAATGTGTACTGCGGTGGCCAGAAGCAACAAATTACCGGGCAAGGGTGGCCTATGACGAGCATTCTGCCCCGCCAAGCGCTTCTGAGGCTGAACTAAAAATAGATCGATACTGTCCGCTGAGCGCTTATTTTGGATGATGGCAGTGAGTGCGGACTGTACAAGCCGTATCGATCGTCGGGGAGAAGGGTGACAGCCATCTTAACACGAGAGGTATAGCTGAATGTGATAACCCAGCCTACTCCAGGCCCACAGTCTATGAGACGGGCCAAACGAGGATAGCTCACATATTGTACCCCAAGAACCAGTAATCGGTGTGCGACTCTGACTTTAGATGACCACTTCACCTCGAATCTGATCAAAGGAAGTTGGGACACAGCGTGGTAGAAGGACCAAAGCTAGTTGCATAAGAGCACATTAACCATAGTGTCTACAACGGAGCGCATAATGTACTACGCGTGAGGTATAAAGAGTGACAGGAGGTGTCCAAAGCATAAGGTCCATTACAAGAAATCAATACGTTAGAATCGTTCTCCACTCTCTAGAACAAGATGGCTGCAACACCAGCAACAGCCCCGACAAGGTAGGTGGTGGATCCGAGGGCCAGGCCGAGGGCGGATCCATCGTCACCATCCGAGTTGCCACCTGGCGTCCCGCTGGGGTTTGCGCTACTGGAAGATAAAGAATTAGATTAGGGTGTTCGACCACCAGAGCAGATGGCACTTACGATCTCGTCTGGCTTTGGCCAGAGGATTGAGCAGAGCTGCGAACGCTTGAGCTGGGTGTGCCACTCGACTGAGAGCCAACGGGGGGAGCAGCTCCTGATGAGCTCGAAACGAGAGTGGTTTCGGGAGCCGAGCTCGAGGGGATGACTGTAGAAGAGGTAGGGATGATGGTGTCTGGTGGGCTCTGAGTCGAACTGGTGGGAATGACATCGGTAGCAGTGCTGGAAGTAACGTCTTGGGCGAAGACGCCGGCAGCGACAGCGAGGACAGACACGATGCTGATGAACTTCATGTTTTCGTGAACGAAGATGGGTGGACTGAGGATGGGGTATGTGTTAGATGGCTGGGAAGGCTACCTTGATTCTGAGGAAGTTCCACCAAATCCCTCCTTCTTTATATATGTTCTTTCGTTGCGCACTGGTTACGGCTAATTTAGACCGCCGGGGATGTTCTGGACTACTAATGATGATTAGTTTCTGGGGTGCGTTCTTTTCTTACTGCAGACGGCGAGAAGATGCCGTTGGCAGTGAATACTGCGGACACAGGTGCTGACAGACCGAACAGCAAGCTGATCGCGTATTTTTTTAATCTACAAAAGGCTAAGCAGAACGGTGATGAGTTTGCCTATTCTATTCCGCTGAAACCCTTTGGAGTGCCTCGGTGGCGTGTAGGTGTAGGCGTGTAGGGTCCAGGCAAACCGCAATGCTAGACGATGCAGCCTCGGGAATTGTCTTGTCCTACAATGCCATCATGGCGAAGACGGTTGACGAAGCGTTTCAACTAGAAGGATGAGGTTTACGAAGACGGCTCCAAGGAAAACTAAGATTTGTGAAACGAGGGTACGCCAGTAACGGGGGGCTCGGAGGGGGAGACGCGCTCCTCGGTAACATCCAACGGGGATTACAGTCCCGCGACTGCTCCTTCTCTCTGTTCCTTGTTAAAAGAACCAAGCAGCTGGTCTCAGATTTTGGTAAAGCAGGGCCTTCCTTGGAAAGTTACGGGCAAAGTAAACCGTCGAACACACTCTTGTTATGGTATGTTTTGGTTGCATACACTCACCGAGCCTGGAATGTGGCGTTGCGGCCTATGAAATAGCCTGATTAGCCTGGGCTCTAGGGGCGACTGCAACGAGGGCGTTCGAGTCGTAGACGATGGCCACCACGAAAGGGGGGGAATGTACGGGTATATCGCCGTAGGCCACTCTATTACATCGGATGAAACGACTAGGTATAACATACTGACTGGTCTATCGATGAACGATCATGGACAGATAGTAGTACAACGATGACGTAGGTACAACACAGGGTACATGCACTCTAAAGAAGGGCTGCGCCAGCTGCAAGGATGGCCGCAACAAAGACAGAGCCGAGCTTGACGGACGTTGCAGAGCCATCATCATCACCCTCGCTACAATGCCGCACAACCGATTAGCAAGACTGAGGTGGATGATAGCAAGATATCACAAAACACTTACGGCGATGGAGCAGGCGACTGTTGAGCAGTGTTGTTGGCACCCGGGCGGGGGTTGGTCGAGTTGCCTCCAGGGATGGTAGAGTTACCGCTAACGGTGGGAGCAGGGGCCGTCGAGTTGGTGACCGCGGTGGGAGCACCAGGATCTGTCGAGTTGGTAACAGCAGTGGGCAAGGTAGGTGGGGTGGGGGCAGCAGGATCTGTCGTATTGGTGACCGCGGTGGGCAAAGTGGGAGGGGGTAGGCGCTCCGGGGTCTGTCGAGTTGGTTACAGCAGTGGGAGTAGCAGGGTCTGTCGTGTTCGTGACAGCGGTGGGAGCTTGGGCATAGGCGCCAATGGCCAGGAACAGAAGGGCGGTGATGTTAATGAGCTTCATGGTAAGTGATGATTATTAGGTGAAGTGGGTAGGAAAGTAAAAGGAGTGGGCTAGCTCTACAAGTGGATGCTAATTCCCTGGTTAGATAGACGAGCTTATATAGTATATTGGGCTGGTCTTCGGGCGTCACTTTCGTGATGGGCTACCAAGCGCCCGTCTCGTGCATCTTGGGCAGTGGCCATTCGAAGCCGATGGACTACGGTCAGTGTTGCCCGTTGGATTCAATGGCCTGTTCGATACAATTTTAGACTGTTGGATCAGTACATAGAACCCATACTATTAGAAGACAGCAACCGCTCTTGGACCGCTTCTTCTTTTGAGGCAATGGTATCGCCAATTTTGGTAAGGCCCAATAAGCGCCCGGCAGATAAAATACAGTCAGAACCACGAGAACCCCTACCGTTCGGTGGACGCCCCAGGCTATGGGTTATTGGAGGATATGCATTGATAGGTTATGGCAGTGCTCTCCTTGGCGGAATAAGGATTCAGGTAGCTGGAGAATGGTATGGATTACTACGGTTTATGGGTTCACACAGTATAGATGATCGCAGTTGGACTGAACAGGTATGAACGGAGTCCTCCATACCATCTCCCTACTTAGTTAGAGACTGCATAAGTAAAGCTACATACGACGATGATGTTCAACATCATAGCTATCCCGATTCCCGAGATCAGAGAGCTTTTCGATATCGATTAGACTTGATGGTGACTTCAGTCGCGAAGCATGCTTGACCTTTCCTTGGATATTTTCACAGCTGCAATTCGTACAAATAAATAGGGGGGGTCAGAGTACGCGGTTCTGACCTGGTTCGGGACCCAGTTCTGAATCTCGTTCTTGCAAAACTCGGAGGCGTGGGAGAACCAGAACTTGCACCGATTTGTGAACCAGCTCCTGAGCTCGTTCATGCGAGAACTGGCTTTCACCAGAACGAGGTTTCCTTCCTCCCTTGTTTATCCCTTTCCATAAGAACGTAGGACAGATTCAGGTCGACCCGTCCAGACGCTCGCAAAGGAATTTCACTTTCTCGAATGCCACGTGGAAATGGCTCGGCTGAGGGGCGTCCTCGCTATGCGCAATGTGGTACTCCATACCAAGGCTCCCCCTCGCGAACAAATCCACTGATCACTCAAACATGCTCACACGAAGGACATTCCAAGAAAACGATCGTCTATTAAACGAATGTGGATGGCTCGACGAACTAGCAACTACACTCCACAAACTGAAACATTAATGCGATTCTAAAAGACAAACGATGGTCTGGGAGAGAGACGCGATGATGAGCCAGCTGCTGCAGATGAATGGATAGATATGCGCGTACGGGTATGATGATGCTGAGAAACCTCCAAGGGAACGACGGGTGGTAGGGAGTTTAGAGGAGGACAGCAGCGACACCAGCCAAGGCACCGGCAACGAGGTGGCCAGAGCCGAGAGCAAGGCCGAGGGCAGAGCCATCGTCGGAAGCCTCAGGGGCACCAGCAGAGCCGCTGGAGCTGCCAGTGGGGCGGACAGAGCCGGAGGGGGCACCAGAAGAGCCGGAGGGAACGGCAGCGGAGCCAGAGACGGCGGGGACAGAGGCGGAGCCAGAGACCTCAGGGACGCTGAAGAACTGTGAGTAAAGGCGATGGCTAATGGCTGATAACATGAACGTACGCAGCAGAGCCGGAGGGCTCAACAGCGGCAGAGGACTCGCCAGGGGCGGCGGCGGAAGACTCTTCAGCCTGTGCGTAGGCGACAGCGGCGAAGAGGAGGGCAGAGGCGACGGCGGTGAACTTCATTGTGAATTGAGTGAAGAGAACGGGTGGTTCTTTGGTATTAAGGCTGGTGTCGTAGAAGTAGGGGACGAAGCAGACTGAGGTGTCAACCACCAACAGACTCAACCTTAAATACCACCCTCGGTGTTTTCCGCTGTTTTGGGTGGTGGGAATTTGATCGATCCCCTCTTCAACCGAATGCCGGCCGACCCTGAGCGGTTGCGTTATCATGCACCCAGCGAGCAGAATATTCTATCGTTGCTGTCCATATCTTTGCGCTGGCAAGGCGAACACTCTCCGACAAGTTCGACTTGCATCTTGAATTGAGCTTATCCTCTCAGAAGCATATTCTTGTTCGCCGTTCTCTGCAAAATTTGAGACCCCTTTCGAACCCTTACAAAATTGCAACATATCCACCTTATGTCACAGCATCATGATGAACCCTGTCAGCCCAGGCTCGAGCAAGCGAACATCACTGAAAAAAGACAAGTCCACATCTATATCCTTCTCTCGTAGCTTAGCGGTAAGAACGGGTCGTCCTCGACTAGCTCAGTAGCCGCAGAGGGCGAACTGAAGCTTGAAGGCAGAGGCAATTCGTCCCAAAGATTCTTACGGACCAGCAGCGGGAATGAAACGATCTTACCCCCGGTTGACACCATCTCGTAAACGAAAAAATAAGACCAAGTCAAACAATTACGGCAGGACTCCTAGCCCTCGCTAACAAATCGAACCCTCCAACGGCTCCCCAATGCAATGGCGAAAGCTGCAGGAGCCAGAAAGGGGTCATGGAGAGATCTTGAACCCTAGACGTCGAAATACCGAAGGTTGATCGAAGGCCGCGAACTTGTTCTAGCTCGGTAGAACCTTGCTGAGATGGCATGAGACACTCCTCGTGCCTCATGCAAAGCAGCTCCGTGACTCGGTGGATCACAGAACGTTGCACGAAACAGCGATCTTCCCGAGCCTCAAGGCCATTCTGATCATCAGGGCTCCATTTACCCTCCCGGAGCATTGCAGTGCAAGTACTCAGCAGAGGTCGAGAGGAGGAAAGAAAGAGGCAGGACAGAGAAGATCAATCCGCAGAGCCTTCGGTGACAAGAAACAAGAGAAGAGGCTTCAAAGTAAACGATGCCTCATGATCTGCCAGCTGATATTGAGATCAAGCCTGATACGTTCCATGCGTACTGCTTGGATGGCCATGATACTGCAGAAGCAACGTCCGATGACAAACAGCTGATGTCGATGAGCATCCAAGCATCGATCCAAATCATCTGAATACAGAAGTCAATGGATTGTGATTCCCTAGAAGACGATGTGATTGTCCAGAATAGCCCCCTATGTTTAGAGTGATTAGCGAAAGAAGCCCATCAACACTTAGAGATATGAGTCACTGTGAAGGCACGGGCTACAAGATGTACGTATACAACACGATTTTAGGAATTGCCAGTCCAAACGCAAGGGAGAGATAAGGGTATATACAACGTCCAACGTCACTGAAGGGTACAAGCGTCGCATCACATTCAAAGGCCCTGTCTCAATGAGTCCGAAAGGGTTTCCAAATCACGACCTCACATCCCCAAAAGCACCGCAGCAACACCAACCAACCCCGCAAGCCCACTGACAGCCCTCAAGGCAGCCGCACCACCATCCTCGACCCCTGAACCCTCATCATCACCCGCAGGTGTCGTTACCCCACCACGCGAAACGGTCGTGGTCGACCCTGGTACACGCACTGTTGACACTGAAACCCGCGTCACGCTGACTGTCACACTCTCCGTGGCAATGGAAGGGACGGTCACCGTTCGCGTTGCGCCTCCTGAGACGGAGATGAAGGTTGACACCGAGACTCCCGATGAGGTGACTGAGGAGGAGGTCCCGCTGGAGGAGCTTGATAGGGTGGAAGAGAGGAGGAAGAGGGAATTGGCTCGCTAGTGGACCTAAGGGGATGTCACAATGCTAAATTAGCCGCATGTATCGTCATTGCCAAGCACCGTTTGCAAAGTGCAAAGGGATAGGATAGGGGCACAAAGGGAATAGGAAGACTCACGAGGACGAGGTTGTGCCCTGCGCGCACGCAACAGCGAGGCAAGACGCAGCAGCGACGATGCTAGTGAGCTTCATGATACGAGAATTGCGGGATGAAACGAATGGCCTAGAGGGTGGTATTCGTTTCTGAGGCTATCCCTTTTAGAGAGGGCTCAGAGCAACAGGGCAATATCAACTCACCTTGCAGCAGGCGAACAGAAGTGGGGAAAAAAGGCAAACGAATTCAATAATACCGCGTGGACTGCATCTAGGCTTCTTTAAGGCTTCAAACTTGAACCGTGCATGGGAAGCGTTTCACGGAACCTCGAAGCTTTTTCCTTGCTTCTAGCGAACTCTGATGCGGCTGGTGCGCTTCTTTAAGTTCTTACGCTTCAGCGAAAATGGCAGTTTCCCGCCCTTGTCCCAACTTGTTGAACAGTGGATATTGAACGGGTTTGATTGGCCGTGTTCTAGGGCGGGCGAGTTGAAGCGGGACGTTGAAACGTTTGCTCGAGGTTCCATCTGGCGCGGTAAGGCACCGGATGAAATGTCGATAGGGAAAACTGAGCGATATACGGAGGTTTTGGCCCTGTGGCGGCCAAGGGCGCTGTGTGCGTGAATCGCAAACGTAAATACCGTGACAGATGAGATGGGGATGCGTTTCCCGAAAGGTGCGGGAGGGTGCCTGGACGCATATCAATCAGAGGCGCAGGCCTTTGTAGGGACGCCTCATCTGGCAAGCTAGGCAGCGCAAATCCATCTTGTGGCTGCTGCTCGGGACTAACTCGAGGCGGCTGATATCACCATCGACCTTGGGAGGTTGATCAGGGCAGTCCAAGCCAGCGATGCCTGTTGGATTTCAATCAACATTCAGCAGGCTCACCTTGTCAGGTGTAAAGTTTCCGCATGTTTGACACACCTCGATCGCCTCGGCGGGCGCAGTGCTGTAGCGTCGGTGGTGGCAATGTCCCGGATGGCAAAGTGCATCTCCGTTGGCCATGAAGGTTAGGCAGCGACCTGCTCGCTCCTTCAAACAACAAAGCTATGCTATCAGGAAAAGCGTCTCAATTATCTGAGTACATTTTGCAACCTACAGCCAGAAGGAGGTCAGTATAATCGACACCGCATAACAAACGGACATACCTAGCCCTCTACTTCGCCATCGCGTGGGTAGGATACTTCGGTGAACTGCGCTCTCGTCTTTGTCGCTCTTAAACATGGAGCCAGACGGTGCTCAACCTAGAGATGGTAAGTTTCGACATCCACCAGGCTGACGTTTCGAGTGGGTTAAATTCGTTATGGGTTGCTACCGCGATGAACTAAGTCACTGGTGGCTTTCATGTGCGGATATGGGCCGACCATGCTTGTTTTCGACGGGATGAGTAGAGAAGCATCACGATTGCTTTCTCCGCCTTCTGTGAGCGCAACGGTTGGATCCGTATGTCTAGTGTGAGGGGAGGATGAGAGTTGTACGTGCATGGCCACTTAAAAGAACGGTGGTATGAGAGAAGGTCTTGAGGAGGACTGGAGCGTGCGATCATCTAAGGCTCGTCAGTCTCGTGCTGGTTCAATTCCACGAAGAAGCTCACACTGCGTGCCGAGGACTAAACCACTGGAAGAGGAGTCCGATCCATTCAGACACAGACAATGAAGCCAGCTGCCAAGTATGGGCTCGACATAGTTCGATCTCGGAAGGCCAGTGCTGCAATAGAATAAGGCGAAGAAGCAGAGGAGGTCGTTTCGGCTCACCTTCAAGAACGCCACCTGTAAAGCAGAGTTTGGCCCTAGGGCAATACATCAGGACAATTGCGCCTCAGTCGCTTGGGAAGCTAGCCTGTTTTGCAGCTACGCATGTGTCAAGATGAGCTCTAACAAGTTATTAACGGCGCACCGTTTCGGATGGGTGAAACATTGTCACAGTTGGAGACAAGAAAATTGTGTCGAGCGAAAGTCAATTGTCGAGATCCATTTCTCGTTGCTGCTGCAACTGGCTAGAACCATTCATGGTTACTCTGAAGGTTTCGCTAAAACAATTAGCTGACATAAATATGGGTTCTCAGCTCATACGCGCCCGTTACCCCACAGCGATGATCTGCCGATTTCCACGAGGGGCCTTCACCGGGAAAGAACGTCAACATAAAATCGTCTGAGAATACAAGGACTAGGCGCTTAATCGGAGACATGCAAGATTTCCGCTCGAGAGCGGAATTGGCAGTTTCAAGGACGGTCAACCCATAGATCCCCGGAGCCTGAGGTACTTGCCTTGTGGCATTGATCCCCTCTAATGCTGTCCACCTTGGCTTCACAAAGAAAGCCATGGATGACGATAGGAAATGCTTTCACGGGCATCAGCAATACTCACGATCGAAAAGCTATGTAACCCACCAACCCTAAAGGAATGAATTTAATATGATGGAATGAAGCTGCGAATAGACTTACAAGAGAGCAAGGATTCAAGGTTGGCGATGATGAACACTAGATGGGTAGGGCCAAGTGAACCGACAATCGCATGTCCCATGAGCATAATTCCATGGTGGTGATTCTCTCTGTCTTGCCACTGGTTTGGCTTGTGGGGACGTCATTCAGGCTCGTGAGGGGCTCTCCATTGCCGAGGAGATGGCGCCAGTGAGTCCTGAAGAGGATATCAGCTTTCCTTGTCTATGGAAAAAAACCTTACGCGACATACCCTCATAAGCGAAGCAGGCTGATGCAAGTAAGTTTGATTGCTGAGATCCTGTGCCTGCGAGCTTCTTTGGCAATACTGAGCCAGGCGCTCGACATTGGAACCGGTTTATTGGAGCTGCTCTGTTAGGGGTACACAACTGTCATCAAGCTGCGACGTCAGGTATGAGGGATGTTATGGTCGACAGTCGTCGGTCATGCCGTGTGCCGCGTGCTTGCCATGCTCAAGAGCATACCAAAGAGGAGAGCCTGGTCTGGTCAGTCCGGATGGGTCGTATTCGAGTATCACATGAGTAATGGACCATCTGAGCCCGATCTTGACAGCGAACTAGGAGGACCTGGTACCAGCGGGTGCGACCGCTTATGGGCGCCATATTCACCAGAAGAAAATAGCTGCCTTGTGCTACCGCATTGGGTTTTGCACAGTGCTCACTTCAGGAAGATGAGGCACACTCGTAGGACTCGGCTGGTGTGGAAATAATGGAGACCAGAATCCTCAGTGCTTCAAGAGGCAAGTAATTGATCAGAAAAGTTGCTGACGAGTGGAATCTGAACAGATCGGCATCTGCCGACTCTGTCTCGAATTCATTTTCTGCCGTTTGCCCCTTATCTCCGTACCGCATGGTGACCTGGTCTTGTGGGCTTCTGCCGCGCACTTTTGAAGGCGAGAAGGGTTTCAGCTAGACTTTTGACTGTTGACAGCGGCCTATAACCTGGGGTGGACAAGGAATGCTCTACAACTTGAATCGAATAACCAACTCAAAGAAACGAAGAATGTATGGTCAAGAGATTTCATTTTGCGTTTTGTCTGCTCAACTCAATAACGGCTTCTGGAGCCAAGAATAAGAAAGACACCCACGGCGGCCACTTCGCCAATTGCGGTTGCAAAGGGACTTGTTCTGTCAACACTCCAGCGTCAGCTGGCCTTGCTCTGGCGCGGCGCAAGGCCCTTGTACGACTGCAGGTCTTTCGCGAGGCAATTGTACTAGGGCTCTTTTCGACGTCTCGATTCCCTCCGACTCCCCTGAACCCTTGCATCTGCTAAAAGCTACCAGGATCCTGGCCTTACATGCAGTGTGTTCTGCATCGGTTTGGACTATCTCGAACGTCTCGAGACCGAGAGTGCCGCGGATTCCTAACAACACGCTGCAACCTTCCTAAACGAAGATAAATTTATACTGCTTCGAAGTCGGAGCTTCGAACCTTCTGGTATTCAGTGGGAGAGGCCCAGGCGTCCTGGCCAACACGAGGATGCTCAATAGCCGCAGAATGCCCTTGTTCCACCGTGGTTGTAGCCTCTCTGCGACCTGGTGCCCGGTTTATTCCAGTCTTTCATCTAGCTTTCTGCTTCTGTGGAAACCCCCGACCATCGATAAGGAGTTTGACTGTTTGGAGGTTTGACTTGGTCACTTGGCTGGTCAACGCTCCAATCCAAGCTACTCATTCACTTCTTTATGGAGTCTGCTCATGTCCTCTGGCTCAACTCTAGGTTTCCTCCTTTGTTTAAGCGGCAAAAGCGGCAACCCAGGAGTTATTTGTGGGTCTCATAGAAATGCCCTGTTGAAGAGTCTTGTGACTTCGCGAACATGGGGTCGATCGGCGACAAGGCATCACAGCCGACTGCGTCGGGTGTGCACTTGATTACGTCGGGATCTTGTTAATGGCGCATCTCTAACCAGTGGGGAGCCCTGCGAACGGTTAGCCATATCCAAATGCTAGATCGCCCCCCTACACAGATGGTCGCTGCTTCGTAGCCTGAGGATAACTACGCTGCAGTTTCGCTCTGCTAAAACTTCAGAAGTTGAACAGCATCTAACAAGTACGTATCATGGGCGCTATCCTTATTCAGTTCCGTTAACTAACTAAATTACTCTCAGTTTGGAGGACACGTGGGGTCCGGGGTTACCTATACTCAGCTGCGCAGCGAGAGAGGCGGGCGTTACATCTTGATCTATCTCATGCAAGAACTAAAGACGACGGCTCCCAGTGGGATATCAAATGGCTTTATCGATCTCAAAGCGCTATCTTTTAGACCTAAAGGACGCTCACGGGTTCAAGGCTTGGCATGGAATCAACGCTAAAACGAACGCGGGCGTTTATCATTTCCATATAATCAGACTTCCTGGAGTGGATGAACCAAGGTCACAGCAATATCATCCTCAATCACACTTCTATCACCTTGCGTGTGGACCGCGGCTATCCACTTATGTTAGGATTGAAAGAGGCCGGTGAGCTTCGTTTTGAACTGTGGATTTCTCCACATGCATTTTAGAGCGGCTTGCATGACCTTCTGAAGCATATCGCCAGTCTAAGTGTCCTTTCATCTCCACCACCACGCCTCATGACTATGTTGGTAGCAACCATTCCTCGTTTTTGCACTTCTCGACACACGGAATTACCCTTGCCCAAATCGATGTGTTGGCATCCTGATTCAAATACGAATTCAGGAACCAACTCCCCATTCTAGTATGGTCTGGGGAACGGCCGTCAAAAACTGGTCGCGATGGAGGTAGATCTAGCGCCGCGAACTCAAAGCTAAACAAATCGATTTCGAAACAATGACGCCGACCTGTCAGCTCAGACTTATAACGACGGGTTCATGTTGGAACTTTCCCCACTCAAGTCCCCGCTTCTTCCCTTTGTTGTCGGACTGACTCCTTCGTCATCCGACGGACATTTGCACACTCCTATTCGTATCACACTCTCCCAAACCTCTCCATCGCACTCCTCTCCCAATATGCCTAAGTTCATCATCGACCAAGCTGCCTCTTGGAGTCGCAGCTCGTTAGCTTCACAGAACCCCCAGAAAGTGCCCAATTTCTTAGCGGTCATCTGGCAGGATCAAAAGACCGGCTGGTGCTATGTGTCTCGCATCCCCCACCGCCCTCTCGGCCAATTCACTGAACGGGATCTGGAGGCCTGCCCTGTTTGGATCCCACCTGCCCACTATCAACCACCTTGGGATCCCCATGTTACCCGGTACGGCATTGATACATCACCTACCGGCGTCGAACTGTACTGCAAGACCCCTCGTCTGATCGGCTACGACGGGACAGTGGGTCTTGCCGTGAAGCTTCAACGCGAGATCTGCGTCCTCGAGCAGCTGAAGCAGAACCCTCACCCCAATATTTGCGAATACTTCGGCTGCAAGGTCGACGCATCTGCCGGTCTGGTCACCGGCGTCTATCTAAAGAAGTATCCGTGGTCCCTGGCTGCTCTTTTGCAGGGTCGCGTGCCTCGTGGGTCAGTTTTCTCTACTCGTTGCTAGTCTGCCTTCTATCTTGAGTCTAATTACCTTTCAGCAGCAAGGCACCCCCAAAGCTTGACCGTGATATTCTGATTAGAGGCATTAGAGAGGGACTGTGCCATCTCCATGGTTTGGGGATGGCCCACAACGACCTTAGCCCAGGGAACATCATGATTGACGAGTCTGGAAACCCTATCATTATCGACTTCGACAACTGTGTTGCCTTCAACCAACCCTGCAGAGCGGGCACGCCAGATTTCACACTCTATTCTAACATCTCGAACCCCGAGAACGACCTTTACGCCTTTGAACGCATCATCGCTGCAATTGACGCCCGCATCGCCCAGCAATTCTATCAACTCCAACAGCGCCAGTTTGCGCAATATTATTCGAATCAATCGGTCTCTGTTCCAGTATGATTCATTTCACGACCGCTGCTTTCCCTTTGCATATCTTCTTTTCACTTTCCCTTGCATTATCTCCCTTTTTCACTTGACTCGTCACATTTCTATGCCGTTCGCATCGCTCTGCTATTTTAAGTATAACTTTATCACCTGCACGCTTGGATCGCTTCCCTTAAACGGCCAATACCACTGTTTAGCCGTTGTACATGCTTTACCTTACCTTATTCACTGTAGCAATAATTGCCTTGACACCTTGATATTCTCTTGACCCCCACGTAACCTTCACATACCCTTGCCGTTTTCCATGATATGGACATGTTGCCTTTACGAACCTTTCTTCATTCACAGCTTGTTGCGAACTTGTCAGCTTCCCGGCAACGGCGATCGCATTTACTTGAAGAGATCCACGCTGGGTCCATATAAGGTTAAAACAAAACATCAGCTGGTTACAGTTCTAACGACGTATGTACTTTCTCCAATTTGTTAAGTGAGATTATGTGTGTATGATACAGGAAGACAAAAAGCAGGACAACGAATGAATGAGCCCAAAATACAAACCACTATACCTTGAACCCACCGGTCAGACTGATGATATCGTCGGGATCGACTGTCTTCTTGAGCTCGTGCAACCAAGGCAAGTTGTCGCCGTAAATCATACTCGGAGGAGTGATGCTCTGGGAGTAGTTGGGCGGGTAGAAAACTTCTCCCTCACCCTTGGAAATCCCAAGCTCGATGCCCTTTTTCCAAATCTTGTCGTGGTACTCGACCGCAAGTGAGAAAGCCACTTCATCATCCTCAGCATCGGTCCATTGGAAAAGTCCGCCAAACGTATTGAACGGTTGCGAGGGATCATGGGGCCAAGCAGAACCACGATTAAAGGAGTACGCCTGAGGGCCAAAAGGCGGCACGCTGCCAGTGACAAGCTTGATACTACGGCTTTGCTGGGCAGCCTTGATAGAGTATTCTTTAGCGGTTTCACCGATGAACTTGACGATCTCGCGAGGCCATGAGAGGATCGGTGCAGAGTACCACGTAGCCCTGCAGAGGAAACGTCAGAGAAGGGGGGAATGAATGAGTGACACAACTTACCGGTTGTTGGGAGCATCTTCAGCTCCGGTGGTGACAACCGACATGAACGACGTAAACGAGTCCAAGGTTTTAGCCTCCCCACTTGTCCTAGGAATCTCTAAGAAAGTATTGACAAGACCCGCGGGAGGGGTTTCACCGTTATAGAACCTAACTATTGGTTATCAGTATGCGTGAAGGTCATTGAGGAGATGGCACTACTCACTGGCAGCTCCTGTCAAGGTACCATTGATGGCGAAGAACTCGGTGGCGAGGGTAGCCTTGGGCACAGAGGGTTTAGCAGCGTACTCGACGGCGGCATCGATCATGGCATCGACCTGGTCAGCTGGATAATAGAGAGTGCCTCCCCATACCTTGCCAATTGGAAAGGTCTTTAGCGTAAAGCTGGTAACAATACCAAAATTGTTCACTCCCCCTTGAAGTGCATAGAAGATCTCAGAGCCCTCGGTTTCAGAGACCGTTGTGAAAGTACCATTGGGAAGGATGACGTCTATGAAAAGTGTCAGGGTAACCCGAACTGATCATCAGAAACAAGCTCACCAGCAGAAACGATGTTGTCAATTGCGAAGCCGTGTTCGTTGGTGTTCCAGCCGTACCCGCTACTGAGCAGTAAGCCTGCCACACCTGAAGTGTGGACTTGAACAGCCGTCCTTCGCAAAAGGAGCAGTCAATCGACGTACCAACGCTTGGAGAACGTCCTCCGACAACGACAAGGCCGTGAGGTGCCAGGGCGCCAAATACCTGTCCCCAGTCAAGTCCACTGCCAATCTTCACTGACTTCTTGTCAGGGGCGAGCTCGATCTGGCCGAACGCAGACATGGCAACCTGTAGACCGTGAGTAGAGCTCATGTCATTGTTGTTACAGTGTCCTTTGCCCTTGACCTATCCATGCAAGTTATTCAGCATCATAGATCCAAGAAACATGAGAAGTGCTTACCGCCCACGGCGTTCGCGTTGTCTTGATGATTTCAAACTAATGGGATAATGAGCTACCATTGAGATACTCAGTCTGTCAGGATTCAGTACACGTACCAGCCTCTGGATGTCCTGAGGGCTGTCGGGCTGAACAGTGCACATGGAAGGCAAACTACTTGCATTCGACCAGTGGGACACGTCGTTATTATACTGGAGGGTGCCTGCGGAGGGTCAGTTTATAAGACGCGAGTGAGTCGATGATACGTACCGGCAAAGGCAGCGCTTAGATCTGGACTATTGCGGACCATGTCACATGCACTTTTAGCTGCGGCGTACGAGTTCATATCCATGCCAGCAGGCGCTGGAGCGGCGTTCGTGAGACATGCCAAAGAGGCAGCCATGAAAGCAAAGGTTACGGAGGATATCATTTATCCGTGAGTCTCGGAGATTCCAGAGAAGGCCTCTTGAAGCCGTGATATGAAGGAGAGCAGGGAATGGTGGTTGGCTTGGCCTGCTGCGACCCCTTTTTATCCAAGCTCGTCATCCGAGACGGTACTGGATGTGCGGTTGCGCTAGGCCTGAGCGTGGTCCGATATGGGGAGGATACAGATATATGACCTACGTCGCTACAGGGCCGAAGCCCATCCTGGCGCAGTTGCGTATGCAAGAGAACCAGATGGAGGAACGTTTTGCATTCCTCCGAGCTTTCGGAGCCCAAAAACTAGCGCCATCTGATGTTCACAACACTGCGTCATCGTACCCACCACAGCCAACCTGTCCGTCTCCTGTCTTAACGACTTCTTGTGAGCAAATATTGAAGGAGTTACTGACGAGAGTTAGCGAGATAAACCGGTGACTTCTGCTCTCTAGATTCTCTCATCTATTGTTAGGCAATGTCAGTGCAGGAATACTTTCACCTTCTTCCTGTAACCGGGCGGTAAACCCACCGCCCGGCTTCACGGCACCTTGTACCTTTAAGCTTTAGCTTATGCGTCTGTTTATGCCGTATGCCTTGTCCAATATGACACATAACCTACGGAGCGACGGTATGCATATCACTATGGAAGGACCATTGATCATGAAGCAATAATGAAAGGAAAGTTCCGTCAAGTCTCCAAATACCACGTACGTAGAGGAGGCCAGGTTATCATCTGAAATAGAGGTAAAACAAATATTGCAAGGCATCTCTAAGCATCCCACACTTTGCCCCTCTGTGACATCTGCACGTCGGCCATTTCGCCCACCTAGTGCTGCCCACCACTGATTAAGCTAGCACCCCCTGACCAGCTTAACAGGACCACCGCCGGCTGACATCTGGGAATCGATAAGCCTTGGCCGGCCATGCTACCTAGGGTTATGGAGGGCATACAATACACTGGTATCCTTAGCAGTAGCCACCAACCCCGGAGCACATTCAAATTGACAAGAGATACTCCCACCACTTTATTCAAGGCATAAAGCTAAAGGTAAGGGAAGCAGAGCGAATAGATAGATTAACGAGCTTCGCACGGCGCGCGAGCTCAGGCGCACTGATGCAGCTACCGGACGTGACTGTCCCACTACATACTACTCTAGATCTTGAAGCCACCAGTCAGACTAATGATATCGTCGGGGTCGACTTTGTTCTTGAGCTCGTGCAGCCAGGGCAAGTTGTCGCCGTAAATCATACTCGGAGGGGTGATGCTCTGGGCGTAGTTAGGTGGGTAGAAAACCTCACCTTCGCCCTTGGAAATCCCAAGCTCGATAGCCTTTTCCCAAATCTTGTTATGATACTCGACAACGAGTGAAAAGGCTACTTCGTCGTCCTCAGCATCGGACCATTGGAAAAGCCCGCCGAAGGTATTGGACGGCTCAGAGGAATTGTGAGGCCAGGCAGAACCACGATTAAAGGAGTACGCCTGAGGGCCAAAAGGCGGCACACTCCCAGTGACACGCTTGATGCTGCGACTCTGCTGGGCAGCCTTGATGGAATATTCCGTGGCAGTCTCAGCGATGAATTTGATAATCTCGCGAGGCCATGAGAGGATGGGCGCAGAGTACCATGTAGCACTGACATTAGAGCGTCAGAGCGAGGAGAACTGCACACCTGAAGCGACGTACCGATTGTTGGGAGGGTCACCATCGGCTCCAGTGGTAACAACGGACAGGAACGAAGTGAACGAGTCATGGGTCTTGGCCTCTCCGTTTGTTCGGGGAATCTCGAGGAAAGTATCAAAAAGACCCGCAGGAGGGGTTTCACCGTCATAGAACAGAACTATGAGGTGTAAATAAGCAAATCGTTTATTAAACAGATGTGGCCACTCACTAACTGCTCCTTCCAGCGTCCCATTGTTAGCGAATAACTCGGTGGCGAGGGTTGCCTTGGGTATAGAGGGTTTAGCAGCGTACTCGACGGAGGCGTCGATCAGGGCATCGATTTGGTCAGTTGGATAATAGATGGTGCCTCCCCACACCTTGCCGATAGGGAAAGTCTTCAGCGTAAAGCTGGTAACGATGCCAAAGTTGTTCACTCCTCCTTGAAGGGCGTAGAAAATATCAGAACCCTGAGTCTCAGAGACAGTGGTGAAGGTGCCATTGGGAAGAACGACGTCTGTGAGAAACTTCAGATGAGCCCAAAGTAATCGCTAGAATAGACTTACCAGCCGAGATGATGTTGTCAATTGCAAAACCATATTCGTTAGTATTCCAGCCATAGCCAGCGCTCAACAGTAAGCCTGCCACGCCTATAGTTCGGGGTTGAGAAGCCTTCTCCCAAAAAAGAAACATTCATTCGGCTTACCAACACCTGGAGAACGTCCCCCGACAACGACAAGACCTTGAGGTACAAGGGCGTCGTAGACCTGTCCCCAGTCAAGTCCACTTCCAATCTTCACTGACTTCTTGTCAGAGGCAAGCTCGATCTGGCTGAATTCGGACATGGCAATCTGCAGACCGGTTGTGGAGCTCATGTTATTATTGTTACAATGACCTTTACCCTTGACCTATCCATCAAGGTCTGTCAGCGTGATAGATTCAAGACCAATACTAATTTGAGAAGCAAGCTTACCGCCCATGGCGTTCGTGTCGTCTTGATGATTTCAAACTGGTCAAGCGATGAGATGCCAAGTATAGCGACGCCCTATGCAAGGTCGAATCAAGCTTACCAGCCTCTGAATTTCCTGAGGAGTCCCGGGCTCAACGGTACACATGGAAGGCAAACTGCTTGCATTCGACCAATGGGATACGTCATTCGTATACTGAACCGTGCCTACGAATGGTTACTTCAGAAAACGACGAGTGAGCGAGCGATACTTACCAGGAAAGGCAGGGCTCAGGTCGGGACTATTGCGAACCATTTCGCACGCACTCACAGCTGCAGCGTAGGGGTTCATATCGTTGCCAGCAGATGCTGGAGCCGCGCTGACGAGCCATGCTGATGAGGCAGCCACAAAGGCAAGGGTACGGGAGAAGATCATCAATGTAGCTCAGGGAGTACAGTATGCCTCCTAAAGCCTGTGTACAAAGGGGAGCGGAGGTGGTGCTTGCTGGGCCTGTTGCGACCCCTTTATACAAGCCAGTCATCCGGTGCGGCGCTGCATCTGCGGCTGCGCTAAGCCTGAGGATAGTCCGATATGGGAGTTGTATAAATACGCGTTCTGTGCCGCTGCAGAGCCGAAGGCCATCGTGGCTCACAGGCCCAGGCAGGAGAATTAGATGGGGGTTTAACGTCAAACCTTCCTCCGAGGTTTCGGAGCCCAAAAAACTAGCGCCATCTGATTTTGCATCGCTGCGTCACTTCAAGTTCGAATACATGAAGTTCAAGTGTCTCGACGATTCTTGCAAGCCTATATTCGACTAGTTCCAGGAAGAGCTTGGCGAGGTGTTCTACATACATTTTTTCTCTGAAAATCCCTCAGCTATTCTTAGACAATCCGTGACAAGAATAGCTTCATGAAGCCAACTTCGCCCTGTACTCGGGCGGTAACCCACCGCCCGCCTTTTAAATATCTTGCGCTTCTTGGGGCCCTCACTTGAAGTTCAGTGTATTATTAAGCTCTCCGCATCCTGTGATACGGCACACGAGTCAATAAGAGATGATATATGCACCACTATCCGTAAAGACCATTCTCGTGGACCATCAGAAAGAACTTGAAGTGGGGGGAAGAAAAACTCTGTCAAGGTAGTACCTTCGCGAACTTCGTTCTTTGTTGGGAGAGGAGAGCCTTCTGCCAAAGCTTCGGGGAAAATATGCCAAAAATACTTGTAAGTACACCGCAATCTGGTGGTTTCTGAGGTCAATCCGCGAAATCTTGTTCTGAAAGTAGGACCAGATCGGCAGAATTCCCTTCGGACCCGCTAAATACACCCAGCTAGTGCGCCTCTTCGATTTATAAGCCGTGTCACTCCACGTTCCCCAAGTCTGCGCTCCATGGCGTTCTCAACTAGGAGTATATAGGAGAACCGTGAGGGGTAGGATGGGAATAGGAATGTCCAGAACCGTCGGATGCCGAGACACACGGCTCAGCCACCCAAGCGCGGGCGGACCGCTCCATTTGGCCTTACCTCCGCCCACCACGTGGGTTCTTCGTCACTCAAGAGCGCGCCACAGAGGGCACCGTAGGGGCAGCAACTAGACGAATAGAAAATGATTTACTTATAATACATTAGAAGTTTTGAGAGGCCGTTGGTATATGGGCTTCGCGGTGGTCAATAAGGCTGTTCCAGGAGGTGCTGAGTGCTGAAGCATACGATTATCTGCATGGAAGTTGCCAATGGACTCGATTTTTTGGCATTATGATTGTATATCGTACTTCAGATATCCTAAACGTACGCTAGAACTTTATACAAGCTCAACAACAAGGTTCCGCTCGCGGTTTTCAACCATGGATCGCGCGACCTGTCCGAGATTGAACTTGCGCGCGCTTAACGGAGCCCCCTTGGCATCCGACCCGACGGTTTTGGTCATCCCCTCAAGTAGCGCGCCGCAATTGTCTTGTCCAGTGAAGCCGATTGCCTCAAGACTTTGTATTGGTTTTTTTCAGCCATCAAACCCAACCTCAAGAAGCGTTGAATTCCACGTAATTGGGCAACAACAATAGGGTACATAGGCTCGTTGGTAGTCCACATTAGTGCTCAGGAGTCAGTACAGGTCGTCTCCCTCACAGATAGAGACCCCATCCACATTTTCCGATGCCAAAAGGAGAATGGCCACGATAAGCCAAAATAAGACGTACTCAGCCCTTCTCCCCCTTACAAAGAGCGGGGCTTGAGGCTTGTTCAATGTACTTACAACAGTGAGCACTCGTTCTTTGCTCGTTCTCCGTTCATCAGGCTGATCCGTTGCATGATGGGATCATAAGTCGCCTCGTGGCGACCACCAAGCAACTTAACGGCACGCGATGATTGGCATCCAACCACAGCTTTCTCTCTCACTTCATCTCATTCAGGCTCTATTAGACGGCACTTCCTGCCAAGGCTATGGAAAAGGCGCCGTCAGTCCTCTCGCTCCCTCGGGTTGACACTCGCACCTCTTTTTCGTGGGGAAGGAATCCCAACGCTGGCGAAGGCGTTTCTGCCAAGGATACGAACGGAGTTACACCGGTCGAGGATACACCTGCCCCTACAACACTCTTGGACTGGTTTCTGCAGAGGGTCACGTTCTTTAGGCTTCACTTGGCTGCCTTCACATTCATCCCACTCATTTCGTCTGGCGTCTTCTATGCTTGCAATGGGCAGTACAAGATAAGCTATCTCGACTCGGTCTTTCTCTGCTACTCTTCGATGACCGTGACGGGCCTATCCACTATCAACCTGTCTACGCTCACAGCGTGGCAGCAGGTCATGTTGTATATTTTGATGACAATCGTAGGTCTCGAACCTCATGGGTGGTCCGGTCCATTAACTGAGCCAAGACTTCTAGGGTGACATCACCACCGTCTCTTGGGTTATGGTGCTTATCAGAAAGTAAGCCAGCGGTCCATTCTTTCGTTGAATTGAGCGCTCAACTTTGTTTCAGGCGCTTCTTCCGCACCAAGTGTGAATACACGGAATCGTTGAGGCAGAGACATCGCCATTTCCCTCATCGAAGTCGTACCCTGTTCCTCAAATCCATATCTTCACCTGTGAATGCGTTCCGTCAGCGTCAGCCCGTACCAGAGGGCGAAAAGTCGACAGAAGCTGCCGCCAATGCCAAGTCTCCCGGGACGGAAAGTACAAAACGCAAGAATGCCAACAACCTCGTTATCAATCTGACGACCCCCAGCCCATCTGGAACGCTGATGGAACAAATCCCTCGTCCTTTCCAACGAAGACCTCCGCCTTCTGCAATTCCTGAGGCACATGAAGAGGAAGAGCAGCCCGCAGTGCTTGTATCATCACCTCTAGGCGATGATTCAAGCCTCAACTTTGTTTCACATTCGCCAACGCACGACCCTAATCTTGATCCCACTCCCGAGCTTCCTGAGCCTAATATCAGAGACTATGGGCTCACTTCGCCCAATGGCGACTTTGGCGTATCCAGTGGTACCGATTTTGGTGTTGCGTCCATGACTTCACCCAAAAGCGTGCACTACAACCCTATGATGGATTTCAAAGGTATGCCCATTGTCTTCTCCCAGTTAAACAGGGTCAATACTAACACACTCACCAGATGGTCGTGCCGTACCGCGCCGTGGAGCAACGATGCTTACCCATCGACAAAAGGATCCCCTTTCACCCAGTTCAGCTCATCATCAAGGACTGGGTGGCTATCCTGGTCCCCTCGATCTCATCCATCTTGTGGCGAAACGAGCAGCACCGAGAACATACACCAAGCTCGAACGCAAGTTTACCATTACCAGTGCAAGAGAGATTGATGACAAGACGACGCCTTGGCTGAGCTTTTCTGGCTTGATCACTGGCAGAAACTCGGATTTTAGGATCGAGACATTGAGCGATGAGCAGGTGGAGGAGCTGGGTGGGACAGAGTACCGCGCGCTGAGGCTGCTGAGTTATCTGATTCCAGCTGTAAGTCAATGAACAACTCGGGGGTGGATGATATTGATGATGGTGGTTCAGTACTTTATCTTGACACAGGCAATCTCTTTCGCCCTCTTTGCACCATGGTTGTCCACCACCTCGCAGTACGATGGTCTCTTTGCCGACCAGCCTAGAGAAATCAAGAAGCCATGGTGCGTTCCTAATCCTAAGCTTGCAAATGCATGTCTCTGACGACTTGCTAGGTTTGCCCTTTTCCAAGTGATGGGTGCTTACACAGGTGGTGGCCTCTCCCTCGTCGATTTGTAGGTGTCGCCGTTCCTCGACAGCCTCCAGTACTGATCTCTTCGACAGGGGGATGGTTCCTTTTCAGAACGCTTATTTGATGATCTTTGCCCTGATGTTCTCGATTCTTGCCGGGAATCATGCCATGGTTTGTTTGAAGCACTTTCATTTTCGCAATCGCTCGCTAACAACGCGCAATAGCCCATCTTGTATGTCTCACGTTCTTCTAGCTTCCACATACTTGATTGAAGTATTCCCGGCCATATAGTTTGAGGTTCATCATGTGAGCCACTATTTTCCTCTTTTCCCAGTGAATTCGTACTGACACCCATGTGATAGTTGGATTCTGTCCCGTGCCACAGAGGAAGGCTCAGGCATGGAGAAGGCTCTCTCATTCCTACTCGACCATCCTCGGCGATGCTTCCTTTACCTGTGAGCAACGCCGCACATCTTATACCACCACTGCTTAACTCTCGACAGGTTCCCGAGTCACCAGACATGGTTTCTGCTGTTAGCTTTGGTCGGCTTCAGGTAAACCAACACCCCATTCCTGCTCCTTTTCAAAGCTTACTGGATCCCATAGCATCGTCGAATGGGGAGCCTTCCTCATCCTCAGTGCGTATCCTATTTAACATCCACTTGCGACTTTTTAACGCGTTCGTGCAGACATTGGGCTTCCGGCCTATGAAGCCATCCCAGCAGGTATTCGGGTACTCGCAGGGCTTTTCCAGGGACTCGCAGCTCGAGCATCGGGCTTCGCTATCGTCCCTCTTGCTTCCTTCGCTCCTGCCCTGCAATTCATGTACGTTGTCATGATGTACATTGCTATCTACCCCGTAAGTGCTTTCTTCGCTACGATCGTTGACCGTGACTGACCTCAAGTGATACCTCGAAAGATTGCGTTGAGTATTCGATCAACGAATGTCTATGAAGAACGCTCGTTGGGCGTGTTTGAAGCTCCTCCTGACGACGAAGATGAAGAGCCTAGTGACCTGCAGAAACTCGAACGAACAGAGCGAGTTGGGAAGTACGTCGGATGGCATCTGAGGCGCCAAATGTCTATCGGTGCGCATTCCCCCCATTCAAAGTGAAAATACGCTGATGAGTATGCCGTGTTGTAGACATTTGGTGGCTCGTATGGGGTGTCCTTCTTGTCATGATCATCGAACGAGGGAATCTAATGGACGACGAGAAGAAATGGTTTGACCCGTTCCGTGTCTTGTTCGAGTTGGTATCGGCGTTTGGTGGGATTGGATTGACGTTGGGTATCCCTACCGTAGGTGTCTCTCAACACTCCTCGCTGCGCTTCGTTCTTGACTCTTCGCCTGCACAGGAAAACTACTCGTTTGTCGGTGCCATGAAGCCTCTTTCGAAGCTCGTCGTCATCGTCATCATGTGAGTTCTGCTCATTGTCTTCGTGTAGGATGTGTGTTGAATGCTTTGCTTGTGTAGGGTCCGAGGACGACACCGTGGTTTGCCAGTAGCCATTGACAGAGCCGTACAGCTACCCAAGGAGATGATGACCCAGCAGCGTAAGCCGACCATAGACACAACGACACAGAAGTCTCCAGTCAATGGCGCCACGAACAATCCTGTATGAGCGGGTTCAATTGCTTTCATATCCCAAGGAATTCGACATCCTTTCTTATTTCGACATTTGCATTCACTAGATCTCTCGCAACACTCGCTATACTACCTAGACTCTCTCTCATATGTATACATGGTTTAATTATTTTTGGGCGCAATACACGGTTTATTCTGCTGGTACCATCACACCGGCTCGCGCAGCATGAAACGAAATGTATACTCTCCCCACTTCCCGCCCTCCGGATGCCCCTTCCTCGCGTGCTCATCCAAATCAACCTTTAATTCATTCACGTTTCTAAACCCCGACTTTTCGAATACTTTTACGGCGCCTGGATGGTCTGATATGTGTACCCACGCTCTCGCGTGGTGTTCGTCTGCAAAGTGTGTTGCCCATTGTAAGAGAGCGGAAGCTACACCTTTGGATTGGTAGTCTGGATGGACACTAATTCCGAGACAGAAGAGGGTGCGTGAGGTGGGTGTGTTTACGCGAGACATCATCCCCATGAGGTGGCCGCTTGTTTGAGCTTCGAGTTGTTCGAGAGGGGATTGTGTGGGGAGGATGGGGTAGTCTGGGTTATTGACTTTTGCATCTAGCGGTTCCTCAGGGTTGTCGTGGTTTGCCGTGTCCTTTCTGATCTTCAGTATATTGGTGGAAGAACGAGGACAAAGACACTCACCAAAGACAGGTCTTTCTCGAAATTCCACATCCTCCAATTGCTATAACCAACCATCTTCCCCTCTTTATTGACCGCTTTCATCATCTTCACAGACGGATGATCGAACTGGTACTCTATTGAATTGAGAGGCTCGAGCTCTGAGCCGAGGTCTGTGACGCCTTTCTCAAACATCTTCATGCGGGTATGGGTGTCGTTGCCTACGGAAAGTTGAGCGATGGACATGAGAGTGGATATTTCGTCTCTAATGAGGGGTTGTATCTTGTAGGACATGGTTAACGTAGGTAAACTAAGGTGCGCTGTGAGGTGCTGGTGGAAAGAGAAGGTCGGAATTCGATAGAAGCCACCCCAGGTGGCTTACCTATAAATCAAGCTTTCCACGCTGTGACATATTGAGTAGCGGGAATACTAAAGAGAAGCATGGAAGTGTCAGCTGGAACCCTGACTCGTAGATTACTCTGAATGTCGGAGTTGCCAGCCCCTAATCCAAGCCCCTATCACGCCATCAATATCGCGTCAGACAAAGAGCCCATCTCGGGGCTTCGGTGCCCTCCTCATTCTCGTTGCGCCTGGCTTATTCGACGCTTGAACTGGCGACAGTAACCGCATAGGACTAGCGGGTTACCGCCGTCCGGGCCTCTCGATAATGGAAGTCCGGGGCCCAAGCCAGCCATCTTATCACTGTGGGCCGGTGACCAACGCTCGATGAGCAAACTCGATACGAGGATCCTCATAACCTTCTCAATAAGTCTAACGGGAGCTTTTTCGGGTTTCTCAGCAGTAGCAAATTCATGAAACCTGGGGCAGTGGGATAGAGACGGGCCAGAATATGGTCAGCAAACCGCTATAATGAGAGGCTTTTCGGAGGCCGAAGTTATGGGTAGTCTCGCGGTATATAATGGGCGGTAACGATTGTTTTGGAGACTATCCAACACAATGTCTTTCCTCGCTCTCTTTGCTTCTGCCATCGCCAGCCTCGTTGGCTACCAGTGGCTGATGTTCCAGATCACCAAATGGAAGGTGAGAGCTCGATTTTAGTGGTTCGGATCCGTTTCGCTGTCTAACTCTCTGGTTTGCAGGTTCGAGATATCCCCACCATTGGAGGGGATGGGTTCATCTCTCACTATCTGACTGCCCGCAAGTTCGCGGAACATGGACGCCATATGATCGAAGAAGGGTACGCAAAGGTTAGCCGCTGTTCCCTCATCACTCTTCTTTCAGTGGTACTGAAAACATTCCGTTAGTACCCTGGACAGGCTTTCAAGATTGCGACACTTGAGACCAACAACCGATGGCTTATTGTTTGCAATGGACCTTCCATGCTTGACGACATTAGGAAATCAACCCAGGAGCACCTCTCGTTTGGAGATGCCTCCCTTGAACTACTTCAAATGGACCACACTATAGGACATCCCAAGATGCATGATGAATATCACGCTGATGTTGTCCGCGGGCCCCTTACTCGAGGGTTCCCTTCTCGCTTTGACGACATCAAAGATGAGATTCAGGCGTCCTTCAAGGATATTATCCCGGTCAAGGATGGTACGTTGACTTTGCCGACCTCAAGACCCGATTTTGACCTCATGAGCAGAATGGACATCGTATCCTCTTTTCGCAACTCTGATCCCGATCATCTGTCGCACCACGAACCGCCTGTTCGTTGGGCTTCCTCTCTGTGAGTAGGTTCTGTAGCCACGATGTCTTGTCTATTGACGAATGCTATTATATAGGCAGGAACCCAGAGTGGATCAGGATCCACAGTAACTTGACCGTTAATATCTTCCACGGAGGCCAAATGCTTAACGAAATCCCTGCTATCTTGAGACCGTAAGCACGCGATTTATGTTCCGCTGCCATGGCTTTCTAAGATGCATTCAAGGTTTGTCGGGAGATGGATTACCGCCTATCACAAGGAAGCTCGTTTAGTGAAGGAGTTCCTTACCCCGTTGGTCGCAGAGCGGATGCAGCAGGATGAACAGCACGGAAAGAAATACGAAGGAAGGCCTGTGCGTTGTCCATCTGATCGCGTTCTCATACTAGCGCTAATCCAAGGTACCGGCAGAATGACCTTATCTCCTGGCTTCTTGACACGGCCCCTGCGAAGCTGAGGACATTGCATGATTTTGTCTTTCGTGTCATCCTCATCAACTTTGCTTCCATCCATACCACTACGTCGGTAAGTTTGGCCAACTAGACCCTCGGCTCCAAGATCTTGAATAACAGGAGCATAGACTTTGAGTAATATCCTCTTCGACCTCGCACCCCGGCCAGAGTACATCGAACCCCTCCGCGAGGAAGTGGAGGAAATCATCAATGAGCATGGCTGGACGAAAGAAGCCATGGGACGTATGCGCAAACTTGATAGCTTCATGAGGGAATCCTCTCGCTATGGCGGTATCGGTGCTGGTGAGTTGATTCGATTTCTTTGACTCCTAGCATTTCTTCTTAGCTGACCGCATGGTATGCTAGCGTCCGTAACGAGGCACGTTAGAAAAGACTTCAAGTTCTCAAATGGTTTCGTTGCTCCCAAAGGCTTCCGACTTGTTGTGCCCACCAGCCCTTTGCACCTCGATCCGGTATGATGATGCGTTGTTATTGTATGCTTGGAGAGCTAGCTTACCATGCAATTTATAGGCCGTGTACGCTGATGCGCAGACGTTCAAAGGGTTCAGGTTTTCTGAAATGCGAGATGGTGATGACCAGATGGGTGCCCTCAAGCACCAGATGGTTCAACCCGAGCCCAATTTCCTCTTTTTCGGCTACGGACGTGCCGCCTGGTGAGCTTATTCTTTGTGCTTGACTCGACAAGATGCTAATCAGGAATCGCGACTTAGTCCTGGACGATTCTTTGCTGTCAACGAGATCAAGGCAATGTTGGCGTACATCTTGATCAACTATGACTTTAGACTGGCCGACGGTGCGAAAGATACGCCTCCTCCCCACTGGAGTGGCGTAGGACGCAGCCCGAATGCTTTTGCTAGGGTGGAATTTAGGAAGCGTCAGAAGGCATAGTCCAGCAGGTAGTGTCACCGACTCAGTCGCAGTATCTTGTGTAAAGTATGCCACTTTCTTGATCAAGGTCTCTAGTTTCCGTTATGACCAATTTCAACTTGATATTCGACTGCTCTCAAGGCTCTTGCTTTCTCATGGAGATAACAGTGACAATGGTTGGCGACGCGAAAGTGCAGCGCCTATGGATAGCAACAACTCAGACATCGCCTGGTGGTCTCCACGAGGTGACCGGTGACCTGTGATCCCATCATACAGCGGTAATCTGATGAACGGAAGAGAGGAAGGGAGTGTAGGTGGTGAGAGGCGGACGACACCAAAGCTGATTAACCCGGAAGACCATTTTCAAGCGAGGTAAGGCTGCCGGAGGAGATCGAGTGGGACATCTCAGCTCGGACGTATATTGAGCTTGCATGTTATCTGAAATGCCGCGGTAAAAGGCTGAGCACATGGTATTTTAACTGATTGTGACCATCCTCCCTTAATTTTTGGTATTGGAAAGCATGGGTAGGGTTCTGTGAAGGAGACAACCCGTGCTGGACACTGATATAAATTACGGACATCCCTATGTACCCTAATTGCGTCGTTCATATTGGCGACGTGCGTGCATACTTCTCGAGATTGGTCTGGATGGCTACAAGATATTACAAAGTCCTGAGGCAGTCTGCTTCACTGAACGCAACGACTGCGGCGCATTAGTTGAGAACACCAGAGTACGCAGACGGGGGGGAATGTGAAGTGACAAACAAGAATAGCTTAGAAATCGAAGACGTGCTCCGTTGGGTGCACCTAGTGGGTCCAAGAGGGCTTTGTGCTGATCTGGTCCTACGCTCACTGGTCCTACGCTCACTTTCAGAACAGGGTCTCGCGTCTTTGGCCCAAAATTCACCGAGCCAGGACCGTTACGAACGGCTCTTCCAGACACATTCTCGCTACACCGCTAAATCCATACCCGTACTCGAGACCGTCCACCGCAACATCGACTCACTCTCTACCCACTTGCTTAAAGACTATGATGGATTCAATGGGGTGATCATAACCAGCAAACGCTCCTGCGATGCTCTGCATGAATCTTTCAGCGGTCGCACCAAGAGGATGGTATCTCAAAACCACTAGGTCGGTGAACTACCCCAACCGATGCAACCCCCATCCAACGGTACACCACAGCACACTGGCCCACAGTCCCCTTCTACTTTATAGGCATCGCGACAGCCTCCTCGCTTCGCGCTGTTCAATCGACATTCACACAATATGGTTCCAAGGAAATCGTCATCCCAGGCGAAGTATCAGGGACAGGCGAACAACTTCGACGGTTTATCGTCCAGGAACATCCCAAACACGGAAAGCCCGCTGCTCTATCTCATTGGGGATAAGAATAGGGACACTGTTCCGACGCTGTTGAACGGAGGAGGGATCGCGTTTCGTTCACTTCAAGTTTATGAGACGCAGCCTCGTAAAGATTTTGGTGCGATTTTGAACAGCGCTATTGATGCTGTTTCAACCGGTGCGTCCTACCTCCCCTCTGTAAATCCCTGCGACTGGCACCGCACTTAGGCACGCCTTGGTGGTTAGTGTACTTTGCCTCCTCGTCCGCACAGTTCGTCGTCCCCTACATCCAGAACCACACCCGGCTACAAAACGTACGAACCGCAGCCATCGGCCCAATGACATCCGTCTTTCTCGAGAGCGACCTCCACCTACCCACACACATCGTTTCTTCAAACCCAAAACCAGAAGGCTTGGTTGAAACTATTTTTGCATACAACGCTTCGCATCCAGTCTAATCTTGCCACTTCACTACCAACTCAATGTATAGCCCAATTCCAATTATATTTTTTCCAATCCAAAACCTCGTCTCTAAACACTCAACTCGACCTTTTGACTTGCCCCGATAGCCGCCCTCGCCTCTTCATTATCCAACGCAGGCCCAACCCACTCTTTCAAGAACCCAGCAACCTGCTCGGGAGCACGTCCAATAAAGCTCTTGGGCTCCAACAAGGTCTCGAGCTCTGCCTTGATCGGTTCAAAGTAGGGGTCCGCGCGGACACGGTCGATGAGGTCGTTTTCGAGTCCGAGATGTTTGACTTGGTGTCCTGCTTCGTGTGAGAGGACCTGCGAACGATTATGATTCCCGTAAGTAAAAGGGTCGCAAAAGCAAGGTAGGTGGATGGGGAAGGAAAGAGAGAGTAGACACCCACCCGAATCTTTTCATGAGCCTCTTGCCGATCCCCTCCCTTTTTCACAATGGCCATGATGATATTCTCCGTCGCCATGAACGGCAACTCTTGTGCGATCCGGCGGGCAATGACTTTGGGGTAAACCACCAGACCTTCGGATATGTTTTGCAATGTCGACAAGACAATGTCGGCGGTTAAAAAGGCTTCGGGGAGGGTGATGCGTCGGTTGGCGCTGTTCGTTGTATCGCGCATCAATTTCCGTTCTTGTCGAATGTCCAGGCGAGGGAGAGGGAAACGCACCTATCATCAAGAGTCCGCTCAAACCATTGCACGCTCGAGGTCATCAACGCGTTCTGGTGCAACACCATCAAGTGTCGAGCCAAGCTACAGACACGCTCCGAGCGCATTGGGTTACGCTTGTAGGCCATTGCGGATGAACCGATCTGAGTCGATTCAAAGGGTTCTTCGATTTCCTAGGAAAGTCATTCATCGCCATCAGCTGTCGCTGCGATCTCTGAGACTACAAGGACAATAGGCACCTTGAGGTTCGCCAACAACCTTATGTCAGTGGCGATTTTATGCGCGGTCGCACCAAGCGACGCAAGAGGCGCCAGGACGTCCGCGTCCACTTTACGCGAGTAGGTCTGGGAAGTGACGGGATACGCATACTCGAACCCTGATAGCTTTGTTACTCGCCTATCCAATTCTTCCACCTAAATATACACCTCTTATCATCAAGACCTTTTCTCAAATGTAAATAAAGCGTACCTTGTCATGATCCCCATCAAACAACGTCAAGAAACTCGCCTGTGTCCCCGTCGTTCCTTTCACACCTCTAAACCCAACATCCTCTCTCGCTCTCTTCAAATTCCTTAGATCCCACAACAGCTCTTGGATCCACAGTGTGGCGCGTTTGCCTACGGTCGTAAGTTGAGCAGGTTGGAAGTGGGTAAAGCCAAGGGTGGGGAGAGAGGCGTATTCGGACGCGAATGTGGAGAGACGGGAGATGAGGATGGAGAGGGATTTGATGAGCAGGGTGAGGCCTTGACGGAGGAAGATGAGGTCTGCGTTGCTATTCCGGGTTTAGAACACCGTCGTGATTGTAGGATGTGGGTTAGACGTACTCTGTGACATAGCACGACGTTGCTCCCAGACTGTATAGCAGCAGCAAGTCAGATAAAGAGGCGAGGTAGGAGTGGGTGGGACGTACTGTATGATCCCAGCGGCGGCAGGCGCGACTTTTCCAAAGGTATGAACGTGCGCCATAACATCGTGTCGTCTCTTCTTTTCCTCAGCCGCTGCAATCTCAAATTGCTCTGGCGTCAAGTTCTGTTTGTTGTCATCGGTGCCAGTCAGTAACGAGGATACACCCAGTCCCAGTGGCGGAATGTATAAACGCGTCCATAATGCCCGAGCCATGCAAAATGGTGGCAAAGGAAGAGGCTAACGCACAAGATTGTTCTTCATCTGCTCGATAGCTTCGTCAGGAATGGGCAACCCCAGTTCCTTCTCAGCGATAGCGAGGCTAAGCCATAGTTCTCTCCACGTCGAGAACCGTTTCTAGTATCCAGCTTTGGTCTCAGAATTTTGATATCTTTGATGAGGTGTTAAGAGTAACGTACAGCGGGAGAAAAGAGGTGGGCCATCTCTTTACTCGCATATCGGCTAGATATGAAAGTCTCAGCAACCCATATCCATGGTCAAGGGATATGCTACGACTCACCTAGACAAGGGCGTTTGGTACGTTTCAAAAGACTCCATATTTGCTAGTCCTTGGTGGCTTGAATGGCTCGAATCCTTGGCCTTTGGGCAGATGTAAAGCACAGACAAGACGACGATCTGGAGGATATCGAATCTGTTTCGGCCATTCCGCTAATTCAAAGATTTCGTTTCTATCTAATCTTGATCAACCCCACAATCTAATCTCCGTCCGGGCCCTTTCTGACGCATGTGACGGGTGCCGCATGATCCCGCTGATCTCTGGTGCCATGCCTTCGGTGCTGTCGCTTACTGTATTAGACGCCCGTACATAACTCTTCTAGTCGTACCTCCGTAACTGTATGGTTTATATTTTTCAGCCTCTCTAGGTAGTATATATAGGTTTCCCTCATGTATCTACTCCCTAGCTTTAGCCTTTAGTCCAACACGGATACTTAGAACTTTCACCTTTTCTGTGCTCGACTTCTAGCTCTCACACCGTGTTCCGATACTGCACAGCCACTATCGTCGCAGAACGGTTGGGCTTCCCTCTTTCATTTGTTCAGACTCTATTAGACGGCGCATCCTGCCAAGGCCATGGAAAAGGCGTCATCTGTCCTCTCACTCCCTAGGGTTGACACTCGCAACACCTTTTCGTGGGGGAAAAATCCCAACGCTGGTGAAGGCGTTTCTACCTTGGAGGTTACACCGGTCGAGGATGCACCTGCCCCTACAACACTCGTGGACTGGTTTCTGCATAGGGTCACGTTCTTTAGGCTTCACTTGGCTGCTTTCACGTTCATCCCACTCATTTCATCTGGCGTCTTCTATGCTTGCAATGGGCAGTACAAGATAAGCTATCTGGACTCGGTCTTTCTCTGTTACTCTGCGATGACTGTGACGGGTCTATCCACCACCAACCTGTCTACTCTCACAGCGTGGCAGCAAGTCATATTGTATATTTTGATGGCAATTGTAAGTCTCGAACATCATGAGACTTCGTTTAACTCGCCAAGACTTCCAGGGGGACATCACCACAGTCTCTTGGATTATGGTGCTTATCAGAAAGTAAGCCAGCGATTCCCTCCATCCACCGAATTGAGCGCTCAACTTGGTCCCAGGCGCTTCTTCCGCACCAAGTGTGAATACAAGGCATCGTTAGGGCACAGAAGTCGTCACTTCCCTCTTCGCAGTCGGACTGTATTCCTCAAATCCATCTCTGCACCTGTGAACGCGTTCCGTCAGCGTCAGCCCGTACCAGAGAGCGAAAAGTCGACAGAAGCTGCTACCAGCGCCAAGTCTCCCGAGATGGAGAGTAGCAAACGCAATCTGGTTATCAACCCGACGACCCCCAGTCCATCTGGAACGCTGATGCAACAAATTCCTCCTTTTCAACGAAGACCTCCGCCGTCTGCTATTCCTGAGGCGCATGAAGAGGAAGAGCAACCCGCAATACTTGTATCTTCACCTTTGGGCGAAGATTCAAGCCTCAACTTTGTTTCGCGTTCGCCAACGCACGACCCTAATCTCGACCCCACGCCCGAGCTTTTTGAGCCTAATATCAGAGACTATGGGCTCATTTCGCCAAACGGCGACTTCGTAGTATCCAGCGGTACCGAATTTGGTGTTCCGTCCATGACTTCACCCCGAAATGTGCACTACAACCCAATGATGGATTTCAAAGGCACGTCTTCTCCTAGTAAAGCAGGATGAATGCTAACATGCTCACCAGATGGACGTGCTGCACCGCGTCGTGGGGCAACGATGCTCACCCGCCGACAACAAGATCCACTTTCACCCAGCTCGGCTCGCCTTCGAGGACTGGGTGGCTATCCTGGCCCTCTCGATCTCATCAAGCGCGTGGCGAAACGGGCAGCACCGAGAACATACAGAAAGCTCCAACGCAAGCTTACAATCACCAGTGCTAGAGAGATTGATGACTCGACGACGCCTTGGTTGAGCTTTTCTGGTTTGATCACGGGAAGAAACTCAGATTTCAGGATCGAGACGTTGAGCGATGATCAGGTGGAGGAGTTAGGTGGGACGGAATACCGCGCGCTGAGGCTTTTGAGCTATCTCATTCCTGCGGTAAGTCCATGAGCACGGCTGCTCAAGTGGGTGATACTGATGACGGGGGTTTAGTACTTTATCTTGACGCAGACAATCTCTTTCATCCTCTTCGCACCATGGTTGTCCACTACCTCTCAGCACGATGATATCTTTTCCAACCAGCCTAGAGAAGTCCAGAAACCATGGCACGTTCCTCATCCTGAAACCACAACTGTATGGCTCTGACGGCTTGCTTAGGTTTGCCCTTTTCCAGGTCATGGGTGCTTACACGGGTGGTGGCCTCTCCCTCGTCGACCTGTGTGTTTCACCTTCCTCCAAATATCCCCCAAGGACTGACCCTTTCAGGGGGATGGTTCCTTTTCAGAGCGCTTATTTGATGGTCTTTGCGCTGATGTTCTCGATTCTTGTTGGGAATCATGCCATGGTATGTTCAAAACACTGTCGTTTCCACTATCACTCGCTTACAATGCGCAATAGCCCGTCTTGTATGTCCCACGCTCCTGTTGCTCCCACCCGCATGATTGAAGTATTCCCCGATCGATTAGCTTGAGGTTCGTTATGTGAGCGATGGCTGTCCTCTTACCCAAAATGAAATCGTACTGACACTCATGTGGCAGTTGGATTCTGTCCCACGTCACGGTGGAAGGTTCAGGCATGGAGAAGGCTCTCTCATTCCTACTCGACCACCCTCGGCGGTGCTTCTTCTACCTGTGAGCACAACGCCGCACAACTGATGCCACTGCTGCTGAATTCCCCCCTTCTGTTTGACAGGTTCCCGAGTCTCCAGACCTGGTTCCTGCTGCTAGCTTTAGTTAGTTTCAGGTAAACCTACACTCAGTCCTGCTCCTTTTTCAAGGCTTACTGGATCCAACAGTATTGTCGAATGGGTAGCCTTCCTTACCCTCAGTGCGTAACATGTCTCATATTCGCTTGCAGCTTCTTAACGTGTTCGTGCAGGCATTGGGCTTCCGGCCTATGAAGCCATCCCAGCAGGCGTTCGGGTGATCGCAGGGTTGTTCCAAGGACTCTCAGCACGGGCATCGGGTTTTGCCATAGTACCCCTTGCTTCGTTTGCCCCTGCCCTGCAATTCACGTACATCATCATGATGTACATTGCCATCTACCCTGTAAGTGTTTCTTTTTCCATGATTGTTGACTGTGACTCACTTAACGTGCTTCTTCACAAAGCTTGCGCTGAGTATTCGATCAACAAATGTCTATGAAGAACGATCGTTGGGCGTGTTTGAGGCGTCCCCTGATGATGAGAACGAAGAACCTAGTGATCTGCACAAACTAGAGCGGACAGAGCGAGTTGGGAAATACATTGGGTGGCATCTCAGGCGTCAAATGTCTATCGGTGCGGACCCCTCCATTCAACGTGAGAAAGACGCTGATACACTTGCTGCGTGGTAGACATTTGGTGGCTCGTATGGGGTGTACTTCTTGTCATGATCATTGAACGAGGGAGTATCATGGATGAGGAGAAGAAGTGGTTTGACCCGTTCCGCGTCTTGTTCGAGCTCGTGTCGGCGTTTGGTGGGATTGGGTTGTCGTTGGGTATTCCGACGGTACGTGTCTTTAAACTTACTGTGCTTCGTTTTTAAATCTTCGAGTGTGCAGGAAAACTACTCGTTCGTCGGTGCCATGAAGCCTCTTTCGAAGCTCGTTATCATTGTCATCATGTGAGTACTGCATGCTCACCGTGTTAAATAACGATGTGTGTTGAATGCTTTGATTGTGTAGGGTCCGAGGACGACACCGTGGTTTGCCAGTGGCTATTGACAGAGCCGTACATCTGCCCAGAGATATGATGACCCAGCGCAAACCTAGCATGGATACAACGACAGAGAAGACATCGGTGTAAGGTCACCACGAGTCCCAAGGGGATCGCAGGGAGCCTTCACTTTAGTCACCGGATTTCTTACTGTTTCACTATGGACTTTCACTCGACCATGCAATGCGCGCTCACGCCTTCGGCGCGAGTTCCCTTTTAGGAGTATCTGCTTCCCATTTCGTATCCTTGATCGCGGGCGCCGTCTCACCTGACGCCCGCCTTCCTTTGTCCCCCTTGTACCTATCTGATATTTTCCTCATGGAATATCGCTCTGGGCCCCTCGTGTTGGGTCATGCGGTGATTGGAATTGACCCATACCAATATTGTAGATTACCGAAGCCCTTTATCAGGGGAACTTCGAAACCCATGTACATTAGTTTTGAGAAACCTCAATTCACTGTTCAAGCTCAATCCTCATCATCTTCTGCTTCTTCCTCTCTCTCTAATCGCTCGGTCTCAAAATCTCTTTGTTCCGAAGACGTTCTAACATCTTCTGAACCATCCGAATCGCCCCATCGTTCTTCACAACAATCCGTTGTAAACCAATCCGTTTCGTCTCCCAAGAAATTTCTCTGATCCAAGCGACTCATTTTCGGCGTTCAACATACTGGCTATAGACTCGCACTCTTACACGGCTTAATTATTTTTTGGGGGGCAATACAAGGTTTATTCTGCTGGTACCATCGCACTCGGCTCGCGCAGCATGAAACGAAACGTATACTCTCCCCACTTCCCACCATCCGGATGTCCTTTAATCGCATACTCATCCAAATCAACCTTCAGCAGGTGGCGCCGGGCTTTTTGAAAGAGTGGGTTGGGCCTGCGTTGGATAACGAGGAGGCGAGGGGTGGCTATTGGGGGAGTCAAAAGGTCGAGTTGAGTGTTTACGTTTGGATTAAACGAATATGGAATTGGAATTTTGATTTGTACATGGAGTGAAAGGTTAGATGGGATGTGAGGCGTCGTATGCTAAGATAGCGTCGACCAAGTCTTCTGGTTTTGGATTTGGCGAAACGACGTGCACGGGTATGTGGAGGTCTTTCTCGAGAAAGACGGATGTGACTGGACCGATGGCTGCGATTCGGGTCTCTTGCAGCCGGGTGTGGTTTTGGATGTAGGGGACGACGAATTGCGCAGACGAGGGGGCAAAGTATACCACCCACCATGGCATATCTATGGGCAGCGTCAGCGGTAGTTGGTCAAAGAAGGGAGGAACGGCGTACCGGTTGGAAGAGCCTCGATAGCGTCGTTCAGAATCTCACCAAAGTCTTTACGAGGCTGCGTTTCGTACACTTGAAGCGAGCGGAACGCGATCCCTCCTTCGCTCAACAGCGTCGGAACTGTATCTCTATTCTTGTCCCCAGTGAGATAAAGCAGCGGTTTAGCTGTTTTGGGATGTTCCTGGACGATAAACCGGATGAGCTGTTCGCCTGTCCCTGATGCTTCGCCTCGGATGACGATGTCTCTGAAGCCGTGTTGCTCAAATGAGGATTGGACGGCGCGCAGGGAAGAGGAAGTAGCGTTGCCTACGACGTAGAATGGGACTGTAGACCAGTGTGCTGTGGTGCACCGTTGGATGGTGGGTTGCATCGGTTGGGGTGGTTCACCGACCTAGTGCTTTTGAAATACCATCCTCTTGCTGTGAACATTGGAGAGATTCGTGTAGAGTATCGCATGAGCGTTTGCTGGTTATGATCACCCCGCTGAATTGATCATAGTCTTTGAGCAGGTGGGTAGAGAGCGAGTCAATGTTGCAGTGCACGGTTTCGAGCACTGGTATGGATTTAGCAGTGTAGTGAGGATAGTCCTGGAAGAGTTGCTCGTAGCGGTCTTGAGTAGATGGTTCACGGAAGAGCAGGACGTTTGGCATCTGGCTGTGATCGTTGTGGTGGAAGGAAGAAGAGAAAGGGGTCTCTATCGGCCGGCTAATGCCGTAGCAGACCATGATGTCAAGTCAAGCACCGCGCGACGTTTGTTCTGCTACTTTTGCCTTCCACCTCCTAGTACCGGATCCTCTTCGACAATGGCAGCTGCAGCACAGAAAAAGGATAAACCTCTTCACTCGCTGTACGTCCTCAGCTCTATATTCCCCAGTGTATTCATCTCAAGCCTTCTCTAGGTTTGCGGGTGCAACAGCCGGAGCCATCGAGGCGTATGTTCACCTCTCAGATACCACCACATTGCAGCTCATGAAATATAGCACAATGGTAGCTTCGTAACCTACCCAACGGAATACGTCAAAACGCGTTCGCAGTTTGGTGGAAAGGTGCGTTCCCCTCCCACATGCTATCATCCCTTCGTCTGGGAGTCGGCTGCTTCAAGTACACCCAAGGCTAATGGGGCGAATGGCTCATAGAAAGAAGGCCCAATAGCCATTGTCAAAGAGACTATCAAGAGTCGCGGTATAACCGGTCTCTACTCGGGCTGTATGGCGCTCGTCGTGGGCAACTCGATGAAGGCTGGCGTGAGGTTCTTGACCTATGATTTCTTCAAGAGCAAGCTCTCGGATTCGCAGGGCAAGATTTCGGCACCCAGGAGTTTGTTGGGTGGGTTTCTCGTTTTGTGAATTTGGTGGTAATGGGAGGCATGAAGCTGATGGCGTATAGCTGGGCTTGGAGCGGGGATGACTGAGGCTATCTTTGCTGTGACACCTTCGGAGACTATCAAGTGAGTTTTTGTCGGGTTTCTGTTCGTCTGGCCGTCTAGGCAGTCGAGGAACTCGCTGGATCCTTCACCGACCAGAGAAACGCAAGACCCTCCCAGGCAGGCCGTCTCTTCTTGCTCACACGACACGGGCTTTAGTCTCTTTCCCCTGTGAAACTCGTACTATGTGAACAAGGAATGCTAACAAGGCTTGCAGAACAAAGCTCATCGATGACGCTAAACGTCCCAATCCACAATACCGAGGACTCATCCATGGAACGTCATGTATCATTAAACAAGAAGGCATCTCAGGAATCTATCGTGGTCTCTTCCCCGTCGTGCGTATTTCCCCTTCGCTCCCTCTATCCTTATCCTCTCTTCTCCCTTCCTTTCGTGTTTCCTTTTCCTTCTCATCGCCTTCCTCCCTCTACCTCCCACCTTGACCAACGCTCTAACCTTTTACCTCGATTAGATGATGCGTCAAGGTGCCAACTCGGCTGTCCGTTTCACGACCTACGCCACCCTCAAACAACTCGTCCAGGGTACCGCACGTCCCGGCCAGCCCCTCCCGAGCGCCATCACCTTTGGGATTGGCGCCATCGCGGGGCTGGTGACGGTGTATACGACGATGCCTCTCGAGTGCGTTCCACCCTATCTGTCTCTTTTCATCCAACCACCAGGTTCTGAAACATCGGGGGTACGTTTGCAGTGTGATCAAGACTCGAATGCAACAACTCGAAGCCCGAGCACAGTACCGGAATTCGTTCCATTGTGCTTACCGGATCTTTACAGAAGAGGGTCTCACGAGGTTTTGGACGGGTACGACGCCTCGGTTGGCTCGGTTGGTGGTACGTCTTTGCTCCTGGTTCTCTGTTCCGTGTCAAAGCTGAGAGATGACTAGTTGAGTGGAGGGATCGTGTTTACGGTTTATGAAAAGATTATGAAGGCTATTTCATAACAGCTTTATACGGTGGATGAGAGGAACGTGGATGGGATAATATAGACCTCAGAAATACAGCGGATCGGATACCAAGCTTACCAACACCTGTCCCGTCCTTGCACTCTTCCAAGTGGCTAGACCTGTGACTGTTCCCTCGGCGAAGGTTGTGAGACAAACCTTGACGAGGTCCCTCGAGTGCGAGGAAATGGTTACAAGACTACCCAGTGACTCACATCCTGAAATCAACGTCTTCGAAACCTCTCTCTTCCAGCCTACACCAAACCGACTTGGATTCGGAATTTGATCAGGATGCTCAGCACCACTCGCACGACGGGGTGAAGGAAGGACCGATGCACCCGCCCATTTCTCCTCTCCATACAAGCCACGAATGTTCTTCTCCACTTCGCTGGCATGCGTGAAGGCATGGATAGCCAGGGTATCTTCCACCTTTCCACCTGTCACACCTTTCATGTCCCTCGTCACATTGAGTTTCTCTCTTTACTCTGACGCGTTATACTGATACGGCCATAGGCAAAGAAACACCATAACTCTCTGTGCTTGGGACCTACATGATGGCTGGCAAGTGTTCTTTTATTGTTGTCTCTTGCTCGGCGATAGATTTTGTTCTCTCCCTCCCACTTTATTCGATGCTGCGAACTGCACCTGATACCCTCCGCAACACGGTCACGACCGTGTTCGGATTGAACAGAAATACCCCCAATAACCTATTTTCGTGCCTTCTTCCTTGCTCTGTCGTCACTGCGCTCACGTCACCTTGCCCCTCTCTACCCGCTGACCTCCCCACTTTCAATTTCGTGGCCAAGATCACCCAGGTTCAGAAGAAGAGCTATTTCGTATTGTACCTATACATCATCGTCATCTCCACTATTGTATTCTTGGTCTGTATCATAGTTTTTGTCGTCGTATATGTTGGAGGGCAGAGGGGGATTGAACACAGCAGCTGGAGATCCCCTCACACCCCCTGCCAGGCCCCCCTCAGCTGAGGTACCAAACAGGTCTCCATAGGTAACGGTCGGATTCCCCTTCCACGAGCGGAACCTCTTCTTCGGGTCCTCGCCTGAGCTGTAAAGCTCTCGGACGTTGAGGGTTCGCATTCTTTTGACAACACCCTCCCGCGGCTCGAACTGGTCGAGTTTGTGGGCCAGTTTTGTCATGTCCTTCACCACCGGCCCTATCTTGGGGTGCGTCAACCACCAAGACGGAACCTCCACGGAGAGGCGCTCCTCACCGTCACGAGCGCGCTTCTTCGAAAGGTGAAACTGCTGGAAGAAGTTGCCAAACACGAATGCCGGGCTCGTGGGGCTGGTGAACTCGACCAGGGGATCCTCGTTCAAGCAAAACGTTTCGAAGTCGCTGTGAGGCCTAAGACGACCGGTGGTCGTGTCCACCTCGAGCCCATGCCGCTTGATCCTGAAAGCATCGTCCGCCCGGCGACCGACTAGGCGAAATGTCCAACCCTTCCTAGGCATGCGCTTGTCAAAATCCTAAGTCATTCCATCAGTATCAGTGATCACATAGACGTATTAATCACTCGCCTCTGGAATCAATGGGACAGTTGGTCCAGTCCAAGGGAGGTGATTATCAGAGTTGTGGCAAGCATCGCAAATATTTGCCTCGATCGCTTTGCTGAATTGCTTAAATTCGTCGGGGTCAGGCATTATCATCACGATCCCACAGTCAAGGAGAAAGTGTAGGGTGGGGCCGACTACGAGAGATAATCAGGAGCGTCAGTATTGAAATCGAATTTAGCAGGCTTCTGCCACTCACGGGGCATAATGTTGAGACGACAGTCGACGCTGAAGTCGACCCCCCCACTGCCAAAAGCAACGGCGAATCTCAAGAGGTCCTGGGACGCGATGTTGATAAGCAAGATATCAAGACATGCAGGTAGGGTCTTACTCTGGGACTTCTGGAAACCGCGTAGGGAACCATGTGAGCCATCTGGACCATCCCAGGGGCAAGCGCCATCGATTCTCGGGTCACTGCATCGACAAGCTGAGTATAACACTCATTTTGGCGATGGCGACAGTACCTGTTCCGAAGACGCCCTTGCGCTCGCTCTGTTGATTCCTCACCGAGCGGAGTACCCTCAACATCACGGCGCTTCTTGTTCCGCGATTGTCCACTACCCTCGTCAAGAAACTCTCGAAGAAGAGGCTCCGATGCTCTGAACGACGCTGATCTGGGAAGATTTTCTGAGTCGAGGGGGTTGTTCGGTGAGTTGAAGGGGGCTGGTGGTAGCCGACTGTCCGGGGTCGAAGATCTCCCAGGTCTACGGCGCCTAAGAGAGTTCTCCGCGGGTTGCATTGGGAAAGCCTGCGACCATGATCACGAGTGTCAGAATTTTTGGATTCAACGTGAAAGTCTCCCTCACCTTTGAGAACTGAGGCAAGGAGAAAGATCAGTCAAAGATGCGTTTCAGCGGGGCAAAGTCAGACCCCAACTTAAATCCCCAGGCTCGTTTGAAACCAAGGTTTAGGGGATGTTGAGCCTAACCCTGCTCTTGTTTTCCATGATTTTGTACCCATAAGAACCTAAATGTTGGAGAAGAATCAACAGTTGCTGAACTTCAACACTTGTTATGGTGCCGGCCGCAAGAGCGCCACACGCCAAACGAGCGCTTACCCGATGACTCCGCTAGGCAGCCGCTATTCGGTGCGAGTTCAAATGTTGTGAGAGAGATACTTTGCTACTTCCAGCTTCTGTTTTTACAAAGCCTTGAAGTGCAATGGACAACCGCTCAGAGGCCCGTTGCCCAAGTTTCAGAGGCACTTCATGTGGGGCATCGCGCAGGAAATCATGATTAGCGCGTCGCGGAGTTTGAACCCTAAACTCGTTACGAACAAGAGGCCCGTCCCGCGACTCTAGACCTTGCTTTGGCATCCCGCTCTTGGGTGATACTGGGGACTGAGGGTTTATTCGAGCACAAATATGCGTGTACTTTATGCATAGGGGGAATACTTGAAAATAAGTATTGGTTGCATAATGAGGGAATCCGATCCAAAGCATTCATCACTTGCTACCCGGCCGGGCTCGCGCTCGCGAATGAAAGGAAGTCCACGTGAAATCATTGGGAGAAGTCCAAAAATGCTCACAATGGACGACTGACCATAAGATTTATGTATCTGGGGATATTCGCCTCATGCTTCGGCCGTATCCCGTATCAATACGAACACCCTAGGTTCCCGCCTTGAAGCCCCCTTTTCCTTCAACCCTTGTTTGCCACTATTTGGGCCGAAGTGGCTACTGAAGATCAACCCTTTCAAGTGGAGCTTGCAAAGTAATTGGCATCCTGCGTGCGAGTACATACTGAAGTCTTCGGAGACTGTCAGCTGAAACGTCGTGCCGTGTCCAGCACATCGCTCTCTTCTGTTCAAGAGTGTATTACCCGGGCTCAGTTCACTTCTGGTAGTGTATTGCCGGTGCTGCCCTTTCACACTCCACGGAGGTTCGCCACTCACATGCTTACAGGACGCGCTGTCGTGACAATGCTGAAATTGGAGGACCTTTGCCTGAAGGGTAAAACCCAGGGAACAAAGAAGTTGCTCACATTTATCCAAGACGACGCGCATGGACTTGTGAGTAAAGACTTGAACTCTCTTCTGGCTAACTTCCTGAGCCAGTTTGCAGGGGACCCTCGACAGATGCGAGTATGCGATTGGTCTTCGACGGGGGACCCTCTCGAGGCCGAGCGATCATTATAAAACGCAAGCGCTTGGTGAGTCACAATCCGAGGATGATGTACAGCATACTGACATTGACATTTTCTGGAGTTCGCGAAGATATGCATGACGATTTTACCAAAGGCCGCTGGGCCTTGTTGCCTGACTCTCCCGTCGGTCTCGACAAGCTTGTCGAGGAATTGCGGATCAACGTCAGGAGGCCATACCACCTGGTGAAGGATATCTACAATGTACGCCAGTCTACCTCGCTGTGTTTGATTCGTTAACAGAAGGAGAGGCAACTGATGTTCACTTCTAACACAGGTAGTCTCTCCAAGACCAGACGGGATGTTTGTCTACAGACTCATCTTCATCCCGACCAGCACAGACCCGTACGACCTCCATTACTACAGCCGGATGTCATCTGAGATCTTAGACTTGAATGGGGAGCCCGTCGCCTCAGGCACCCACGTTCTCTCACCTGTCCATCCTTTCCTCGTAATCCCTTCACTCTCTTTCCATATGAGCCGCCCGTTGGCTGAAGACCCCTTGATGGACGAGGCTATCTTTCCCATTGTAAATTGGGTGTCTGACATAGACAAAAATGTGCTTCACAAAAGGTGGATTGACGATGGTTGGCCAGATGTGGCTGCAAATCGGGCCATCCCGCAAGGGATCTTGGTCGACGAGAAGTGGGAGTGGCAGGGAAGCAAGGTTATCATTGTGTCCAACCAGGATTCCGAAAACGTCAGGGTTGCTGCAGTAAAAGCAGCAGCAGAGCGGGCACAATGGAAGTCCCTGAAGTTGGACTAAATGGTGGCTGGACCTGCTGCTTATAAGTTATTTCTACCTGTATGTTTTATTTTATAATTGTGTTCCATACCGTACTGAGGGGGAGACCCTAATAATGTGTCATTTGGATTATCACACTTATTCCTGTCCGATAGTCCAGTGCTACACAGGTACTAGTACCCAAGCACTTGAAGGTTGGTGGTTGGTAACTTTGGTTTTTAACCTATGATTTCTCCAAATATAAGCTCATGGATTTTCAGGGCAAGTTTTCGGCACCTAGGGGTTTGTGAGGTGGGCTTAGTTTGATTCTGCAGGATAGAAGAAAGGGAGGAGGAAGGGAGGATTCTGATAGGATTTTTCTGACAGCTGGACTCAGAGCAGGGATGACAGACTATCTTTGTTGTGACACCGTTGGAGGCGATCAAGCGAGCTCTTCTTGTCTATTTTCTGTCTCCAGCAGCTATCGCGGCTTCTGCCCCGTCGTGCGTATATCTCATCCCTCCCATTATCTCGGTCGTCTCTCCCACCTCCATACTCGCTTATCCCTTCCCTCTCTTTACCACCTTAACCAAGGCTCTAAACTCTCATGATTACCTTGATAGGTGATGTGTCAAGGTGCCAATTCGGCTGTCCGTTTCACCACCTACGCCACCCTCAAACAGCTCGTCCAGGATACCGCGCATCCTAGCCAACCCCTCCCGAGCGCCATCACCTTTGGAATAGGCGCCATTGCGGGGTTGGTGACCGTTTATACAACTACGCCACTAGAGTGCATTTTAGGTTTCCTCCTAACTCTTCGACCTGCGTTTCTTTGAGGGTCTTTCCCTTTTCTGAGTTCCTTCGTGGGTTCTGTCTTCCTTCGAGCATCCTTCCTTCATTAGCATCGAGATTGACATTTTTCTCTGGATAGTGTCATCAAGACACGAATGCAACAACTCGACACCCAAGGCCGAGCTCAATACCGAAAATTGTTCCATTGTGCATACTGCATCTTTACACAAAAGGGTCTCACAAGGGTTTGGATGGGTACGACGTCTCCGTTGGCTTGGTTGGTGGTACGCCTGTGCCTCATTCCTCTATTTTATGTCACAGGCTGATGGGTATGGTGTAGTTGAGTGGAGGGATCGTGTTTCTGATTCACGAAAGGATTATGAACCCAATTTCATGGCAGCAGCTTTGCGCTGGGTGGGCGTGGGATATAGACTCGATAATAGACCCTAGTATACTTCTGGGATCTTTCTCGTTCCGTTAACGCTGCCCTCAAGCCTTACTCACCGAGCTCCTGATCACCTGAGCGCGAAAACGACGTTTTAGTTAGTTGCGATATACAACGAGTAAAACTTGGATCCGATGGATATCATGCTTTTACGCCCCTTAATCGCCAAATACTGATTCAACTTTGCCAAGGTTAAGCCTTGACACTGTGATTACCATTGTTTTACGGATTCGCTTCCATGCATGTTCGCCCTGGTGGGTTGTTTCGAACTTTCATCTGAACCACTATGAGCTACAAGCCTTCGCAAACATCTCTCCTGGGCTTAGATTCTCAGAGCTACCTCCCTGGTACAGTAATGTAGACGATCGAGACCCTGCTGTACCATCCATACACTTTTTCTCAACCAATCCTACGAATATTATGTGCAGCAAGACCTGTAGGCCTAATGGCCACTGCTACAGAGGTTATCAAAAGTAGAGGCTTCACAGGCCAAGTTCTCCTTATACTCCCTCTTGCAAGGTACCCCTAGCAGACAACAGAAAGAAATCAAGGTGACATTTGCAAAAGGTGGGAAAATGGCTTTAGATACGGCGTTCGTCGCCGTGCTCAAAGTCTCGTGTCGAAGAGAACTTGCTGAACAGCCGACATATCCTCGTAGTTAATGATGGGCAGGATGCTCTGAGTCACCGGGACTACAACCTGCTGTTGCACGTTGGAGGTGCTGAAAACATGGCGATAGGCCAGAGGATACTTGTTAAAGACTCCCCTTCCCGAGTGGTTTCTCTTGGCAACTGTCAGGCTACAAGAAATGGATACGTCTCAGCTTGACGTTTTCTGATGACAGGAAAAGGTAGCGGTTCTTACAATCTCTCGAACGACTCTGGGCCTCCGTATTTCCTCCAAGCGATACGTTCGACCGCGATTTCGTCGTACATCTCTCGTTTACCTTTGAATGACTTGCCAGGGATGTCGTACCCAATGGATGCATTGTCATTGCTGAGGTACGTGTTTGTTTGAAGGAAGAGGCCTAACATACCGTTCGATGACAGGTGTGAGACGGTTGAGCTCTTCAACTTTGAGATGATATTGTTCTTTTGCATCTGTTTTCTTGATCTACCATGGTTATGCTCAGTAAAAACGAAAGTCGGGGGAAAGTCAGGGATTGGTAAGAAAATCTACAAACAGTCAACGTAAGTCGGGTTGTCGTCAACCATCGTTCACGTCATTTGAGAGTATATACCCCCCTAAGCGAGTTTAAATACCTTCCCGTCCTCCGTTTGAAACCGGATTGGAGAGGTGAGTTGGAAGGCACCCTAGCACCTAGAATACCCACTTTTTATCAAGTGTAAAAGCAATGGCAAAGCCGATTGGGACCCGCCTTCACGCTTGTATCTACAAACCTTTTGTTTTGTGTCTCCTGAAGTCATTTCGTGCGCCATACTGCTGAAAATTATACCATTCGTCTTGCTCTGAGTGCCTCTAACGCGCTATGGAGTTACTTTAACAGGATTCCTGAGGGAGGTGGTGAAATGGAGATTATTACTCCTGGGCTATCAATGATAAAGTCATGAGACAGTCATGAAGTAGTCGCCGAAGAGGTCAATTTTGACTGTTTGTAGATTTTTCAACTGATGGCTGACTTTCGCTTTTTACTGAGGGTTATGTATGAGAGTGGGTAGTACTATGGTGAATGGAAGGGGGAAACCTTCTTACCCGCTTCGTAGCAGGGATTGTCGACGCCCTCCAATTTGCCTCGTTCCAAAGCGGGGAATTGCGGGGAGGAAAATCAAATGTCCAGTTGGGTACCCACTTTCTCGAAGGAGTGGTCCTGGTATACGGAGAGGAAGAGGAAGCACGGGCAGGGTTTCTGGTTGGTGTGACTGGTGGCATTCTTGGGTTGTGGATGTAAGTAAAGGAGAGAAAGATTGGGTGAGTTAGAGTTTCAGTTGAAATGGAATTTATAGGAGGCAGAAGCGCCAAGGGCGGCTATCAGAGACCGGGTCCGTTCACGTCTGTCGCGTCAATATGGCGCCAAAATTAAGAATTTAGGGGCGTGTTCAAGGTGCTTTCTGTGAGAGAGGGTGCAGCAAAGAAATTGAGACTATCACTTCATTTATATTTCAAGACACTGGTAAAGACGAGCGAAATCGCAGACCCGTGCCCAGTCCTTGATGCGAAGGAGCGAGAGCAACCCTTCGCCCAAAGACTGATCACGGGCCGAACGAAATCATGGCTCCTAATATACAATTCATTCCGATACACACTCAAGATATCATTTCTCTGGCTTTCTGACCACGTTCACAAAGTCATCTTCCCGTTCACGCGCCCATTTCGTAGAGAACCTGCTGAACAGGGGACATCTCGTCGTAGGGCATGATGGGAACGACGCTCCGCTTCCAAGCACGAGGCCGAGTAGCAGCCTTGGGAGGTGCAGTAACGAAGACGTGGCGGTAGGCCTGAGGGTAGCCGAAGGGGGTTCTCGTACCTGTATAGTTATCGTTGGCTTCTCGAAGGCTGGAAGGTCGAGTTAGTACGCTATTTTCGCATATGCGGGAACAGATGGATACTTACAATCGTTCAAATGATTCTGGGCCTCCGTATTTCCTCCACGCAATACGTTCCACGTCAACCTCTTTGTACATGGATCGCATCCCGGGGAAAGACTTTCCCGGGATCCTGTAGCTATGTAGGAGCTGTGAGTACACTGTTTGTTGCTAGACCCAATCGACTTACCGTTGTATATCAGGTTTGAGGCGATCAAGCTCATAGGCTTGCAAATGATACTGATCTTTCGCATCCGTCTTCTTGATCATACGGGTAGTGGAGAGCGTCGACACCCTCCAATTGGCTTCCACACGAAGTGGGGAATTGGAAGGAGGAAATTCAAACTTCCAAGCAGGTTCCCATTTGTTCTGGGGCCTGGCGTAGGGAGCAGAAGATGCACTGGAGGATCCAGTGGCGTTGTTAAGAGTAGTACGAGCGACGGGCATTATTGTAGATGATGGTGGTTTAGGGAAGAGATGCAATGGAGCAGAATCCGCAGGCGTCAATCAACGGCTGGTGCCATGACGCGTCTCATCTCGGCACGTCAGGTGACAGATAGGGGTCGCGTCTTGCCGGCTAGGCGGTCCATTCGTCACGATGTTTGCCCCTTCTACTGATGAAAGCAGCGTAAAGTGCGAGATAGAAAGAGCATACGGCGCGACGGCTCGTGTATTTGCCGCTCCAGATGTGGTGAGCTCTGCTGGTTCCTGCGTGGTTTCTCCATACCCAGTCTTCTGATAAGGTCTGCCAGGTGTTCTCGAAGCTCTTTTTCAGCGCCCATATGTACCTCTCCGTTCCTCTTCGCACAATTTTGGCTCCTTCGACACGCTCCGCTCTTTCAGCACCTGAGCTTCTCTGAGCCATACTTGAGGCATTAGCGCTTAAGCTGATACTGCTGAACCTCGGTTGTGCTATCGAAGTAATGACCTGGGAGATTGTTTCTACCAGAGTCTCACTAATGAGAAGAACAGCTGGGGTATAACTACCTTGTTCTATGAAGACAGGGGAGTGTGATCATGGCTTCGACATTTATCACACTTGCTCTTGCCGCCCTGGCCGTTGTGCCAGCAACAGCGTTGATTCGCTTTCCTTGCGGACAGCTTGTTACCGAGAGGCTCGACCCGTTCGTATCCCTTCTCAGCATCCTAGTGTCTTCATCTTTCTGACAAATTTTTAGGCTCGTTACACCTGGAAAAGTCTCGCCGCATGTCCACCAAATCGTCGGAGGGGTGAGTACCACTTCGTAGACACGGCTCGAGGTAGCTCACAAGTCCCGCTCAGAATGCGTTCAACCTTTCCATGCCTCAAGAGCTCGACATCCCGTCAGCAGCAACGTGCACAACCTGCAAGTTTGTCGAAGACAAGTCCAACTACTGGACCGCCGTCCTCTACTTCCACCACCGCAATGGGTCGTACATCCGGGTCAACCAGCGCCCTGGCCACTTTTCTGTCTATCCACCCGAGCGTGGTCCTGACGGCGGAATCATGATCTACTACATCCAACCGCCCGGTGTCTCCAACCTTGCGACATTCCCTCCTGGCTTCCGCATGATCACTGGCAATCCTATGCTGCGAAACCAACCGCACGGTGCAGCGTCCCCCGATGCCTGGGCGCTCACTTTCCGATGCTGGGAAGCAGGGGCTGTCACGGAGCCCTTTGACCCCTCCAACACCTGGAACGCAACCGTCGGGTCTCCCGTCGACTCGTTCAACCTCCCTAACAGGGTCTGTCCGGGAGGTATACGCTCCAACATCTTCTTCCCGTCTTGCTGGGACGGCGTCAACCTCGATCCTGCTGATCATCGATCGCACATGGCTTTCCCCGTGGGCGATGTGGGCCTCGCAGGAGTGTATATGATGGATTCGCCCTGCCCTCCATCGCACCCTGTACGGTTCCCTACCTTGTTCTACGAAGTCACCTGGGACACGCGCGAGTTCAACGATCCTTCAATTTGGCCTGAGGATGGGAGCCAGCCGTTTGTCCTCAGCCAAGGCGATCCTACTGGGTATGGACACCATGGGGACTACATCTTTGGATGGGAGGGAGATTCGTTGCAGAGAGCGATGGACAAATGTGTTGATTATGCTGGAAGACCCGAGGGTTGTAAAGAGCTGACCATGCAGAGTGATGAAGCGATGTATCAGTGCAGGGTTCCTGTTGTCGTGGATGAGACAGTGGAGGGCGAATGTCAGTCTTTTTCTTGCTTTCGCCTCGAAAAGTCCTAATTTACCCTTATGCAGACCTACCTGAATTGCCGGGCTGCAACCCCCTTCAGCATGGCCCGACGACCGCAACCACGATACCAGACTGCACAGCTGTGTCCACAACTGGGATAGTGCGCCCCACCATTGCGGAGTCACCTGCTCAAGTGACTGCTGCGCCTAGGATGAATTAATGGACCAGGTCTTGGCTAGCTCGTGCTACACCTCTTGTAAACTCACTCTTGTGCAAATTGAATCCGACTGCAATTGTTCCTCCTTCACCTGACTCACTCATCTGACCACCAAGCAACCATATAGACTCGAAGGAACTCGAGGACACTGAACCTGCTCGTCTTGACCTCCCTCCGAGTCGGCTCTAGGTCTTGGCCGAGCCTTGTGCCCAGAGTAAGATCGACGAAGCTCCTCCTCAAATAGTGACTGCGATGATAGATATGGACGCCACATCACGCCACTCCAAACCAATGACAAACCGAATGCAGGTTAATCATGCAAAGCACATCGATAAGAGATACATCAACAGTTACACGTATACACGAAGGACGAGCTAAAGGTACAGTATAGATACAACAGATATGTAGCAGTTCAGATAAATGAGCTTCCCGGTTGATAGATAAAGTGACTGGCTTGAGAGCCATATATGAACACTCTATTGAGAGCGTATGTGTTGTCTTGTGTGCAACGTGATTGGGGGCATGAAGGATGCGAAATAGGCCCCAGAGACACGAGACTTACTTTTCATCTCCTCATGAGAAAGATCCATGGATAAGGGCGTCCCATGCACTCTTGCTCTGGAGCTTCTCCACAAACTTGGATTTGGGAGATCGGTGTCCGCTACCGCCAGAAGGTCCTACCACCTTCTCTGCAACAGCAATGGTTTGCACCTCGGGCATGCTGGCTGCTCGGCCAATCGGACCCGCCTGGAGTGGGGTGAGCGCCGGACGGGCAGGAGCCTGGTATGACTCGACAGTGTGAGACTCGATCGGAAGAGGAGGAGTCATGATGGTAGGTACGACTTGATTCTCATTGTGAGCTTGAACAGATAGATGTGGTTCGGATGGCATTCCGTTGGTAGGGGCCAAAGCCTGTGGTGCGGGCGAAGCAGTGCCGTCAGGGGAGGGCGCAACAGAGTGAACTAGCTTCGATGGGGTATGGGTGTGCGGGTGGTGGTGGTGGTGGTGATGGTGATGGTGATGATGGCTGTGGCTTGGTACCAGAGCATGATGAGGGTGCAGATACTCCCCACTTGGGGCCCCTCCAAATGGTGTCGCTGCTGTGACGTGAGTAGGGGTGCCTGTACCTGGCGTGTGTGACTGCGAGCCGGGGAAGGAGTAGGGGCTCGCGGTTCCCGAGGTTGAACGAGACCCAGGAGACCAGGGAGGTCGTTTCTGCAACTGTTGTTAGTCACCGAACGATGGTTGTATATCAGCACAGCACTCACGGGCGCTAGGATACTACCGATGGCAACCCTCAAGGCTTCCTTGTGTGCCCACTGGTTATGTTGGTGTGAGTTATTGCTGAGGGGCAGCTTTTCGTACGGACGCGAGTCCGAAGGCATCCTTTGAACTTCAGTTGGCTGTATAAAACGAAGATGGTCAGATACTGCTCATCCGTCGACAAACTGAATCGAAGCGCCCAAGGGAAGTGCCCGCATGGAGCATCGATGAACATAGACGATTTGGACCTACCATTATGATAGTGCAGAAGATCTACAGATGCAATGTAGAGATGGTGGCCTCTGTGAGCACTTCTATGCAGTCTAGCTAGCTCAGGGGTTCCACAAACTGCAGGGAGGTGAAAGCGGATGATGACGGAAAGATGGTTGGAGTTGTGTGTTTAAAAAGCTGTCTCGGTGATCGAAATAAGCTCTATAGCACGGGACGAACAGGCATGGCAGGCCAGGCGTTGGGTCGTAGTCGGTGATTGTGGTGGTCAAGAGAAGACCTAAAACCGCAGAAAACAATTCGAAGACAGATGGCTCCAAATCTTGACCACCTGATCACCACGACCATAAATAGACGCTCGTGATGGCCATATGATCGATTTCCCCGCATTTGATCCCGTCCCCCTTGGACCTCCATGCGCCCCCAATTTGAGATGCTGTGGTCGAGGTTAGGCGAGAGAAGGTGCTTGAATGGCCTCTAAAGTTCCTTGTTCCTCGAAGAGCCCGTCGATGAGCATAATCGCATCAGTAACAGCCTATGAAGAGCTTCCTCGAGCTTCTCATGAGTCAGTTATGCAACGTGCATGACGATAGTCCTCGATTGGTTCTTGGAGCGTTCAATCGATATGACATCCTCACGAGTCAGACCAAATATACCTCAAGACTCGGATCACTCTGTGTAGCAGGAACCTCGGGTGAATGCTCGGACTGTCTGTTATCCGAAGCTTCGTTCCTGACGTACATTCCAAGTCCGGATCCGCGTATCACTGAGTAGAAGAAGTCCAATTAAGGGGCCTAGTTAAGGTAACATGCCCGGAACGTGCGTGCCGATAGTGGCGAGTTCTTATTGGCAGATAGTGAGAAGGCATCTTGTCTGTTTCGATAAACATTCACGTCGGACACGAGCACCAGCCGCAAATGGAGCGTTGAGTGGTCTCAAGTGCTCCGAACACTATAATACCTCTCCTCAAGGCTTTCATAGCTGACATCATGTGCCGTATGTCTTAGGCCTGACCCGTATTTAAAGAGTGACTCGACCAGCGTGCCGGGCTTAAACCAACTGCAAATTCCACCAACTCTATTGGTCCAACAGTAACAAATCATGCCCACAGTCCGTACAGCTGAAGACGCGTTCAAGAAAGCCGAACAGGATACACCTAGTGTCTCAGGCCATAGCATCAACGGCGAGCACTTCAGAAGCCCTCCCCATGTATGGCTTGGCCTCCGCTCTTCTCGTCGCTTGCTTGCCGACATCTCTTCTAGAACAAAGACGTACCTACCACATCTGTTAGACTTCTTTCAGATCGCAGAGAGCATGCCGCTCGATTGCGAAGACCGATCCAGGCTGCTCGAGTGGGAGAGGCTTCAGGATTGAACGAGTCGTCGGGAAGCGACAAGAAGCAGGACACAGAGAAACCGCAAAAGATAATTCTGTACTATGATGCAGGGTTGTAACCGAGAGGCAAATGACTCAAACAGCCCCTAATGTCCTTCGAGAACTTCTGCGATGCGAATGTTTTAAGCACCCTCCATCCCTGCAGGCTGGGATTGCCATTCGGGAAACAGTTACTCTCTCAAGGATACGAAGTGAAAGCCACAGGCAACATCGGCGGCTAGTATAAGGGGTACTCAAGAGACGAATGACCACGACCCTGCCTATCTGAACGGGCGCTAAAAGTCTATGATGTCGATTTGATACCATCAAATCTCCCTTTCCCCCTTACCACCACCACTGGCATCGCTCTCACCGTGCTCCGTCATGCCCCATGTGCGCGCGTCGCTGAAAGTAAGTGCTTATAGAATTTAAGTGGTGAGCTTGACTAATCCGCGGTGCTAGGGTGCTGGACTCGGTCGCAGAGGTTCGTCATTTACTCTGAGCTGCCACAGTCCTGTTAGTGAGGGATGTTTGGGGTAGTCCAAAGACCTATCAGTCGAACGACTGCGCTGGCTCATGGGAACAGCCAAATTCAAGTCAATGGTAGCATTATCAGCGTTGTAGGAGGGGATAGTTACACTCAGATCCACGACATCAGTGTCGACCTGAAATCAGTCTTGCGCGCTATCCCTAATTTCCGTCAGATATACCAGGACCTGTTGAGTAAGGCCACACCTGGAACAGGGATATGGCTGCTTAAAAGCAAGAAGTTTCGCGTGTGGCTTGAACCCAACGGTGACATCAAGATCTTATGGGGGTCTGGGATCCGTGGGTTCTCTCCTCAAAGTTCTGGGTGCATCCTCTAACGTCTCTTCTACAGCCGGTGCTGGGAAGACCATTCTTGCGTGAGTGTCTACTGCTAAAGGCAGTCAAACAGACAATTGATTACTTTCACTAGGTCTCTTGTAATCGACGCGCTGGAAGCCTTTGCAGCGACCATGCTGAATGGTCGGATATGCGTCGGCTTTGTTTACTTCCGATACAGCGACGCTGCTCAGCTGACAGTCCGGGGTGTCTTGGAGGTGCTCGTCAAACAAAGTGTCGAGCGACACCCCGAGTTTCTGCCAGATGTACGCGACGCCTATGCTCGACACCTGCTTGAGGACACGCAGCCGACGGAGGCCCAGCTGATGGGGCTACTGAAGCGGTTTACGGAGCGTGTGACTACCTTCTACACTCTGGATGCTTTAGACGAGGCTCCGCCCGAAATCCAGCTTGACCTTGTATCGAAGCTAGCGTCGCTGAACTGCAAGCTTTTCATCACCTCGCGACCACTCAAGGCTGTTGAAGAGCTGTTCCCCGCTGCCTACAGCTTCCCAATTGTCGCCCACGAAGAAGACCTTGACCTCCATATCAAGAGAATGATCGAGCGCAGTGCAGATCTACGGGGGGTCATAGCGAAGGCTGATCCCTCAATATCAGAGGATATTCTAACTTATATCAAGGAGAAATGTGGCGGCATGTTGGTACCACTCTCTGACCTCATCAGGAATCTGGGCTGACGTGCATCTTTGATAGGTTTCTACATGCATCTCTCCAAGTGGATTCCGTTTGTCAATGTCTTAGCGTCCAAGATGTCAAGGAGACCCTAGAGTCCTTCCCGTCACGGATTGAGGATGCCTACCATCAAACATGGAAGAGAATCCTCAGTCAAAGCCCCAAGCACGTCCTGCTTGCGAAGTCCGTACTGCTATGGGTGATCAATTCTCGAAGGTCAATGAAGATTGAGGAGCTCCGATATGCCGTTTCCACCTCTCCCAGAAACCATCTGTTTGACTCGGCGCGTCTTGTTACTGAAGCCACACTCATAGGCGCTTGCCTCGGTCTTGTGACAGTCGAGGAAGAGAGTAGGAATGTTCGTCTTGTCCGTGCGTGTCTTTCTACCCCATCTGTATACCCTTTCTGACGCATCTGCAGATTACACAGCCAAAGAGACTTTGGAGAGCCTCCTCTGCGACTCCTTCCCACATCCCCATCTTCTTCTGGCCTCTGTCTGCATGGGCCATCTCACGATGTGCGGCTTCCGAAATGTCGCATTCACATCCCCTCAGGAGCTGGAGCATGCATTGCAAAATGACCCCCTTCTTCGCTACGCTCACGAAGCATGGGCGTTTCATAGTCGTCAAGCACTTCCTGTGCCGTCCTTCGCAGATCAAGTCACCACCTTCGTCACAAATTGCCATGCATACCCAGTCCTGTTCGGCACTAGTTTTGAGCTTCTGAAGCCACTGCACATCGCAATCTACTACGATTTCCCGATAGCCTTTGCAGGGCGTCATACGGAAGATCCCAACGTCCAGACTGCCAAAGGAGGGGATCACCCTCTGGGTTTAGCTTGCTGGTTGGGACGCTTCGATAGGTTCCAGGAGCTGCTGAGTCTTTCAGGCATCATCGCTGATGCCGTGAATAATCAGGGATGGTCAGCACTCATGTACGCAGCCGCCCGCGGCCACGAAGATGCTGTGAAGGTTCTGCTTACCCGTCCCGACGTCGAGGTCAATCGGGTAGACAGCGACGGTCGGTCTGCGTTCATGCAAGCCGCCTTTATTGGCCACACGAGTATCGTTGCGCTCTTTCTTGCCGATCCTCGTGTCATAATCAACATGGTTGACAACCTCGGAAGATCAGCACTCATCCATGCAGCATGTAACGGCCAGGAAGCCGCCCGTAGAGCTCCTCCTCGCTCAAGATGGGATTGAACCTAATCTAATGGACCACAAGGGCTGGTCAGCACTCATGTGTGCAGCTCATAATGGTCACAAAGGCACAGTGCAGCTCCTACTCTCTCATCCAAGGGTCGAAATCAACACCTCTACTGCTCATGGCACAACGAGTTTGCGACCGACGATCGAATTTCCTAGCTGTGCAGGAATCGTTCCACTCCTTGACTTCCCCGGTATCAATGTCAAGTCAAGGGAAGGAGATGGTGGCATGGTAGTCAACGTTGCAGTCGAACAAGGAGACGAAGCAATGGTGCAGATGCTGCTTGGTGTCCCCAGGATCAATGTCGCTGCTGCCAGTGCACAAAACGGACGGATGGCGATGTCAGTCGCCTTAGCCAAGGGTCACGATAACATCGTTCGTCTATTTCCGGGCTTTGGGACGGCAAGCGCTCTCAGTCGCGGAGTTATTTCTGCTACCGGAAGCGTCCCTCCTACAACCCCAACCAGCGACATAACAAATGAGGATGAGTCGGAAGACGAGGATGAAGGGCTGTACGAGGACGCTTTGGAATGGTTTTGAAAATCCGTGGTACTGTTTGCTCATCATTCACACACACACACGATTTTTCTCTAATAAGAAAAGCATGATATGGAAAATTAGCGTCCACGAACTTAGCTGCTTCTCTGATTCCCAGACTCTACACTCTTGGTGCACTGGCCATGATTGTATCGATGGCTGATGTTTCTCTTCTCTTATCATTGACAGAAGCAACATATTGCTCCTCTTGAAACTTATCCAAGGGATGGTTTTGATACTATAATGCGTGTGTATGCCCTCACTTAATGCCATGCAACGGGCAGGTCTCACAGGTTAAACATAGGCCTAAATAAGCGCCCGTCGTGGGAAACTTACCTGGGTCACTCCCAGGACCATCACAGAAACCACTGTTGTCTGTGGGTTGCCTACTTGTTGCCTACAACTCTAAAACAGGCAGGGGCCCTCCGATCAACATGGCCCGTGTTCGTCTATGGAGAAGAGGAACCCAGCATTACCTTCCGAAGCTAAATCATTCCAAAGCCAATCCGTACCCTTTGGCGGCCAACCCATCGGCGTATATCGCAGCACAACCTTCCCAAACCTCGGCACAGCTGATACAAAATCTTCCAGCAGAGATTGTCTCCGAGATTGCTCGAGATGTTCTTGCGGATACAATCTTCTGGCATGAAGCTATTCGCTCCTGGAACTACACCTTCATCCCTATCCGTCAAGTCCTCAAACATTCATTAGCCCAGGTGTGCAGATCGTGGCGGACTATCGCTCTTCAGTTCATCCTTTCTTCGAGACAAAACCGACAGGGAATCTATATTGCCGCGACACTACAGGAACTTCTTGCTGTTCAGGAATGGCTCCCGGACGCCGAGATACGAGGCTGCTTGCTCCTCTTGGGCAGCCCCAACGACCTCCTCTTGGGACCGACCGATGATATGGACAACGTGTCTATTTTGGCTACGCAAGGCAGCGCCATTCATGCCATTGAAGCCGTGGAGTGGCTTGAAGCCAGTACGGCGGGATTCAGCTACGTCGGCGATCCACCAGACATCGACAGCGCTTTGAAGAAAGTATGCGAAGCTTATGCCAAAGTCGATGGCTCTGAAGAAGACCACGAGGAGAATGCCCGCCTTCTCTGCGAAGCTATTGTTGTCGTCTCCTATAAGGCGTGTGCCAAGGTCCTCGACCTATTGTCACTTCTCCCTCATTTGAAGGCGGCAGAGGTCCCTGTATGGGTGATCATGTTAGCTGCTCTAACAGACACCACTTTGACCCCTGAGCAGCAAAACACAATCATGGGGAGCTTGGGAGGGGAGGTGGTCACAGGGGATGAGCTTAGGGGAAAGCTTTTGGCCTTACTCCCCCGTCTCGAAAGTCTGCACATCGTCGGCTACTCATTCGGACCCTTTGGCGTCTTTCCCTGGAGAACCGAAGGAACCTGGCTTGAGGAGTATGTGGGCGGTATACCCTCAACAATGGAACGAAGGCTTAGAGAGAGATTCATGCTGGCTACAACCATTGAAATCGAAAAGGCTTTGCCGCGAGGATCCTTGGACCATCTGAAAGGGTTGGCATGGCGAGACAACCCCCTCGACGAAATTGTTGAATATGACCACATTGCATTGGAGACGATACTTAACTATCGCGCTCGCTTTCAGTTGGAGGAATTTTTGCGATTAACAAGGATGACGGTAAGCAAGGCAGACATCAATTTGCTCCACCATGGCATGCTAATTACAACCGACAGCTAAGAAGCTGGTCGGCCCTCCAGCACCGTTTCCGTACCTCTCTGCGCCAGTGCTCAGCCGTTCAATGGAAACGCTGAGGAAACTTACCCTCCACCTGGCTTTTGACACAACTGTAGACTCTGACGGTCAGCCACCTCACCCATGTGCTTTTATTTCCGCGTTTTCAGAACAGTTGCCCGCTATCGAATATGTGGACATCTCTATCCCCGCCGTCTGCGAATGCGCCGTTCATGGGACCTTCAAGCCTCGCAAACAAGCAGGAACCTTCAAACTTGCCATAGTGTCCGAGGCGTGGCCCTTCTGTTCACCACGCACCGTCACGTTTCACGCGGCAACATGGGGAGCGCAAGCCTTGCTCCAGCTCTTGAAAGCGGCGCAACTTCACTTTGCGGAGGCCAAGGGATGGGATGTTCAGCTTCACCTTTCTGCACCCGATAACCCCTCGCGTGTTCCAGGCAAGTTTCCCCTTTGAATCGGGGTGTCATCCCGACCCCGTAGACTAAAGCTCTGACATCTCATCGCAGAGGGACCACCCAGGACCTCGCTCATAATCCTTCCACAAGAACCTAGCAGGTTGATCCTTTCTCGGTTGCATACGCACACCACAGCGATACCCTTGCGCAAACCAATTCCCGGGGGAAGGGTTCAGGACTCGAAGGATACATGGGTAGAGAGATGCCGAGTGATCCCATCCGCTGCACTGGAGGCCTGGGTGGAGGATGGGCATCAGTCGGACAGTTGGAAAGCTTATCCATGGGACCTCGAGGCGGAAGAGGACTCATACACCCCTCAAGTTCGGCGATGATTAGCGATGGTTAGTAACAGGATCTTTCAGTAAGGAAAGGTCGGCCAGTGTACCAAACACGCTACCGTATGATCATAATTTTGCGAGGTATCGATGCAAATACGGGTTCAATTTGAACGTTAGAAGTGAATTCACCTCATCTCCGAGGTTTCAATAAAAAGATAAGGATGAGTCGGAAGATGAGGATGAAGGGCTGTACGAGGACGCTTTGGAATGGTTTTGAAAATCCGTGGTACTGTTTGCTCATCATTCACACACACACACGATTTGTCTCTAATAAGAAAAGCATGATATGGAAAATTAGCGTCCACGAACTTAGCTGCTTCTCTGATTCCCAGACTCTACACTCTTGGTGCACTGGCCATGATTGTATCGATGGCTGATGTTTCTCTTCTCTTATCATTGACAGAAGCAACATATTGCTCCTCTTGAAACTTATCCAAGGGGTGGTTTTAATACTATAATGTGTGTGTATGCCCTCACTTAATGCCATGCAACGGGCAGGTCTCACAGGTTAAACATAGGCCTAAATAAGCGCCCATCGTGGGGAAATTACCTGGGTCACTCCCAAGACCATCGCTGTTGTCTGCGGGTTGCCTACTTGTTGCTAAAACAGGCAGGGGCCTTCCGCTCAACATGGCCCGTGTTCGTCTATGGAGAAGAGGAACCAAGCATTACCTTCCGAAGCTAAATCATTCCAAAGCCAATCCGTACCCTTTGGCGGCCAACCCATCGGCTTATATCGCAGCACAACCTTCCCAAACCTCGGCACAGCTGATACAAAATCTTCCAGCAGAGATTGTCTCCGAGATTGCTCGAGATGTTCTTGCGGATACAATCTTCTGGCATGAAGCTATTCGCTCCTGGAACTACACCTTCATCCCTATCCGGCAAGTCCTCAAACATTCATTAGCCCAGGTGTGCAGATCGTGGCGGACTATCGCCCTTCAGTTCATCCTTTCTTCGAGACAAAACCGACAGGGTATCTATATAGCCACGACACTACAGGAACTTCTCACTGTTCAGGAGTGGCTTCCGGACGCCGAGATACGAGGCTGCTTGCTCCTCTTGGGCAGCCCCAACGACCTCCTCTTGGGACCGACTGATGATATGGATAACATATCTATTGTGGCTGCGCAAGGAAGCGCCCTTCATGCCATCGAAGCCGTGGAGTGGCTTGAAGCCAGTACGGCGGGATTCAGCTACGTCGGCGATCCACCAGACATCGACAGCGCTTCGAAGAAATTATGTCAAGTTTATGCCAAAGTCGATGGCTCTGAAGGAGACCACGAGGAGAATGCCCGCCTTCTCTGCGAAGCTATTGTTGTCGTCTCCTATGAGGCGTGTGCCAAGGTCCTTGACCTATTGTCACTTCTCCCTCATTTGAAGGCGGCAGAGGTCCCTGTATGGGTGATCATGTTAGCTGCTCTAACAGACGCCACTTTGACCTCTGACCAGCAAAACACAATCATGGGGAGCTTGGGAGGGGAAGTGGTCACAGGTGCTGCGCTCAGGGGAAAGCTTTTGGCCTTACTCCCCCGTCTCGAAAGGCTGCACATCGTCGGCTACTCATTCGGCCCCTTTGGCGTCTTCCCCTCGAGAACCGAAGGGACCTGGCTTGAGGAGTATGTGGGCGGTATACCCTCAACGATGGAACGAAGGCTTAGAGAGAGATTCATGCAGGCCAGAGCTATTGAAATCGAAAAAGCTTTACCCCAAGGATCCTTAGATCATCTGAAAGGTTTGGCATGGCGAGACAACCCCCTCGACGAAGTTGTTGAATATGACCACCTTGCATTGGAGATGATACTCAACTATCGCGCCCACTTTCAGTTGGAGGAATTTTTTGCAATCAACAAAGATGACGGTAAGACAAGCATCAATCAGCTCCCCCCATGCCACGCTGACAATCTAACTACAACCAACAGCTAAGAAGCAAGTCGCCCCGACGGTCCCATTTCCATACCTTTACGCGCCGGTTTTTAGCCGTTCGGCGAATACGCTAAGGAAACTCACCCTTTATTTGACCTTTGGCACAACTGCAAGCTCTGAGGACGACCCACCTAACCACTGCACCTTCATTTCTGCTTTTTCAGAACTGTTGCCCGCTATTGAATACGTGGATATCTCTGTCCCTGCTCTTTGCAAACATGCTTTCGACGGGCACTTCAAACCCGCAAAACCAATAGGGGCCTTTAAGCTCACCATAGTGTTCGAGGTACGCTTCTGCCAATGTTCCTCGGGCACTGTCATGTTTCATGCAGCAACATGGAGCGCAAAGGCCCTCCTTCGCCTCCTCAAAGTGGCTCAACCTCACTTTGCAGAGGCGGAGGGATGGGATGTTCAGGTTCGTCTTTCCGCACCTGATAACCCCTCGCGTGTTCCAGGCAAGTTTTTCCTCTGAGTCAAGCCGTCACCGCGATCCCAAAGAGTAAATTCTGACCTAACATCGCAGAGGGACCACCCAGGACCTCACTCATAATCCTTCCACAAGACCCTAGTAGGTTGGTCCTTTCTCGTTTGCATAAACATACCACGGGGATCCCCTTGCGCACACCCCATATTCCCGGAGGAGGGGCTCAGGACTCGAAGGATACATGGGTAGAGAGGTGCCGAGCAATTCCATCCGCTGCACTGGAGGCCTGGGTGAAGGATGGGCATCAGTCTCATTGTTGGGAGGCTTATCCATGGGAACTCGAAGCAGAAGAAGACACCTACCCTCCCCTCGAGTTCAACTACGATTAGCAGTGTTAGCAATATGATCTCTTAGCCAGTGTTGTTCGAGATGCAAGTAGGGGCTCAAAAGTTAAGTGTGAATTCACACCATCCCCGAAGCGTCATTATGCCGGATAGGGTACATACGAATGGTTCAGGCTACGGACTTCAGAAGCTCACAGTCCACCACGCAACTATCAGAAGTACGAATTAAGCTGGGGCTCCACATCCTACCATGTCCACATCCCAGGTTCTAAAAGTCAAACGACGGTCGAGATGAAACAACACCCCTCCCCCTCATGTTTGTGCATCACAACCTGAAGCACCTCAAAAACATCGTGTCCGCAGCGTGTTCGGCTCTCCATCAAAATCGCTCACAAACCTTGCTTCATGCACGGGTATGATTCGCCCCAATCCTGGTCACGTACGGATTCTGGTATGTGCCCAGAGCAAACTCCTCGCTGTCCGACGATATTACGTTGCAATCGGGACAATGGGCAAACATATGCCCATATAACACGAGGCAAGTATGAAACGGGTTCCGGCCACATATAAAAGGCTGTCGCCATGCCACACTCAAAGGCACAAAGTTATTGGTCACCAACCACATTCGCTGCGCGTTAACCTCTCCTTGCCTTTCTCTCCCTCGCTAAACCAACCGCAACTAGTTTTCGCTAGACGAGAACAAGCACCCCCACATCATCGTCACACATACCTCTGCGAGGGCAACATTCAAAGACCAATCGTAACTATTCAACAATGCTTAGCGCGTTCAAGATCAAGCCTTTCGAGCTCGAGCCCGTCTTTGCCGAGTGGACGGACGGACCAGTGTTCCAGGGCAAGCCCAAGAAGGACCTCCCCGTCGAAGAATGGTTAAACAAGATCAAAGAAGGCTGCATCGAGCGAAACGTACCAGAGGAGTACTGGTACAAGGTCGGACAGCACTTCATGGGCCCCAAAGCCCGAGCACGGTAAGTACCCTCCGTTTTCCTAGGGAAAACAGATACTGAAACTGCCCAGGTTTGACGAGGTGAAGCAAGTCGTGTCCAAGGTCAACGGTGGAAAGTACCGCTGGACCTGGAAGAAGTTTAAGGTGGCCATGGTGAACATGGGATGTAAGTCTTCACATTGATTGCGATTTAGGAAGCATGCTGATAATCGGATAGGGGAAATCGATTCGCAGGCGACCGAGACCATCAAAGTAGGAGAGAGATTCAGCGGCTGGTTCACGCGGAAGAAGACCGATCCTATCAAAGAGGCTGGCTCCAGCAGAACTCCCTCACCTGCACGCAAGGGTTCTTTCTCCCAGGAGACCAAACGGCCGACCCCAAGTCGCTCAGGCACGTTATCATGGATGAAGAAGTCGGTCTGTGAAGAGCCAGAGGAGATCTCGACCCGTCCAGTGCCATCACGGTCGAAAACTATCGGCATTGCCGACTCGTCCTTCTGGTCCCTCCGTAGCGACACCAAGGACTCAGAGGCACCTGCGGAGGACAAGAAGGGGGACAAGGGCAAATCCGTGGCTCGCCCTCCCCATCCCAAAGCCAATTCCGAGACGGCTGTCACGAGGAAACGCCGCAGCGAAACGATAAGTGAAGCCCCACGATCCCATTCACCAGAAAGTCACAACGAAGGTACGTCACATTTGTGTTTTCATTTCTCCTTCCTACACTTGATCCTGACATTGAATTGCGCAGTGACGACAGTAGCGCAAGCACCAGTCTGGCTACTAAACGCGTGTACTGCACTCGACTTCCTGACGAGCGAGCACCCGAAAGCCATGAGCGTGATTGGTGCCATCTTGATCACGGTCGGCTCCATCCCCGCCATGCCTGCGGTCGCTGCAGGTGCTGGAGGTACGATCCTTGCGTCAGGTGCAGCGCAAGCAATCGGTGCCATCGCCGTGGGCTTGGGACAGGCGCTCGGAGCAACGGCGGCGAAGGGTTCGTCAGGCGAGGAAGAAGGACAAAGCAAAGGACATTAAGACCCTAAGAAACAAAGATGAACGTCTCGACATGTAAATTATGTATTATTAACGTACCCATGTATTTATCTATCATGTATCTGTATGATCAACACTTTGCTGAGAGCGAGTTAGCCATTGGCCATCGAATTCCGGAACGGCAAGCTGCCGCTCGCCATCGAGGAAGACCCCTCCGTCTCGAGACTCCGGAGAGTAATTGAGCTTGAAAGCGTCGCACACTTCGATAAAGTCCTTTGGAAGCGGGGCAACAACCTTGAGGCTGCATTGCTTATGGGGTCCTGACCTACGAAAACGCTTCGAAGAGTCAGCATGGAAGCGGGGTTTTAGGCAGGGCGAGCATACCGTGATCGACTGCTCTGTCGCATGCAGAAAAAGACGACTTGGGTCAACCACCCTTTTTCGTTCAATGTCGTGAGCGACAGGGGTTTTGGAATACAGAGTATCCCCAAGGATAGGAGCTAAAGCACCTTGAGAACGTGTGTGAACGGTGAAAGAAGAAGCCGTACCACCCAAGACATTGGCCAGGTGAATCCGGAGCTGATGCTTGTTGCCCGTCACTAGGTCCAGGCGTACCAGCGACAATGGAGCAAAGGGCTAGGCAAAAAGGGCTCCCTATGAGGCTCGAGAACGTGAATTTCACATGGTCACTCACCGAGGATGCTACTACTTCCCATTCGGTCACGGATGGCTTCCCGGCCTTGCTCCCAGCCGCGTGAAGGGCACGGAAATAACCATCTTCGTATTCAATTGGGTGGTCTATGGTTCCCTTCTGACCTGGAAATGTCTGCTTTCCCCCACGTACGAGGGCAAGATAAGTCTTGCCGACCTTGCCTTGCGCGAACTGCTGTGAGATGCTTCGGGCGGAAGCTTTGGTCATTGCTACAGCTAGACATCCGGTGGTTCCCTAAGCAGGTCAGGGTATGCTCCGACGTGAGCTTGAGTGCGGTAGCACTTACCGCATCCAGCCTGTGAAGGGGCGACAGTGGCGACGGCAGCTCGAGGTCTTTCTCAATCTCTATTGAGGATTCGGGTCAGAACTTCCTTCAGATAAATGGCTCTGAAAGGGGACCGACTCTCTAGCGTCTTGTCTAGTCTATTCCGTGCCTTTAGGGATCAATTAAAATGATATTTCCTTGAAGACACCAGTTACTTACCGGGACGTCTTTCCCTTGAAATCCAAGCTGGCAGACTAATCCTGGAGGCTTGTTCATGACAAGAATTTGGCGGTCGAGATACAGTACTGACTTGAGACTCCTGGGGAGTTTGTTCGACGTCAGGTATTGCTGCAATCGCGTGGTGCTCGCCATGGTCTCGGTTTGGGAAGGAAGTGGTTGGGCGCGAATTCTGTGAATTGGCGCCAGCAACCAGCAATTTAGGCGGAGCTAGAACACGGCATCATGCGAACGGCAAACCAATCCCTAGCATACGCTTTCATCAGCAACGACCATCATTGGACTTGTCCAGCTTGAATTTTGAGTTATCCCAAGGCTCTAAACCACTGGAAGGCTCCCGATTGTCCTCTGGAAACTATCTCAAAGTCAGAAAGCCACAAAGAATTGGGTTTCGCGCGCTGTTGAACGCAATCCACGCTCAAAGCATACTTGATGTCCTTCAGCACTATCCCAGCTCGCCAGGAAATGGACGCAAAATATTTGGATCAAGTAGCACCTCTGCTACCTGAGCAGCTCTTGGCTTCCTTGTCCAACCTACGCACTTTTCCCAATGCAGAGGCTTTCCTCGAAGACTTTCTCCGCTTTGTAGTAGGAGCAGCACCGAGCTCAGCGACAACAGCAACGTTACAGAAGCAGTGGCAGGAGAAACAGGCAGTAGCACGGGGGACTATCCTTAGTCTCCTGCCACCATCTCAGTCCCATACCAATGGCCAGAAACGCACGCTGGACGAAGGGACCAGTGGAGCAGATCCGAAGCGACAAAAGACTTCGCCGCCGTCCAATGCGCCTCCCACTGCAGATGACACTCCTGTATTCACCCTTCATTCGGTGTCCGCAACATCCCCTGTCCGCAGAAAAGTGGACATTACCATTGGAAAGTCAACGATCACCTTCAAACATGCAACATCAGGGAACTTGGAATCTGTCATCCCACTCTCCTCCATCCGACGCGCCTTTCTACTGCCTACGCGCGGCAAATCCAAGCCACATTGGACCGTGGTGCTGCTGTCAAGCGATACAGCCGATAAGGACAAGCCTTCTGGCTCAGCCACGCAGGATAGTCCCCAGATCATCTTCGGGCTTGACGCGACGACCACCGCTCCCTTGAACACCTCCACCTACCCAAATGGTGGCTCAGAACCCACAAAGAGTACGTTGGCCAAAGGCAGCCCGTCTCTTCCCGCGATCCGCGAGTTTCTGTCGCACCTTCCAGGTGTCGTTTTGCACGAACCCACAAGTGCGGTGTTCAAGAGCGCCGTAACAGGTATCGGTTCGAACGCATCAACGACGGGCATTCCTGGAGTGGAAGCGTATCGTGCTGCCAAGCAAGGGAATCTGTGGTTCATGAAGGAGGGCATCCTCTGGGGCGAGAACAAGCCCTGCGAATTTTGGTCAGTGGAAGACCTCATCAACGGCGTCGAAGGAGTTCGCATTTCTCCAGGGAGCGGACGCGTCTTTTCCATCACCCTCGCGCGAAAACTGGAAACAGAGGAGAGCGACGAAAATAATGGAGAAGACGAAGATCAAGGACCCCAAGCCATCGAAACCGAGCTCGGTATGATTGACTCAAGAGAACGCGATGTCATTGCAGATTGGGTCCGAAAACAACAGCACCTCTTTGGGCGGAAAGCGGGCGATGCCCCGCTCACGTCTGAGGAGATCAAAAAGCAGAAGGAAAAGCAGCCGAAATATACCGGGCCAGTCACGATTCACCAACTAGCAGCAGAGTCGGACAGCGAAGACGAGGACTTTACTGTCAGCTCTGATGATGACGACGGCGGCTCTGCAGCCTCCGATAGCGACTCGGAGGATGGGGGAAGCAATGCCGACTCGAACGATGAGCAAGATGCCGAAGGAACGGATGATGATGGAGAGGGCGAAGAGGAGGAAGAGGTATTAGACCCTGCACATCACCCTTTGCTGAGACCTGGTGCTATGCCAAAGATGAGCAAGGCTGCGATGAACATGGTCGTAGATATGATGGAAGACGAAGTAATGGGCGCTGCAAGTGATGGGCCAGAGGGGGACGAGCTAGATGATGATTGACCGTCAATGGCGAGATCGTAGGCTATGACCCGCTGTTGGCGCTTATGACAATTCAAACATGATTCTGTGTCATATGCTTTGCGTATTCTCTTTATTAATCTCGCAGGTGGAAGACGTTGTCGGTCATAGTTCCAAATGAGATACTTCTCTCTCCTAGTACTCGGGAGCACATGGGCATTCAGATATGGGTGCAGAGTCCTAATTACGGATGATGGTACCAGAGATTTGTTCGAAATACGACTATGGAAGAAGAGAATAGAAAGATACGTATTGGTTATAGGTTTGGCTTCTCAATCATAAAGAAACTAAATACGGTACTACAAGCAAGATTTCAGAAACTGAACACGCTACAATGAGGATTTATCAGCCGCATGGTCCACGACAATCAATAAATGATGCTGTGCATACCTGAGGAACAGTCAGAGAGGAAGATGTCGTCTCCTGGGAGTTGTGAGGAATTGGGATAAAATGACAGCAAGATAGTGTGGATTGCTTGTGGCGGAGCAGACATCGCGGTGCCATGCCTGATGATTTGGCCGAAAAAGAGCGACTGGGGACACTGGTTAGAGATGTGTAAAGGTTGGGCAAGTAGCAGCGCGCCTAGAGATTGAATGAGCATGAGCGTGGACAGAGTAAAGGGTTTGGAGATACTAACCTAGGTCAAGCGTCTCGGCCTGCATCTGTGAAATTCCACAAAGGGTGACGATAGCTTCAAGAGCATGGCTGCATATCACGAGTTAGTCTATTACTGAGAAGAGGGGTAGCCGCTTACCGCTCGGTGTCTGAGGCTCGAGATTGTCGACGAGACGAAGAGGTAGTGGATGGGAGGTGGAAAAGACCCGAATATCTGGCAATTAGAGAAAGTGTTGGCGATACCTCATGCAGGAGCGAAAGATAATGTGTACAAGGCACAGAAATGATTAAACGCATCCTTCTACAAAATGATGTCAGCATCGGGCTCGTAAGAATCCAGAAAGGCAACTTACCAGCTGGCGTAGGTCCCATTGCCTCACACTCGATACAGCCTCCCCCGCAAACTGACAACCCATACACGTACCACTTCAACCAGTGTTCCTGGGCTTAAGCCCCACAGAGGCAAGGATTGACCTCAAGTCGCACCCGGCATGCACAGAACGACTGGCCCAGACACAGGCAGCGAAGCCCGACCCCCTCCAAGGTGCGATACGCGAGGAGGGAAGGCAAGGTCCACTGGAGGCTCACCTCGCGTCATGAGCAGATGGTCCCCACTGACCAAGCCCATGGACGCAAAGCGAGACCTCGAAACGACCCAGGCTACTCGGCTGCTTCGACCTCGACTAGCTGCTGCCTCCCGATGGGGAGGTGAGTGAGACGAGGAGGACCATATGAGCGAGCCGCACTGGATGTTTCCCCCTTCCGTGAAAACGGAAACGCCCAGAAAGGGATTGTCGTAGGAATTAGAGTCATTGAAAATAGGGGAGATAGAGAGCTGTATGGGATAGAGTGCTACGAAGGAGCGTACCGCTGGTTAAGGTGATATATTGGCTTGCAGCCCATGAGGGATAGTGCAGGGCGTGGTGGTGATGGTGAGTGCCTTTGGCGATGATGAGATCAAAAGAAGCGAGCAAGGAGTCAACGGTGGTGGTGGTAGGGTTAAGAGGACAACCCGCTGAAGGGAAAGAAACGAAAAAGGCGAGGTTTATATAGGTCAGCCTCTGTTTGTCTCCGATTGCAAACAGACACGATCGTGTCCGTGCGTGTCAGAATATCCACAGCCACGCCAGATTAACGACCTCGTTTTTGTTCAACAGCCCCGTCGATGTCATGAATACCTCTCTGGGGACATTTTATGAGGCGTTCATAAGATCGAGAATCTCTCCCAGTACTCGATCAAGAAGATTGCTATTAGTACTCGCTGTCTTGATCACTATAGGTTCGTAAACCGAGCTACAACGTTGGGTCTAGTGGAAATGACGAATTGAGACCGAACTCCCAGGGCCCATCCTTTCTTGAAAAGTCTCGCCGAGGAGCTGTTGCCCTCCTGAGGTCGTTCCTTATCGTAGACAACCTGCTGCTGCTTGGCAAGGACATGGATGCGTCAAAATGTGTGGCATATAGATAGGAGAGAAGACTTTTCTGGGATAATATGCAACCCCTGCACGGAGGTGCCTCTTGCATATTTTTGATGCGTAGCCTTCGTTAAGCGCCCGTTCTGATAGGGGCTGACGTTGGGCTTATGATGACGTCACACAGGGCTGGCGATACACAGTACGGGGTCCTTGACCTCCTTTAATTTCTCCGGACTCAATCTTCTTTCTAGAATAGTTTGCTTGTTATGCTATCAATCTGGACAAAGGAGGGTTATAATATGTATGGTTGGCATATGACCATATGCGGGGAAAGAGAAGGATAGGGGAATGGGATCATACTATTCATGCAAAGCTTAACGCCTACGAGAGTGAGGCTTGAACCCCATGGGAAGAGGTGATACCACAAGCAATGCGTAACAAAGGACACTAATAGTACTACGGGGCGGGTAGACTGACAAAGAACCAGGAACGAAGAAAGAGAAATAAGGAATAAAACACAGAGCTGCCCACGGCGAAGCTCCTGGTCTTCGATGGGAGGATTCAATTGTTTAGAATAGAATGGGGCCTTCAGACGCTTACATTCCTGACTTCCTTCTCCGATCTATATGAGTTCAGAATCGAAGGTGTCAATAGGCATTGCCAATTGGAACTCGGAATGTTAGCTCCTGTGAGTCCGAAAAAGTTTCTATGAAAGAGGATGGCCGACGCAGACGATTCTTGACAAGGAAATAAATACCTCGAGGACAGTTGCTCAATATGCTAAGTCCCATCTATTTATAGGTAGGTCGGCCGCCGTGTTGGCTCTTCCATGAAGGTTAAATGGGAGCATTCTGACTCGGATGTAACATCATGGCATAGAGGGATGTACCCGGGCAGGTTCCCTTTTCGTAGTTGCCATTGTCTACGGATGGCCTCGTTCCCTCGGGCGCCAGATTCCAGGGTTGGTGAGGGACGATGAGTGCGTTAGGCGAATGGCACATGTTATCTAAATCCATGAGCTCCCCGTTCACTATTTTTACGCGTCCTCTGTTTAACTCCGAGTAGTTTACTCGTTTCAAATTCTTAACATTCCGTGGGCCGTTTTCGTGGGCCGCTTCCCTTCTGTTAGGAACGATTTTATTATTATTAGACAAGACAATTCCGAGGCTGTATCGCCTAGTTTACACCGTAAAATTTCTAGTCATAGAGGGGCGACGAAGTCTATGCCTTGGCCGCAACGGGATAGGATAGACATCTCTCCCGTTGTACTTAGATCAGGACATATGATCAACTTTCAAGCTGTTCAGCCTGTCTCTCCTATGATCAGCGCACAGCTGCGCCCGCAGTCCCTAGCCGACGGCATCTCCTCACCGTCTGCGATAAAAAAAGAAAGGCCCCCAAAAGTCACTATTCTTAGTCCAGAACATCCGTATTTTTAGTCCAGACATCTGTATTTTTAGTCCAGACCATCCGCAATGGTCTAAGTTAAACTTAGGCTTAATCGATCAGCAACGAGAAGGTATATAAAGAACGATGGATTTGGGGACCATCCTCAGACTCAAAACAAGCCTTCCCAACCATCCAACCCTAGCCCAGCCATCTTCATCCACGAAAAAATTAAATGAAGTTTATCAGCATTGCATCTGTCCTCGCTCTCGCTGCTGGTGTCTTCGCTGCTTCGAGCAGTGCTGGACTTTCCTCTGCTCAAACAAAGTCGTAAGCATCAGTTATTCTATGGGATAACAGTGGTTGAACACGTTTATCTGATTCCTTTCCTTCGTTTTCAGCGCTTCTGCCAGCCACTCGGCTACACCAAGTGCCAAACCAAGCAGCCCTGGATCTGCTCTTGGCCTAGCAGTTGGACCCACCACCTACCTCGTTGGAGCCATGGCTGGCGCTGCAGTCATCTTGTTCTAGAGGACGGAGAATGATCCTATCATCTTGGTTTCTTGTAATGGACGTTATCCTTCGGACATCTTCTGACGCTCTATATACCTTGCCTGTATCTTGTGCGGTCCGTTGTAGACACTGAGATTTACGTGCTTCAACTAAACCAGCCTCTGGCTTTTAAATCGTAGTAAATTCCTGCTGATCAGATTCAAGGTCAAATTGAAGAAGGCATTTCAAATTGAAATCACGGGGTCTTGAGGATGCGAGCTATCCTCACTTTGGGCCATCATGCATATGCGTCATGGACTGCACGGCCTACAGTCCGCGCCGTCTTACAGCTGTTTTCAAAACTCTGACCAATCCATAATTTTCGACACATCTCCGCCCATTCCCTGATGACACAACCGGGAGGAGCACATCCCGCCATGGTCCGAGCCGATTTCGAGCCTGTTACGGCGTGCCTGGACCTCGGTGCTACCTAATCCATGCACTTTTACCGAAATAAGTTGGAGCGAGTGGCTTCCACCTCCCGTAAGATTCCTATGTTAGGGCATGGGCGGAGATGTGTCGAAATTTTTGGATTGGTCAGAGTTTTGAAAACAGCTGTAAGGAATATGTGGGAAAAGGATAGCCTCTGAAAATGCATAGGATTTGGGGTTCACCCACATGGTTCCCCGACAAAAATATACACGAAGGCATGAACCTGCGAAAAGGCATACTCAGGCATAGAACCACCTCCCTGGGCCAGGGAGGTGGTCAAAACCCATAATACCCCCTGTAATACCCCCCATTTGGGCCGGATTTCGCCCTTTTCGGAGCGTCCTTCCCTTCTTTTGCAAGCTTAAAAGGCAACTGATGCCACCTCAGACTTTTCCACGGGCCTGAGCTCACTGTTAAAACTGCGAATAGTGTCAAAAACAGCACAATTGGAGCGATACTTAGGGGCTGTTGAGCCACCATCAGAGGGCCCACTGGCCCATGGGAAAATCGGTTCAACCAGCCAAAAGGCATAACCTCCGAAAAGCAATAGGATTGAGTGCCCACCAAGGCTTATTCATTAAGATAGTGCAGACTGCACTGTGTGTATATTGCTGGCAGACAATTACTGACGGATTAGTCTTTCATGTCCGAGGAGCTTTGCAGTTCGGGGATGGTGGAGGTTTGGGCGGTCGCCTGTGTCGTCTTAGTTGGAGTGCTTCTAGGTGTGAGAGTTGGTCAACGGCTCCGCAGAAGATAGCTTGCATATGTTGGGGGGCCAAGATTCATATATTCCCAGTTAAGGTGAGGTCATCCCAAGGCCCCTGAGACCCAGACGCTCTTCTGGGGAGAAAGTTCTGCTGTTTCGCGACGCCGTACGTAGGCTTTTACTCAGCTTCGCACACCTAACAGCTGCTGGCACCTCCGTTATCAAGCGGCCGAGCTGGTGAATAAGCGACAAGTGATGACGAGGTCCCTGAACGTTGAGACAACGTTAATCGTGCCGAGGTATCAGCGAGCTTGACGTGATGCCAGGACGCTGGAAAGGCTAGAAATAAGAAAGGCTACGTTTCAACAGTTTCAAAGTGCAGGTAAATAGATTGTACGTATAAGTGCTCATTCTCAATGGAAACGTACTACAACACGCTGGGAGACGTGGAGCCCTCACAGTTGCTTGGTAAGGCTACAGTCGCCACCACGGGATATTTCTCCGTATTTTTGGCATGATCGTAGCCCCACTGTTCGCTATGAAGAGTCAGCATGATTTCCTGTGTCCGTGGACCTCATATGTCACCCACACGACAGCATTCATGCTCCCTTCCAGAGTTTCGACCGCCCGGAACGAAGCTAAGATTACTGAGAGGCTTCAAGTTCACAATTCATAATGTGATCCACAAATCGCCTCGCTCAATAGTTGCGACGGACTTCCAAGCGCCTCAGGGTTAGGTTTTCTCGTCGATCGTTTCCTACTGGAAGAGCAATAATGTCAACCGAGGCTGCTCCTCGACCCACATGAAGGTTGTGACGACAATTAGACGCCTCCTTTTCTCAACGAGGTGTGGCCATCATTCTCAACACCGAGCGACACTTTCACGACGGCGATGGCTCAGCTAGGCACATCATCGCCGAAGTCCGTTGTAATCCGTAGTACTCAGTTAACCTGGTGACGGTCTTATGTGAAATGCCCCGGAGAGATGCTGCAACTTAAAAGGGACTAGGATTCACCCTCCTCCGACTGACCATTGGAATCGAAGCAGAGTATATGTGTCAAGGGTAGGAGTCCCGACAGCGATGTCCAGTCCGAATTTGAAAATCGACGTCACTCCAGAGCAGCTTCTTTCGAGTGGTGAGGACTGGCAACGTACCTACAATACACGCCGCTCGCTTGACAGCAACCGTTGGGAAACAATACCGACCCTGCACGGCAACTGTATGGCGCCGAGTCGGATATGGTGCGCCCATCAAAAGGTCCTGAGAGGATATTTTACTCAACAACGTTTTCCAGTTACGCACGCCGCTAGAGATCCGTATATGGCAGACGCAAGTTGTTTTAATCCCGCAGATCATCTCAAGCTGTTGCTTGAACATAAGCTATGAAGGTAGTTTCGTTGGTGTTTTCGATGCTTGAAAGGTCTTGAGTTGTCGCCGCACGCTACGTTCATTCATTGGAAGCGGAAAGTGACGCGTTTAGAGCAAGGATGGTATCATACGTGTAGTGGATCCCAGACAGGGTATCGGGTAGCAAGGCCTCAGGCTGTGTCTTGTCGCTCTCACGCAAGAGTTGACAGCTAGAATGCTAGACTTTCCAAGCGTAAAAGGTCGCCGCCCAAGTTCTCCGGAATGCCCTTGAATTTAAATTCAATTCTAGACGAACATGAGTCTAAAAACAATATAAGAGCTCACCCGCTTGAGCTAAAAACCTCACAACAAGTCTCTTCGTCTCTCCGAGCCCAAGCACAGTACGAAATCCCTTCCACATCATACCCTCACGCCATTTGCTTACTAACTATATCTCATTGCAGACAAACCCAGCTCCTCAAGCCACATCCTTCTAAATCGCAAACATGAAATTCACCATCGTCTTCGCTGCTCTTGCTCTCGTCAGCGGAGTCGTTGCCGCTGATCGACAAGACGCCATGCGCAACCTCGCCCGCTCTCTCATCGCGGAGTACGAAGACTTCCTCCAGGAGCGTGAAGACACCTATCAAGACATGGTAGAGCGCTCCGGTGGATGCGTCGCTCGAAACCCCAAGGACTACACCGGAAGCAAGTGCAATGTCCTGACCTGCCAGGGCTATTGCATCAAGGGCAACAAGAACTGCAAGTGGAAGGATGACAAGCCCGACTCCTGCTCTAAGTGCAAGTGCCAGAAGGAGTAGATGGGGGTACATTCCCTTTCGATATATACAAGAGATTTTCTTGCTAAAGCTTTGCCTGCTCGTTTGTGTATAGACGGATGTGTCTTGAATGCATTTGAGTCGTCGTTCACAGGCTTTGAGTGGTGGCAGCAGATGTATGGGAATAAGCGTCTGGTGAGAGTTGTCAGAAATTGTGCGCTGTGGTGTGACGTTCCTTCTTTCCATCTACCATTACAATGGATCAATGGCGATAGTGCTTTCTGCCAGTCCCGATACCACCTTGACATCCTTTCGTCGGAAATATGAGCCCTATCTTCCTCCATGGCATACCTTTCCACTATCTCGATGGGCGAACAGTAGATCGCAACGCAACAGAGGCCTTGCTTCCGCAAGTGTGGGACAGGCGTCCCCCAAGACAGCCCTGACCTATGGGCTCCTGTAAGAATAGGAATACCTGGTCAGCTATTCGAGTTGAGGCGCCACATCGCTCGGGTAGTTCAGATGAGTCTCAAGCCAGATCTCGATCCATCTGCGAGCCCCAAGACACCTCGGATTTCATTGCACATTGGTTTGGCGAAACCAAACTGTCGGTGCGTATTGACAACTTTACTATGCTGGACCTTGTGAATGGCTGAAACGGGAGAGGGACTAGATGGGATGAGATTATGGGCTTGGAAGTGTTAGAAGGAATGGGCGGATGTACTTCTTCGAGCAGTGCTAGTGTACACGAATCGTCGAGCATATACAGCTTAGGCGTTACACGGATCTTCCGGGAGCGCGTTGCACTTCAAGACCGTCATGGTGTGCGCATACCGGATCTTTCCCTTCTCCAATCGGAAGAGGTGGCTGTCGGGGCTGCTGGTAGGACCTCCAAAGTTGAACATCACTTCAATCGACCCATAGCTGGGGTCAATCACGTAACGACGGTTGAGCATGGGGATTCCCGTAGGGAAGCCCAAGTCGCAAGAGTCGGTGGGGGCTCCTGTACCGGTGTAGATGCCACCTTCAAGACGAGCGCACGGCAAGTTGAATGGAACAGTTACGCTGTTGTCATTGAACTTGTCCAGGTATGCATCCGCAGCCTTCTTGAGGGTTTCCCGGCTGTCTCGTTCCTTCTCCGGGATCAGAGGCCAGGACTCTGTCTTGGACCAGTAGAGAGTACCGGTGGCGTTGAACAACCAGTCACCTTGGTCTGTGATTAATGTTTCGACCTTGAAGTTCCTCTTCCCCTTGGTATTGGGCAAGCGAATCTGGGTACCGATAACATAGGGATGGGCTGGGTCGGTCACGATGAGCTCCGTGAAGGTTGCACACGCAACGGTGTCGTGGATGCTGCGAACAGAATCGATCTTGAGTGGCTGGGAGAGGATGCCCTTGGAGATATCGGTCTCATTGAAGTTTTCGGTATAGGCAATTTTGCTGCTGGACACTCCGAAGGCGCTAGCGAGGTTATCGCTGAGTGTGCCAAAGACGCCCTCGGTTTGGGCGGCAACATAGGAGGAGGCGACGGTCTTGAGGAGTGGTAGGCTACACTCTGCTCGAGCCAATGGGACGAGCAAGGCCAAGCACAATGAGATCGTGGATAGAGTGAAGCGAGCCATGGTGTCTACCGGCGCTTTGTTAGAAGACGGGTGAGTAGCGACATGCCATAGGCAACGTACCTCTTCAAGGGATGATCAAGGTGGATAGCGTACATAGCAGGTAAATTGGTGCATTTATACACGAAGAGTGCACGCAATTCTTCCGAGAAGTTCAACCACGAGTCCACAGAGGAGCAGCAGGCCGTCGCTTCTGCATTCTCGGGGGATTGGGAACAGGCAGGGTGAGGGACGTGAAGGGAAGCGTTTACGTTGTCCTTGAACTCCCACACCCGCAGGCTACGATTCTCTTTCCACCGTTCAGCGGCAATGGAAGGGAAAAGAGTGATTTAGAGAGCTTCTTTGTGAAAGAAGCACCGAGGAAAGCCACGAGGGATATTGGTACAGCCGGCGGGTAACGACGCGAGGAAGAGGCATTTACCCGACCCAAAGATCGCGGAGAGCAAGATGCTACAGTGCAGGGTGTTTATAGAGCACCAAATCCCAGACTTGAATATTTGCCGAAGAAGCTGACACGTTTAGCCTGGGCCAGGCTCGAGCAGCGATAAATCCAGCCGCGAGTCTATGCCCTTGCTGATGGATCTTGGGTTCGAGCTGAATCAAGCACATTGAAGCCACAGAGAAGTCTGGATTACGGGGATTATTTGCGAAAATAACCGCACCAATCACTGAGGTCACGACGAAAGGCTAGAGGAAGAAGGAAGAAAGTATTGTGCCATCATCTTGGTTCGAACCGAGAGCCATCAACCATTTGTTCCCAGGCTCTCAATGGCAGCGCTCCAGTCGCGTCCTCTTAAACCGCTACCAGCAACGATGGACCAGTCGAAAATTCCCAAGTAAGTTCTACAGAACACCTGAGGACTGTAAGCAGTGGCGCTTAACAGAACCTAGAAAGCGCAAACTCACAGACAAGTCTATTCCCAATGCCATCCTTCAAAATGCCGAGTTTGCACAGGACTCGAAGATGTACCAGGAACTTCTCGAGACGGAACGAAGGCTGGACTGGACGATGACCAGGAAGAAGTTTGAGGTTCAGGATGCGCTTGCGAGGAATCCTACAGTGCGTTTCATTCGCCATTCGGCAGCTGGGTTGACTTATCACGAGAACAGACAACGCGAACGCTCCGGATATTCATGAACCATACTGTGTCTGGGCAGGTATGGCAGAATAACGGAGAGCAGACGCCCAACTTTGAGACTGGGGAAGGCATCCCTGCTTGGCAATTCAGGCTAGAGGGAAGACTATTGGAGGTGTGTACTAGTGTTCAGTGGAAGTGCTGAAGACTAAGCTTTGCGCAGATTCCCAACCAGCGGCATCGAGATCGCGTACCAATGCGCAAATTCTCTACATTCATCAAACGAATGGTTATTGAGCTTGACCGAGACTCTGCGCTGTATCCTGAAGGAAACATCGTCGAGGTGGGCATCCACCAGTTCTTTTGAGATTCTGTTCTTGACCTTTGCGCGCGTCCAGTGGCCACGGCTTCACAACTCACAGAACCCCGTCCTTGATGGATTCACTATCAAGAGAACGGGAGACGCACCCGTCAAAATCCGAGTTCTCATCCATCTCGACCACTATCCCGAGCAATTCAAGCTCACCCCGGAACTGGCCAATGTGCTGGGTATCAAAGAGGAATCTCGTGTCGGAATTATGCAGGCTCTATGGAACTACATCAAGCTCCAGGGTTTGCAAGATAAAGTGGATAGAAAGCTGATTCGCGTTGACGACAAACTGCGACCGGTACGCTTCCCTCTCTCCTCGACGCGTATTGTGCTGACGACGTTGGGTAGCTGTTCAATGGAATGGAGATCATCCAGTTTGCAAAACTCCCCGAGTTTATCAACCGATTCATGTCTGCTCCTGACCCAGTCGTGCTGTGGTACAACCTGAACCCTGCGGCACCTCCGCCGGAAAGACCTCAAGCATGGGACGTGGAAGTGAAAATGGAGGATAGCATGCTGAAGCACCGGATGGCTACCATGCTTCAAAGCACGAAGGAGAACGCCGTTGCTCTCTCGAAACTCGATGAGGAGGTGGGGTCGCATTCGCGTACGAATTCACAGACATGCTGACCAGTAATAGATTGCAATGCTCGCTCAATCGTTACACAACTCTCATATCAAGAAGACGTTCCTTGAGTCATTCGCAAACGACCCAGCAACGTTCATCCAGACATGGCTAGAGTCGCAATCGAGAGATTTGGAGAGTATAATGGGAAGTGGGCCAACGGAGGGTCTGACTGTCCGTCAAGAAGAGCTGAGGAGAAGCGAGTTCTTCCGGCTTCCCTGGGTCGAAGAGGTGCGTCAGATGGTGTGTCTTCGGCTCAGCTCCTTGCTAACCCTCTTTCAGGCAGTTGCCATTCACCATGGCCTCAATCTCGCTAGCAAGCCGGGCGTCTGATTGGTCCCTCATCGAGCGAGGATCCGTGTCAACAGCCCTTGGTAACTTCATTAGCCATTCGGTTTCCTGGCTCATGTCCCTATACGTTTTACCTTTGTTTTGATTGTTGTACTTTAGACTTGTATATGACAATCTCGCTTTCTTGTGACCACGCGTCGCTACAGCCGGCCCCTTTGGGGAGCCATCTAACGATCACTAACCTAGTCTGAAGCTATTCATCTTCTATCCTTCGCAACACATAGCGGATTCTTTTTTGCGGGAAATATGACTCACAGCAACTACATTAAACGGGAGTAAACACGCGCATGTCCATAATACGTTTACAATTTCGACATAAAGGGTTGAAGGATGACTCAGACTGTTGGATTATGCCCGTCGAACTAGAGCGATTTCAAAGGTTTGCCCTCAACCCATCTACGGCCAAGCTTTGCCTTCGAGAGGTCGACGTGCGAGATGGCCGATGCGGGAAGGGTAAGGACATTGTAATCATCGGGTAACTTGGCTTCGGGACGAACGAACATGAGGTGCGCCGACGGATCAGTAGGGGAAACCAGCCAACCGGTGTATTCTCCATCTGGGCCCTTCTGAAAGATGTAGCGAGGGCTATGTGTACGCGAAGCGTCCCAAACCCGAACCGATTTGTCGTATGAGCTGGAGACGACATGGTTTCCATCAGGGGAGTAGGCCACTGCAGTGACCTGGTCGGTGTGACCCTTGAAGACCCTCGCTTCTTTTCCTGTAGACAACTCCCATAACCTGGCCGTTCTGTCGGTTGAGCCAGAGACAATGTAAGCCCCATCCGGAGAGCATGCCACCGCCTGGACCCAGCTTGTATGGCCATTGAGGACCCTGAGCTGCTCTCCTGTGGATGACTCCCGCACCCGGACGGACTTGTCAACTGAGCCAGAGACAACATGGATCCTGTGAGGGGAGAATGCCACTGCCAAGACCGCGCCGGTATGGCCTCTGAACACCTTCGCAGTCGCTCTTGTAGACAGGTCCCATACCCGGACTGACATGTCGCGCGAGCCAGAGACGAGATGGGTTCCGTCAAGTGAGTACGAGAGTGCACCAACTTGATCAGTGTGGCCCTCGAGGACCCCCACATCTTTTCCTGTAGACAAGACCCGCACCCGAATCAATTTGTCAAAGGTGCTACAGGCAGCCAGTGTCCCAGTGGGAGAAACTGCTACTGCTTGGCAAACCTTGTTTTTCGCATAGACTGGCCTAGGCTGCGCTCCCGCGGACGGGTTCCAAACCCAAACTGAATCATCGGAATCCCCAACGACGACATGCGTCCCATCAGGAGTGTATGCCACCACCCGGGCCCATTTGACATGGCCCTCAAGGGACATTGCTTCCTCTCCTGTAGAGAGATCCCATGTTCGGACTGAGCTGTCGCTGGAGCCAGAGACAACTTGGGTCCCGTTAGGGGAGTAGGCGACTGTCCAGACCGGGGCAGCATGCCCCTTGAGAACCTGCTCCTCCTCTCCTATAGGTGACGGGTCCCAGATTCGAACTGAGTTGTCAGATGAGCCGGATACAATGTGGTTGCCCTCAGGAGAGCATGCCACCACATGGACCCAGTTTGCATGGGCATAGAAGGCCCTCACCCCCCTCCCGGAACCCAAACCCCACACCCGAATCGACCGATCGGCTGAGCCAGATACGACCTGAGTCCCACTAGGAGTGTATGCCACTGTTAAAACTGGGGCGGTATGTCCCAAGAGGGTTGTCACCTTCCCTGTAGATATCTCCCACTCTACCACTGACTGGTCGTCCGAGCCAGCAGCAACTCTGGTTCCATCGGGAGACCACGTCACTGCATGGATCCAGCCTACAAGGCAGCAAAGAATGTTCAACAGGCTCCCTGTGGCCAGATCCCACACCCGCACAGACCGGTCCTCCGAGCCAGAGACAATATGGGCCTGTCCAGGAGAGTATGCCACTGCCAGGACCACGTCCGTATGTCCTTCAAAAACCCTTGCAATCGCTCCTCCGGATAGGTCCCATACCCGGACTGATTTATCGCGCGAGCCAGAGACCGCCTGGGTAGCATCGGGGGAGTAGGCCACTGAAGTAACCACCCCCCTATGCCCATGGAGGTCCCTCAGTACCTCTCCCGTAGATATATTCCACACTCTCACTAACCCATTGGGTGTGCCACAGACGACATGGGCCCCATCAGGAGAGTAGGCGACTGCCTGGACCCTATCTGTAAGGCCGTTGAGAGCAATAACTTGTTCCGCCGTTGACAGGTCCCAGATTTTTAATGACCCATCAAGTGACCAACCACAACATGGATGCCGTCCACTGAAACCGCGAGGGCAGTCACCTCGTTTCCAACCACGATGGAGGCTACTGGTAACTCATCGCCCAACCCTGGTGCACAGATGAACCGAGGTATTCCATGAAGCTGCCGCTTCCAAGTCTGTACAACGGCGGAGTTTCGAGGGAAGGTGGCGAGGGAAGAGACATAGAGATGGGGTGTTGACTGTGCAGCCTTGCTTGCGCTGTGGTACATGGCAAAAGCCGCCGCGTCTGTTAACTTGCAAATCAGATCTGCTGGGCACTCGAATTGATGTGAGCATTGAGCATCAACCACCATAAAGACAAGGCTAACCTTGGTCTTGGACGCCCACTCTTGAGCAATCCGGAGCATACCCGAACAACGCCCACGGTGTCCCAAAAGGTTCATGGACTCCATCCAGAACAACACTCGCAGCTCAAGGAAGTCGTTCAGAGTGGTGGCAAGGGAATGAAGTTGGTCGAGGGATGTGAGAATGAGGTGGCTGCTCCAGTTTCCGCAAGCATATCTCAGGGACATTGAAATGTTTCTGTCAATGCAGGTTGATAGCGTTGGGTTGCCACGGTCCAGCTGGTAGGAACTTGGGACGTCCGCAATGTTGAACCGCAGCTGCTTGCGCACGACGCCAAAGCATCCGTCTGAAAGATGGCTGTGATGTTGGTCCTGGTTGCGGTAAAATCGTTGCGAACGACCATGGTCGAATATGAAGTCTGGGAATGACTTGTGGAACCACATAACCAGGTCGCCTTGTCTGTAGAGGACAGCGTGCAGTCGATGTAGAACACCATTTGCAGTGCCGGGGTCGGGCATCACGATTGTGTCGCTCTTCGCAGCTCCATTGAGGATGTCAACAGCGACCCTGGTAGAGGTACGTTCGATGGTGCTGAGAAAGGTGTGGAGGGTGGATAAGCAGTCTTGGTGAACGACGGGATCACCGCGATCTCGCGGGTCTACAAGAGATGTTTCAAGAATCTGGAGATACAGGTTGTCCAGCTTCGCGGTTGCGCCACGAGAGGTGAGGGTGGGGGTGGCAAGTAGTCGCTTCAAAAGACTCTTTTGTTCCTCGATGTCGCGTCCGTTGACGTATTCTACGACCGTAGCTGCATAGATGAACAGGCCAGCTGCATAGATGAACAGGCCAGCTGCATCCAAGACAAGATGTTGGATCTGCTGTGCGGTGGCGCAGTCGGAAAGGCTTTCGTCGAGGAACAATTTGATGTCAGCGCTGCTCTCCTCTATCGGCACCTTTTCAAGACGACACACTTGCTTGTTCTGAAAGGATTCAATGCGCTTAACTAAGGTTGGGTCTGATCGGCTGGTAACAAAGAACTTGAGTCCTGCAAGATCCTGCGTGTCCACAAGGTCGAAGAGTATCCCCAAGAACTCCGGCCCACCAGCCCCTTCCAACTCATCCAGGGCGTCAATGGCTATGACATAGCATGGCTCGTTGTTTGCCCGCCTTTCTGGAGCAGATTCTCTCCATGGCTCAACGAGGAGGCCCATGAACTGAGATTTTGGGCCATGGTCGACAGCCTCGAATCTTGCCCACTGCATCAACGCGGTCCGAAACGACTTTGATCTCGTTGCGAGTTGGTACACGATCGTTCGAACGATCGAAGAAGCAGACCTGGTTTCGAGGAGCAGGCGCGAGCAGAAGAAACTTGCACCGAGTGTGACACCGGCGCTCGCGTCGCCGACGAACGTCTCGAGTTGATGGCATACGGTGTAGGCAATTGTTGTTTTCCCTGCGCCTGCTTGACCTGAAAGCCAGTACACTCTTTCGCCGCTTGTGAATGTGTTGGTGGCCCAGCACATGGTGCCTTCCAGAATCGTGACTCGGGTGCCTGGGGTGCAGTGACAACGACGAAGAGCCGTCTCATCACCGTTGGCATAGTACATGTGGTTGGCCTTGAGAGAGGCTTTGAGTAGGGCAGCAAGGTTCACCTGAACGATAGCGGGGTAAGCAAGATCCCCAATGATATTGGATAGGCGACATACAGTGCTGTTGTCAGATGTCATGGTGGCCGATCCTGAATCAGGTAACATATTAGCATTACCCTCTTATGAGTGACAGTCCCGATGTGCTCTTACCAAGGTTGACGCCTGCGAATACATTCCCCGCCACTCCGATATTGTAAGTGGGTCCGTAGTTGATTGACTGGGGCACTCTCTGGTCTGGAAAGACAGACGCCGTGCATCTGCGTTAGGTCCTACAACACCGTGCCATATAGAACGACGTACGATCGTTCCCCTCCGGAGGAGGGCGAGGCACTGCGAATTGGCCCCTCTGTAAATTCTTGTTCGTTAGTGATTGGCCCCCAAATCTAAGGAAAATGCGAACCATTTGAATAAAAAGTGAAACCCGCAGGGCCTTGGTTGCGTGTGCTGGCTGAAGGGTAAGGCAAGCCTGTATCGCCCCGATTTGCCCGCGAATTGGTGGGCGGTTCTACGAAGACAATAAGTAAGGACCGATTTCCGTTAGCAACAGGTAGGGAGTAACTGGGTGGATGTCGGACCCTTCATGCAGCAGGGGGTGTGTGCAAGAGCGGAACGCAGGCTCAAGCACGAGAGGAGTGTCACTGGCACCTCGTGGCTTGGGTGTGTGGCCTGCTGAGCGCTATCAAAGAAAGGAAAGTCTGCTATCAAAGGCGAATTCGCTGTGTATGTCACTAGAAAGAGACAAAAGCAAATACGGAAAATCAATTGAACAGTAGATGTTGGTAGCTTCTTGGTAGCTTCTTTCGGTTGTACCCGCTCCTCTGTTATGCGATGTAGTAATCATTTTGTATTTACTTACTGGCGAGGACGCCGCGATGCGACAGCCTGTAATGTGGCTAGTAAATCAAATTCTCTTCTCTTTTCGTAGTATCAACGACGAGAATAATCCTCAGAATGTGATAGTGATACGTACGACTCTAGTCAGCAAGACTCGTGAGAAAGACGATTGACTTGTGTGGGCCATTCGTTGAGAATTCAGTGGCTTTCGAGAATCGGCTCAAGATGAGGCGACAGAACCGGTCAAGTGTAACGAAGCGGGTACTTTGGTTCCTAACTTACCAAGTTTACCACACAATGTCTTCCCTCCAACCATCACCAATGGCCCTGAAGATTCCTCCGCAGCCCACCCCAGGAATATGGCCAGACTGTCTCTCTTTATGTAATTCTGCAGTTCCTTTCCAGGGTGTGACATTCCGCTTTTTGGTTGCTTGGGCGATTGCTGCCCCTATCACTACATCCCTTTTGGCGTTCGTTGAGTTCTATACGACTGAGGTCCCAAGCTCCGTATGCCAGGTCCATATGCTATCTCATGCTACGCCGCCCTTCCTGTAGCCTCCAGTGCTCAGTCTCCCGAATCCAGACCACCGTTTCGGTATCAATGCACCAGGAACACGCGTCTAAAATTAGATCACAGCAGGATCAAGCTCGGCATCGTCCGCATGGTCATAAAGGACAGGTCATTTCAAATGAACAGACCACTTTGACCGTTTCAACCAACCCCCAGGTCCGTCGTAATGGCCAGCAAGCAGGTACTGTGGGCATTTTTCATGATTTTTGAAAGAAAAACTGACGTGGATCTAGCTAGGAAAGTTTCGTCAGGTTAGCCTTTCTCGAAATCCAAGCCTAGGTCCAGAGAACTCATGACGCCACTTTCCCCCTAATTACTGCATCTGTATCTGTCGACGCGATGGGCTTTGTCGTCGTAGTGGGCTGGAGAGGTCATCTCGTCCAGGGATAAGCCCGCTGTCTCTGAGGAGTTTCAGGAGTTGGAGAAGGATATCGAGTTGAGGAAGAACGGCGCAAACTGGTGAGTATCGCAGCTTGATACTGTGCTAGATAAACACTAAAGAAGCATTTCTATTGCTCCCTTCATCGGTTTTGAAACCTCCAGGCTACTTGGTGCTGCGGAGGGATACCACCATGTGTTAACCAAGAAGGTAGTATGCGAACCCCTAGAGGATTCGGATAAGCTGCTGCCCATTGACGCGCTAGGCATCGTTATGATCACGCATGGCGAAGAGTTCCCTCATGACTCTGATTTCGGTGTGTTCAGGCTCGAGCCTCATTGTAGGTCATTGCGGATTAACTTTGTGTCCACAGGAGCATCTCTGGTCAAGTTTGGCCGTGCACACTGCAAAGTTGCAACTTTGCAAGAAGCGTATGCCTTGACGTTCAAGGATACGTTCATCACCGCTATCGAGAACTTCCGGGATGAGATCAAGGAGTACGAATCACTCAAGAAGAAGCTCGAGTCGCGAAAGTGAGCGTTTGATTCGCCTATCACATGGAGGTGAAACTAACACCTCTGATGCCCTCAGAGTTGCACTCGGTAGTGCCAACATCCGTTTCGACAAGCTTCGCGGGTCGAAGAAGGATAAAGACCGGCTCGAGGCTGAAGAGGACCTAGATCGGCAACAACAGCGATAGTGAGCCCTGTCCTTGATTTGTCTCAGGATAAACCCTGATTAATTACAGTGACGAGACCTCAGAGGACATGCGTGCTCATATGCACGGAATACAGGACAAGGAGATATCGCATCAGAAGGAATTGACACAATTCTTGGACCTCGAAATCAACTTTGTTCAACAATACTTGGATGTGTTGAAGGAAGTACGCGACGAGTGGCCTGACAAGTAAGTTTCACTCAGCTTGGTCCCTGCAAACGTCGACTGACTGTCCTACTACTCAGATCGTCCACGCATTCTCGTCCCAAGCCTCATCGGAACAGTGTCTCTAAACCACGCCCGATTATCAGCTCCCCTATTGCCATATCCCCTTCCAAACCCTCCAGCCGCTCGCTGGACGATTCCTCGGAGAGTGAGGTCGAGGATGCGAGGCCGAGACGCTTCAGCCTGAAGCACCGCAAATCACAATCCACAGGCGGCAGTCGGCCACCATCCCGCCCTTCATCCAGAACCGGCTCTCGGCCATCTTCTCGTCTATCAAGGAAACGTGCAAACTCGAGTGCAAAGTCTCAAGATGAAGAAAGGGAATCTCCCAAAGAGACCAAGGACAAGGAAACTGAGGATCGACCTCGTCGATTTAGCGTTGCTGGCTGGGCCTCCAATGCGGTCGACTCCCTTACAACTCTTGGAAGCAAGTCGAAGGATAAAGAGTCATTTTCCTCCTTGGATGACGATGCCAAGGCTGCAAATGCTCAAGAGATCGAGGTTGGAGTTCCACCGTCTCCGGCGTCCCTCAAGAAATCGGGCAGTTTCTCGCTCACACGGAAGCTTTCTCGGCGCAAGAAGTCGGGCGAGTCGGTTCCTACTCTATCTTCGCCTGCCACCCCACGAATTTTGAAGCCTCCATCGCTGCAGGAGTCCAAAGTCGTCTATGCTACAGACGACTTCAAGGGCTCCAGCGAGGATGAACTCAGCTTCAAAGCTGGCACAGGGATCAAAGTCCTGAACGAGGTTGTGGAGGGCTGGTGGATGGGAGAGATAGATGGACAGACTGGGTTGTTCCCGACAACCCATGTCTCTACGATTCCTCCAAAGCCCACACTTCCAGCACGACCTCAGAAGAACGGCAAGTACATTGGCTTACTGTCGCCTCCACCACCAACTGCGACGTTCCCTCCGGGAGCGCAGAATGACCACCAAGAAGGCTACGTGACGAGCGACCTAGAGGAAGAATATGGCTACCACCAGCCCATGGCGCATAACCGTAGCCCAGTCTACGCTCGATTCAACGATGTGGCAAGCATCACGAGTCACGAAGAGGAAGGCTCACCCAAGCACCAGAGCTTTGCTCCCTTGCCCAGACGGTTCTCAGACGACTTTGACATGTTCAAGGACCAAACGAACAAGAGCAAGATTGCCAAGATATTGGGAACGAACACGACGCCAAAGGTCAATACCGTCGATTTGGATTCCGATCTCGAAGGGCACCAAGGAGATACCTCGAAGCAGCCATTGATTAGCAGGGCGGTGAGCGAAGGTGGGCAAGGCTCGGTCCGGGTAGCTGGGGGAAGTCCAACGAAGAGGGTCCCTCCCCCTCCCCCTCCCAGGAGGATCACTACTTCTACTGGAGTTCCCACTCTCAGGCCTACCCCTGTCATTCCAGAGAGAAAGTTGGGACCCGCTGCCATGGGTAGTGCTGCGTTTGCCGGATCTAGTGGCCGGCCAGTTCCAGCCCCTCCTCTACGGCGATCCTCATCTTCCAACGACTCTGCGTCGACTGGAAGCACTCGTGAAGCCTTCCTGGGTGCTGAGACCAATGGGTTGGATTATGATGTCTCGCCATTCGAGAGTGCGGCTGAGATCTCGGGTTCTGGGTTCAATGGTGGCCCGTCTGTACTGAATAGACACGGGGATGCGGCGAGTATTGGTACAACCAGCACCAACTCGACGGGGAATGGGAGTGGGATCATAGGTCTTGTTGGTTGTGGCAAGTTTAGGCAGAACCCCTTCCAACCTCAGGGGATGTGCGCGAACTGCAAGCAGTACCATTCATGAAGTGCTATGGTTTACCAGGCGCCATATCAGGAATCTCAATCAACTGGCTCGTTCTAATCGTATGTGTGTATTTTTAAAAGTAGGTAGACGGTTTCGAGGATCTTAAGGACCCATATATGTAAAACCAATTAACGTATAGCATTGCAAAAGTGATTCGATTCTGATAACTATACATACACCCTCGTTGCGTTACAAACGACATCTTCCTCGCCGGAGAGTATAATGCAAAGGAAAGTTATGTATTTTATATACTTTTACACTCCGGCGCAAATCAATATTTCGTTCTAAACTTCCTCGCAGCAACATGCACTTCCACAGGTTGCTCCGAAAAGACAAATGTGGACAGCTTGAGCGTGGCAGCAGTTCGCGGGATTCGTGTCATCCGACTCGGCGCCTATTGGCCGCGGCCGATGCCGGTGTCGCTGACTCAATGGATAACGATCCAGCGGGAATTTCTTCATCCCAAACCACCACTATCGCAGACCAGAGTTCTGCGAAACATCGTTCCAGTCGTTCCCAAACCCCAGTTTTATGCAAACAAGGCCTACACAGCTATCACAGAACGACATTCAGAACCAGAACGCACCCAGTCCAACCCAGAATTCAGAAAATCAACATGGCTTACTTCAACAAGACAGCAGCCTCCTTCTCGACATTCCAGCCGAGATTCTCAACAGAATCACCTCAAATCTTGACCCTCATGGTCTATTTGCCCTCTCACTCGCTCGAAAATACCTACACGAGCATGTCGAAAATGACAATACTTGGCGACAAGCCTTCCTTGCTCAATATCTAGGCGTTGGTCCAGAGGGTGACGTTCAAGACAGTACCAAGCATGTAATGCTTAGGCGCACCTACCCAACTTGGAAATTGGAGTTCATCACTCGCAATGAACTTATCAGGCGAGTCATTTTGCCTTGCATCTATCGAAATGAACTGGTGATAACAACTTGTCATTTTCAGACGATGGGCCAGGTCGCCAATTGGAACTGTGTCACACTCCCCGCTACATTCGCAGATATCGGACATGGTTCTGGTGGAGAACGACGCACTATTGTGTTCATCCACCTTTTACGGTGTCATCGCTCGCTCGTTTCCCTTGACCGGGAAGGTGCTATCGGGCTTCCTGGATGCGACAGGCTCGACGAACGGGCGGCAGATTGGGAATCCGAACGCGCAGTTTACTCCAAACGTTTCGACCTGTGCTATTGCAGCAGATGGAGGAACTGTCCGCATTTTGTGGGGCTACCGCAACGGACTCGTCTCGTTCATGACGACTGTCAAGACGATGGATTCAGCACGCCGAACCCTATCAGCATTCAGAACTTGCGGTCTTGCGGACCAGCACAACAGGCTCACAACGGATGCCCTGTGGTTGGGCCCAACAAGTGGCTGGATGGCCGTTACCGCCAGTGACGATGGACGGGTTAAAGTATGGGATTCCAATACAGGGGCATGCCTGTGGGCATCGGAGGCAACTTTGCGCGCTATGGTTCCTGAACCTATCGTCAAAGTTACAGCAAGTTACGCGCTTGGCTGTATCGTGGCCATCTTGCGCAGCGGCGAGATACGCGTATGGTCCGGCTTCAACTTGAAGGAAAACGCGGCGCCGTTAGCCTACGCTTCCTCCTCCACTCTACCATGCCCCTACATCCCTGCTGAACCTGAAGATATCCCCGAAGTTCTTTCATTGGAGATCGATAATACCCTTCCATCTCCTGTCCTGCTGGTCGCCTATCGCCACGATCGCTTGTTCTATCGTCTGGACCTTTCAGAGGATCTCCCGAACCGTCGCGTGGTCCCCTTTGGCGAGGAGGCAATGGGTGCTCCATCCGCTATCTGCCCGTGTTTCTCTGACGACCCGACCATGTCAAGTATCGTCATCACAGGAGACACGCTTGGATGTGTCAACATCTACCGATGGAATTCGCATGAGGGTCATGTCACCCCCTTCCACAGCTTTGAGGCGTACCGGGACGGGTCCACCGTTACATCGGTCGCTTGGAATGGCGTAACCCTCGTCACCGGCTCATCGCGCGGGGTCACACAAATCTTCGACGGTGTCTCTTTCGAGCGCCTGAAAAAGATTGCCTCTCCTGTCCCCGCGTTTTCGCACCGACATGGTGCAGCGGTCGTTACCCAACCCGATCGAGAGAATGTTCATCATATCATCCTTGGCCCGGGCAAGGATAGCCTCTTCGTGGGAGTAGGGGATCGTGTGCTAGCGTGGAAGCCAGGTCCTGTTTCCCGAACCCTCAAGGGTGGCGTTCGAGGACGCAAGAGCCTAGGGACTGCAACGAAGAAGGTCCAAAGTGGGCCCGCAAAGCTGTCTCGTAAGTGCCTAGTCCGCCTATTCTTGCTTGCGTTCTCTTTCCTGACACCCACACAACAGGTCAGCACCAGATCAAGAAGTTTATCTGGGAATCAAAGGGAATTATGGACGAAGAAGATAAGCACACTGGACATGTGCAGGGAACGCTCAACCAGCAGAGAGCCCAACTTCGGGATCTTGGCTTGAGTGAAGCAGAGGCTGTGGAGTACATCTTGATGATGAGCCGGGAACAAGCCGAGGCTCAAGCGAAAGCAGACGCTGAAGCTGCCGTTTCGGCTGTGTCAAGCTCCACTTCTCGCCTTTCTTCCTCATCGTCAGCCAGCGCTGTGACCGCTGCGGATGCGTTGTCCGAGGAGGAGCTTGAGAGGGCACTATCCGAAGGGATGTTCCAGGACGACTTTGCTGTCGAACAGCAGTCCCTAGGAAATATCTCCACCCCGACGCCATCTTCGCCACCCACCAGGACTCCTCCCTTGGGTTCATCCCCCAACCAGGGCAGAGCAGCGTTGCGTCTCGCTGCATCTCCATCAAACTCCAAAGTGCAAGTCTTGCCCGCTTATGTCCCTGAGCCTATGGAAGCAGCCCCCACGACTGACGGCGTTGTCACTGCCTCGACGTCCCCCAGCCGCTGTCGACAACCCGAACCAGACCTGGAAGACGAAGACGACTTTCCAGTCGTGAGCAGCGGAACGCCGAGTCCTGCCGGAAGCGATGCCGCAAGCTCAGCTGGGAGTGTGACCAGTGGCTTGTCGAGTCGGCGGAACAGCACCACTTCATCCCTTTCTGACTTTGGGGGACTGAAGAGGATGTCGCCGCCCAAAGGTGCATGGAGTGCTCCATTGAGGACTTCTGCCACTGTGGCCGCTGCCAGTACGAGCAGTACCGCGACTAGAGGCGCGCCTGGATCTGCGACTTCGCCTGGAAGGGCTCCTGGGTCTGCCTTGGTTGCAGCACGTCGAGCCGGGGTGCACAGATCGCCTGTTGCTAGCACCAGTCGCGTGGTGGTACCCAGTGGTCTAGATGACATGGATGACGATATGAGGTTTGCCATAGAGCTGAGCCTGGCTGAGGCAAGAAGTCGGGGAGAGAACGTATAGAGCCTGCGGTGTCGTAGATGAGGGTCGCGGTTGTGGCTTGGCACCAGAAGTGCCTAATTGACATTGTTCGTGGTATGCTTTCCTTATGATATGATTGTGTCCTTCCCATGCATTCGTCTTTCCTTCTTTCACAGTATATACTTTGCCTATGATTCATCGTCGCTCGGTTGAGCGTCGTAGCATCGCGATACCCCTTTTAGTAGAAAATCCCATAGCTCATATGTCCTCTTGATACTCCCTCTCTGGTTCATTCGATTTTGAATAAAATATATGTTCTTTTGCATTTGCACAACGCGATGCTTATACCAACGATTCATACAATGCGTCGATCGGTCATGGTGCGCACTATACATCCTACACCTGCTACCTCCGTGAGCTGTACAAAAGGTAACATGCGTCAGCACATCGTTCTAAGCGTTCATAGCCCTTGCACACGCCCAGCAATAGGGAATCGCGTGAAAGGAACAGGGAGTGAGCCTACCTTCTCATGCCAGCCCAGAAGTACGCTTCCACTGATATCTCCCCATCCAGGCATGGCCATGCCCTTGTAGAGGTACTTCATGAGCGTGTCTTGAACATCTGGAGAGAGACCCTTGATCACGAGAGGGATTTCGGTAGATTTGGTCGAGTTGAGAATGGTGAGGAGGGTTTGGAGGGTGATATCCTGCGGATAGCCATTGTAAACCGGGGTGGCCAATGGGAAGACAAAATCCGCAGGCGTGACCATGTCACGAGTATCGACATGAGATGGATGCCAGGAAGGATTGAGAATTGCAAGAATAGACGTTAGTATACACCAAACTGAAGGCGATGATCAGCGCACCTTGGCTTCTTCGACGTTGGGGCCGTACGGTGCACTCTCTAACACAGTATTCAACGCGCCTGCAATGTCACTCCTGCAAGTCGTAGATCATCAATATACCTTCGAACCTCAGCCAAGTTGATAACGAAAAGTGCTACCTTGCCAATGAACTTCTGACTGCAACCTGCCTCGCTTTAGCTTCTTCCACAACCTGGGCAGGGTCTCGAGGGTCTGCCTCGTACAATTCCGACTCTTGTAGGACGTCCTCGTCGAATTGGTCGATATCGATCTTGCGAAAGTTGAAATCCATTTGGTGGTGGTGTTGTTTGGTAGTGGGATCGCGGTCAGAGGTGGTTATGGTGGTGGATGTATAAGATCAGGATCAAGCTCTGAGACGCTGCGCGAGCACGGGCATGGCATGTCATAAGCGCTCGGGACCATCAATCGGCCCCTGTCTGTCTGGCTTCACAGCTTTGTAGTTTGGTTGACGAAACTTGTTGGAAGTCTTTGGTCACCTTCTGAGAGTGGTAGAGATGGAAATTGTTTGGGAGACATAGAAACAAAGTATACGATTGTGACTGCATCAGCAGCCAACACAGAACTCGAGGGACTCGGACAACTGGCAAAAAAGAATACAAGCAGCGAAAAAAGGTTCATTTCATTTCTTCTACATTATGTTACAGCCCTTTCCTGGTGCAGGTTCTCCTTGATTGGGTGCTGATCGTTTCTGAACTTCTTGCAAGCACAACTCGAATACTTTGCCTTGAGTAGTAATCAGTAAACATGGTCTCGAATAGCAGGCAACTTAAGGGACACTCACTGACGTTGGTCCCATTCTTTGCACTCGTCTCTACGAATGCACAGTTATTGGCCTTGGCCACCTGTTCTCCTTCCGCTATCTGGACCTGTCTGGCACTAGCAGGCAAAAGCAGAAACAAAAAAGGGTTACGGTTTTGAGATATGGAAAGGAAGGAAACCACTGTACTTACCTTGCGGCCAGATCACTCTTCTGCCCGACAATAACACAGGGGATACTCTGCAAGCCACTAAAGTCCACGATCTTGTCATACACGATTTGGATCATGTTGAAAGAGTTCCGGGACGTGATCGAGTATACCAGGATGTAGCCGTGGATACCGATGGCGTACTGCGAGTTGATGGGCGAGTATTCATCCTATTCTCGGATCCAATGTCCAAGGTGCAAGTGAAGGACGAGAGGTGGGGGATAGAGAGAGCAGGCAAATCAGCAACGGCATGCAGAACGACGATTAAGCACTCACCTGCCCGGCCGTGTCGATGATATGACAATCGTATTCGACCCCGTTATACTTTACACTCTTTGCAAACGTCGATTCAATTGTCGGGTAATAAGAGTCCGCAAAATGATTCTACACGTTCGCCCAACCCTTTCAGCTTGTGACAATCACAGAGATCCCCAAGACGCCGCCAACTCACATCGATAAACTGCTTGACCAAACTTGATTTTCCTGGTCCAGAGAGAGAGATCACAAGGTCACATATTAGCGCCCAAACCCTTTTCACCAGTCACACATCCCCCCTCCGACGCACCAACCGACCTAGACCCCAAAACGGCAATCTTTCGCTTCTTGAGTGAGTTTGGGTTTGACATTCTTCTTTCTCGTGCTGTGTGTATGTCTCATGAAGTGGGACCGACTTCTCTGTGCGCTGACAGACTCACCGTAGTCTCCCTAGTCAAGATACAGCAGTTGGCGGTAAAGGGTGTGAAGGCAAATCCGAAGGAGTCGATGACGACCCCGGAGCACCCTCAATGAGGGGAAATGAATTGGCATCTCCCATGTGATCCTTTCGGGCTCCGCTTCAGCCCCTATCATCCCATTTTGATCCAGAGGCGATGCAGGTTCTTGACTGGAGCAGTTGCAGCAGCTTTGGCCCTGCTCCCGCTTTCGTGCTCCTGTTGCTTGGGCAACCCCTTCCTATCTTCGTTGCAAGGCATCGCGTATGTATATAAAGGACAAACATCTGCACTGGCGTCATGACAGTTCGCTGTCAGGTCCACATGCAGGCCATCTATTTGGAGGGACAGCCTCGCACATAACCTCTCTTGGCCTGCCTTCGGCCCTCTCAAGCCCGGTACATATGCTTCTTCGTGGATCGCCTAGTTCGGTTCGGTGAAGGCCATAGCCTGCGTTCTTCAGACTTGCGACGATCCTTTGCCTGTTATCACCTGGTTATCGCAACATCCCGAAGTCTGATGAAAGCTCGCTCTACTTACCGACATATACTTAATGAGGCGGTCCTCGCGAGGCTTCAATTGAATACTCGTTGTGTGTCACTCACTATGATGTCTATACCTCTTCCACCGGCGCTGGCAGCCATCGTCAGTCTTCAAGCTTCTTGGGCAGACAAACCTTTTGCTGAATTGACTGCTTCATCAGGTGACCCATCTTTGGCTCAAGAACTACGCGCCCAAATCCACCTGGATTGTTCTGGGCGTCCTGCTCTCCCTGCCCTTTTCACTAGACCATCAATCTTCTTCGATTCTCTGGAGCTATGCCATCTTCTACGCCACCCTGATCACGACAGTGGTCGTCTATCGTGTTTCTCCGTTCCATCCTTTGGCAAACCATCCTGGTCCTTTGCTCTGCAAGATCACCAAGTTCCGCACGGTATGGGAGGCTGCACAAGGCACCACGCACAAGTATTATCAAAGTTTGCATGCGAAATACGGCCCTATCGTTCGTGTAGGCAGGTGCAACTCTTCTTTGTGCGTTGGCGTTGTTACTAAGCTATCGGTATTCAGGCCCAAACGAACTATCCATTACTGACAAAGATGCCATTCCAGCTATCCTCGGGAGCCAGGGAATGCATCGAGGACCTAGTACGTTCTTGTCGCTCTTCCGTTCGGAGCCATTGCTGAAAAGATATGTGGCAGTATGGGATGGCAGACGAACTGGCACCCTTCCAGGTCGAGACTATGGCAGCCTCATCGATATCCGCGATAAGCATGTCCACTCTGTCCGACGCAAACAATGGAACCAAGCCTTTACTGGCGCAGCTGTCAAGGACTACCAACAGATCCTCGAAAGAACGGGGGAGGAGTTGTCGAGTTTACTGTCCAAGGTGGCCACGACACCTGACGCGACTGTCGACATTGCACGATGGGTCAGCTATTTTGCGTATGTGTGTTTAAACAGAGCTTCGAGAAACGTAGTGCTCACGATAATGGGGTTGATAGATTCGATTTTATGGGCAACATGGCGTTTGGCGGTTCCTTCAACCTTATGACAGAAGGCGACACCCTAGGTGCATGGAAGATGATGGAAGACGGGCTGGCGTAAGTGTACCGCTCGACTCTCTCTTCTTGCTGATATTGACATGCACTGCAGAGTTCCGGCAATGACAGGCCACGTCCCATGGATCATGTCGCTCCTGCAGAAACTCCCAGCTGTGACTGCTAAACGGGACAAATTCAAGGCCTTTGGGAAGCTGCATGCAAAGAAAAGGGTACAGATGATCACAAAGGAGAAGGATCTGTTCCATCATCTTGTATGTGCACCCCTCATACGTTTGGTTCATCTGCTCACCATTGCTGCGACGGCCTACTTTCAGTACGAAGATACAGATTCGGCCGTGCCTGTGGAAGACAAGATGGATCTGATCATCTCAGACAGCCTACTGACGATTGTCGCGGGCTCTGACACGACCTCGACGGTGCTCAGCGCAATCTTGTGCTGCTTGCTCTCCCGTCGGTCTGCATTCAGCAAACTTCGAGAAGAGCTAGATGATGCTTTCGAAGTCATCGACGAAGCCACCGGGTACCCCAAAATCGAATTCGAGAAACTCTTGAAGTTGCCTTATCTTTCCGCAGTTGTGTATGTATCCATCGTGATGTCTCCGTGTCACAAACTAATCGAGGAATAACGACAGAAACGAAGGTCTTCGTCTCGCACCAGCTGTTCCTACGAATATCCAGCGCGCGCCAGAAGCTGGGAGTGGAGGCAGGCTATTCAGCGATATCAACTTGTAAGACCAATCATCGTATGCAGCCACTCAAAGCCTCGATACTAACACTTGGATTCCAGGTGGATTCCGGAAGACACTGCAGTCAACATTCCTGCCTACACCATCCACCGTTCACCAGAGTACTTCTCCCCTTCTCCAGAGTCTTTCATCCCGGAACGCTGGCTTTCCGACAGCTCTCCTCTCGGTGTCCAGTATGTGACAACCAGGGACGCCTTCATCCCCTTCTCGCATGGCCCAGCCAACTGCGCTGGCAAGCCTCTGGCACTCGTTGAGCTTCGGTTCATCATCGCGATCTTGGTCCAGAGATTTGACATGCGGTTCAAAGGCTGCCCGAAGGATGCAAAGAGAGAGACGTTGAAAGAGGTCGAAAGGAAATGGATGGATGGTCTAAAGGACTTTTTTGTCTTTTCAAAGCAACCTCTCGAAGTGCATATCGCTGCGAGGAAGTTTAGCACCAAATCTTGACCTTGAGGTGCAAAGTAGTTGGAACTTTGGTCGAACTGATGCCCTGGCGTATGGGTTTGTATGTAAAGGCTCCTGGAAATCGTCTACATGCTTTAAAAATGCATACCTGGTACGGGTCGAAGGACTCACCAGGCGGCAGGCTGAAATTCCTGCCTTGGCGTGTAGTAAACCGCAACAACTTGTGAATGGTATTGCTTGCAGTTCACAATATCCCTTGAGGCTGGAAGGGACTAGGTCTGAATTTGCCGCAGCCAACAAGGCCTACGATCGCATCCCCATTGCCCGTCCAATTGGTGCTGCTCGTGCTAATACTCATCGCATGTCTACTCAATGGACGTGGACCACCGTTGAACTCTTCGTGCAGCTGGCTGGCTGATACCCCATGTCACACTCACTCGAGTTTGTGGGTACGGCCACTTTTGAATGGCCTAAGGAAATTACGCCTTCGAACATATCGACCCTCTTTGTGATATGAATTCGCTCTTTTAGATCATCGTCTTGCGAGTACGTCCCCGTTTTAGCTTCATCTTGCTGCCCATCCGTACTCGTAATGTCCGATCCAAGTAGCGCTCCCGCTTCGACTCGGGCACCCGCAGCCTGATCCCATAGCCTATCATGGGAATCGGTTGAGCAGGATTTGGGTGAGGGGATAGACGTATTCGGGATGATAAGCGCGGGACACCAGCGTTTTACTCTACATGGCTATGCACAGTCAATGCTAATAGACCTGAACGTTGTTCGTTGTAAGCCGAGTCTGTGCTAGACGAGCAGGGATTCCGGAAGGTTGTGTGGCTGCGGGGACTGATTCGGCTTGAGTCGTTCCTTCCAGCATAACAATGATGGCACGCTCATGGGAGTAGGTTCAATAATTACTCGAGAACATCGAAGAAGCAGGTGAAAATGGGCCGTGATCCTCTTGCGTACCAGCGCAGTGGCGATCGATGGCCAGCAGGGCTCTTGTTATCGCCAAGGCTGGGGCGGGGATCAACCGCCGTGTGCTGTTACTCGAGGCACAGGAAGCCCACTGGAACGGGCAAATCATGCCGCAAAATCGAGATAATAATGAGCCCATGATCGTCGGTCAGTGTTACCTTGTAGGTCCCTATCGGTACCGGGATGGGGAATAGGCATTGATAATTTGACGCGCCACACTTGGTTGGTGCTGCGCATTCCGCCGGCGGCCAAGGTCGATTGCTTCCTGGATGAGGCGATTGAGTTGGGGCGTCGCGCGGCAAGCCAATTGGGATACACTAAAGGCAAACAATGGAGGATACCGGGTATAGATTCTTTCCGAAGCGATTGTGTGACTAGGATCTTGGGCTACTAGGCGCCACTCCTCATCGTTCCAACCTTTGCCGAGACCGCAGTAAGTCTTGTCTATCACATGCCCCATGTCCCCAGAGTTTCAGCGGAGTGTCACTCAAACTCCCCCTAATTCTGAACCTTTACCCGCAAGAATACCGAGAGCGCCCCTCCTTGTTCCCGCCGTCAGCCCAGGTGACCGTCTTTCGCTTCAGCATTTCCGCACGTACTCCACACCGCTAAATTTATTTTGTACCCTCGAAACGAAGGGCAGGTGTCGACGAGACGAAAGAAGCTGCGGATTTGATATTTGTTACACATCGTTCCTTTCGAATGTAGAATTCCATCAGAGGTCATGCTAAAATGAACAGATGTGAACGCCAGTCGGTGGCGATAAGCAAACTCTAAGCTTACTCGGACGTGATAGTGTTCGATTCTAGACTAAATCCAGGCGAAGGTTGACATTCAGACTTTAGGCCGAGTTACATTTGCATGCGAATCCCCTTTCTTTGGGGGCCTCGTGTTGATAACCACGGGTGAAACACTTTGACTTTCTGGTTCGATTCGAAGATTGAGGGCAAGTCTAGTGTATAATGAAACCAATAAACATGCATCTCTGCAGTAATACAAGAACTGTCTACTCGAGAAACAAGCGCCGTGAAAAGACCGAATAAACCACAACAAGAGGAGAATAAATGGACGTAAAATAGCGTAGAGAAAGATAGTTCGTCAAGGGATATTGTTCACGGCGAAAGACGTGACAGCCGTACATGCAGAGGGAAGGAAGATGGTGTCTGCTTTTAAGGCCAGGATGGGGTGGGTGAAATGGCTTAAGCCAAGAAGAGGAGGCCAGCGGCAACACCAGCGATCAAGGCGCCATTGGCAGAGTTGGTGAAAGCACCACCATCGGAGGGCTCGGGGGAAACGGCAGACGAGGCAGCCGACTGGAGGGACGAGATGGCACTGGATGCGCCCGACTGGATGCTTGAGATGGCTGAGGACAGCGAAGACTGGGCGGATGATACAGATGCGGCGCTCGAGGCGGAGGTGACAGACGCGATAACAGATGAGGCAGAGCTCAAGGCCGAGGTAACATCAGTGGGGACGGCACTGCAGATTTGAATGTCAGCCAACGTTCGACGACGACGACGACGACAACGACTTACCTAGACGCAGAGGAGACGGAATCAGACTGAGCGAAGGCGACGGTGGCCAAAGCAGCAACGACGGCGAACTTCATGATTATTGGTTTGGGTGGGTGTGGTGGTTTGGGATTAAAAGATGGGTTGTAATCTGGGAAAGCAAGAGTCGGTTGGTTGAGGATTAAATAGGCAGCCAGACTCGGAAGAAAGGAGCAAACACACAAATGATGACGTCATACCTGATCCACTCCCGTCGCCGCAATTCACCTTCTTTGTGTTACAGATCTTCGCAATGACCGGCAGAGCCTTTAGCTCCAAATTGTGGCAAGATTCTCCATTCAGACAACAGCCTCTCTTCCCCGCAGTCAGCCTCCAAACCCAAGTGCACAGGTATACTTCTCCAAGTCCCCTTTGCGCCCTTGGCTGAGTTCGTATGATGCCATCGAGCACTCTGCAACCGCCTGGAAAAATGCAGCGACATACGGGACATCATTTACGCCATCCATGACGTCTGGCACGGTGCAACTCTTCTCAAGATGAGAACACAATATCAAGGGCACTTCCCCGAGCGCGAAAAGCGGCTGTTGCAACTCCGGACTGTGGCACACACGCACCTAATTCATAGAAACGCACCCTCGTTCTGTTTTCGCGCAACAACCGTAGTGATTTCTTTACACAGTTGTGGAGTCTGAATAGGCACTGTCATACAACTTCAGTTAAGTTTTGCTCATCTTGTCGGCGGATTGAGCTGCATAACGTTTCTTGTATTCCGCCGGGCTTTCTCCCTGTTCCGCCGCCCAAATACCGATTCTTTTTTTCCTATGAGGCAAAGAGCCTTTCATCAGAATAGCGTCATAAAAGGCCAAGGCGTCATACTTACTTCGCAGCTTCTTCGAGCGCGAGATAGCCTTCCTTGCCGCTGGCTCCATATTCCGCTCCTGCCTGCTCATACACACACGCATGGCCGTGCTTCAGCATCATCTCTGACACGCTTGGACCCTTGTAGAGCAACCCAGGGAAGAAACGCCAGGGCCGATGCACGTGTGCCACCTTGGTTCAGGGGCAATATGATCAGCACTTGTTCGCAACGTGTGCCCGCAGGGCCCTCGTGCCCCTCATGCTCATGTGAACAGGGGAAAACGCGAAATGTCGCGAGGGGACCCAAGCTATAAATGGTAAGGAGTAACTCACGACACGTTGGTATTGGTCTTTTCGAATGAGCCGGACATACACCTTGCGTCCCAAGATTTGGTCAGTGAGCCACGCTTTGGCAGTAGCTGCCCCTGGCTGCTCTGGTCTCCCAAAGTACGCGCTCTAGCACGAGCAATCATTAGGCACGGACGGGATAAAGACGTAATATCAAACGAACCTCAGGGGCATCCACGCCAGCTAGCCGGACATGAAGGGTTTCAGAGGTGAGTTCTACACGCGGTTATTAGTCGAAATATGTTAACGTTGTTACAGGACCAAGTCTACGAACCCTTGCGAGCGCTAGGTACCGACCTTAGTTTGAAAGGCCAATGATACCCTCCGAACGGTGGGGTATGGAACACGCGAAAGTTGTCCCCGTCTCCCACGCTGTTCAGGCACGACTTCCTATCAGTACCATCGAACAAAATACCAACCAGGCCTTCACCTCGCAAAGTCAAACTGACCTCGTCACCTTTCCCCTCACCCATCTCTTCCCATTTAACCAATCCGGCGTGATCCACTCTGTTGTCCTCATCCGTCTTGCATAGCGTCCCCAGAAGAAGCCGAGACCAGTCGCAAAAAACACCCCCAGCTGCAACGGAAGCTGCCACCAGAATCGTAGGCGAACTAGACCACGCGCTGAGTTTCGCGTCTGATTGAGCGATGAGCACATCTAGAGGTGGGAGATCTACAGGTAATGGCCCCGAGAGACCAGATTCGGAAGTCGAAGAAGACCATGGCGAGGACCCATTTGGATCCTTGGATTTGGGAGTCCCAGTAATGTTCGTGAGGATGGTAGCAGGGGTTGTCGAGGACGGCTGAGCAGGTTTAGGTTGAGCACTGTCGGAAGATCCAGAACCCCAAGGCCAGAGCGACACCATTAGATTGCCCAGACCAGGATAATTTAGCAAGCCTGAAGCGAAAAGGCGATGAGGACTGAGCCTCCGGCCAGTCGTCGCCGTTCAAGAAAGAGGAGAGAGGCTGCTGCTGGCATCTACAACGCGCACCGGAACTTGTTCACACGCGCGATTGAAATAGGGGCTTTTAGAAAGTCGCGACAATCGAGGGCTAGGGCCTGGCAACCACGATGATGCATTCATAACGAGGCCATTCCATGTCAGAAATAACAGGGTCAAACTAGGTAAGAGCTATCTACCCAGCTGCCATAGTCACTACCCACAGCGCTTCCAATGTTGTATTGGCCTGCCTCGGACGCACTCAACGCTTTCGCGAAGCCAGGACGCGAGATACCGCCGATACCAGTGGTGTTGTAGTCTCCGAACAGGATGTTCGAGGTGCGTTCGTCACCAGTATTCCATACCGACCATAGCGCGTTGTTGAGAGGCGCATTGATGACAGTGCTTTTGAAGACCACTCTGCAATCCAGGACAACTGTAAGCAGCGCTTCAAGGTGCAAGGACGGCTAACATACTTTGCGTAAGCTCCCCATGGACGGCCGAGGTAGGCTTTGTTGTTCAAATTAGATGAACCAGAGGCAAGGACGATGGTATTCTTCTCAAAGACATCTACGCAGAAGTTGTCAACTTAAATCCAATATCAAGATGAGAGAACGTACAGCTTCCTGCATCATTCGATTCGCGTCCACTGGCAGTCACCCAACCAGGACCCTTGACAGCAATAGTGTTGCCACCAAAGTAAGCGCTGCCTTGTCGACCAAAGATAAAGTCAGTAGCACCCTAAACTCACTCATCAACTTCACATTGCACAACAAGAGAGACCAAGCCATACCTCGATGTATCCCTTCAGGTATACCTGGGTTCCCTTGTTGGCATAAAGGGTGTCTTGGTAGCCGTAGAATCCACAAGCATACAAGCCCACACGGCTGCCATACTGGCTAATCGCAATCGCCTGCGATCCTTGCCCGTACGTGTTCTTGACGTTCACATTGTACAGCTTGAAGTTGTCCTTGTGGATACGCAGAGTTCCACTGGCATCGTTCGAGCCTGCCTGACTGGCGGGTACACCAGCTTGCAATGTCACTTGGTTACTTTTGTACGAATTCGTGTCTGAGGTGTAACCGTAGACCTGTCAATGGAATATTTTAGCCTGCGCAACGTGGAATGAGGAAGGAGAGAGAAACGAACGGTGAGTGGTCCTGCACGAGTGATGTAGACTTGCTCGTTGTACGTTCCGGGGAAGATGAAGATGGTCCTGGCGCTGCTATCATTCGGGAGCGCGTTGACAGCTGCCTGTAGAGTCTTGTACTCTCCAGAGGTGGTCGTTCCTGCACGGACAATCAAGGAGCCCGAAGGAGGGGACGTCCTAACAGCGGCCAAGACCCCATACAGGCACGAAAGGAAGAAGAGGCTCGTCGAGATTAGCCTGAACGACATTGTGTTTAGCTGGTGCTCGACCACATTTTCATGGCCTGAGCTTACATTTTATATGCTCAAGAACGGAGCTATCGCGGGTTACGGGTGCTGAGGTTGAGAGAGTTGTGGAGGAAGAAGTGCTTCGTAGCGTATGCGCAAGACTACGCCTGACCTTTTGTGTCCTCCTCGACGATCGCCAATCAAGCGAAACGGCGGCCCACGAGACTGGATTGGGCTTCCATTGCCCATTCTTCGTGAGCCTGGGGCGGAGCGGTGGCACCCACCGGTCCGTCGTGTGTAGGTGCTGCTAAACCCCGATTTATGAACTCAAGCAAGCCGTAGCGGTTGGTGTAAGAAGCGCGGGGATCCACGACGGATGCGGTCACCAGACCATCCACCGCTGCCGTCGTATGTACGGCTATGATCGTGTCAATGGTCACCACATCTCCCACCATAATTTATCCGTCAGAAGCCTCAAGAGTATGCGACCTCTAGTTGTAGAATGCTTCATTGGGGTTCAATAGCACCTGGCTGTATCCTGGAGAAGGCGTTCACAGCCGTGAGGACTGGCGTGAAAGGGCGAAGAGCACTTCCGACCTCAGGCTTTGCTCCTGCAACTTCCGCGAAGTGTAATAGCATTCGCAGGCGTTGAAAAGGCGTCCGAGGAAGGAGCATAGTGGGGAGGTAACAGCTGCCGCGACATGGTGCAGCGGAGCCTTCTCGAGCGGCAAGCGCCGTTCTCAGGATCTCGGACTTCCAATCTTGGCGCTTAGCCTTCACATTCGCTGTCCGTTTCCCCTCGAGGTGCGGATAGAACGTTTTATTTCCCAGGTAAAGCGTAAGAAGGTTATCTGATAATAAGCTGAGTCAAAGCAGTTTTCTATATGTAAGGCTCGATTATAGTAAAGGGTCGGAGTGCGATATGGGTATGGTATTGTACGTGAGGAGCCTGAGAGAGAAGGAAATGAGAAAGAAAGGATGCATGGGAGAGGCTCTGAGAAACCCTAGATGCAGGATTAGTGAATAAGGCCATGGATAAACCGGTAAGGCCGCCTCTTACCTCAACGATTGGCAAAATTGGAGGGTAAAGCGACTGCGCAATTAGAACAAGGACGGAGAGAGTCAGGGTGACGGAGGCAATAGGTTGATGGCAGGATATTCAAGAGCTTGAGTAATGTTCCGCCGGCCTGAGCCAGTATCCTCCGGTGGTATAGGTGCCTTAGAGTACTCGGTCAGTCGGTGCAACAGCCATGGCTAGAGGCGCAAAGGGACTTACTTACGACGGGGAGTAAGGTGTATAGCTTGATTTAAAGTGGATGATAGGACGTGATTAGGCCTGTGGACGAATGAGCACTTGCTACACGAGAAGCGAGACAGGACATACACATTCTGACGGTGATTCAGGAGACCCAAGCGTTGGCTTTGTAGGGACGATGACAAAACGGGGTGGTGGCGATTGATTTGGGGTCAGAGAGAAAGATCTAAAAGCATCAGGCGTCAGTGCTGCGTAGCACGAAGTAGGAAGGTAGATGTATACGGTTTGCGCCAGATGTCGACCGCGGCCATCTAATAAGCGACATGTCAGTGTCAGCCGCTCTGGTACAGATGAAGAGGCTTACCAGCAGGCGTAGGTCCCATTGCCTCACACTCGATACAGCCTCCCCCGCAAGATGACAACCCAGACACGTACCACTTCAACCAGTGTTCCTGGGCTTAAGCCCCACAGAGGCAAGGATTGACCTCAAGTCGCACCCGGCATGCACAGAACGACAGGCCCAGACACAGGCAGCGAAGCCCGACCCCCTCCAAGGTGCGATACGCGAGGAGGAAAGGCAAGGTCCACTGGAAGCTCGCCTTGCGCCATGAGCAAGATGGTCCCCACTGACCAACGCCCACAGACGCAAAGCGAGACCTCGAAACGATCCAGGCGACTCGGCTGCATCGACCTCGACTAGCTGCTGCCTCCCCGACGGGGAGGTGAGTGAGACGAGGAGGACCGTATGAGCGAGCCGCGCAGGATGGTTCCCCCCTTCCGTGAAAACGGAAACGCCCAGAAAGGGAGTGTCAAAGGACTTTTGAGCCATTGCAGATAGGGGAGATGGGGAGCTGTATGGGGTAGAGTGCTACGAAGGAGCGTACCGCTGGTTAGGATGATACATTGGTTTGAAGCGCATGGGGGATGCTGTAGGGCGTGGTGGTGATGGTGTGCGCCATTGGCGGTGATGAGCTCGAAAGAAGTGAGCAAGGAGTAAACGGTGGTGGTGGGAGGGTTAAGAGGACAACCCGCTGAAGGGAAAGAAACGAAAAGGGCGAGGCTTATATAGGCCGTCAGCCGCTGTTTGTCTCCGATTGCACACAGAAACGATCGTGTCTGTGCGTGTCAAATATCCACAGACACGCCAGATTCACAACCTCCTTTTTCTTATAAGCCACTTGAATGACGACATTTATTTTCTGTCGGTCTCTGGATTCCGTTCATGCGAAGCTTATCGTTCAAGCTCGGGTCGTCCATCTACCGGTGGACTCTTCAGCAAAATGCGTAAATTCAAACGACAACGAATCCGGGAGATGTGGGCAAGCGGTAATCATTATTCCACAAATGGGGTATGATTGTAATCACAGGACCATCTGGCGTCCTTGGTTCGTCTCAGAAAGCTCGTGTATTCCAGTTCAATAATCGAACCTACCTTCTGGCGGCGGGCGCTGACCAGCGTTGACTAAGGTATGCGCCACGGAACACCTCGACTCCAGTTTCCTGAGGAAGTCATCAGGCCTCAGGGTAAGACCCGCTGCAGAGGACTGATGAGAAATGAGTCTCCCACTTTAGGCGCCCGTGTTGATGGATGACATCATTCCATCAGTAAAAACCTCGATTCTAGATATGGCTCAGATACGGTCCAGGTATGCCCCTCGCTCGCATATCTTGGGCATATCTTGGGCATATCTTGGAACCTGAACAGATATGCCTCCGGGAGCATAACTGTTGCATACCTGGCGCAGATCAGCACCGTATCCGTCCAAGACCCGGTGAGAGCCGGGTACTATGCAAGGCATCATCCAGGTGGTGATCAGACCTGGTGTAAACCACCAGGTTTTGACCATGTAATCCCCCAACTGGCCATATATGCCCCGACATTCCCGGGTATGTGAACCTGGCCATATCTGGTACCAGACCTGTAATCCAGTTTTTTTTTACTGATGTCACAACGGGTACGTCGCAACTTGATTAGACGCGAGAAAGCGGTCGATCATGAGAGGTCTGCTGTTAACCTCAATGGGTAGTTTTAGAGGACGAGCGGGCAATCAACGCATTGTATGTACGATTGTTGTACAGTTGTGTGGTGAACAAGGGACTCAGATGATCGTACATATCCAATACATCGACTTGTGAAAGCGGAGTGCATGGGTGCTTGGATGTCTAGGTAGCGGTCAAGATCAAAGAATCGAGATAATAGCCACCTCCGAGGCTTCGACGGCATCCTCTGTCAACTGTTCCTCCGCATCGAAATAGGATTCTAACGAATCTGAATCGGATCCACCTTCATCGGGAGTGTCGTATACCGACGGTTGGCTGATAGAGAGAGAGGTTGCGGCAACGCCCTTTCGCGACTCGAACTCTTGCAAAAGTTGAACGATATCGCTGTGGCCGTTGGCCTGAGCTACCGACATGGCAGTGTGTCCGTCTGCAGTACTCCTGATCATGGTGTCGATGCCAGGAACGTCAAGAAGCAGACGAACAATGGCTTCATGGCCTTTCTGGGCTGCCATCTTGATCGCGGTGTCCCCGTCATTGTCGAAGGCATTGACACTGAGATCACCAGCAACGAGAAGGAGTTCGACAACAGGTCTGTGGCCGTAAAACGCAGCCATCTGGAGGGCTGTAGACCCGTTGTTGGTGGAAAGATTGACCTCAATGCCGTGATATGCAAGAAGTACTTTGGCCACACATTCATGGCCATAATTAGCAGCCAGAATGAGTGCTGACCACCCGTGCTTGTTGACCAGGTTGACCTGAATATTGGGGTGCGCTAGAAGGAGCTTGACTATGCCATCGTGGCCATACCTAGCGGCAAGCATGAGCGCTGACCAACCGTCCCGGTTGATCAGGTTAACCTGAACCTCGGAGCGCTCCAGAAGAAGTTTGAAGATGCCTTCGTGGCCATGCCTTGCAGCGGATGTGAGTGCTGACAACCCGTTCTTGTCGACCAAGTTGACCTCAACCTCTCGATGCGCTAAAAGGAGCTTAGCGACGCCTTTATGGTCATACCAAGCAGCCAGCATGAGTGCCGAGCGACCGTCGTTCTTGACCAGGTTGACCTGCACGTCAGGATGCTCCAGAAGAAGCTTGACGATCCCTTCGTGGCCATGCCTCGCAGCCAGCATGAGAGCTGACCACCCGTCCTTGTTGAGCAGGTTGATCTGAATCTCGGGATGCTCCACAAGAAGTTTGGCGATCCCTTCGTGGCCTTGCCTCGCAGCCTGCATGAGTGCCGACCACCCGTAGTTCTTGAACAGGTTAATCTGAACCTCCGGGCTCGCCAGGAGGAGCTTGACGATGCCTTCATGGCCATGCCTCACGGCCAGCATGAGCGCTGGCCACTGATCCTTGTTAACCAGGTTGACCAGAATCTCGGGGCTCGCCAGGAGGAGCCCGGCGATGCCTTCATAGCCATGCCTAGCAGCCTGCATGAGTGCCGACCACCCATTTTTGTTGACAAGGTTGATCTGAATCTTGGGGCTGGCCAGGAGGAGCTTGACAATGCCCTCATGGCCATTCCTCGCAGCCAGCATGAGTGCCGACCAACCATCGTTCTTGACCGGGTTGACCAGAATCTCGGAGCTCGCCAGGAGGAGCTTGGTAACGCCATCATGGCCACGCCCAGCAGCCTGCATGAGTGCTGACCACCCATCTTTGTTGACAAGGTTGACCTGTATCTTGGGGTGCGCGAGAAGGAGCTTGACGATGCCTTCGTCGCCATGCCACGCAGCCAGCATGAGTGCTGGCCACTGATCCTTATTGACCAGGTTGACCAGAATCTCGGGGCTCGCCAGGAGGAGCTTGGCGATGCCTTCATGGCCATGCCTCGCAGCTAGCATGAGCGCTGACCACCCGCCCCGGGTGACCACATCGACCAGAATCTCAGGGCTCGCCAGGAGGAGCTTCACGATGCCTTCATGGCCATGCCTTACAGCCAGCATGAGCGATGACCACCCGTTCTTGCCGACCAGGTTGACCTCGGTTTCAACCATTGCGATTAGGTGTGCAACGAGGTCCTCATGCCCAGACTGAGAGGCCACCATCAAGGGTGATTCTTGGCCTAGTACAGTTGTTACGTTTGGGTTGCTCACGACGGTATCTTCAATCAAAGCCAGGGGCAGTTTGTAGAGGCCCACAACATGAAGGGGAGTGAGAATGTCGAAGTACTGTGAATGATCAGGACTGCTGAAAGCGGGGAAGGCAGTGATTTCGCCAATAAATTGCCTCGTTCGGCGCTTGGTGTCTTCCAAATCCTGCTCAGCGCGAGCATGGAAGGCCCAAGCTTCCGATGCATAGGCGAGAAGCGGATCCTTCCTCAAGGCTGCTCTGAACTCTTCATCCGTGCTGATTGTTGTCTTCTGGAAGCCACAGCCAGTGAGATGGGTCATGCAGACAGCAGCGAGGAGGGAATGTGGGTGCGGAAATGATTGAGAGAGGAGTTTTTCCAGCGTCTCCTTTGCCGTATAATCTGTGGGAGACTAGATTAGTATAGGCATGATAAGGCTACTGATCAACTCACGAACAAGGCGAACGACCCTGGTCTCTTCCTCCACAATGACCAAGCCGTGACAGAGCGACATGAGGGTGCTGCCGGATACACGTCGATCAGGTTCGAACTTGTAGGTGATCGGGCTGGTCGCGAGGGCACACTCGAGCTCCTCTATGGTCATGGATCTTGACGCATTAAGAACCCAAACTAGGACAGCCTTTGCGAGAGAGGGGTGACTGCCGCTTTGATTAGATATCCTCGCCCAAGTTTGGCAATAGACGTCCTCGATCCTGGAGGGGAATGCCTGCAGTGTACCTCTTGCTTCGCGCGCGCTTACGCACTCAGACAGTGCCTCGAGCTGAAGTGATGCATGCAGGAACCTGATAGTATGTAATTGTCAGTTCTCCGCAAGTCGCACAAAGGAGAGATCTCGCACATGCCACCGCAATTCTGCTTGATTGTAGTGATGATTTCTTCCCTCAGCGAGGGTTCTGCCCTGCGAAAGAGCTTCTGCAGACTTGCACTTTCGCTTATGACTTTGGTGATGTGGAGTTCGATATCGTTGTCCTTGGCGGTGATGGGGAGAATATACGCTTCCGGAAAGTTTTCCTCCACATCTTCGAGCGGTCGCGACGTTACAAAGAGCTTGACATTCAGTGAGCTGAGTGCCTTCACCACAGCCAGTTGAATTTTCGTTGGCGCTTCGTCCAGGGCATCAAGGACGTAGAATGTGCACGTCATGCGACCGGCTAGCTCCCGGAGGAGGGCCAGCAGCTGTGACTCGTTTGGCTCCGTGCCTTCCTGAAGATGTTGCACGTAGGTAAGCTGGACGAGCTCAAGACATTCAGGGTGCCGTTCGAGGGTTTGCTTGATGAGAGTCTCGAGGACATTGCGAATCGTGACTTCTGCACGTTCACTGTAGCGGAAGTAGACGTAGCAGATGCAAATCGCAGCACCCGATTCTTTACACAGAGCTTCCAGATGCTCGATGACAATAGTTCTGGGAGCAAGGTTCAGTGAGCGTCATATGAGCTGAAAATCACTCACGCAAGAAGAGTCTTTCCAGCACCAGCTACGTTGCGACGTTAGGAGGGGTGCTATCCGGCATGTTGAGATGACTTACGGATTCCAGAACCCCAGAAAATCTTGATGTCGCCGTTGGGCTCCAGCCAAAGGCGAAACTTGTCGCCTTTGAGCAGCCACACCCCAGTCCCCGGGGTGGCCTTGCTCAACATGTCCTGGTAGATGCTTCGGAAATTGGGTATGGACTGTAGGACCGCCCATATATCTTTCGGGCGGTCATAGTGGTAGTGAAAGTGCTGGTTGTAGTTGCTAACTGCGTCCCTTCCCACAACGCTGAACGTAGAGTTTGAGAATTGCAGATCGCGGGCGCCGTGGAACATTGGGGTAGTCCTGGGTGCATCTTCAACTACTGCAGGTCAGTCAGATCGAGAGCAGATGATACGGTCGAGAGCGCGTACTCCTGCTACTCAGCTCTCTCCCTACGGCTGAAGACTCTTGCTTGCCCTGTAAGGATTGTTAATTGCTGCATCATATTGAAGGGAAGGTACGCACATTGTGTGTCGTACGCTGAGCCATCGATCAGGGCAGCACTGACTCTGAGTGAACAAGGCGTACGGCGAGGGAGACGTTCCAACTGATGTGAACTCTCTGGTCTGATGGTGATGGTCACACGACGTTGTTCCAGTGATAGGGCTGATAAGCGCCTTAGGCAGGTTCGACAGTGGACACAACAACTTCGAGAGCAGCTTGAAAAGCATATGTATATGCTGTCAACGAATGAATAAACTAGGAACAAGTACTCTAAACATCGAGCACGTTCGATTTCACCACCCCCACCCCCACCACACTAATCATCACAGGTAAATACTTACAAGCAAGTGGAGGGCTCGCACTACCCCTCAGCAGTGGTCATGGCCCTACCCACGTTTAACGCACTCTTGGAGCCATAAAGGCAGCCCAGGTCCCACGGCAAGGGAGCGCGAGGAAGACGAAAGCCTTGCGAGGACTTCCGCCACCTAAGCCCAGGAAAACGAGGGAGGATTTGGTGAATGGCAGGGCTTGAAAGACGGGGGCGACGTTCGTCAGCCCTCGCCCATCGAAGCCCTGGTGAGAAATTAGGACAGTGGGAAAAGATCCCTTGCGGGAAGCTGCAAAGGAGGACTCGATCGACGAGACAGGACTTGGGGAACCTGCCGTCGTCGACCGAAGCCCAGGGGATGGATGGCAGCGAGATGCAGAGAATGAAACAGAAAAAGAAAAGGGTTTTGGTTGGTGTTGGGGTGGAACTCGAGAGGAGAGACAGTATTGGGAACCTGCCGTTTCCTATCGCAGTCCCATGGTTTGAAGGAGATGGAGGGGAATGGAGTCTTTCTGTCGATACGGACAGGCGGGTCAGCTAACGTCCTTTGAAGAATGGTCGATAGTCCTCACCCATTGTCGCCCCCTCCATCCTGGCCCGGTACGGGGGCATGGTAGTTTCCGGCTAGCTCAAAGCGCGGAGTCACTGTGAAGGCACGTCAGTTTACGTACAGTAGTGAGAGTAAGAGAGCACTTACAAGCCGGGGGACACTGCAGATGCAGGAAGAAGGATAGATTCAACATAGCCGTGAGGCCGTTGTCAGCTAGCTCAGGCGCATCACTGGAGAGGGCGTTAGCGCAAGTAGAAGAAAAGAATAGGGACACGTACAAGCTGAAGATACTGTCGAAGGACAGCCGCAAGCAGTAGAGCTCGCACTACCCCTCAGTAGTGGTCATCACCCTAACCGATGTTTAACGCGCTCTTGGAGCCATAAAGGCAGCCCAGGTCCCACGGCAAGGGAGCGCGAGGAAGAGGGAAAGCCGTGCGAAGACTTTCCCCCTACCTAAGCCCAGGAAACGAGGGTGATTGGATGAATGGCAGGGCTTGAAAGGGGAGGGAGACGTTTGCCTACCCTCGCCAATCGAAGCCCTGGTTAGAAGTTGGGAAAGTGGGGAAAAGGTCCCTTTCGGGAAGCTGCAGAGAGGACTCGATTGGCGAGACAGGATGTGGATGACCTGCCGTCGTCGATCGAAGCCCAGGGGATGAGTGGCAGCGGGGTATTTGAGAGAGAAAGAGAAAAAGAGAGAAGAAAAAGTGTTTGTTGGGTAGGACTCGAGGGAGAAGACGGTATGTTCAACCCGCCGTTCCCCATCGCAGTCCTGATGGTGGTGATGACAGGATGGGAGGGGAATGGAGTCTTTCTGTTGGAACGAATAGTCGGGTCAGTTGAAATCCTCCATCGAAAGAGCAATACACTCACCCATTGTAGGCCCCTCCGTCCTGGCCCGTTGCTGGGACTTGATTGTGGGGTTGGATCTTCCAGCTAGCTCAGCGCATCACTGGAGCGACGTCAGCACGAGTTGAAGCACGGAAAGGAGAGAAATACGTACAAGCTGGGGGACACTGCCGAAGCAGGAAGAGGGTAGGTTTATCGCAGGCACAAGGGCCGCTGTCAGCTAGCGCATGCGCATCACTCAAGAGGATGTCAGCTGGACGCAATGGAAGAGAGCAAGGATACGACGTACAGGCTGAGGACACTGCGGGGTGATGGTGCAGGTAAGAGGACGAGGGCATGAAGCCACTAGTGCGGTTGCGCCATACAAACAGGCCATCTGTCTGCCTGCTCGAGCACTCAGTGAGAGGCTCGAGACCGGCGACGACGGCGGGCAGCGACGCGACACGACCACGTCGCTTCCCAGTATGGGGGATTCAATGGGGAAGAATGGAGACGAGGGAAGGGAATGGGATGGGGAACGAAGAGACCAAAAGGCTAGGTTTATATACCCGACGAATAGGAGGCTGACATGGAGTTCTGAGACGCCCAGATCAATCGAGGCTAGTATTGCGAATGTGAAATATCCTAGTCAACGCAGAGTCTCAGAGCGTATTCACGTCAGCACATGGAGTTGGCTGACAAGTTGGAAACGAGGAACCGATCCAATGACGAAGTTGAGACGGCGTCCAAATGGTAGTTGCGCAAGGAAGCCGGCTTCAAAATTGGACCGACTTGCCTGTAAGCCCATCGGCTGAACCAATCCACTAATCTCGCTCCTGTTAGCACGTAGTAGTAGTTCGTGATCATCTAGACTGTGCATCTAGGTTCCCCTCATTAAAGGTCATCCTTCCGACGATGATTATCCGTCCGTTCTCGATCCTCCTCCGTGCTCAAAGGCTCCTGCTCACTGCCTTCATCCGCCACAACTGGCTCAGGCATCTTCTTCCTAATTATCTTGGGAACCTTTCTCTTCCACAACCGCGTAAGCCGCTCCTTGGCTCTCGCCTACATCTCCGCCGTCTTGATAACAGGGTCCTCACGACTGTGAATGCAAGAAGAACTTGAGCGTCTCCAAGTAACTCGTTCCTCCAAAAAAGGCAGTGTAACATATCTTCCCTTCCACCTTGCCTCAGCATACATGGGCAGCTCTCCAACAAAGACTTCTCGTAAACAAGCGCCCGAGTTAGGGGCTGCTTAGTCAGCTCGAATTGGACGCGTCGCGCCATCGCTGTCGCGTTTCTTCGCTGGACCACCAACAGCCCCCCTCACAGCGACCGTTCAAATCCTTGCAGTGTCTCGCTACAATGGACGTTCCACCGCTGGATGAGCTCGTTCGAACAGCTCAGACCATCGTCAAGGCTGCAATCAAGGCAGAATTACTTCAGTATGTCATTCTTTTGCTCGACTACATGAGGGCAAAATGTTGACTGACGTCGTGCACCAAAAGTACTCTGAGCCAGAAATCTGTTCGACGACAAGTTGAAGAGAGGCTCGGGCTTGATACCGGCGCGTTGGACGACAAGGAGTACAAGGCGCCTCTAAATGAAGCTATCCAAATAGCCATTGTACGTCGCGTTGACCAAACCTCTTCAAAAGCCCCGGATCTAACCCCCACTTTCTGTCAGGCGGAACCTGATTCAGGCCCTGACGAGGACACGAAGCCCTCTGCTAGGCGCAAGAGTAAAGCGTCATCAGCACACTCGCCCCCGAAGAAGCGCAAGCCTGAAGACGCGTTCGAGGACAACAACGAGTCGGAGGTGGAAGAAGATGTCAAGCCCTCGAAGAAGTCAATGAAACCGTCTAGCTCCTCAACGATGAAGAAACCTGCGAAGAGGAAGGGTCGCACGGTAGAGTCAGACGAAGATATGGACATAGATGACGAGCCGCGGAGTACTAAGGCTTTAGGATCGAGATCCAAGCCACAGCCAAAGGCATCGACATCTCGAGCTGCAGCCAACCCCAAACGAGCTCGAGTTGATGAAGACGGTGAAGATGAAGCAATGGAGATCGAGGTGGAGAATGACGACGCTGACTTTGAAGCCAGCGAAGAAGAAGAAAAGCCCAAGAGCAAACGAGCCAAGGTGGCTTCTGGGAAGGATAAGGCTGCATCCAAAAAGTCTGCACCCAAACCGCCAGCCGTACGCAGAAAGAGCAGCAGCGCTCAGCAAACCTACAAGACTCCGGTACGTTCTTTTCTTGAAGCCCCCGGCTGAGAATGCGTCTAACCTATGCACCCAGGAAAACGTTCCGACTTCTGATATGGAACAGGAAGACGAACGAGCAAGCCCTCCACCAAAAGTTGTTGCGAAAGCCGCCAGCGTTCCTGCTGCACGAGCGAAGAAGAATGCAATCCTCAGTGACGACGAGGATTCTGCTAATGAGCGGGAGCATACGCCAAAGCCTTCACCGAAGAAGGCCAAAATACCTACACCCAAGAAAAAGGCGCTCGAAACCAAGGTGCGTCGAGCCTATATCTTGTCAGCTGGCAATTAATCGACTCTCCGTTCCCATAGGCAGAGGAAAGCGGGTCTGAGCTCTCAGAGTTGATTGATGAACCAGTGAAGCCAAAACGAAAGTCCAAGGCATCCGAATCTAAATCCAAGAAGGAAAAGGCACCGGCAACAAAGAAGAAAGCAGCAAAAGCCAAGGACGCTGATCTGAGCAAAGACGAGAAGGAGATCAAGAGACTAAAGGTATGTTTGCCAATCCATGCGAGTTGTGCATGTGTTAAAGGACAATGAATAGTCTTTTGTGATTGCTTGTGGCGTCAGAAAGGTTTGGGCGAAACTCTTTGCCGACTTGAACGAGCGGCAACAGATATCGGAATTGAAAAAGATGCTGTCCGACTTGGGAATGACGGGTAAGCTCAGCATGGAGAAGGCTCGTCAAATCAAGGAGAAGCGCGAATTTGAACAAGAGCTGAGTACGTGACCGCTTTCTCCAGTTTTCTTGAGACGATCTAATCATTGACTATCGTCTTCAGAGGATGTGGTGGAGTTTGAGCAAAAGGTTCTGAAGCGAGGCAAAGGTTCTTCCAAGGAAAGCGACGAGGAAGGGGACAAGTCGGATGAAGATGGAGAAAAACCAGTGCCGCTCCGCCGAGTTAGTACAACAAAGTATCATCTTTCACCACCCTTTTTGCTCACCACCAGTTCCAGAATAATGCACGAAACAGTATCGCAGCTTTTCTTGCCGACCAGAGCAGTGACGAAGACTGAATCCTTTCTCTCCTTTCACTTCGCCTGTCATTTGTTTCTTTGCGGTCTACATTCCCATATTCTACACTACTGTACACACCATAGTCCATTGTATTTTCCAATCCACAATGTGCACGCGCTGACTGCGCGTCATGTTTGCTTGCATGATTAGGGGCTACGCGCTGATCGCATCACTCATGTCTTCTCTTTCAACCCACACCACACCGTCAGGTTTGCCATTTAGTCAAGCTTCACGAGAAGAACACTTACATCTGACACAGGCTTTCTGCTACCCTCTATACACTCTGCACCCCCATTTTTCACGTCAGCTATCCATACTCTGTGTATCGAGGACTGTACACTGACAGGGTCAAGATCATTAGGCAACAGCCCAATCCAGCTACCCAAGGAATTGTAGTCGAGCAATGGATACGGCTCATCCTGACCTATGCTCGACACAGAAAGCTCTTCACCCTCAGGGTCGATGATGCAGAAGAGAAGGGGAGTGACTGGGATGAAATCCTAAGGAATGAAAGGATAAACCGTATGTTGCACTGTCGCAGTTTCGAAGGCTGCATCTTGACTTTATGCTTGGTAGGCCCGGTCAAGTCTAGTTATCTTTCTGATATCATCTCCACGATGGTCACAAAGAACGTGGCTGCGTACGAGCCGTCAAAACAAACAAGATCTGTCTTGGTCTATTGGAGGCAGCCAGAGGAATGGGCGGAAGTCCTGCACGATTGGGTGCGTCGCTCATAAACCTGCTTCTTTTGTCGTACTGATTGTTTCTCTCCCTATCACCTTGCTGCATCCATTACGAATGCATCCAGGCCAATTCGACTGGCCAAATGAATACCATCATGACCTTCTACGAGATTACGGATCCTCCGATCGAGTCACCTCTGACTGGGATACCCATACCTCTTCTGCGCAAGGCGATTGCTATCCTCGTCAAGGGCAATCGGGCGCAGACCATTGCCATCTCTGACGGAGAAGGTGTACGGTTCTTCCCTGCAAAGTGATTCAAGTTGCGCACAACGAGAACGACTTAATGTTCATCTGGGCATCAAAGGTGTACCTTCATTCGACACCTGAGTATTGGCAACACGGACTACAGATGCAACGGTTTCTGCGTCAGGTGATACAAAGCCAGCAGAGCCTTCCCTTACTTGATTCGAACCTTCAAAGCATAGGGAAAGTGCTCGCCGATCCTATGCCCCAACAGGGTATTTGAAGGACACTCAGACCCATTGCCTTGTCCTGGCCCGTTTATAAATCCATTCAATGTACTTCTTGATGTCATCCTTCCAATCGATGGTCCCAATGACAGGCATCTCCATGCTCGCACCGTCCATAAGGTGCTCAGTGACAAAACGTGTGCCTTTCTCACCGAAGCAGCCCTGGGATTCGTTGTCGTGGGCTGAGCTAGAGACAAACAAGCGCCTACTTCGTTCCGATGATTATCATCTCTGAATTCATCTCCAACAAAACATACATAAAACAACGAGGGGCAACAATTTCCTACGTACTCGGTATACGAGAAGTTGAACACCTCGAAGTTATTCATGCCTTCAACAAGGACGCGTAACATAATTCTTTACCAGCCTGACCCAACCTCAATCCCCTTCCTTGTCGTCAGAGGAGAGGCTGAATGGCTAACTTTCGTGAACATACATACCATCAAAACAACATTAGAAATCGTGAAGAAAGAGAATAGATATGGGTTACTTTGTGGTTTATCTGGGGACCATCAGTTCATTGGGGTGGATGGTCCCGCGGGGAGGGAAGTAGGGCGGGTGATGAAAGGATGCACGCTTGGTGGGTGAGCGGATGCCAAGTGAGAGGTTGTCAACGGTCGAAGGGAAGGGAGGGAAGGCGAAGCAATGAAGAACAAACAGAGCAGGCCAAGGAGTTAACCCGGAAGGACGTATTGGCAGAGCTCTCGCGCCCATACGCTCTGAGCCGGGACAGGGGAAAGGGAAGGAAAGGGGAAGCGACTAGGGAAGAAAGCTAGGTAAGATGCAAGAGGGCAAAGACAAAGGACACAAAAGACAATGTACCGAAAGAAATACAATATATGACTTGGGACTTTTGAGGCGGAAAGATCGATTAAAAAAAGCGATGGGCGTAGTCCAATGGTTGAATACGAACCAAGGGTGGATGATAAACGAGTTGACGAAGGTGATTGATTCAAGGGTGAATGATGTGGAAATGCACAAGGGGGTAAGAGAAAAGCGAGTCAAAGAAGACGGGAAATGTAGGGTGAATGCAATGCTCCAGAGAGAGAAAATCAAACGAGAAACTTGAGTCTTTTTCTTATTTGGGTCCGTGATCTTGCCTTCCGACCGTTTCGTGATTGTGCGATCGTTTGTTGGTGTATAGTCTCGCAAGGGTTGTTTCTTTGGGTAGATAATGTGCTCCCATCGCCGCCTGTTGCATTGTGCGACAAAGCCACCTCTAGCAGGTGGCATCGGAGCCTTGCTGGAAGGTCTGAGAATCCAAGCCAATTGGTGCAACAGGAGTCGCTCGCTATCCTCTCCTTCCGGTGGCAGCATCCTAAGAAAGAAGGCTGACCTTTCAACCGAACTACGAGATGCCAAAGCCACGCATTGCCTCCAACGTGCGCGCACGCAGGAGGTGAGGCAGACCACCACACTAAGTTCTCGCCACTTCACCACGATGCTTCACGTCAATCAAGTAATCCTCCCTCGCCACTATCGGCGGTTCATCACCCTCCGCCCGAACCGTCAATGTCGAGAACGAAGCCGTGAAATCGACCACAACGCCCTGATGATCATGTTCCCCATCCGCCACTGCCGCCTCATCCGTAAGACCCTTCTTCTGGCGGTCAAACGGGATGGCAGTTGGGGGTGGTGACAAGACTTCAGACGAGGAAGGCGAAGGCGGGGACGGGGATCGCGAGATCGAGGTCGAATAACCTGTCGAGGACGGCGTCGGAGAGCTACCACTCGAGTGACCCGCGGATCGACCCGGAGAGGCTGAGCCTGTGCTGTGTCCTCCAACAGAGAGCACATCGGGACTCTTGGCAGCCGTCATGACTGGAGAATGATGATGCATTGGAGGCGTCTGCGAGAGGGTCAACGGAGACCGGTAATAAGCAGCTTGCGGCTGCGGCTGAGGGATGCTGGCCACCTTTGTTGTCGGATGATGGGGAGGCGGCGTAGGTGCCGTGATTGTCGTCGTTGAATTCGAGCTGGAATGCGAGGAACCAAATGAGCCTGGTGTGGGCGTATCAGGACCTGCAGATGATCTGCCTGTCCTATGTCGAGGATTTCCATTGGATAGCACAGGAGGAAGGTTGACTGGGAAGATATCCGGCGGGACTTGGGCTCGAGCACCATGTCCCAGGAGATGTTGATGATAATGCGATAATGAAGGTGAGATAGGTGAATGAGGTTGTGATTGATACTGAGAAAGAAGTGAGCCTTGAGATCCGGGATTGGGGTATACAATGTTGGGTCTTGGTGAGCGTGGGCTCCCGGTTTGATAAAATACAGTAGAAGATTCATTATGCCGCGATTCCTGAGGGACTTCGGGAGATGGCGTATTGCTGGAATTGGTTGGTGTGTTTGAGGACCAGTTTGGGCCTACGCTTCTATACGCGCGTATGGGAATAGGACCGGTGGACTGCCGCCTGGAGTACTCTGAAGAGCGAGCAGTCGGAACGAGTTCTGGAGGATTGCGGGACGGAATCTGCTCGATCCTCTCCAGTCGAGGTATTCGACCTCGTGCTGAGAGAGGGGAGCGTGAGATGGGAACGAACGGAACCGCAGCCGCAGGATCCTGTAATTGAGCTACCCTGGCAGCAAGAGGGATGTGCCATGACGGGCGGCGGGCGAGGCTGGCGTTATTGAACGTTGTTCCCTCTGTGAACGACCGTACAGACGATACATCATCGGACTCTGCGACATCCGAGCGATCTTCATCGGTATAGATATCGCTGTTGGTTTCTGACCCATGGTACTCCTGTTCGCGAGCATCGGTAGGCGCAGTGGCAAGTTCTAAACTCTTGTCGAGTTGGCTTTGGAACAGGGTGTGATCACGGGAAGGTGCAGTCGACGGTGGCGGGCTGGTCCATTTCGACCTTTTCGGAGCCATATGCTCTGGAAGATCAGGGGGCTGCTGAGCTAACTGGGGACGAGCTCCTTGATTGTCGACTCGAGCCGAAGGCTCCAGAAACTGAGACGGTGGTGAAAGCCGTTCTGGTTGCGCAACCTTTGGTCGGAGTGAATTTGAACCAACAGTGTACGGGGTTTGAGGAGGGATGGGCGTCGGCCTTGACGAGTGATACGGTGGCGCTTGCACCAATTCCTCGTCCTTGCGCTCTTCGCACAACTCTGAAAGAGCCATAACGGCTCTTTCAGGTCGGGTGGCAAGTACCCGGGCAGCTCGCATGAACTCGCCACGGATCTGAAAGACAAGGTCAACTCGAGAGATCTGGCAACAAGGTTCTTGGAGAGCTTACGGTGTACAAGCCATCCTTTGTGACGCAGCGGGCGACGTTGTAGTCCATTTCGAACGGATCCTACAAGCGACTTCAATATTGAAAACGAGCAGAAGCGACGAGAGCTTACCTCGATACACAGCCTATTTCGCTCTCTGCCTGGATCATATCGACTGGTATAGGGCTAACCGCGTCGCGTCAGAAAGGAATGAATGGTATACCTCTGGAAGCACACTCACATCGGGCTGCCAGCCTTTTACCTCCTTTTTGAGTAGACCTGCGCGAATAGAAGCGACGCCTGTGCTGTAGGTAAAGTCCCTGGCATAATATCGGAAGAAGTCGACCAAGCTAGGAAGGAATCGAACGATGAGGGGGGAAATATCCAGACAATTGTTGCGGAGACCTACAGTTCTGCCACGGATTCCGTGTTCTCAGATCGCCATCTTTGCCTCAGGAGTTCAATGTCGTCAAAAAACCTGATCATTGAAGAAAGTACAATCAGCGATGGGATGGGAGGCACTTTGATGGAACAAACGCACCAGATATTATGGCCATTTAGATGCGTCTCCTCCTGCAGGGGATGGTTAGCCGATGTATAGATGGGAACATCAAGCGTGCACCCACTTGAGAGATGGGACGCAGTGGCGGCATTTGTTGTAGATTAGGCAGTACGGGCGGATTCTTGACGTGAACAAGGAAATAAATTACAAGCAAAACATAACCATAAGACGAGAGAGTTCCCTTGTAGGGCGAGTTGATTTTGCTGTTTTGGGATCGGGTGAGATTACGGCACGGTGCGGAAAGACATGCCCTGCTTACCGTCTCTTGCTCCATACCTTGACTAAACCGACACGATGAGCCTCTAAGGCATAGAGAAAGTGACAGAGACGTACGGAAGAGAACTAGCGTTCGAACTCGAGTTGGGTCGATCATAGCATAGCACATAAGTAATCTCGTGTTTTCCAGGGCAAGCCTGTTTTCGAATCCGATGTCGCAAGCAATTCCATGTGGCAACCCCGGAGAGGGGTCCAACGTTAATTTCACGATCGGTATCCGAGCATGAGGTAGAGGCTTGACGTGAAACTTGGTTTCTGGGAACGAAGCTTTAGGATATGCTGTAGTAGAAATGCATACCCTGACCACGTACCTCGCTCTAGGAGATCCCCAAGCATTGTCACCAAATCCGCCGCAGATAGCTTGTCGTCTGAGTCAATCAGACAGCACAAATCCATATCTAACGGCCGCAGAGTGTCAGAACGTCCCTGTGTACAACGCAACGGCTCTCGTATCCCTCACCAGAGTTTCTGAGACTGAAACCGTTCGCGGTACTTCCAAACGAGAGCAGCCTGCTGTCAGGCTCTATCGTCCTAATGAGACGTTCGAGCAGCTTCCGCACGTCTTCTTTGACGGCCATCTCCTCCTGGGTCGGTAGCAGCTGAATCACAAAGTCGAAGAGACACTGCGACAGCTCAGCTACGAAGCGCTGCTTCGTCGACGAACGCGGGTGCTGGAGACCCTGGAGGATGGGGGAGGCATGTATCGACGGCGGAGTCGATAGCGGCTGGTTCTGCATCAGGTGGACGTCGCGGTATGTGGCCGATGGGCTGAGCGTCTGTGAGTACGCCATTGTTACAGTCGTGGGCGTTGCGGGGAGCGACGAAGCGTCTAGCTTGATCGTCGTTGTCGTCGTCGTTCTAAGGGCGTTCGCTGTCGTTGCGAGTGTCGACGAGGAGGGGACAAACGTTGAGGAACTGACTGTGTGGGCTGATGGACAGACAGAACCAAGGTCCAAAGTCGAGGGAATCTGCCCTTACCGCACAAAAGATAGCCTCCGTCCTCCAAATGGAAGGTCTAACCCTAACCCCTGCATTATTTCACATTTAAACACTCGTTCTAGTCTCGAGTCTACAGAGCTAATTAGACAGGTCTTTATCATTGTAGTGGGCTTAATTATGGCCAGACATCCTGCCCACAAGTCCCTGAGTCACCCCCACCTTTGTGACCCCCTGATTGGTTTCTGACATACACAATGTGATGATCGAAATAGGCTTTCAACTCAGTGCCCAAACTGAGAACAAGCTGCCCAACACAACGGAAGCAACAGTGCTGCGGGTCAAGCGGCATTGAGTTGAGTCTGGAGGGAACCAGAGAAGGCCGGGGTGTATCCGAAACTGTTACAGTACCTACTTCGCCCAGCGCTAGGTGTGAAACGCCCGCGAAAGAAGGCTTCCGATGAGAAGCCCTGACTCGCCTGTCGGAACCCAGGGGACCTGGACGGTGATGTGATGGAATTATATTGACATGATAGTCAATATGCATTGTCCCATTGTGGGCTGTAAATAACCCATGTGGCTGCCTCTGACATAGACAGGTGTGTCATATAATGGAATGTGGAATCGCCGGTTCGACACAAGGGGCACGAGGGCCTACTGGGTTGCGATAGTGCGGAAGCGGCGAGGCATAAGAATGTTGGGCTGTCACATATACCTTCGCAGATCGCGTACAGCACACAGCTCTGGGTGCATCGAATCATCCGGTATCCAAAGACGTACCTAGCCCAAGGGCTTAAAGGAAAGCAACAGAGGGCACGCACTTACATGATAGAGTCCTCCATCATCCAGTCTATGTGCCGCTCGTTAAAGATCCTGATATGGAGATTAGATTGACACATTGTTGACACACACCTCCGCTGCGAGCGACCCTACAAAATCGGGGGCCTTCTGTCGCTCGTAAACAGCCTCCTAAGCCACGCCCCAGCTAGAAGCTCGTGATGAGATTGGCTCTGAGAGAGGTTCCTGTGTAAATGACGCAAATAATGAAGCGAACGCAGACTTCTGAAGACACGCGAAGTCACCAGTTGGTGCCAACCGTGGCAATGGTCCCCACCCAGAGTGCTGTGGACCAGTTATAGAAAGCCGATGTCACTCAACTTAGAGCACGATGTGAGCGGCGAGGAAGAGGGTGTGGGAACGAACATAGCAACGTTCGTCGAAGCTAGTACAGTGTCATTCGAAGTAGAGTATCTTGACATATTTGAGGTTGTTGCTAGCCCAAGTGGCGAAACTACTGCAAGTAGCAGATGGTCGTGATCAGTGAATGGAACAAAGGAGTCAGATGCAGAGACGCGGCGAAGAATTCTCAACGTCTCACGAGAGCCATCAGAGGAAGAACGGAAAGATGAATTAAGAAATCGAAGAAAGCTAATGTTACATGAAATAGCGACAACTCCAAGACTATGTGAGCAAAATGGGGATCCTAAACTACACTAGGTAACTTTTGAGGTAAAACGTCCATGAGAAACCAGATGCAAGAGACAGCGAAGGGCGTTCGTAAGAGTCGTCAAGAGCTGAGATCAAACAGTGACCGACCAAGGAGCCGAAAAGAGAGGAGAAAGGAAAGAGAGACGGAAGGCGCCTAATTTAAAGCTCCGACTCGCCCTTCACCCTCGATCCGGCATTCTTGATCTTTTGACCAACATTCTCCCTAGAGTCCCGGACCTTCTTCTCAGCATACTTTTCGGTATCGTCATACGCATGCTCGGCGCCCTTCTTCGCGTTCTTGTACTGAGCCTCGCCAGCGCCCTTCACATACTCGTAGCCGTCCTGAGCAGAGCCCTTGGCACCCTCATAGTTCTTCTCGCTGAAGTCCTTTGCGTTCTCGTACTCCTTCGAAGTTCGTCGCTTCATATCAGCGTAACCCTCCTTGGCAGAATCGTAGTCCCGATGAGCAGCGCGCTTGGTGTCGAGAGCACCAGTAGTGACGAGGTTGTAGACGTTCATGAGGACGTCCTCAACCTTGTGTGCAGAGTCGTTGACCAGCTCCTTGATCTTGGCGACAATGTTTTGGGCACGGTTCTCGGCTTGGATCCAGCGAATGCGGGTCTCCTGGAGGAGGCCAGGGCGATTGCCTGGAACCTTATCCTCAGGGACACCATGGTCACGGAGGTAGGCACGGAGACGTGCGTCTGGCCATGTGAGGTAGGCAGCAGTCTTGGAACCGACGTCGGTGTATCTAAAGATCGTAGATCAGAGGGGGATTCACGACGAACGAGCAAATGAACAACTTACTTCTCCTCAGCAAGCTTGACGAGTTGGTCACGCTTCTGTTGAGCATCAGAGCGCATGTAACCGTGCTCAACGAGCCATGCCTTGATCTGGTTGTCAGACCATGCGCTCCAGAAGGTGTCCTTGGCTGCGACGTAGTTGTCCCTGAAATATTTCTCAGCTTTTGGTCGACACTAGACAATGGAAAGGAACGTACTCGACCATCTTGGACATCTTCTCGCGAGTAACCTGAGCATCGCTCTTGATCACATTGTTATTGATGAGCCACTGCCTCATATCCGAATCAGTCCAGGTACTCCAGACAGATTGGTTAGTGTCGTAGTAGTAGTCCTTCATCTTCTTCATGAGGAAATCGCGGTTCTCGAGGAGCGAGTCCGGGGCGATGATGTTGTGCATCACGAGCCAGTAGTGCTAAGACGAACGATAAGTCGAGATCATTGCACAAGACGTCGAAAAACTCACCATGTAAGAGTTGCTCCAGGCATCGTAGACTGGGGTAGCGACCTTGCCCCAGTAGGTGTTCATCAAATCCAGCAGCTCGTCCTTCTTCTTTTCCGTGTCCGACTTGATGTACTTCTTCTCGACCAGCCACTTCTTCAAGGTGGCCTCATCCCATGTCGAGTAGACATAGTCCTTGGTCGCGTCGAAGGCGCGGATAGGAGCGTTGGTAGCCTCAGAAGCAGCGCTGCCGACAGACCGTGATGCCTGAGAGGCCATGCTGCCAACAGAACGCGTCGCCTGAGCAGCAGCACCAGCGACGTCATCGTAGACCGACGCAGCAGTGGCACTGGCCATCGACGAATAGGACGAAGCAGCATTGGTGTATTGCCTGTACTTCTCGTTCGCCATCAAGACCAGAGACTCCTTGGGGCCCTTTGGTGAGACAACACCCTGCTTGAGCAGGAACTCTCGCAGCTGCGATTCGTCCCACGTCTCAAAGGCGGTATTCCGGAGGTCGGTGAAAGCTTTCTGGGAGGAAGCATACTGGTCCTGCGTCCATGCTGAGGCAGAGCCCCAGTTGTCGGCAACCAGTTCACGGAGCTCGCGCTCGGTGGTGGCATGCTGGGGGAGGTTGATGTTGTTGAGGTTGAGCCAGTCGCGTAACTCTGTTGTTGACCATGTTGAATAGGGGCGAACGGCGTTGTCGTCGGCTCCCCACCAACTGGCCTGTGCGCTGAGGGCAAGGGCAGCGGCAACGTATACTGGTGTAATTCGCATGATTTGTTAGTAGAAAGGTGGGTGGAATAGAAACTCTGTAAAGGTTCGAAGCGTTGAAGCTGGGTTTATGAATGTCTCGCTAGGTGACGTCATGGAATGACGGTCCCCCCTACGCACTCATCTGCGTGTATCATGGAGCAACACCAAATTATGCCACCCTGCGGACTACACAGGTGGAGCTTTTTGTACACGTCGAACACTGGTAGTGGTCAAGAAGTATATCGTTGAGTAGGAGAGGTAGACGCCGACAATCACACACCTTGGACCGGGGGCAACTGACTGATGAAAGACGTGGCTGGAGAGCCAGCCTGGGTATGGAAGGCGTGAGGTCAACTTGATCCATTGAAATGAAATCTTTACAACGAGTCATTACCCCGAAGGGCGAATAAAGATAAGTGAGGTTCGATCCCAGGAATAACACGAGGAAGTGGCTGATGATCAAACGTTGGCGCAGTGTCTAAACAGAAGGGATTGAACAGGAAACCATAAAAATAAGTACAGACCATTCTAAATCTTGAAACCACCAGTCAAGTCAACAATCTTGTAAGGGTCAACCCTCGTCTTGACCTCCTTCAACCAAGGCATATTGGCGCCATAAATCATGCTGGGAGGAGTGATGCCCTGCGAGTAATTAGGAGGATAGAACACTTCACCCTGAGGCTTCGAAATCCCAAGCGAAACTGCCTTTTCCCAAACCTTGTTGTGGTACTCGACCGTCAGATCGAAAGCAATCTTGTCATCACGAGCATCGCTCCACTGGAAGAGGCCGTTGAACGTGTTGTAGGGCTGGGAAGGGTCGTGAGGCCAGGCAGAGCCGCGGTTGAAGGCGTATGCCTGGGGACCGAAAGGCTCGATGTTACCAGAGACCAATTTGATGGTCCTGCTTTGACGAGCGGCCTTGATCGAGTACTCCTTGGCCAACTCGCCGATGTATTGAATGATCTCGCGGGTCCAAGTGAGAATGGGAGCAGAATACCAGGTAGCCCTGTTGAACCGGAGTGAGGAACATGCAAAGCAGAGATCTTGATAGCAGACAAACCGGTTATTTGCATCACCTGCGACTTCTCCAGCAGTCACAAACGAAAGGAAGCTGTCGTGGGTCTTGACCTCGGCGCTCACACCGGGAACATTGATGAAGGAATCAAACAAACCAGGAGGAGGCGTAGCGCCATTGTAGAACATGACTGGATTTTGATCAGTTCTCAGATTCAGAAAGGGTTGACTGGACACTCACTTGCTGCACCCGTCACTGCACCATTGGTCGCAAAGAACTGGGTAGCGAGAGTAGCCTTGGGTTCTGATGGCTTCGCAGAGTACTCGGCAGTAGCGTTGATCATCGCGTCGAGCTTGTCAGCTGGATAGAGAACGGTGCCGCCCCAGACCTTACCAACCGGGAAGGTCTTCAACGTGAAGCTAGTGACGATACCAAAGTTGTTCAAACCACCTTGGAGGGCGTAGAAAATATCAGAACCGTGGGTCTCTGAAACCGTTGTGAAGGTGCCATTGGGAAGGACGATGTCTGGGGGTAATATCAGAATGGTTGAAGTGAACCTAGGGAGCGAGAGACATACCAACTGAGAGGATGTTGTCGATCGCAAAGCCGTGTTCGTTGGTGATCCAGGCATATCCACTGCTGAGCAAAAGTCCAGCAACGCCTGTTACATTGTGAGTGAGGAGCGTCTTTTGTGCCCAGATTGTTCGTCTTACCAACACTCGGGGATCTACCCCCAACAACCACAAGATTGTGAGGTGCCAACGCCGTGTAGACGTGCCCCCAGTCAAGACCTGCGCCTATCTTCACAGACTTCTTATCAGCGGAGAGCTCAATCTGGTCAAAGTTGGACATCGCGATCTGAAGGCCAGTGGTGGAACTCATGTTATTGTTGTTGCAGTGTCCCTTGCCTTTAACCTGTCCAATTGTCAGGGCCAGTCAGAAGAAGGTACAGGGGGTAGGAAAATCAGGACTCTTACCGCCCATGGGGTCCGTGTCGTCCTAATAATTCCGAACTTGACGACAAAAGTCAGTGGCAAAGCCAAAAGAAGCTTGGCGGGAACTCACTAGTCGTTGGATGTCCTCAGGGCTATCTGGCTGGACAGAACACAACGGTGGCAGACTGCTTGCGTTTGACCAATGGGACATGTCATTGCTATACTGGAGCGAGCCTGGAATACCTGAGCATGGTTTCACCACCAAGCCGTACGAGGGACATACCTGAGAACGCAGGACGCAGGTCACGGTTGAGACTGAGGAGCGCACAAGCAGCTATGGTCGATGCGATTGACTTGCTGTCCGTCGCAGGAGCAGCAACGACGAGCAGTGCCGCCGATGTAACAGCAAAGAGGAGGTTTCGCAAAAACATCTCGCCAGTTGTGCGACGAGAGACTCTGTGAGACCAGGTATAGGAGAAGGAGAGCTTCACAGGGATGCTGGTTACTCCTTTCCCAAACATGGCCTCCTTTTATACTGTCGAACCACCCGAAACGGTGCTGGTTTGACATGTTTACCCAGCCCGGGGAGCAGCCCAAAATCAGCTCTAGCGCAGATCCATATCCTTGCTTGCAGCAATCGAAAATCGGTGAGATTCACCGAGAGAGTAGGTGGAAGACGAGCAAGGTCCGATGTCGGAAGGAGGTGAACGGTGATGTCAATGATTAGATCAGCCCATCCATCAAGAATTAAGCGCTCAACTGAATCTCTGGGCTGAAAAGAACGAAAAAGAGTAACATCATTGGATGCTATTGCCCAAAGGAGGAGAAAGGATAACCTAGATCACGGCTTGAGGCACTCGACTAACGCTTCCATCTCTATGTGCCTGTGACGACGAACAGCGGGCGGTTCACCGCCCGACCCTGTCTGATTGTGCGTTATACATTTGCTCCTTCATCTTCGAAGCGTACACACAAATAGCGTGCGATGTCGGTGAGCGCAGTGGTATACATTTAGATATAAGACACCCGACAGCGGAACGATTTCAAGTGACAGTGAGATACATTCAAAGCATACAGTCCCAGTGATAGAGCCTTCAATCCCAGAAGATGTTGCGAAGTAACTGATGGAGCACCCGCGCTAAGCTTCTTGAGTGCAACAAAAATCTACTTATTGAGATCCAAAAGTCTGCTTACGGTGACTTGGAGACTACGAGGGCTCCACCATCCCACAATGCCAATCCCGATCTCGTAGTGGCGCTGATCATTAAGAACCGGACCATAGAAGCCCTGAGGATCCCCTCGAACGGAGTTAACATCGATCCAGAGTCTCCTAAGATCTCACCAAAAGATACCCATGATTCTCACACTCGAATTCAAAGAAGCAGAGCATATCACGTCCCAGCCACGGCGAGAGCAACCGAGAGGCACCCGAAGCCTGCCCAGAATCCCTCCTCTTCGGAGGGAGACGTTACTGCGAAATGGAAGCCTGTCGTAAAGCACCAGAAAGAGATATCGTGTTCAATTAATAGATAGTATACATGAGAGAACCGCCCTTGCCGATTCGGAACGTAGCCTCTACCCATCTACCGTGCCTGTAAAACCCCAACAAGCTGTTCCAACGCCACCGCAATCCTTGCCAAATTATTGTCCAAAGATGCCAAACGGCGATTCAGATCCTCCGGTACCCGAAGAGTTCCAGCCCCCGCCTCCGAAGCGCCATTTGCACTATGGGGAGAAGCACCGTTCGCCAAGTCCCTACTGTCAACCCTGAGGATGGGCTTGGGCGGTACGACAGGCTTAAAGTCGTCCAACTTGTCGTCCTGAGGGTATGAGGGCAAGGTGTAAGGCTGGAGGGGTGGCAGCTTCTCTTTCTCCGTCGCATAGGCGATGGGACGCGTCTTCTCCATGACGTCTCCATACGTTGGACACGCAACGTATCCAAGGCACGCAAACCTCTTCTTTCCCTCCTCCACCAGCTTCCCTTCCTGGAGCAAGATCTTGAAAGCGTACACCCTCCTACACGAAATATCCACCAGAGCCCACGCCTTCCATTCCCATTCACCGTGCACCTTCTCCCCCCCAATCTCCATGTCGATTTCCGTAGAACCAGTCTTGAGTGCTTTAAAGACCGTCTGCTGGAGCGTCTTGACTTTGACATCGTTTCCATCGATCCGCAACACGTTATCGGAATTGCTGGGAGGCTCAGCCCGGATATACCGTCGCGAGATACGGTTGGGATCATCAATGTAAAAGAACCCAAGGTCCGTGTCCTTGGGCTTCTCGAACGAAAAGGGTGTAAAGACATACTCCATCACAACCGAGCACTCTTCTCCTTCGATATCCTCCATGATAAACTTGAGCCGCAGAGGGCGATGTCTGGCGCCGAAAGCGCGATTCCACACTCTGAAGTCGGTCTTCACGTCCTCTTCCGTCTTGGGCACAACTGCTTCAAACTCGAGGGTGAGCGATTGGCGAGGGTCGATGGTGACAGGCAGCTGGGAATAGTTGAGCTTGAAGCTCTTGACGGGCTTGTACTCCTTCTCCCCAACCATGCGGTACATCGCCTTGGCGCCCGCAACCGTCACAGGCATGTTCGAGCCCGGAGCGTTGTTGTTGAACACCGATACAGAGCCATGGTAGAAGTCGTGCTTTTCGCTAGCGAAGTTGGGGTTGGCTTTGAGGGGTGGGTCGCCGGAGCCTTTGAGGATAACGCGAAGAGTCGGCGTACTCTTGGTCTTGAAGTCGGTGCGGGGCGGGCGAACCTGAGAGTCTGATACCTCTGGGCATACGCGGACGGTTTCAGGAAGGATGTAGGGTGACGCGGGAGTGTACGAGCGAAGACCTCCATTCGAGATCTCGATGACATCCCCGGACTTTTTGCCAGTGGAGAGGTCGATGGGGACAACCCTGACAAAAGGCGTGGTGGAAGTGGCCGCTTTGGCGGTCAGTCTAACACCAGTGATCTTGCCAGAGATGGACAGCAGCCATTCCGCCATCGCGTACTCCTCCTCGCTAGGGGAAGTCCTGTAGATGAGGGTCCTCTTCGAGTGTCGAACCGACTTGGAGATGTTGTCGAGCTGCTGCACGGTAAACGTGTCCCAGAAGTATTTCCCCTGGTACCATACTCTTCCAACCGAAATGAGAATGGTGGGCTCGTCGATACGACTTGCCCTAGACTGCCAACGCAGCAGCTCGCCAATGGAAGTCCTTTGGACTTTATCGGCATCTTCCAAGTCGACATCTTCGAGGGATGCCCATTCATCCTTTGTATCGGTGTAGTTCCGGATGGCCCAGACGCGAGGGAAGAAGTTGCCATACGAGTAGTCACAGTGGTGCTTTTCGCGATGAGACGAGTATTCGCAGGGGTTCTTTGTCCCACAGCAAGGATAGCATTTTGACCAGCTGTCATACTCGGCACGGTGGAAGGAGCAAGCCTTGGGGGCATTGGTGGACCTTGTGAAGCTGTGGTCGCACTGGACGCAAACAAACTGCTGTTCGATTTCGGGTACCACCAACCTGGAAGCCAGGCTCTGGAACCCATCCGCAATGGCTTTCGAAACATTCTCCTGCAAAAGCGTTTCAATGCGCCCTTGAAGGTCTGAAATCGACTCTGGAACGTCGCTTCCCAGCTCCTCCATAACCGCATCGTCCATGGTGAGATGGCGCTGTTCGGCAAATTCCTTGACCAGCTCCTTGTCGTACTGAATGGCTTCAAAGTCTCCACCATGCTCCTCAACAAAGGTGGCTGCAGCGACATCTTCATCGTCCAAAGGAACCGCACGGGTGAGGACGTCGAGCTGCTTCGATTGGTGGATCTGTAGGCTCATCAAGAGGTCGCTGCAGCAAGTGTTGACATGATCAGCGCAGAGCGTGAACCGTTCTCGATTGGTGAGACTCAGTCTGCGCGCAAGTGCACTCTGCTTGCGATACGACGAAATGAGAGTTGCTGCCTCTTTCAAAGCCTCGATAACCCGGTCGACGACTTGACGCGTGGCGGGCATGATTTCAATGTCCCTGAGGACGGGTAGATGGCCCAGCATGAAGCTGATACGATCCAGCAAGTCGTTGCATTTCGCGTCGACCTCTTCTGCGCTGCGCTCGATGTCGATGATGATTTTGAGCAGGACAAAGGCTGGAGCGATGAACGGCACGACTTTGCCCACGTCCGAAAGGGCATCCAGCACCCCAAGCGCTGCGGTGACTGAGTTGTTTTTTCCAAAGGGTTCCATTGCGTTGTTGCTATAAGTGACGATTGTCCCCTGTCGTGTAAGAACTGGGGAGAGGGATCCAGAGGTATGAGGAGCCGACCTGTGGATGGGAGAGAAATTGGAAATTGTGAGTGGGCCAAGCGCCCAAGGCTTTATACAAGCGCGAGCTAGGCACCTACATTGTACGAGTTGGAGGTATAAATTAATGACAGTTAGGCGCGCGCTCTGGGTAGATGTGGCTGTTTTGACAGATTGCAGGAAACCTATGCGTGCCTAGTTTTTTGGGTGTCAGGGCTGGGTAGTTGCCAGGCTGAGCGTTGTCCTGTCGAGTCCCAAATCAACGACAGCTATATAGCCTTTGGGCTGGGACTGTACTTGGAGTCAGCAGGCTTCCCTGCCAATGGATGGTGTGCGGTATCAGCATGACTTGGACTGTAAAAAAGCTGCCAGGCACGTCAATGATTGTCAAGAACATCAGGCACTGATGCTGGGTGGCGATGCAGCAATTGGATTCCATGCCAACCACTGGCAACCACGTTCATGCTGTGCTCGAAGACCAAGTGCTCCAGGGCCTGGTGGTAGCAGAGCATGGGCCCTCCTGCAGAGGTATTAAAACTGCAGCTTGAAGCTTGGCTTGAAGCTTGGCTTGAAGCTTGAAGGAACACAGAGGCCGTCTCAAAGTCGCTCCACAGGCATCTGCCCACGACTGACACCGTAGAGCACGGACTTCATACTTGGGTTATCTGCGGCTTCTTCACAATACTTTTACAAGACAGCAAAAATAGCCTTCCTTGCAAGGGAAAGAGCCAGATAGAAGCCTCAATGCTGAGGAGTAGCTTGATCGGCGCGTCATATAACATTCGGATGGAGACAACCCACCTAAAGATCTTCATCCCTCTCACCGCTGATGCCGAGAGATGAGATTTGCACATTTCTGACCCAACGAGATAAAAAAAAAGAACAACCTGATTTCATATATTTTCCAGTCTTTTTTCTAGTTCTAACTTTTCTGTAGGCAAACAAACGGTAGCCGAGGAGGAGATGACGCGGGCGAGTTCATCGGTGCTTGTACGCAGCAGGAGAGGCGATAGCGGACTTTGCAAGGTCGCTAAAGCAGAAGCAAAACTCACTAAGCTTCATCTCTAACAATCAGACGAAAGCAATGTCGCTTACCTGAATGCGCCGTCCATGCAGTTCTTGATCTCCTTGTAGCTGACGACCAGGCAACTCTGCTCATCCCGAGCAACAAGCATGACTCTCTCGTCGGTACCAGCATCGAGCTGATATCACCGGTGAGCCAATTGGGTAGGAGGAAGTGAAAGCGATATACCTTGTTGAGGCAAGTCATGACGTGCGACATGTCAAGGACGGGATTGCCATGCTCATCAACCTGATGGAAGACAAAGTCGCGGAACAGCTTGATGATATAGCGATCTCCCGTTTCTGACCAGCGGGGCTCTCGTGCGAACCTAGCGGTGCATAGGTTAGTACCTGGAGATGAAGGGGGGAATGGAGCAAAGTACTCTGGGCGTTCGTTGATGAAACCGAGTTTGGTCATAAGCCTGACCACCCGAGCGTTCTCGAGCTCTCCCTGGAGCTCGACTTCAAGACGATCTGCAGCACTGCGTACAACTTATCAATATTACATCCAACTTCTCTGAATCGGGAAAACGTACTGCAAGGCATCCTCCTGCTCCGCCATAATTTTGTGCCTGATGCTATCCAAGACTTGATCAATGCTCTACAAACAAGTCAGCAAGCCCCTCATCCTCGCCAAAGTACTGCAGCAACTCACCTTGATCGTCTGCTTGCTGATCAACCACAAGGCCAAACTCTTGATCTCCTGTCCATAGCCCCTCGATAAATGATCAACACTCTTTTGAAAATGAGGTCCGCTCGACGCATTCGTGCTTCCACAGCACAGCGCAAAGATCAGCCTCCCAAACTGAGTGAGATCTTCCTGCTGCAAAGTGTGCACGTCCTGCGGGACATCGTGCATCAAGATGTCCATGGTCCCACATGAAGAGAGCCGGATCCGGTTCTGGCCAGTGAGAAGAACCTTGCTAGCGTCCAAACCGCGAACAGCATGCCCAGACTCGTGTACGCGTTTGATTGCCACTGCGAGCTGACAGATGAAGGACCAGACGGTTCGCTCTGGGATGTTTGACCCCGGGGCAATAGAGGGAGTTCCTTGCTGCTGCGCGTTGTTCCCCTGGAGGCGATTGAATCGTGAGTTGGACGTACTTGGCGTCGGGGTGGTGGGTGCTGGCTTGTGATGCTTGATGTACGTTTCAAAGAGCGTTTTGGCACCTGCGTGGTAGGCGTACACGACGACCAACGCTTTTGACAAAATTTAAGTAGCGAAACCAAAGGAGGATGAAGGGACTAACAGTTGTCGTCAAAAGAGCGAGTTGTGAATGCCTCTTTGATAGTGACGATACCAGGATGGCCGAGGTTGTTCCAAAATTCGATGGGAGCGAAGGCAGAGGCATGAATTAACCTGTAGTCTATATGGGTATATGAGGTCCAGTTACTCGTCGAGGTAAAGATTGTTCACTTACTCTCGATCCGCCTCAGGATGTAAGGCAATCCGTCTGAAGCCTTGATTGCCCTATAAACCGTCGAGTACCAATTTCCAAACTTGCGGCGTTCTGCACTTTGTCCTGTCGGTTCGAGCGGAACGAGCGTATGATAGCCTTGCAGCTCCTCAGGGAGATTAAGCCCTGGAGGAGCAATACCACGAATCTCTTCACTCCGCTGTTGCATTGTCTGCCGTAGTTGGGCAGAGGGTGGGACATAGTGAGAGTTGGCCGTCGAAGGCTGGAGATCGGGATAGGTGGTCGGAGTGTACAAATGATAGTTGAGCTGAAAGAAGGTTAGAAAGTGCTAGCACACCGAATGTGAGACTTACTGGCTGCCGAACGAAGACTGGAGGGGCATAATATGCCGCAGCGACATCACTGAAATCCCCAGTGTAATCTCCGTAGTACTGAGTGTTGAGGCCTCCCATTTGATGACTGATATCTTCCATCGCGTGATCATAGTCCCCTTCCTCATAGTCCTGGTACTCGTGCTGAGCGTTGTCCTCTCCTGTGCTGTTCAAATCAGACCCTACTAAGCCCACAGCCGTAAACTCAGATCAAGACTCACTCCGTGGTAGATGCAGGCGTGAATATAGGTGCGGTCGACTTGGGAACAAAGACAGGTGCATTAACGGCCTGGGCGGTCAGTGTGCTGGCCGGAGACTCGAGCTGACTGCATTTCTGTTAGACTGACAATCCTGCATCGTTGACACAGAACGCGATATACCTGCCGAGGTAGGGTACAGCTGGGGCTGGCGTTGGTGATACAGGTTCCGGAGTTGTCTTTGGACGCGTCAGCTAAGGCTAAAGGTAAACAGATGGAACGCCAACTGTACCGACGGATGATAATAGGAACATCCTTTATCTTGGTATTTACAGTGTCTGCAGTGGTTATCAATCAATGAACGAGTTTCAAGAAGGTAAAGACAAGACATACCCATAGATTACAATATTCCTACATTGCCTCTTAGAGGCCGAGTCTGTTAGGCATATGCTCAGCACTTTAGGAGCATCAGATCTGTACTGAACGCGCAATACCTTTTCGCGCCTGCGCCGGGGATGTCTGCCTGGCCTCATCCTCGCTGGTGGGCTTTGCGATCTTGACAGGCGTAGACTGAGCTCGAGAAAAGTAGGCCATTATAGTATACAAGAATGGGCGTTTCCGTCTTCAAAGGACCCCTGCCGCAAGGCGCAGTGGTGGTGGAAGACAACAAGTCGACGCGCTGAGCTGATCAAGTGATATCACAATCATCCAAACAAGCACATCCTCAACTTTACAGTAAGTTTACATCTGAACTTGGTTTTCTTCCCTCTGCACACTCCTATGACCTTGTATACCAACGGCTCACAACGAATTCGTCAGTCTGACTGTGGGAGACCATCTGCATACTGCTATGTTTATTATCTGCGAGGGCTGAACCCGCTTGCGACTCTTCTGCTTGGGCTGGACTCAGGCGTATTTCTCTCTCTCCCTCGATCCATGCGGCTGCGCAATGGGACAACTACGGCCATCTCATATGCCTCCCTGAACGATCGCCTTCCTATGTTTCCAAGATCGGTTGCCCCAAAATATCCAAGGAGATCCCACTCAGTTTGCTTGTCAGACTGTGGCATCCAACTCCATTGCTTTAAGGTCGTTGGGGCATTGAGCAGGAGCTTTCATCTTGTCCCGCTATTGTGGTCAGAAGATACTGCACCGCCAGCCAATGGCAGGCCAGCGCAGATCCATTCTCGCGAGTCGTCATGTGCTTCTTATATGACGCTTGGAGGACGGACGCTGTACGACGTTACTCGGTCGGGAGGCAAAAAACTATCATTTGACCTCGATGAGCAGAAACCTCGTTGGGATCCATCCCTCAGGCAGTGCCTTTCAATGTGCGTTTGCTGGGGATGACATCAGGTTTTCCTGTTTCAAGCATAATTAACCAATTTACAATCGCGAGGTGCAGCACTTGGATGGGTTTAGGCGTGGTGCGGGGTAGAGATGTGCCCGTCGGCGCAGATCCTCTCGGTGAGCCTGTGCAAAGCCTGTGGTAGGTCTTTCGGGTCCATCGTTTACCGCATGTTTCTTTTTCGAAGGCCGACTGTGCCTTCAATGCTTCACTATTCGGTTGAGAGTGCCCTGCAGCTAGCGTTCAGAGATAGGGAGAAGGGGAATAAGGGTCTACCTGTATTTCAGCCTCCCTTGAAAGCGTCACTACTCCTTTCCTTCACTATGTCACAATTAAACGTCCTTTGCCCCACATCTAGCCGGGCAAAAGTGCAAGGCGCCTAAAATGTTCTGTGGGAAAGTGCATCCTGCCAAAAATAGAGCTACAAGCCCCGGAGTTCACCGCCTTTAATGACGTCCATCCTGGTTGGAGTCGTACGTTGAAAAAGTTTATAACCCACGTTTTTCGCCTCGCTTGGCTGCTCGTCATTCTACGTCGCCCTCTCAGTGCAGCTCTGCTCGACGTCGTCTAACTCAGGCAACAACACTCTTTCCTACAGGCGAACCTCTAGGCCAACAAAACTTGCAATGGCACGAGTCTTTTGCGTTCCTGGGATCGTGTTCCTCTTTGTCGCACTTGTGCTGAGCTTTTTGGCATCCATCTCAGTGCCTTATCTCAGCGCCCTCGGCGTGGTGAAGGTGGACTTTAACCCTTCTGATGTTGAGCAAGGCATCACGAATCTGAGAGTGAGTTTTCTGGTTGTGTTCCGTCAATGAACATCGTCTGAACAACACTTATCTCCTAGTTTGGTATCTGGTATGTTCTCCATGTCTTCCAAGTATAAATGCCCGACCGTTCTAACTTGAGCCCAGGACGTCATGCTATTACAACACAGACGAGGACAAGACATGCCAGAAGTCTGGTACGTTCACTGGTTTCGGTTCTCCTGGGTGCTAAAAGGCTAACCACCTATGATACGTCCGCTAGGTGTCGCATACGACGTTGCTGTCACGACTAGCGATGGCGGAAAGTCGGTCAACATTGGCAGATCATGGACTCGTGGACTCGCAATCCAGCCCGTCGGTGAGTTACCATAACGTTCTCCTGAGTGGTCAAACGATGTTGACGCGCTCTACTCAGCCACGGGAGTCACCCTCATTGCCCTCTGCTTGTCCCTCTCCACAAACCTCTTCGTTATGCTCCTGGCTATGATCGCATCCTTCTTCGCCGCCTTCATCCATCTCCTGTCGTTCGTCATCCAAATTGCCCTCTTCGCATACGTGAAGAACAAGATGGGCAACCTCGATATTGGTGCCAGCACTAAGCCCGCTCCTGGTGCGTTACTCGTCCCCTTCGACGTCTGGGCTCGCTAACACGACTCTAGGCTTCTGGCTCGTGTTTGCCTCTTTGATCCTCTGCACCCTTGGCGGAATCACTGTCTGCTTTGGACGCCGACACGACAGGACACACAATGCCCCTATGGCTACCGAATACGAAAACAAGCTCGCGCCTGGAACGACCGAGAAGAAGCCTGGCTTCATGTCTCGTTTCCGCAAGGAGAAGGTGTAAACACGTTTCCTTTTACTTTGGCTTGGGTGTGGAAATACCGTCGAATCAAGCAGGACAGTTCATGATACCCTGCACCGATTCTCGATCGACATATATACCCCGCCCTCCTGCTATTCGACACATTGCCCTTGCTCATTCTTACTGCACACGAACAGTTTATATCGAAAACGCGTTTTGTACACTTCGTGCTTCTATAATCGCTGATACCTCGCGTCAGGCTCTACTTATACTCCTCGTTGTACCTCGTTTCGGGATTATCAATGATCAAACCGCTATTCGAAATTTGAGCCTCTCTTGTGTAATTGCCTGTTGACTGTGTCAAGCATTCAATAGAGTCATTCTGTTTGCTCCCATCACTCGCTGGATATCGTCGATAAAAGAGTAGAAGGTTGGGGTATGAGTAGATTGGCATAATTGCAAGTACAATAGGGTATCACTAATCGTAATTATCGTTCCTGGCTGACTGAAATCCCGAGCATGAGAATGAAGAAAGTGTGTGCAAATAGAGCACTGGTTTAGTAGGTGCGAGGTCTCCTCGAACCGTACTGCATTCGGCGGTACTTTGTCCTGCCTGTCCGGCGAGCGTGTGCTCGACGACCGCAGCGACAGCAAAGGATGTCGGTGATCACGTCGAAGATGGATACAATGATCTAGACGAACTCATTGAGCCAACTTCCAGCAGCGCAGCAAGGAAGGACTCACGTAGGTTATTGCGCTAACGATGGTCATGATAACATTGGCGATCGCACCAATAATGGCGTTGATGCCTCGTCCAATTGCGCTGAATACTGAGCCCTGCAATGTACCGTCAGAGGAGACACCAAGATGGAAGTTCATAGGGACTGACCATGATTCTGTTTTGTTTTTGGGGATTGGGGATTGCGATGGGATGGTAGATTTTGAGAAGAACCATTCAGGGATCCCCAGCTCTTTTATACATACGCGAGGCTCCATGGCAAGGCTGCGCATGTTAGAACGGACATGACGTAGGCTATACACCTCATTCGCCTTTCATTTAATGTTATCGGGCTTCTCTGGGCGTGTCCTGCGTATACTTAGAACAAGGCAGTAGGGTCCTGTGCCAAGACGTCATCGATGTCATGACGTCAGAAAAAGGATCCGCATTTGGAAGGAACCCTGCCAAAACAAGACAGTGCTCGTCCACTGCCACGGGCGGAAGAGACGCGCCTGATCTTGCAGCCCGTAACGCCCAAAATCTGTATCCTACTGGTGTCATTCTGGTGAAACGAGTACAAGAAACCATTGCCAATGCTCTCATCCAGGCCTTCACGCCCGCTGCACCACCCAACGCCTCAAAATAGGCTCTTGGCTCTATGTAGATCGTGCAAACAATCGAGTTCTCCTCCCATCCTCAAATCTCCGTGTTTAACTACGCAGTTTTTCAGGGAATTCATCATTATTCTAAAAGTGTTGAACCGCGAAGTCTGCTCAGACGCTTCGAAACACTGGCGCGAGGGATATCAGAGGTTTTCGCCAAAGCGTGTTCTGTAAATAGAGTTCAGTGTTCAACTTTGAACAAAGAACAGCACCAACATCACCAAGGTCCTCTCGAGTGATAGTGACAGTCCACATCAGTCTTCTCAGCTTCGCACACCCGGAAAATTTCTCCATCTTCAGTACTTCTTCTATACATAAAGGAGCGCTCGCACCCTTGGTGAGGACTTACACTCTCCCTCGAATTATTCTCCTGCTCGCCTGGGAGGCGTTTGCAATGCTTTCCAAATAGGTATTACTCACGAAACACGTGCTCCCCGGAGCCAATGCTTTGCTCTTCATCGCATTTCTCGCAAGTTTGCTCGTCACTGTCTCGCTGACTTATCTGGCGGCCAGGGACATCTCGAGTGTTGACTTCCCTCTCATCGACAGAGGCTTGTCGACCCACTAGAGGAAGCATTTGACGAAGTGAGGGTACGTCTTTGTCGCCGGCATCGATTCCAGACGCCATCCTGATTTCTGAACCCCTTCAGTTTCGGGTATGGACTGCTTGCAGCTGGGATGTTGAAGGAAACAAATCTTGCAAGCCTAGCCTGACGGTATGTTTCACTCAATCCACGATCATAGCAAAACTCATTTGCCTCAAGGCATTGCCGATTATTACTCTGGCGCGGGCATTAGCGCATCGGCTCAGGGGCTAGGTATACATCCCGTTGGTGACTCCAGCCTCCTCCTTACGTCTCGCTCATGCTCGAGGCAGTTATCGCAATGGAGGGGATAGCCCTCGGCACATCACTGGCTACTGTACGCACCACCAACCCCTTGCAGCCTTTGTTTTGTTCTGTTACTACGTTCCTCTCATTTGTTGCCTTTGCAATCGATATTGCCTTCCACCGGCAAATCATTGCAAAACGCAAACTGCTTCGTATCCCCCGGGGACTTGCAGCCCCAGCGCCTTCACAAACCAGGTACATTTCAACTTCTCTGTTTCCCAAGCTGAGGTGTGCGGGTAGCTAACCACTATCCTTGTCCAGGTTTCTGGATCACGTTCCCAGTGTTTCCCTTCAGCATCGCTGCGACCACTCTCCTGTTTGTTGCCCGGCGCCGGGAGGTGAAGTGAGTGTTGACCAAACCCAATGCACCTTCCAAAGACAAGACGACCGTCGGACTTCTGCCCTAGTTTTGAAAGTAGACGATTCGACCGCAATAAACGGCACCTCAATAGAAATGACTCGACGGTCAAGTCCACGTATTTGAAGCAAGGTTAATCAGAAGACTCAATGTCGGTCGATTCGGGAAATAAGCAGTAGGGTCTACCTCTGCTTCCCTGGCGAAAGGTCATCCCAAGCGCACCTTCAATTGTTTGAGGGTTGCCAATGGGCGAAGAAACTGTAGTCCCCTGGTGGCGTCCGCATGGGGGCTTGATGGTGCCTCTTTAGGAGAGCACACCCTGACTCACTGGTGGATGTTTCCCTCCGCATTGATAGTGGGGTCCGGCACTCTCACCGAAATCCGCGTTACAGGAAAAGTGTCCTTGCCCTTTTTGGAATGAGTTTTCCCACGCACCCGTTTGAAGCTGGAGATATTTGGCCAAAGAGGTTCGGTACAAGCGAAGCTTGGGGATTAAACAGCGTGAATGGAAGTTAATTTACATATATGGACTATGCAGGCTGTAGGGGGCCCGGTTCAAAGGCCTGTCTCTGCTAGAGAAGGCAAATCTGCTTCACGCTCAACGATCAATTAGCCCCTATTTTCTATCAATTGCTTTTCAGAGTAGTCGTTCCGCCCGCGTTCACAACTCGCACTCCCTGGCCTCTCCCCATGATTCAATATCTCTACAAAACTGCAATATAAGTCAGGAGATACTTTCAAGAAGACGTACGTTGCGAAATCTCAAAGAAGTTGTTTCCTTCATGCTGAACATCGCCACAAGGGGGAGCTATCTCTTGACAAGATGAAATATTCAAAAATAAAAAACGTAGGCTCTAATTCATGCATATGGCTCTACATTATCTCTCATACAAAGTACTTGCGAAAGTTGAGCGTTGAGGACGAAGTTTGACGGACACCGTTTGGCAGGGCCTGTCGGAGTTTGAAATGGCGGGACGTTGCCTGTCCCCATTGATAGTGCTCTACACAGTCTGGGGTTTAGGCGGCATTTACAGTCATTCTAACGTTGCAAAGTTCTCACAAAGTATGAGAAGCTGTACGTTCTCGATGCCAGATTGGGCTGAAACCCGAATCCAAAAATAACAATTGAATTCCACATCCGACGACTTGCAGCCTGAATTTTGTTTCTTTGTAACTTGTGCTCAACATTGGGTTGGACAGGAGGGAGACATGCTTCCTTGCCGATAATCTGACGAAGCTCAAGCGCGACACCTTCCTTCCCAGGACCTTAGCTTCAATGTTCTCCGGGAAAAGGGCGCTCTCTGGCGCCCTCCGCTGTCAACGGATTTGCGAAGCCAAGGTTGCCAAGGCGGGTGATCGACAATAAGCGCCCACTGCCCGGGACCTCCGTGATTCGCTAACACTGTTAAGTTTGAACAAAGTCGCCATCACCATCAGACTTCTCCCTCAGACTTCTCCCTTTCCCCTTGATACAGTCATAACGCGAAACACAAACGCCTTTGTAGGTATATAAATGTCACCATTTGCATTGAATCATTGCCCCGTTCCCTCCCTCGCCCTCATCCGCAAAAGGCACACATCCCTGGCAGGTTACGCCGTCGGTCAGCAGCTTGCTATTGAAAAGCTATGGCAAACTTCAAGAAGCTTACTCTCCCTGCCAATGTTGTCCTTCTCGCCGCATTGATCCTGAGTTTACTCGTAACAATCTCGTTGCCTCTTCTGACCGCCCTGGATATTTCGAGAATTAGCGCCAGGGACGGTACACGCGCGCTTGAAGTGGAGGGGGTTTCTGTAGAGCGTAGAGTGAGTCTCTGTCCTTGCTTATATTTGACAATAGCGAGACTGAGAGCTACGTGACATAGTTTGGCGTTTGGACCTCATGTGCCTGGGATTACAAAGACAACAAGTCTTGCGAGCCTCGAGGTACGATTGGCGCACCTTAAGGAGTCCATGGGGCTCACTCCCTTTTCAAGGCGTTGGATATGCGGTTGCTCTCGGGTTGGCCGATTCTCAGTCAGAAGAGCCGCCTAAAATCATCTGGATTACGGGTGCATGGACGAGGGGACTCGGAATCCATCCCGTTGGTAAGTCCCGTTCTGCTTCAACTTGAGGCACGAGTTCGCTAACAACTGCAATAGTAACGGGAGCTGAAGTATTAGCCCTTGGCGCATCCCTTACGACCATGCACACCATCAACCTCTTGGCGCCCCTGGTTTGCCTGTTAGCTGCAGCAATCACCCTGATCGCATTTGCCATCGACATCGCCCTCCATGTCCACATCATTGTCACAATTAAAAGACTTCCCATTACCGCAGGATTCGTACGCCCTAATGTCTCCGCTGGGCCCGGTAAGTTGGGACGTCTTGTCAACTGCTGCGAAAGGCTAATTCTCCGACTCTCCTTCAGGGTTCTGGATTACCCTCGTTATTCTGGTGCTGAATGTTGCAGCAGCAGTTATTCTCTTCATTGCCCGACGCCGGGAGATGAGGGGAGAGTCGGCTTATCCCACGTTATCCGCCAACTTCCAAGCAAAAGGATTCTTATCCCGTTTCAGAAAGTAAATGATCTGTTCGACCAATGAACCAGCTCGGGCAGTGGGTGTGTAGCTGTGTAGAGCAGTGGATGTCTCTCTGCAGTGTATGGGACAGTTCGTAGTAATTTATTCGATTGTCTTCTCTCTCCAAAGCACCTCCATCCAAGATGGTTCCAAATACCGCGATGGGGTTACAGAAGCAGCCAATGTCCCCGGAAGTTTGTCTCCTGTTTCCGGTTCCAAATTATGTTGCTCCGCCTGCTTTTCTCTCTTCTCGCCATTGAGTAGCAATCAATACTACTGGCGGATCCAGCCCTTGGTTCGCTTGGTAAAGCACATAAATCCAAGTTCATCGATCCAGGCATCTCTGCCGATGCCTTGGAAGCCTACCCAAGAGTTTCAGAAAAGCTCGCCAATGCTCCAGGAACATCAGAATCAAGACAATATCGAGTTGCAGGTGCTTCTAATAACCAGAGTAACAACCCTCTCGGAGGTCACTGTGACGAAGGGGAGGGTCAGTAGAATGAGGGCTGAGCTGGTCCGGTTTGACACTCAGCAGCGCCTCCTTTAGGCGCCCGTGCACGAGCCATTTGACACAGCACCAAAATAAAAAGCTGTGACTCGAACGATCTCCTTCTATTCTCATACCCACTTCTCCGCGTCATATCTCAGCGCCAATCTAAAGGCTATTATGGAGATGACACTTTCCCAACGAGTTAGTGCTCTATGGAAAAGCTTGGTCGGCCTTCTCGACGGGGCGAGCCCCTCCGCCGGACCCGTCGACAACAGAGCCGCAGTCACAGCGAGCCAAGACCCGTACGACCAGAGGGAACGAGGAATCGAACGCATTCCACTCGAGAACGTCAACCGATCGTCACCACCTACCGGTAGAAGCTTTTCCAACAGCCCTAGCATCGCCTTCCCAGCCAACGTTCACCAAGCCACAGCCAGTAGTGGCCGCTTGAATGCCCCTCCCCTGGCCCCGCACTTGCCACCTCCACCCTACGGCGAGCATACACGGGATCCCATCGCCACTTCGAACGAGAGCACTACAATGGCGGCAAATGGCAGTGGGAGCGGATCTTGGCGTGATAGGCTCATTGACAGGCTTCGTCAGTTTCTCCTTCTTCTTCCTGAATGAAGATCGTTGTTAAAGCTGGTCCTTCATCCTCCATCTAGGTGCGGGAGTCAATATCACCGTCGTTGCACCCTTGGATGCCCCGCCGTTTATAATGGCCATGCCTGGATGGTTCATGCAGGATGTAGAAGCTTTGGGGCAGAGAGACGTCCCCGATCGTCGTAGGAGGCTTGGATGGTTGACGGGCAACTGGCGAAGCGCCTGGCTTGTCATCGGGTGTGTCTTGCTCTTGAGTCTGCCACTTACGATCACCTTGATGATGAATGGCGACATGTCGAATGCGAGGGATCATGCTGCGTAGACGGGTCGCCTGTAAAGGCTTAGAAAATAGAGAAAAGTGCTTGCCTGATGCCATTATTCCATTCAAAATGCTCTCCTACTTAACTTCCTTCTCGTCTCATCGCCCCTTTCTTGGATTTCGAGACTAATGTGCTCCCTGTAATTGCTTTCGACTTCAGTTATTAGTTTTATCTATCGGGAACATGATTTGCTAGCGAATGATTTCAAGATACCTTTATGTTTTTCTCTATCGGAAGAGAACGGATTGCCTATGAGCACGAGGCAGCTCGAACTGGCCTGCGACCAACAGAAGCTGAGCCGGTGCGCTCACTGCTCACAAGGATTATCCCGACTGATTGCAGTGCAGTCCAATGGCGAGAGCATGATGATGACCAGAACAAGCAAAGAAGCGATGACAGTATACCCCGAGCGAAGAGCGACTGATGTCCCAGAATAGATTTGAAGGTGACGCCATACTACCCTGACAGCAGCTGTCGAGTTGCCACCAAGTTTCTTGCTTTGCCTTTCGACTTTGTCCTCCTCCAGTGCTCGATTGATCGTTGCTCCCACTCCAGAGACTTGCAGACCGCCTTGCTGTAGATCCTGGAGCTCAATAACTTCCGATCTATAGCAGACGACCCGTAGGGAGGCTCTCCAGGTGTCAGTGCCTGCCCCATCAGAGAACCCATGCAGCACTGGTCCAACTGCAGGTTCCTCGGCTTTGATCCCTTCAGAGTCAGACACAGATACGCCACATTGCCAGACGACGCGACCTCGCGTCGGTCACGATTTCGGCCAAGGGCAGGATATCTTGTGTCGCGTGACCCAAACAAACCAGTCGAAAGGTACGCATAAGAGCGAAGCTGCCCAGGGTAAGAAGAGCATCCCTGTTAATGCGCCTCACAGAGGTGAGAGAACGGGCACGTTCAGCGCACGCGACGAAGTGATGTAGGCGTGTTGGAAGAGACATAGACGTCATCAGTTGATAGACAAAGTCTCTCCTGGGAGAGAACGCCAAGGTTCGTCATCGGCAGACCCTATGCCCCAATGGTGGAGGTCGGCGGTGGGATGAGCAGAGGAGGCGGTAGTTATCGCCTCGGCGAAAGGCTAAAGTAGGGGGCCAATGGAATAGGCGAGCGCTCACACAACTTTTCTCAGGGTCGACGGTCGCAGCGAAGTTGCCAGTGATAGCGTCTCAAGCGGTAGGTATGTTGCACCTCCTGTCGAGAATCATTAGTCTACCAAAACGGAACTACCCAGTTTTTCCATGGTTGGGTGAACAGTCAAACCAACGCTTTTGCTACTTGGTACGTCTCCGCGCGCTTTTCTCCAATGCTTCGCTTCAAGCCTAATGGCAAGCGTACTAATGACCCCCGGTCCTCGGAAGTCCGTTCAGGGAGGCTAGCACTGGCCATTAGCTCGTCACTAGCTCTGACAGGGCTTGTAAACAAACGAGAACGCAAATCTTGAACATTCAAGTGAGTGGCACCTGCAGATTCCCTTGAATCTAGGAACATTCAACTCGCGCTAAACGTCAGTTGTGAAAATAGCTCACCATCTAGGCGTTTCAGCCACAGGAATGCCACCACAAGCAATTGTACTTGCCTGCCAGGAAAGTAAACGCTGCCGGGCAGATGGGAAGAGAGCAGGATGTAGGCGTCAATTTGCTGTGCCGTGGTTGCTGGATCCCTCGTGCTTCTGGCGCCGCCACAGTGACCATCTCGTGTTGGCCCGTGAATTTGTCAAACGCGTTGACAAAGGGTTACGGTACCCATTGCCTTTGTCCTGTCCACTGTAGCTTGAAATTCCTTTCTTGAAAAGCGGTTTGCAAGTTGTTCTTGGCTTTGACATGTCCGAGGGATTTTCTCAACCTCCATCACAATCTATGTCGACCCTTGGCAACAGTGGTGGTCTCGGTGTAAATCCCTAGACCTGCATAAATTAGCAAGGGGTTACTCCAACGCGAACGTCGAATGGATGACGAAGGCGATTGAGCGACGAAATTGTTCGAATTCGTACTAATGATATCGATTAATTACGTCGGGCAGCCATCGCACACACTTTTGAGATCCTAGATTAGTGAGCCTCGCTTTCAAAAGACCTCGCAGCCTCATGTCTGTAGGAGATGAAGACCGTCCTTCTTTCTTTAATCGATAACAAAGCCACCGCCCATTTACGAGGAGGGAAGGACGTACCGTGTCTTCCGTATTCATAACCTCTGATAATCTTTCCCCACCTGACTGCAACGTGCAGTAAGAGAAGGCCTCAGTAACGCTATCTTGGTCCTCTGCTGGTCCCTATTAGGGTCCCAATGAATGTGTGCACGAATATTAATCGTCCGTCATCACCGTGCTCGAATGCCAATTGCCCTAGAGGAATTCCATTTTCGAGCGAATGTTAGTTTCACCGAAGCAAGGTCAATTTACTGGTGAGTCATAACTACAGTAATACTTTTGTTGTCCTGATCAGGTCTCGAAAATCGATTGTGAGTGAAAGCTTCACATTCCCGAGCAGCCTTCTCGCTCGTCATGCAGGGTGATCCAGGGCTGATCCCGCACCAATGCTGGACGAGTTTTTGATCGCCGTCGCCTCTTCCATCCAGTACCCTACAAGGCGACCGATGATCTCCGTCATCCTCTCCAAACCTGGGCAGGGTTTGCGTGTACCCCCTGCACTGTTGGTATGCCCTTTACGTGCCAAGGGCGGAAAGTTCGGGGTGTCGCTGAAAGCCTCAAGCGCGAATGCACTGTCTAACCATTCTCGTCAAAGCTCCCAGATGCACTGCCGGTCCCATCATTGAGTATTCGAACGTATCCAGATCGTTGCTTTATGGATGTGAAACTGGGAACAATCCAGGCTATTTGGGGGAAGCGGAATTGTCTTGACGGCCTCAGGCAATTTGCAGATTGAGTGGATCGCCATGGTCGTATCATGGCCGTTTCCAAGGACTGCCGCTGGATCTCACATCGGCTTTGGCATGTTTTTTTCATCCCCTGCATTTTCCTTCCGCGTCGATGCTGGGAGGGTTGTGTGTTCGGGGCCATTGACATCAACCTCGGACCTCGTTGTGAGGCACTCTCTTTGTGACGCCGGGCCGATGGTAGGAGACCCTTCTCCTCTCCTCAGCCTCTTCCTCGAGAATGGCTGCTGCAGAGTCTTTCTGGACGTAATAATGCATAAGGCATTGTCTTAATATCCACGGATCATGTCTTTGACTCGATGCACGGCATATCGAAGGCGGCTGCTCCGAGTCGCGAGCCATGGACGGCGGCCCCATTTCAATCTCCATTGCTGGCCATATAGACGCCCTTAGACTTTTCACACCACACAACGACCAAGTCTACCCACAGGCTGAGCATGTGTGATGCTGTAGCACGCGTGCTGAGGATTCCGCACATCTGTGGGTTGAGATGATAGCCACGTGGGAATGACGCATCTGGAGTTTGTCAAAATCTTGGGCTATTTATTGTCTCCTGTATTGCCTCCTTTATGCCAGATCGGAATCGACCTGAAGTGATACGGTGTGCAAACTTCCCAAGCGTCACATATTTATAAGTACAGGGACCTCCCCCGTTCTTAAAAGGACAATCGCAGGACCCACGTCCTCACTCAACCTTACTCTCTTCCCCAACTCTCCCAAACCCTTTCCAGTCGTCCAAGACCTCCCCTTTTGTGCCCTTTTAGTCCCTGCGGGTTCCACCACTCATATATCCTCATACAAAATGTGCAAGCACGAAGCGTAAGTTCATATATTGCAGGGATGTTAGTACTTGGACTCAGTCTCCTCCTTTAGCATTGGAGACTACTACAGGGGATGCGGGGTACGTATTTGAGCCCAGAAGGCCCATCTTCGGTTTCGCCGACTGCTTGCTGACGTCTTCCCACCAGCATTTCCACGTCCGCTATTATACTGGGGAAATCCTCGATTGCGGCTCTGAGTCCTGCAAGGGAAGTGCTTCGCACAAGCACAAGACTGCCACGAAGTGCGATTGCCCAGAGGTTTGTCACAACAAGCTCCTTTATCACGCGCGCTTCGATATTGACGTGTCATGGCAGATTATCCTGGAAGACCGACGCGTCCAGAACCTTTTCCAGGCGCCTTTCGCCGACTGCAAACGAGGTTCACGTTAATCCGATCCTTCACCCGCGCCCAGAACATTTCCCGGCTTGACGCCCCCAAACCTGTCTCAACTCCCCGCTCTCATCTACTGTACCACTTTGTTTTTCCGTCTTAGTTCATCTCTTTCTCACTACTCTATGCATCTCTCTCTCGACCGGGATTAATGGGTTTCAACATCTGTAGCATGATATCTCTTTGTTTAATTTATCCGGGTTTCTTTTAGCACATGTAATAGAGCTGCTTTTGAAGGTCATGTTTGGTACACTTGTAGCACGAGTTCCATTTTTATATTACGCAGCACAAAATTCGAGGGTTCCATAGAGTCCTAGGCCTTCGACCCAAATGAGCATCGAGGAACAAAAAACAGCGATGCTCCCCCTTTTCCTTTGTTTCTTCCATCGACAATCCTCACCCCTCTTCGGAGCCGTGAAGGAAGCTTTCAAGCAAGTGATCCGAGCGATCGGCTCGACCCGATATCAGTAACGCGCTTACAGTGTCCGATCCTTCTTGTCTTCTAACCACCTCCTACTGTCGTTCCCAAATCTGAGGAGCATTACTGCGACAGTGACCTAAAAGCTTTTGCGGTGAACTCCCTGTTGATCCACAGTCGCGTATCATCTATCACACCGGGATCATCGCAAGATGCCTTCATGTAAGACGAGTCAGAGCATAGATTGGCGGAAATATTGACAGTCGGGCGGCCGTCGTAAAGTTGCAGACATCAAGGCCAAAGCGGCCAAGACCGCAAATAATACCGTTGAGAAAGCTCAGAATATGAAAGATAGGAAAACTAGGTTTGTCTTGGGCGTCGTAGTCATGATCAGAGCAATCTCTAATTGACAATGACTTCACCGAATTGGATCCGTTCAGCGTGTCACTGAAGAAGACAAACTGGGATCCATACAGCGGAAAGCCACCACCGCCTCCGCCACCTCCCAAGTCCCTGGTGAATTCCAGGACAAAGCCGGAGATTGCACCAATGCTACCTCCTCCGCGTAGAACGTCTGCTGCTTCGAGTAGCCTGTCAACGCCCGGCGTGAGCAGGGCCGCCTCCATTTCTCCAGCCCCTCCGCTTCCTTCTCGAACCTCTTCATCATCTTCTGCCGGACCACCGTTACCCAGGCGAAACAGTCCATCAGTTTTACCTCCCTCCTCTAGGGCTTTCGGTCTTGCCAATACTTCGGGGACACCTTCTGGTCCTCCCCCGCCTGTCGCGCGAGCTACGAAGCCGGTTTTGGCACAGCGGGACTCCCTCGCTGCACATGAGGATGAGGAACAGTCCATCGATTGGACGAAGCTGTCCTCAGAGGACAAAGAGGTCTTCTTCAGCTGGCTCGATGAGTTTTTCTCTAGTTATCTCAAGATCAAGCTTGCCCCTCGACCCATCGTTCGTGCGACCCAACCCCTAGGCAACTCCGGTGGCCCTCCACCGGTGAAAGCGGCTGTAAGCCATCTCCCTGGAACTGATTATCAAGCAACTGACTTCCTCCTTCTTGCATCACAGAGCAAGCCGACCTCACGGGCTAATCCTGTGCTTGGGAGTACGTGAGATTGTCTTGTATCATTGTGCCATCTACCCAATCATGCTTTCTATTCCCAACCCAATCACTCAGATAATCTTCTCGATCTTGTCCTTTCCCATCCCCCCGCTACAGTACTCGACTCTGCGGCTGCAGATCTGGCAGAGTTTTTCAGCCCGGGCACTCGATGGAGCGAGGCTTGGTATCATGAATCCGGTATCCCTCCGCCTCTCAAGGGGAACACCAACGTCCGATATGTCTCTTCTTGGGAATCGATTGGCAACATCAAGACGGCCAGGATTGGTGTATTGTTCTCGGACCTTAGCATCTTCTGGGGTTTCGTCAAATATGCAATGAACGACCCCGAGAACGAGCGTTCCACCAAACGGGGAGCCAACTACCTCTCACGTCCCACCTCTCTGGACCGAAATGCATTGGAGGACGCGCATGCAACCTATGGAGAGACTATTGCCTCCTTTGCCGAGTCGTTCCTCGGGACAGGAACCTACTGCGCTCGTGGGGAGTGCTGGGATCTTGCAAACGAAGCCCTCAAGTACTTCAATGACTACGACTATATTCCCAAGCCTGTTCCGAGCATTAGCCGTACCCATGGTCACCTTATCTACGAAGGGCGGGCGTCTAATCACGGCAGGCAGACAATTGGGCGCTGGCGAGGGGGAGATGATCGTATCCGCCGCGGGGACATTATAGAGTGGAGAAGGGTTACAATTGCGGCAGCTAACTATACCTACATACTGGGAGATCCTGATCATACGGCGGTAATCGTTCGTGATGCAGTCCCACTGGTCGAGGTACGAGATGGACTCGAGGTCGTACCTTCACAATTGGGTACCATAACGGTGGTGGAACAGAGTGCAGGTTCCCTACCAAAAGAAGGTGCCTATAACCTCCAGGGACTTCAGGAGGGGGAGATGTGGATCTACAGGCCAATCAGCATGGAGGTGTACCTTGGTATCAAGGATTTAACGCCCGCCCCACCCGACGGCATCCCACACCTTCGTACAATACGCTCATAATGCTCGTCATAAGTAGTAGTCTATTCGAGACTGGAATATTCTTTGTCTTTCAGAATGAACCCCATTCGAATTCGTATACACGCCCCTCACTCCTAAGCGCCTGTGAGCGGCGAAGATTATAACAACCTTTCAACCCCCATTCTGGGTTTGGTGGGAGACAAGCAAGATTTTGCAACCCCGCCAGAACCCCGTTTCGCGTTTTCGAGAATGGAAGGAGGAAGTCGACGCCGGGAAGAACGAAAACATATGCAGGGGAGCCCTATACAGTTCAAGCGCCGAGAGGTGACGGGTGGCGAGGACTCGACGTCTCCCACTATCAGTAGCAACCAGCGGCATTCCATGGGAACCCGCAGGAGCGGGCTGAAGCCCATCGTGCCTCGACTGTCCTCGAACACATGGCTACGAGACTTGGAATGTTATCACAACACAAAACGTGCGCGTGATGCGGCAGTGATGAGCACTTTGACATTTGGGTTTCCCGATAGATGCAGATGTGATTAGAAGTCGAAAGTGGTTTACGAAAAGTGAATGCCGACTTCATGGAAAGCCGACAGTAACCTTTATGGAAGGGTGAAAGAGAGAAAAGGGTTAACGTCAGTCAATTAAAGTTCTTTCCCACTTGAAAAGCAATGGGGCACGAGGGAGGGTCACGTACTTGAGAATCTCGTCTATATCCATCTTGGCGGCTCGTGATTCTGTCCATCCGCCGTCGGCAAGGATCTGGTCCAGGAGATCCTGTATCGACGCATTTTCTTGGTTGACGGCCTACATCGAGACAAAAATAGCAAGCGGAGGAGTTAGACATACGTAGGAAGGGTCAAAGAGGCGCCCGTCCACCTAGGGCGGAGGTAGCAACTCACCATTTCCTGCATCGATAACCAAGTATTGCGGTTCTGCTCCAGCATCTTCATGACACCCTTTGCTTGAAAGTTCCCTCGAATGGTTTTATTTGGACGGGAGAAGATGATACGGTTGAGGCCATCGAATTCTTCGAATTTGACGGGTGGGGGTGGATCGAGGGGCACAAGACGGATGACGGATGACTCGACTTGCGGTGGTGGCCTAAAGTCGTTCCGGTTGACGTTCATGATGTTATCAACTTTTGCGTAGAGCTGTGTTCAAGTAAGTTTGTGCGCCTAAAATAGAGTGCTTGTGATGAAACCACTTACCTGGACGTTGGCTGATAATCTTGACCATAGAGATGTCCCCGGTCGTGCTACCAGCCGTAGCGCAAATTCACGCTGGAACATGAGGATCGCCACCCGAAACAATGGGCGATGCGAGAGCAGACGGAAGACCAGCGGAGATGAGATCTGGTAGGGCGTGTTGGAGATGCAAACTTCAAAGTAAGGGATATCAGCCTTGATGAAATCTCCAATGATGACCTCGAGCTTCCGCTGCTCCGGTCTGTGTAGTCAATCAACGGTCGGTACGAAAAGGTTAATGGACAACGGTCATTGGAAATTGGCGATAGGTTGATACTGACGTTCCTTGTACCCTTTTCAAGACCTCCGCCGCCATACGAGGATCAGCCTCGACTGCTGTGACATGTTTCGCCTTTTCAAGAATCTTGACAGTAAGGTTTCCCGTTCCAGGACCGACTTCGAGGACCTTGTCTGTCGGTTTTAGGTTGGCCTGCAAGCAAGGCCTCGGTCATTCTCTGCATGAAACGGGGAATAGTCAAGGCTATTGCTAACCGCATCAACAATCCTATACGATTGATTAGCGTCTCGTATGGAAATAGCCCAGCAGTAGACAGACAGAAGGAGACACACTTCTGCGCCGTTTGGGTATTCTTCAAGATATGCTGGCCGAATCGTGCTGTGTTGAACAGTGGGTTTGAGGCCGAGTTTGAGGATGATGCTTCCTTGTTTTGATTTTTCTTGCTCGATGGCTGGTGTGCCCTTGAGAGCTTTTCGGAGGTAGCTTTTGGCATTATAGAGGACGAGGAGGAAGGAGACAAGAGGCAATAAGCGCTGGGCTGATGGCTGCTGACCGAAAAATCATATTGCCGCCGCGTGGTGAAGATAAGATAAGATAACTACAATGTATACCCCCTACTGGCAAGGTCCTACTTCTTACCAGAAAGATCGCTAACCTCGATCCACTTTTTTGGAATACCCTTCTCCATCAAGTATTCCAATACCGCTGTCGACTGCTTTCCCTGCACCAACACCTCCAAGCCCGAACCTGCAGGCTTTCCAACTATCGGTGAGACTAAAGTATCCATTCAGTCGGCAGTTAGCATCTTTTTCATTTAGGAGCCTTTGTGACGCCCATGATTCACAATCACAGAAGCGTGACTCACCCGAAGTAGCACCGGCGCATATCTTTCGAAGATCCTCTGCCATCTCATCCCCGTTGACCACCAAAAACGGCTCGTAACCTGTAATGAGTGTCGATGCCTTGCGCCCTTGCCGGACCTTCATCACCACTTGGATAGGCTTTAATATTCCTTTCCTGGAGATTGGTTTATGAGTTTGAGATTTGAAAGAAGGCAAGGATGGTTTAGTGAAATCAAGAAGGCAGAGATGAATGAACGAATATATCGCTGAATTGAAAGGAAGTTGAATGATTTGAAATAGGAATTTGGAATGAAAGAGATAGGAGGCGCCATTGGCGTCCAATTAGCTTGGAGCCAAGCAGACGGAGTACGGGAATCGGTAAGGAGAGTGAGAAAACGAACACTCACTTCTGAACGGGGTCTTTCCCTGGTGCTACGACTTCATACCAGCCCTGCATTTTGGCTAGTACCCGCTTCACTAGATCATCCCTCTTCACGAAATCAGCCAGTGCCTCGGGCTCGGCTGCTTTCCCTTTAGCCTTGGGTTTGACTGCTAGGCAAGCGGCGAGGACGCCGTCCAAGTTCACGTATGCTTTGTTGTTGGGATTTATAAGGTCCTTCGCTTGAACATACTCGAAAAGGATTGTCCGGACCTCCGAGGGAGTGTACAAAACCTTTGGGCTGCAAAGTGATTGTGATTCAGATTTTCTCGAATTACAGAGATTGGAAGAGGACACGCACTCTGCTCCTAGTTCCTTGAATAGATCCGAAGTGACAAGATGCGGCTTCCACAACTCTTTGACCTCCAACTCCTTCTTCGCTTCAGCCTCTTTGGCCTTCTCCTCCCTCTCGGCCTTCTTCGCTGCCGTCTGCTCCACGGCCTTTAGCGACGCATAGGCAGTGTGACCTGCCACCAGCGGGTGCTTCGTCGATACACTCAAAATTAAAAGGTCGGGTTGGGCCGAGTGCTTCTGGGGTGTTTTTGTATTGATCAACCCCTTCTTCTCAGCGGCTTTGAGAAAGGCGGTCAGGGATTTATGTGCCGAAGCCTTGATGTTAATTTCTTGAGGATCAATGAGACTGGGCGAGATATCCCCAGATGACAATGATTCTTGAAGAGATGCAGGACGCTGAATGTAGACAGGGAATGCTGGACGAGAGGGAAGAATGTAGTTCGTATAGAACTGAGTCGCAGGCATAGGGAACAAGGAGGACGGGCCAGAGGAAAGGAGGGTTGAAATGGCCTGCAATAGAGACTTCTCTAGTAGCTCAGAGATCTCCGTAGGGGTGTAGGATGCCACAGGCTCTTTGGGACCTGTGAGCTCGGTCCCATCGGCCATTTGCGCCTGGTCGATCTCTCCAGGTACAGAGCCTGGCTCGTCAACCTCGAGTTGTCCTTCAGTACGAGCCTCATGCTCTTCGTCGTCTGCCTGCGCTCCGCTTCCTCCAGCCTGAATAGGCTCGCTCTCGGGGACCTCGGGCTTGGCTCCCAATTCCCAGAGGTGGTCTTTCCAGGCATGAAGGACGTGCACGGCTTTGCCCTTCTCCTGCTGCCCTGACTCTATTTGGTCACTGGGAAGAGCCATTCGCCCGACAGCAAGGGGTACAGATAGCTGCGGCACCCCATCCTTCCTAGAGAACTTCCTGATGCCAACGAGCTGTCCAGCTGCGAGTCCGCGTGTGTGGTGGACAACTGGCTTACATCGAGTGAGCAAGATGTCAGGTTTCGGTTGAGTACAAGATGATCATGGACGAACCTCCGGGAATCATGAGGTCTGCACCTCCCGTTAAGACAGGAATGACTGCTTCTGGTGTCGAGAGGAAGGGTAGAAGATCTGCCTTCTTCCACAACGTATACACAGTCGGAACCAGGTCTTCAGAGCCTTTCCCAACCGAGAACCATAACGGATCTCCATTTTTGGCAAGGTATACCACCTGGATATCACAGCTGTGAGTACCTGCACACCTCTTCCAAGAGTCGTCTTACACCAGGTTCCTCCAGATGCGTGCTAAACTTTAGATATTCTAAGCCATCAGGTACCAGCAAGTCACCATCTTCTGGTGAGATGTTGAAGGCTGCTACGACCTTTTGCTTGAGCTTTCGACGATCCGAGCTGCGCAGAGGAGCTGAAGTCTTGATATTGCTGGGTGGTTTCTTGAACATAATTCCGTGGATTGTGTGAGGCCTCTGGACGATGATCGCGGTTGTGGTCCAACGGTATCTTAGCGCCGGCCAATAGATCGAACGGCAAATGCCGAATCCTTGTTGGAGGGTCCTTCCTGAAGGGTTGGTACAAGCCCAATTTGCTTTGAAATTGTCTCTCAAGCTTCAGGGCGATGATATAGGCCTGAACGACCTGCTGGAAGTTTGGGTGCTGCATGGTGAAGAGTAGAACATAGGGGCTTCCGTGATGGCATGTGACCATCTCGGATGTTGTAAACTTGACAGGAGAATTACCTCTTCCACTCAAACCACCACCACGTTCACCTACTAGCTGGTTCTGCTCGGAATCTCCGCGCACGGGGCTGTTGGACCGCCGAATTACAGCCTAACGAACGGAGACCCTTGTATATTCTCAACCTTGACCATTTCGTCCAGGTGCGTGAACACTGTCATATTGCGAGCGAACTGTATTGATTCATTGAATCGCAGCCATGCCTTCTTCACCAAACAAGAATAAAACTCGAGGGTCGAAGAGTCAGTCTCAGTCGGCTGAAAGGAGTCAACCAAAGACCCAGAGCTTGCGAGCGGGTCTTATAGTACGCTTTCCCTCCATGCATTTGGCTCGTTGAGTGTTAATTTGTCTTCAGTTCCCTGTTGGTCGTATGCATCGGTACCTGAAGAGTCGTACCCACAATGGTATGCGTGTTGGTGCCAAAGCCGCCGTCTATACGGCTGCGATTCTCGAATACCTCGTTGCTGAAGTCTTGGAACTCGCTGGTAAGTCGCGACGAACGCGTTGCCAGATCCTCAGGGCTTGAACAGCGATTTTTTCCAGGTAACGCCGCAAAGGATCTTCGCGTAAAGCGTGTCATTCCTCGTCATCTTCAACTCGCTATTCGCGGCGACGAAGAGCTCGACCAGCTTGTGCGCGCCACCATTTCTGGCGGAGGTGTCATACCCTTCATTCACCGAAGCTTGGTCCCCAAGAAGAAGCAAATGCAACTGGATCAGCAACAAGGGCAGTCACCTACTGTTTGAATATCTTTTCCAATCTCCCCAGGCAACCACTACCACCGCGTCGATGACGCTCTTATCTATCTTGGTCAACTTTTCTTGTCTAACTACACTTCGGCAATTCGTCCCTTCATCCGTAGCTGCTTTCCCGTTTTGTCGGTTGATCCTGAATTCGATCATCGGGAGGAAAAGCCGGTTTCCGTCTCGTGTACCTTGTGCGTGCTACCTGTACATTGAATTCCAGCAGTAGTAACGAAATTGAATAGCTTCTTCTGCTCGCACTACCGTGTCCACGATATTCGTCGACGCTTTCGACATCAAAGTGGCTTGCTTTATCCTGAATGAGGCTGACAACTTTCGCAAACGAGTCTCCACCTGCGATAAGGGCGAGTATAAAAGCGTCGATGCTGTCGGTCAGCCCGTTGTCAATTTCGTGAGGAACCTCGCTCCCGAGTTCCCGTCGATAGCTGCTTCCCATCGACTTTGCTCCCCTTCCCAGTCGTTTCTCCAATTTTTTGCCATCGATATATATCCTTCCCATTTCCACTTCAACCGACTGCAAGATTTTCCTAGCAGCTGCAATGTCTCCAGAACGTACGCAGTCCCAGCTGTCAGCTTCGAAACCTTATGTCCGAAAGTTGCTTTCCAATCCTCTGCTTTCGTCTGGTGGAACACCTTCCTCTCCTGGCCTGCCGGACCACCATGGTACGCCACCCCCTTGTTTGGTCGTCAACGCGAGCCTTAGTCTTCCAGCTTTACCCATCGAACGCCCTGGCTTTCCTACCTATGCGCAGTATAAACAGATCGAAAGCAACTACATCGAGTCGCTGACACCCAGGCGGCAAGGGAAGGCGCTCATTTCTCAGTCTATGTTCGACCGCATCTGGGACGTGCTCCACCATCCCGAGTCGCAGATCGAGACGGCACAGTTCCGCTTCTGGGCCCGGAAGATGTTCACCGTCTGCAAGGACTATCGAATTACGCTTGGGGTTCCTGAAGGCATGGAGGCGCCTGCTCAGGAGGTTCTCCTGCACGACAACCTTCTCGTCGCGATCCAGGAGCAGTTGTACGACCTTCTCTGTTACTGCCATGGTAGCACTGGGCATGGCGGACGCGACAAGACGTGTGCGCTCATTCGGAAACATTACACTTGGGTTCCGAAGGATCTGGTCTCCAACTTCATCAAGGCCTGCCCGACATGCATCATGAAGAAGTGCGGGAACGTCGATGTCAACTCGTCTCACATCCCTCAGCTCATGGTGGAGGCGGACAGGATATCTGCTCGATTTATCAGTCAGCATGATTCGGTGGATAGCATGGGGAGTGGATCGAGCCATGGTCATAGGCATGGCGCTCCTGGTCATCTTCGCAGTGGTCATCCCCATTCGCGCCACGATCTGATCATGGACAGTCCGTTTGGAAAAGTTTCGCCTCAGATCAGTCTCGGTGCGGATTCGTCAAATCCGATGCTCCAGCCCCTTCTCCATCAACCTCTTCCTCACCTTGCTTCCCCAGCTTCTCTCTCCTGGACCAGTACCACCACCTCATTCGGGTCATACCACTCACCACACATTTCTCACAACATGTACCACAACTCCCATTCTGCTACCGACGACCACTCCACCCGCTCGTCGTTTGCGACGAGGCACAGCGCGTCGTCTGCGTCTTCTGGAGACGAGAACTCGACTCCCTTTCCTATGCACCCGATGGTTCGAGAAGTCTCACTTTACAAGGGGCTACCCAATGGCTGGCAATACCATCACGACGACTTTGAGACCGCCCATTCCGAGTTCATGATGGAGTACAAGAGGTCATGGGGCGAGGTTGGGAGCGACATCGTACCAGACGAGGGCAGCGCAGACCAGCGTAGCATCCCAGGCATTGCTGGTTTCTGGACGCCCGAGCAATTCAGGGGGAGCGAGGATGTGAAGGAGGAAGTGGAAGACGATCTGGACATGCTTTACTCGAACGCGATGTTGGATGCGCGAGGTCAGCTCCGGGCTTCGCAGTTCAAGCAATTTCAAAACCAAGACCTCGTCCTTCCACCAATGTCCCGGGCTTTGGACGTCTCTGATCAAAACCTTCCTCCCATCCTCCGGGGCATGGGTACCCCTCATCTCAGTCACGAATGGAACGGGATAGACCCTGCTCTCATCGCGCTTTCTGGCTCTGGGTCCTTGCCGATGCTGAACACGGCTATGGAGCCTGATCACACAGGTCTCGCCGACTCCCTCTCGCCTTCTTCCACCTCGGGGTTCTTGAATCGTTCCTCTGTCCCACCTTCACTCCATCTCGATTTGGGGAACACCGCCGAGGCATTCCAGAGGCTCGTCGCTAGCGAAGCATCCAACGGGACCTCCTGGCAAGGACTTGCCGCGTCCACTGGAAACGGTGGGCCAGCGGCTGGCAAGAGTCCAACGAGCAGCATCGAGTCGTACAGCTCAGCAGAGGGGAAGCAGTCGCCCATCTTTGACACGGCCGAGGCGACGACCGGTACACCTGATTCCTCGACCACGACGACGCCCGTGGACGAACCTGGTCAGACCAAGTCTGAGCTGACCAGGACGATCGTCGCAGTCACCCAGGCACTGGTGGATCACCAAGCTCAGCAGGTCACTGCCATCGGCGGCGTTCTCGCTTCGGATAGCTTCAATTCTATCGGGTCTATCGAGTCTTTGCCAGTGGGACAAGCTGTGGGAGCGTAGCTTGGCGTTGATTGTTCAGGAGGGGTCGAGGAAGTTCCGGTTCTTATTCAAGGGTTGTGAAGTTGCATTAATCATTTATCTGTCATGTATGATGCCGCGAGCATTTGGGTGTCCTATAGGGTCTTGTTTGTCGCCTCGTTCCTTTCATTCGAATGTAAAGGATCCGTTGTCAAGTAAACTAAATATTGATTGAGGTGGGATCCAGTACCCCGGAAAGGTAAACGAGTTGCAAGATGGTGGAAGCAAAGCGCATGTTCGTTTCACTTGTCGGATTTGTACGGGTTCCAGGTACCAGGGTCCCCACACTTCATCATGTTCAACACCCAGGAAGTGTACGAAGTTATCATGAGGCTGCCTTTTTGTCTATTGATTCCTGGGATTCCCCTCGGACGATCAGACATTCTGGCATGGGCAGCAAGGGAATGGTGGGCAATCTTATCTAAAGCCTCCGCGATGATGATGTCGAGGAATCGCCCCTATCTGTTGACATAACCTTTGGCTCATTACCCTCGTTTTACTGCAGCCTTCCTTCCCGGAGATCACCTATATATAAAGGTCAGTTCTATAGGCCATTTCTCTACCCTCACCTGTGATATCCCTTTTCTTGCTCTGGCCTGTTTCCTACGCCCCATCGAGTACTTGACACCACTAAACCACTTAGGTCCCCCTCTCTAACCAGTACAGCAATGGCCACTCTTGCATCACCTTCGCTCTTGCAACGCAAGCAAAGCAGCCTCTTTGACAGTGCTGAATGCTTGGGTGTCCACCGCGGTGCACTCGACACTACCACTGTCACCACCAAGCCACCCCCAACCATCATGTCAACTGTACGCCATGTCCTTCTCGAACTGGGCATTGTAGTTCAGGAGGAAAGCACATACAACTATCGCTGCATCCGAGCATCGCGCAGCTCTCCAGAGTCACCTTCTGAGCTTTCGGTATGTATCCTCGTTCTCTATGTCTCCCCAACCCCTTCCTTCTGTCAACTGCCTCTTTCGAGGCACGACGCGTGACACCTCTACATATCTTCTGCATTTTGGGGCACAACACCGCTATCATGAGGTTGACACTGACTTTTGTTCTTGTCCCTTTCAAGGGCCCACCAGTCTACGGACCGCCTACCGAAGACCCAGGTGACGAAGTCCGACTGTCAATCGAGCTCACGAGGCTCGAGGGTCTCAATGGCACGTACAGCCTTGACATCAGACGTCTCAGAGGGAACCTGAGGAGCTACAAGTTCCTGTACGATACCATCAGAGAGTAAGTGGACCGGTTATGAGCCGCTGAAGAGCCTTGATTAATGGATTCACCCCTATCTGTTTCTCGTTTAGCAAGGCGGCACTTTCCCAATGAAAAGCCACAGCCATGGCGCTCCCTTTCTTCCTTCTGCTTATCCCTTCTTGATAGGATTTGGACATTTGTATACATGGTGGACTTCGATTTGGAACCTGGGATAGATGGTGGAACTGCTTGTAATATATGTAGAAATCGACGCGTGCGCGTGTCATTGCACCCGCTGAACAGAGCCAAAACCTTCGCTCAATCACCAATGTTAACCATGAATAGAAGCCCATTGAAAGTTTGCGATGAAGACGATATGTGGGCTTGTTCCCAGGAAACACCCGAGGAAGATCCCTCGAACGCAACCCTAGACGTAATTTAGAGGATAAAGGAGACGTGAAAAAGTAGGAGGTATGCGCAGAGATGTACAATGGAGAATGAATTCGCAAGCTCTGAGTGAACAGCGGCCCTAGCTACGTTGACCTTACAAATGTCTTTCCAGAGTTATGTCTTACGGCTAAACTTCCTCGCAGCGATATGCACTTCCAAAGGTTCCTTCGAAAACACAAAGAAATCTTTCAGACCGTGCATCCATTTGTCCTCCTCTTCTTTCAACATCTCCCTTTTGGCATCCTGGGGATAGCCTTTGAACCACATGTCAAACCTCTGTACCAAAATCGTGATGATGAACCGAAGTTCAATGAGTGCCAAAGGCTTGCCAGCGCAGTTGGCTGGTCCGTGTGAGAAGGGAATAAAGGCGTCCCTGGTTGTCACATATTGAACGCCGAGTGAAGAGCTGTCGGAAAGCCAGCGGTCCGGGATGAAAGATTCTGGAGAAGGGGAGAAGTATGCCGGCAGGCGGTGGATGGTGTAACAAGGGATATTGACTGCCGTGCCTTCCGGAAGGAACCTGGAACCCAAGCGTTAGGCATGAAACTTCGAATGGCACCACATAATGAATGGTCTCACAGGTTGATGTCGCTCAGTAGCCTGCCTCCACTCCCGGCTTCTGGTGCACGCTGAATATTCGTAGGAACAGCTGGTGCGAGACGAAGACCTTCGTTTCTGTCGTTACCCATCGATTAGCTGGGGCCACAGGAACATCACGGGGGACACATACACGACTGCTGAAAGATAGGGCAACTTCAAGAGTTTCTCAAATTCGATCTTTGGGTAGCCGGTAGCTTCGTCCATGATATCGAAAGCATCATCCAGCTCTTCTCGAAGTTTACTGAAAACAGCCGGATGCGAGAGCAAGCAACACAAGGTTGCACTGAGCACCGTTGAGGTCGTGTCAGAGCCCGCAACAATCGTCAACAGGCTGTCTGAGATGACGAGATCCATCTTATCTTCGACAGGCACGGTTGAATCTGTGGCTTCGTACTGTGGGTAGACTCTGAGTGAGAAGATGGCCGGAAGTCTTCTAAGACAACACGTACAAGATAATGGAACAGGTCCTTTTCTTTTGTGTCCATCTTGATCCTCTTCTTCGCGTGCAGGCTCCCAAATGCCGTGAACTTGTCTCGTTCAGCAGTCACCGCTGGAAGGCTCTTCAGGAGCGACATGATCCATGGGATGTGCCCTGTGATGGCAGGACCACTACGATCCATATTAGCGCCAGCTGAAGCTAGAAAATGGAAGCATACACTTACGCTAGCCCGTCTTCCATCATCTTCCATGCACCTTGGGTATCGCCTTCCTTCATAAGGTTGAAAGAACCACCAAATGCCATATGTCCCATGAAGTCGAATCTATTGCACACACATTTTAGTACATGGCTCGCAATGTCAATGGAAAGGACGCACGCAAAATAGCTGACCCATCGTGCAATGTCGACAGTCGGTACGCCAGCTTCAGCAGAGGGTGAAGTAGCCACCTTGTGAAGCAAGCCGAACAACTCTTCCCCAGTCCTTTCGAGAATTTGCTGGTAGTCCTTCACAGCAGCACCAGAAAAGGCTAGGTTCCATGGCTTTCGTTGGGATGCGTGGATATGCTTATCCCGAACGTCAATGAGGTTGTCAAAGTCCTGACCTGGAACGAGACCAAACCGTCTACCATCCCATACTGCGCCGTGTCTTTCAGTGACGGGTCTGATGAGAAGATCGGACAGGACGTACTGGGGCCTCGATGCATTCCCTGACTGCCAAGAACAGGAGGAATGGCATCCTTTTCAGTAATGGAGAGCTCGTTTGGGCCTAAACACTGATAGGTCAGCGACAATGCTAACGCACAAAGGACAGCTTCACTTGCCCACACGAACGATAGGTCCGTATTTCGCATGTAGACCTTGGTAATATTTGTGCGTGGTGCCTTGTGCCGCTTCCCATACTGTGCGGAACTTGGTGATCTTGCAGAGCAAAGGGCCAGGATGCTTTGCCAAAGGATGGAAAGGAGATACACGATAGATGACCACGGAGGTGATGAGGGAGGCAAAGAAGGTTGTATAGCCCCCGATAATCGAAGAAGAGTTGGGGTCAAGTGCAAAAGTTATGAGGGGCGCAGAGAGTAGGATAGCCAGAGCAATCCAGGTGGATTTGGGCTCAAAGCTCTTCAGCCAGAGATGGGTCGCCTGAAAGGAGCTTCAATGAAGCAAAGGGGCATGTATAAGGAACAAGACTCACGATGGCGACTAGTACCTGGGGCACAGGCACAGACATGATGGTGCAACGCAGCGACGTTCGGGATAACCCACCAATGGCTGCTCACTTAAAGCTCTTCGAGGATTACCTCATTGTGTCGGCAGAAACGCACAAGCGATGCTTCTGTTCGTTAGGCTTCGAGAAGCAGCGATAATCAAGGGCTGCCGGGCAGGGAATCGTAGAAGAACGCAAGCCGTAGCCTTCACGGAGCCGAGCTTCAAGCAACCCCGAGCCAGGATGAGGCACGAAGCTGCATACGAAGGTTACAAGGGAGACCCAGATAGGCAAAATTGACAGCCCAGAATTGATATGAGGCTGGTGGCGAAGTTACCGGTCGAGCAGATGCTTGATGCCCCACAGAATCGAAGGTCGTTGCGGAAGCCAGGGACTCGGAGGGTTCAAAGGGAAAGAAGAGCCGGCGTGGGTGCCGGAGCGGAAGTCAAACAGGAAGGTTGCTCCTGGAGGCTGGAAGAACCCTTTATAAACTCGGCTTTGGCTGTCGGACAGCCATACGGCTCCTGGTATGCTTGTGTGGATTTTCAGGGGCATTATGGGTGCTCTCGAAAGGTGTCGCGCCATGATGCGTTGGAGTAGCAAGGAGGAGGCCGCCTCTCTGATCCAAACGACTTCCATCTCGCCGAGCATCCTTTCTCGAAGGGGGGAGGCCATTCGAGGCTTTCATGCAGTGCCACTTTCACCGGGAAAGGCGAGCATGAGTGGTTTGACCGACATATCAAGACTGTTGCAGAGGCCGCTTGTGCGTCGCTTAGCAAGTGTGACACTTATAGGGGCTTACTGGTATGTCGGACATTGCTACAGTGAGGTTAGCCTGAAACCGATTTTTCGAGCGGAGGAACATTTGGAGGCCGTTCCAGAAACCTTCGACGATTGTGGGTGGTGAGCGTCGGGTCCAAACTGCAAAGCGATCATAGTCATCGAGCGTAAATACAAGCAAATACGACGTTAAGCGCCCAGCGCTCAGTCGCTATAGGCCCCCTTATGGCGGACATAATCCTCGTGTGCTTGTAGTTGCGTCGCATTTCGACGTCGATCTGGTAGTGCTGGGCTTTTCCCAAGAATTTTGGACCAGCAACAATTCGCCGCACTTCCTTCCGACAAATGTCGACTGTGACAGCGTTTTACACCCTTCGAGTAACCCTATACCAAAGTCCATGGACTATATATAGTGGATATTCGAGCTGAAATGCGAAGGTGAGCTGAGCCAAGGTTTTACTAGTAGAGGGCTAGAGAATCAACTCATACTGCTCTGTGAAGTTACGAATCTCTTGATTAGACCGCCGTCAAATCAGTGATGTGCCCTTGTAGCTTGCATGGGCAGATTGAGTGGCCACATACGTACCTATCTTAATGCAGAGGTTCGAGCACTTAGGTTCAACTTTTCATGGAACGACCAGGTTGTGTGAGGGTAAGGTGCGGTTGATGCCCGTCCAATAAGGCGATCATCCATGCATTACCATAAAATTGCGGATTTGAAATTAAGCTCGCAAAGCTAGCAACTTTGAAAGTCCTGTATTTATCTTGCTCGAAGGCTCGCAGAAAGCTTTGTCGGATTCCTTGGCAAATCATGGCTGCATTTGCTTCCGTTGCGGCTCCATTTGCGGCAAGTAGATTAACCCATTGGGCCATGTGGAAGATGCACTGGGCGCGTAGGTCAATTAACGAGACCCCGATCTTCGCTGGAGAGAGTCGGAAAAATGCAGGGTTTGATCAGACGTTGAGAGGTGGACAGAAAAAGTTTGGTTGAAAAGCTTCTCGAAGCGCGGGGTGTATTCGGTTGCCAGCCCATTGGGAAACCAAGCCGTCGAACAAGCATCAGAATGAGAACGCTGTCAAAGGGACTCTTGAACACAATGCTAGCAAGAAGGCAGCCCATATCCTGGTGGTCAGAGGCAGAGTTCATCCTCATCGTTGGCATTCGCTGGATAAATTGTTCCTGGCGCGTAGGATAGGGGCCTGAGACCTCGGGTCAATGTCAAGGCCAGAAGATTAATTTGGGGTGCCAGAGCTCCGTATCAGGCTTTTACGAGGATCGTCGTGACAGTACCAAATGACGCAAAATGAAGGGGAAGGAAGTAAAAAAAAAAATGGACCGAATTCTGAAATTTCCAGTGCAGGCACCGATTTGACGCTAGGGTTAGGGTTTACCCGGCCGTTGCCCTTTGTTGTTGAATACATTTCTCTTCCCCCTCCCATCTCGACCATCTCGTCGTCGCCGTCGTCGCCCGCAGTGTCGACGGCGCCAAACAGTCAAAACTAGATCCCAACGTCGGTCTAAACGTCGTCCAGACCATTATCTGCCTGCTGACACGTCGCTGACCCAGCTTTCTTTCATTTCATCGTCGTCTTGGCCCGCAATAGCCCTGATGGCATCCTCAAACCACTCTGCTAGCCTGCAGATACCTCAGGTCGAAGGCGAAAGGACCTCATCGAGACATGGAGCCCAGAACGGCTCTTCTCAGCAGGCTTCAGCCTACCGCCCAGCTTCCGTTGCAGTTCATTCGGCAGCCCCGTCTTCACCCCATTCAGGCTCTACAACAGCCCGACGCCAGCAGCGCGCTTCTCATAGCGTAGTATCGGGCTCGGCAACCGAGCAGGAACCAGCTCAACCTCGGCGCGGAAACCAAGGGACGTCTCCCTATCCAGATGTATACGACCATCCAGCGGCTGTTGCTTACGCAGCCGCTCACCCAAAGCGAAGCATCCCCAAATTTGGCCCCTACCTCTTGTTGCAAACCCTGGGTGAAGGAGAATTTGGAAAAGTGAAACTCGGATTGCACGTTCAATGGGGAGAAGAAGTCGCAGTGAAGCTTATTCGGCGGACCAACATGGGCCAAGAAGGGCGCCTGGCAAAGGTTGAACGCGAAATCGAGGTCCTTAGGGTGAGTAGTATGGCTTTCTGGCGCCATGAGTACTGGCTTACCTTTGAGCTAGACCCTGAAGCATCCGAACATTGTTCGTCTCTACGACGTGATTGAGACCGATAAGTACATCGGGATCATCCTCGAATGTGCTTCTGGCGGTGAACTTTTCGATCACATCCTCGCCCACCGCCATCTTCGCGAGCGAGATGCCGCAAAGCTCTTCTCCCAGCTCATCTCTGGCGTGTGGTACATTCACCAGAAGAAAATTGTCCATCGCGACCTCAAGCTCGAGAACCTCCTCCTCGACCGCCATCGGAACGTTATCATCACAGATTTTGGTTTCGCCAACCGCTTCGAGCACAAGGCTGACGATTTGATGCAAACTTCATGTGGCAGCCCCTGTTACGCCGCGCCAGAGCTGGTTATTAGCGAAGGCATGTACGTCGGCACCGCCGTCGACATCTGGAGTTGTGGCGTCATCCTCTATGCCATGTTGGCTGGATATCTGCCATTCGACGATGACCCTGCCAATCCTGATGGAGACAACATCAACCTCCTATACAGATATATCGTCAACACACCCTTGTCCTTCCCCGACTTCATCTCTACTGAAGCAAGGGATTTGTTGGGTTTAATGCTGGTTCCCGATCCAGCTCGTCGCGCTGACCTTGATACCGTGATGCGCCACCCATGGTTGGCGGCGTATGCGGGAACACCTCGCACTGATGGTGTCCCATCTGCCTTTGGCAAGTCCGTCGCTGACCTCGAGAGGGCAGCTATGGAACAGCATCAACAAAAGCGTCTTGCCTACCAGAAGCAAATGAAGGCTGCTGCTGCTACCAGCAATCCTCCGCCGTCTGCCTCCCGTACCCAAAGCCATCGTCCCGAACCCACTGCTTCCAACAGTCGCAGTCGCTCTGCCCAGCCTGAATTCATTTACGACTCGTCTGCAGACCAGTCAGTCGCTCAAGTAGGCAATACCACGCCCAAACAGAACGGTAGCGCTTCTGCCAATTTCGATAGCCCTGCTCGTCTTGGCTTGTCTGATGACGACCCATTCGCCCCTCCCCCAGGGACCAAAGCCAACGCCGTTGTAGTTACAACGACAACTACGACTACATCCGCTCATTCAAGGCAACGCACTTCCGAGGAACTCGCGCGTCAGGCTGCCGCCGCAACTTCTGGCAGCCTGTCACCGTCAGATGCCAAAACGTCCTCTTCGAAAGGTCATCGATCAAGCACAAGCGGCGGTGGATCGGCACGTCACACCATCCAGGTTGAGTATGCGGAGCCGAAAACTGGTAGGAAGAGCGAAGAGCGGACAACACGAGAAAGGACTGGTAGCCACAGTCGGAGCCAGTCGCGGCCTCAGGACCCGCCACCCCCGCCTACTCCTGAGGTTCCATCTGCCCACCATCGTGGTTCTACCAAAGACCGACGGCCATCTCAAAGCAATGTTCCCAAGCCTTTGCTTACATCCCCCTCTGCGCCATCCTCTTACCGAGGTGCCCCGCAAGGTGCTCCCCCACCGTCAGTGCCTAAGGGCCCATCGCACGCTGGTAGTGCGACCCCCACGGCACCTTCAAGCCCGGAAATCCCAATCGTCAACGTTTCATCGCCTCCACCTACCCCCTCTGCTTCGCAGTTTCAACGCGAGAAGGATAAAGACACCAGCAGCCAAACTTCAGGTTCTTCAAGACGAGGAAGCCATCGTAAAGGCAAGTCGAGCATCGACAGGCTTGGTATCAGCAAGATCTTTGGTAGCGGCGGATCCAACAACGCACCTCCCGTCCCAACATTGAATGGCAGCGAGCATAACTTGCAGTCGCCTCACCTCGAGGCCCCTAGTCGTGAACCATCTGAAGGGCAATCGTCTTCCGCCTCGGTAGACAAGGATGCTCCTCCAAAGAAGACCAGGCGCAACACCTTGACCGTGATGGTTGAGCCATTCATCGGCACCATTCGTGGGCGGGGCAAGGGCAAGCCTCCAGCAACACCTACCGCTGGCGAATCCACGCCTCGCAAAGCTGCGCCTGAAACTCCTCAGTCATCGAGACCCCCTCTCCCGACTTCTCCTGCTCCACCGCTCCCCGTTGCGTCTCAAACCTCGACTGAAGGTTCGGCCGTTTCCCAAGACCTGTCCGCCGAGGAAGACCCAGGCATGTCGGGAGCCTCGACGAACAAGGCACGAAAGGTCATGCAGTGGTTCAGGACAAAGTCGAAGGGTCGTGAGTCGATGGGTATTGGGGCGGAAGGAGATTACGAGGTCGTCAACAGCCCTGTTTCGGATTCTAAGTACCGAAAGGGTTTCTCTGCCTCAAGCACCAACGTCAACCAGCCCTCGTCCGACGCTTCACTGCCAGTGTTGTCTCAAGTAGCGGCTACACAGTCTGCTGCGCCTCCATCCACTCCCAAAGCTGCGAAGCTGCCATCCCACCCACAGCGGTCGGCGAGCTCGGCTGCGGACGGGTTTTCAACTCCTAGCTTTGTTGCTCGTTTCCGCAATTCGGTGACCGTGGGCAACGCTACGCCCAAGCAACCTCAATCTGTCAACACCCCTCACGGCCAGCTCCGAATCCATGTTGGTGCGGTGGACCAGACCACGATCACGACCAAGCCTCCGCCGCAGGTTATGGCGCAGATCAAGACTGTGTTGGAGGGGATGGGCATGCAGATCCATTTAGAGACGGAGTACAAGTATAGATGTGTTCGTCAGAAGAAAGGCAAAGTCGTTTCGAGCGCTTCTGCTTCTGGCTCGGCAAACTCTAGCCTTGCTGCTGTGCAGGTCAGCGGGAGTGCTGGCTCTAACGGGGTGAACTTCAGTCCTCCATATTTGCCTGTAAAAGTAGAATCTAACGCGTTCTCCAGGTTGACAGACGCGGCCTTCCTCTCCCCTCGCCAGGTGCCTTTACCGGGACTGGGAACATGCTCAAGGGATTGCTCATGAGGCGACAGTCATCTCAGGTGGCCTCCCTCCCTTCTGCCAATCTCGAAGAGGATCACTCGGTTGTCGTCAGCGAACCTTCAACAATGACTGACATTGCGTACGGCGATCCAACTCAAGATGCTGGCGACGAAGTCCGCTTCTCGGTTGAGATCACTCGTATCGATCGCCTGAACGATACCTACTCGCTTGACATCCGTCGTCTCAAGGGCAATCTCAGAAGCTACAAGTGGCTCTATGATACCATTAGAGAGTGCGTTTTTTTCTCCCTCGTGTCATGTGGGTGCAAGTGAGCTGACTGATACCTTTATAGCCGCGCCGATTTGCAGTCTTAGATGACCTGCCGGATTGTCAAGGTCGTCCATTCGTTTGACGAGGCTTGCCTCATCTCTTTCTGTATGCTTTACTCTTCTGTCGTCTCGGGCAAATATCCTACTACTCTAGCTCGTCATACCCTAATTCTGATCCCTCGGTCAGCGGTATTGTTATCCATTGTTCAACAAGTCCTATCTTTCTACCTTCGATCTACGTCGTTTGCCTTTCACCCTGCCTATTCTTTTCAGCTTTCTTTGTTTTTGTTCCATTGTTAAACCACCACCACATCCGGATTGCAACCCCCATTCCAAGACAGCTTACTTCCAACCATCCATTCATTCGTACCACATTAGCGATTACATTCTTCTCTCTTTCTTTTCTCGTATCAAGCAGAGTTGTTTATGCTCCATGTTATGTACACCATCGTCCAATAAAGCAGCACTTTGTGTCTTGCGCAATCCTCGAAACTTTATTCCTACGGAACGAAGTCTGAAGATCTCGTTGGCGAATTCACACGCCTTATCTGATACATGAGAATTATTGTTCCTCCCATACAGCCATGGACCACAGCCTAGCAGCGGCCGTCGAAGACGTCCCTCGAGAGCTACACATTCTGTATGCGACAGAAACAGGCAATTCACAAGATGCTGCCGACTACATTGCTCGACAGTGCCGGAGAATCGCGTTTCGCTGTCGTGTGACGAGCATGGATGCATATTCTGTGGTGAGTGGTTGACCTCCCAGCCTTGTCAAAGGGCGTTCTGACTGTGTGTGTTGCAAAGCCTGATCTAATTTCAGAAAATCTCGTTATATTTGTAGCCTCAACGACAGGCTCTGGCGTTGAACCACGGGCAATGACCGAGCTGTGGAACACTTTGCTTCGGTCTGACCTCCCTGAAGACCTGTTTGAGGACCTGCCGTTCGCCGTCTTTGGATTGGGTGATACCTCATATGAAAGCTTCAACTGGGCTGCTAAGAAGTTATCCAGGAGGATGCAGAGCTTGGGTGCTGAGGAAATCATGGAGAGAGGCGAGGGCGATGAGCAGCATCCGCTTGGGTGAGTCGTATTCACCAACGAGGTTGTGGAGGGGGTGCTTACCAGGTCGAAAAGGATAGACGGAGCTCTCTTCCCTTGGACAGAAAAGCTGTTGGACGTCCTTGTGCAAATGGCACCTCTCGTTGGGGATCAGGCAACGGCTCCTGCCATTCCACCTTCTCGCGTCGTGCTCGAATCGACCGCGGAGGACGAACTGAAGAAAACAGCTGACTCCTTTACTGTTGACTCGCGATACTACGAGGCCACCGTTAAGACCAATCGCAGACTCACAGCAGAAGGTTGGAGTCAGGACGTCCGCCACTTTGAGTTTGAGTATGAGGACGAAGTTCGGTGAGTTCTATCGCCTTTCCAATTGTCCTTGCTGAACGTTTTCCAAAAGATACGAGCCTGGAGACGTTGCTGTCATCCACCCAGTTGCTTCTCAGGCGGATGTCGACTCGTTCCTGGAAGTTATGGATTGGACCCGGATAGCAGACGAGCCAGTCAAGATTATTCCACAAATGTCTGGTGAGTATACTCACTGCACTCGCCAACGAGATTGTATTGACATCCTTGGCCAGACCAATCCTTGCCTAGCCACCTCCCAGATGTCGCCACTCTTCGGACCATCTTCACCCGATACCTTGACTTTAATGGCATACCACGTCGCTCGTTCTTTCAGTTTCTCCGATATTTCACAACGGACGAACTGGAGCGAGAGAAACTCGATGAGTTTTTGTCCCCAGAGGGATCCGTAAGTCGTCCTTTACGTCCGGCGCTACCCTCGTAACCACCGGAACAGAACGAACTGTTCGACTACGTCTACAAAGTGCGAAGGACGATGTACGAAGTCCTGACGGAGTTCAGAAACGTTCGAATACCTCAAGACTACATCTTCGACGTCTTCCCTCCACTTCGGCCGCGACACTTTTCAATTGCAAGCTCCGTGTCTGTCAGTATCCCGTTCACTCTGCTGTCGCAACTACTCAAGAGACGTTCAGAAGCACCCACGCCAAATCCATCTCTGCGTCGCCATTGTCAAGTATCGAACGAAACTAAAGATACCACGCAAGGGTGTTTGTACTAGCTACCTTGCGCTGCTGAAGCCTGGAGAAAAACTACGGATCGGCATCCTCAAAGGGCTCATCAGGCTGCCACCTGATACTCAAACTCCCATAATATGCATTGGACCAGGGACAGGCATCGCGCCTATGCGTGCGGTCCTTGAGGAACGCATTTTCAGGGGTTCTGAAGGTTAGCCCTTGTATTCCTCTTTGCTCGCTATTGCTTATCCCCTCCAGCCAACACACTCTACTTCGGCTGCCGCTCCGAGTCTCAAGACCAACACTACGGAGACGAATGGAAGGCGCTTCATGAGTCAAGCGCCCTGATGTACCGGACCGCCTTCTCAAGAGATGCACCGGAAGGGTCCAGGCGCCCGTATGTCCAAGATCGCATACTTGAGGATGCCCAAACAATATGGAGGCTTGTTTGTAACGGAGGGGCATGGGTGTATATCTCTGGGTAAGCCCTTTACGTTTCTCCTCCAATACTGAGCTCTAAAACGATGATAGGTCTTCGAACAAGATGCCCGTAGCTGTGAAAGAGGCCATTGCCCACGCTGTTCAACAGCATGGGGGAATGTCTACAGAGGAAGCGAAGACATTCGTGGACAGTATGGTAAAGGAGGGCAGACTGGTTGAGGAGTGCTGGAGCTAGATTTGATGCTTCTGTCCTCGCTCTCCAGCCTCAATGACAATAATTTGAACTCAAGCCTTTGTGCGACTTTGCACATGCGATCAAAGACAATCTTGGGCACGATGGTCACGACTAAAAAGCCACATCCGTCGCAAACCCGACTCTGTGGCGGTCTCAATTCCGTCTTAAACGTTTGGTGGTCGTCCTAAAGCCTGGGTTTGATCAAGGCGAGTCATCGATGTCCCAGCGACCTGCCCCAATTAGGCGCCCACTGTATAGCCTTTTCTTTTGTCGCTGCATCGCCCTTGCTTATGTTCCCATAGCGACAATAAGTGCAGGATCGCCTGAGTCACACATTGCGCTACCGCTCTTGTTTACACCAACTCCAGAGCACCTGTCGAGTCTAAGAGGTTGCGAGGCTGCGAGCTTTGGAGGCACACCGTGACACAGGCTGACCCTGTTGGCTGTGTTCGATCGGAGACAAACAGCGGCTGAGGTTCTATAAAAACCTCGCCCTCCTCGTTTCTCTCCTTCAGCGGGTTGTCCTCTTACCCCTCCCGCCACGGCCGTATACACCTTGTTCGCTGCTTCTTCACCACGGCCAATGGCGCTTACCATCACCACCACACCATGCGACGGCATCCCACATGCGACCACACCATCATAACCAGCGGTACGCTCCCTCTTGGCGCTCTTGCCTATACAGCTCCCCGTCTCCCCCATCTGCAATGACTCTAATTCCTACGATAATCCCTTACTGGGCGTTTCCGTTTTCACGGAAGGGGGGAGCCATCTGCGCGGCTTGCTCATACGGTCCTCCTCGTCTCACTCACCTCCCCATCAGGAGGCAGCAGCTAGTCGAGGTTGATGCAGCCGAGTCGCCTAGATAGTTTCGAGGTATCGCTTTGCATCCGTGGGCTTTGTCAGTGGGACCATCTGCTCATGACGCGAGGCGAGCCTCCAGTGGACCTTGCCTTTCCTCCTCGCGTATCGCACCTTGGAGGGGGTCGGGCTTCGCTGCCTGTGTCTGGGCCAGTCGTTTTGTGCATGCCGGGTGCGACTTGAGGTCAATCCTTGCCTCTGTGGGGCCTAAGCCCAGGAACACTGGTTGAAGTGGTACGTGTTTGGGTTGTCAGTTCGCGGGGGAAGCTGTATCGAGTGCTTCGCACATTGGGATCTATGCCAGCTGGTACGCCGTTCCGTCTTACCTCTTGAGGCATGACCAAAACCGACATATAATCTTCTAGAAGGCAGCTCATGCAAATCGTTATATCTCGTACGGGCTGATTTACTCTCCGACATTCGACGCCGTACTGACAGATCCTCGATCCCAGCCGACGGTGGATCATCTCCCCAGTTCTACCAGGCCGTGGAATAACAATCATGACCTTGTAAGCGGCCTCCTCATCCACCAACCTCGAAGCTCCTCGTTGTGGGACGCCATCGGCTGATAACGCTGCAGTTTCCTCAGGTTCTTCGAAACTAGGCGATCCCGAATCCTCTAGAGACTGTTCCTGGCTCTCTGAGTACGTTCCGTCCGGTTACTGTCAGACGACTTCAAAAGCTCACACAAATCCTTCCATCGATGCTCGTATTTTCTGCCACCTGTTTTTCTTGTCCATCCTTACGGCACATGTCTATGTAATATTCTTCTATGCAATGATGATATTACGAGCAATCAGCACTGTCTAATACGCTATGTCCTGGGCAACCAATAAATATTGTGAACGATGAAACGAGAGGGGAGGAGCCAATGCAGTGAATCTAAGAGGGCACATAGCAATGACTTCGATGAGATATCGCGAGTTACGGGCGCTCTAGTATTGCGCTCTTGGTTTGGTCGCGCACGTCTTTCAGGAACCTCACCAAATCTGTGCCACCGGTACCCTTCAGTGGCCCTTCTGTCTGTTCCAGCTGGGTGTCCTGCGCCGCTGCGTTAGGAGCCGTTCTTCTGGCAGGACCAATGATGTAGAGTGCGACGATCATTATATGCTTATCGCGAAACTCTTTCAGGGCTTGCACAGCGATGTTGTAAGCCCGAAGGAGCTTCTCGCCAGCTGCAGAGCCTTCTCGAGACCTGGAGCTGACAAGGTCACGAAGGGGGCGAGGGTTGTTGGCAAGGTGGTTGATGAATGCTCGGTGGTGGCGCGGCATGTACTGCTGCATTCGCTTGAGGAATGCTGACCTTGGCTGCTGCTGACCAGAAGGAACGGATGACGAGGTCGGGGCCCCGTTCTTCCCTGGTCTATGCGAGAACTCGTCGACGCCAAGGAAGACGTCTAATGCGTGGACGAGTGAGCTCTGCCCGGCACTGGCACCAGACAGCTCCTTAGGCTGGCAAAGACCCTCGTCAAGTTCTATGCCCTCGAACTCCCAGCTGAAGCCCGAGGTCGAGTCTTCGCCTTTGAACCAGGGTCGGATATCGTTATAGAAAACTTCTGGCTTGCACCCTTCCTTCACTTGCATCAGCATCGCACCCAAGTCCTTGATTACGACGGCTAGTTCATCCAGATACTCCGCTATTCGTCTTGTTGCGATATCATCGCCCACGAAGGCTTCGTCCATCATCTGCTGCATCAGATCCAGCGCTTCAACACCCTTCAGCTCCATCCGTGCTGAGGTTAGGAAGAATTCGGCTTCGTCACGAGTGCCGGTGAAGAGCGTCTGAGTGTCTATGTTGTCGACCGTTGGAATGATGGGGTTGCCATACTGGTCTACCTGGTGGCCGTCTTTGAATCTCCAGTTGTAGAGGACATCGTCGGAATAAGTCAGGAGGGGCGGGAGTTGGAGTTGAGCCGAAACTTGGAGGAGAGGCACGGTAATTGGAGGAGGGATACGGATGGGGGAAGAGGGGGGAAGGGAATGAATATAGATGTGCATAATCCATGCAAGCGCATGATGTGCTCGTCGGAGGAGCAGTTCCGAGTGCATCAGGTCGGCCGTAGGGAGAATGGGTAGCTAGGGAGATAATGTGAGACGTTGCACTACAGACGTCAGGGCTCGACGCTTACCGCTCTCACTGTACTCCTCCACGATTCTGACTTCCTCGTGTCCTCCGAGGAAAGACCCTTCCTACAGCCCAGCTGTAGACGTGATGTGAGGGCGGAGTCCAGCACCTGTTCCCAAGCTTCCCATTCGGGAGGAAGCCTCATTAAAGGCTGCTGAGGGGGCATAAATCCAGTGCGGGTATCGACGTCGAAATCATGGGCTGCGAGTGTCGTGGTATCGGGCACTCCAGAAGGAGGGCCATTATAAGAATCGGGTCGTGGAAGGTACAAGAAGTGGCTGCTTCCGAGGTCCTCCATCTCACCTATCTTCTAACCTTTCAAAGAGCGACTAGGACGAGTTGTGAAGGGCAGTAAAAGACTCGAGGCGGTATTCTTGAAGTATCTGATAAATCACGACATATCGTGATTTGATAATTCTCCGATCTAATCAAGAGGTTTTGGTCGGGCCTAACGGAGCGGGATTCCTCCGAACTTGGCCCCAGGAACACGAATTCCCAGAGCACCTCCAAGCTGAATCCTCAAGTTGTACCCGATGCGAGGCGTCTGACAAACTCGAACTTCACTTGCACTCCCCAGGGAAGGATTCAAGAGCTAAGGGCCTTCAAGTAGTCAGGGACTCAGGGCGCTTCTGTCCTCTGACAGTGATGTCATCAATCAACCAGGGCGCTTAAAATAAATCAGACTTGCGCGCCCGCACTGACAACTGAGGCGACGCTCTGCGTTCCGCCGGAAGACTAGCACGATTGACGTCTTCACGCGGTTAACTTTTCCAGATCGAAGGGAGAACAGAGAGCCTATAGGCAAAACGAAACACTATCCCAACTACTCCACCGTGTCGTGGATTCCAGGGATCGGGCATGCCATCGCTGTCGCCAGCTATGTGCTCAATTTCTTGCTGGCGTTGTCCTCGGCAAGCTCGACTGTGGGGCCTAACAGACACACAAACGTGCGAGAATATTGCAGCTAGTATGGAGACGGCTTCGGAGGGCAACTCAGTCCAGTTTGGAACTGGCTACCTTGCGCAACTACGCCTCAACTTCGTCATTGGATCGGTTCACCCTGTTTAACTCGTCAGCCAGCCCCATGTACTGATGCGCATTACGCATTGAGACTCTCCAACTAGGACATTTCACATTCGCGCATGTCAGCCTCCTATTCGTAGGAGTATATAAACCTAGCCTTTTGGTCTCTTCGTTCCCCATCCCATCCCATAAATCAAGGTCCAGCCCGTCTTAAGACGCGGACCATGTCCAGCTTGAGACTACTTAGATGAGATGGTCTCAACTCCCACGGGCCAGCGGAGTTTGATTTTTCCCTCTTAATCGGGCGCTTAAGATATCTGAAGCGCTTAACGTGCAAAATTTGAGACGATCTTAATTCTTATTGAGACGACCTCATTTCAAATTGAGACAAGTTAATAAAACGAATCTACTACGAGTACCTCTTCCGCCTCTAAGCTATCTCGGCGTCCTAAAGGCCGTTACACGACTTTAAGACTCCGAGACCCTTCCTCAAGATAAGGGGGCGAACAGAGAGAGAAGTGACTGAAGAAAGCCACGTATATATATCTCGTGGCCCCGGGTCAGCGCAAACAGATGCAACTGGTCCGTGCGCCACCGCTCCGTATATATTGTATTGCTATTTCGTTGTCTCCCACTCTCGCCCACTACTTAATACATAGTTAACTCGTAGCTAGCGGCGTCGTGTATAAATAGATATATCTTATATGCTGACGCAAATAAAATGCAGTTTTTTTTAAGTTGAGAATGATTAATTGAGAATAAAAACAGTACGACGAAAACAGGTGCAGCGGGTAGCTAGTCGAGGTAGTAGATAATCACTATATTTATCTAAGAGGTTGCTCCTGAAATTGAGATTGTCTCATCCAAGTCGTCTCAAGCTGGACATGGTCCAAGTCTTAAGACGTTGTGGAACTCCCTACGGCCATCCCCTTCCCTCTCCTCCATTCTCCCCATTGAATCCCCCATACTGGGAAGCGACGCGCTCGTGTCGCGTCGCTGCCCGCCGTCTTCGCCGGTCTCGAGCCTCTCACTGAGTGCTCGAGCAGGCAGACAGACGGCCTGTTTGTTTGGCGCAACCGCCCTGGTGGCTTCATGCCCTCGTCCCCTTACCTGCACCATCACACCGCAGTGTCCTCAGCCTGTACGTCGTGTCCCTGCTCTCTTCCATTGTGTCCGGCTGACATCCTCTTCAGTGATGCGCATGCGCTAGCTGACAGCGGCCCTCAGTTGTGCCTGCGACCAACCTACCCTCCTCCTGCTCCGGCAGTGTCCCCCAGCTTGTACGCATCTCTCTCCTTTCCGTACTTCTACTCGTACTGACGTCCATCCAGTGATGCGCTGAGCTAGCTGGAAGATCCAAACCCACAATCAAGTCCCAGCAATGGGCCAGGACGGAGGGGACCACAATGGGTGAGTGTATTGCTCTGTCGATGGAGGATTTCAACTGACCCGACTATTCATTCCAACAGAAAGACTCCATTCCCCTCCCATCCTGTCATCACCACCATCAGGACTGCGATGGGGAACGGCGGGTCGACCATACCGCCTTCCCCGTCGAGTTCTACCCAAAAAGCAATTTTCTTCTCTCTCTTTCTCTCTCAAAACACCCCGCTGCCACTCATCCCCTGGGCTTCGGTCGACGACGGCAGGTCATCCACATCCTGTCTCGCCAATCGAGTTCTCTCTGCAGCTTCCCGAAAGGGACTTTTCCCCACTTTCCCAACTTCTAACCAGGGCTTCGATTGGCGAGAGTAGGCAAATGTCACCCTCCCCTTTCAAGCCCTGCCATTCATCCAATCACCCTCGTTTCCTGGGCTTAGGTAGGGGGAAAGTCTTCGCACGGCTTTCCCCCTTCCTCGCGCTCCCTTGCCGTGGGACCTGGGCTGCCTTTATGGCTCCAAGAGCGCGTTAAACATCGGTAGAGCGACGACCACTGCTGAGGGGTAGTGCGAGTTCTACCGCTTGCGGCTGTCCGTCGACAGCGTCCTCAGCTTGTATGTGTTCCCTGTTTCGTTCCTCAACCTCCCTGACACCCTTTCTAGTGATGCGAATGAGCTAGCTGACTGTGGCGGAAGCCTTATATCCTGCACCATCATCCTACGGTGTCTTCAGCTTGTACGTGTCTCCTTTCTGTTCGTCTATTCGAGCTAATGTCCTCTTCAGTGATGCGCCTGAGCTAGCTGACAACGGCGTCACGGCTACGTTGACTCTGTCCTTCTTCCTGCATCTGCAGTATCCCCAGCTTGTAAGCGCTGTCCCACTCTCGTTCCTCGAGACTAACGTGCCCCCGCAGTGATACGGTCTGAGCTAGCTGGTAGATACCAAGTTCCCGAAACGGGCCATGATGGAGGGGGCGACAATGGGTGAGTGGCATCAACCACTACCCAGAGGGCATTAACTGACCCGACTATCCGTATTGACAGAAAGACTCCATTCCCCTCCATCCCTCTCAAACCATGGGGCTGCGATAGGAGATGGCAGGTTCCTGATACTGTCTCTCCTTTCGAGTTCCACCCAAACACCAACCAAAAACACTTTCATTTCTTCTTTCTTTCTCTCTGCACCTCGCTGCCATTCATCCACAGCTGGACTTCGATTGACGACGGCAGATTCCCAAAATCCTACCTCGTCAATCAACTCCTCTCTGCAGCCTCCTGAAAAGGATCTTTTCCTACTTTCCTAATTTCTCGCCAGGGCTTCGATTGGCGAGGGTAGGCAAACGCCACCCTCCCCTCTCAAGCCCCGCCATTCACCCAAATCGTCCCTCGGTTTCCTGGGCTTAGGTGGTGGAAGCCCTTGCAAGGCTTTCATCTTCCTCGCACTCCCTTGCCGTGGGACCTGGGCTGCCTATGGGGCTCCAAGAACGCGTTAAACGTTGGTAGGCTCATGGCCGCTGCAGAGGGGTAGTGCAAGCCCTTCCACTTGCTTGTATTTATCTGTGATGCTTCAAGTTAGCACTGGTGGAATTGAATGTGCTCGATGTCTAGAGTACTTTTTCCTAGTTTATCCCTTTGTTTCCAGCGTATACACATGCCTTTCGAGTTTCTCTCTAAGTTGCTGTGTCCACTGTCCAACCTACCATCACTCAAGTAATCACCTAAGGCGCTTATCAGGCCTGTCACTGGAACAACATCGTGTGACCATCACCATCAGACTAGACGTTTCATATCAGCTCAAATGAGCGTTCCCCATTGTCTACGCCTTGTTGCACCCAGTACTGTCCTGTTCAATGGCTCAGCGTACGACACACAATGTATTTGCCTTCCTTGCCTTTGTTATGATAGAGCAATTAACCAACCTTACAGGTCGAGCAAGAGGCTTCAGCCGTAGGGAGAGGGCTAAGTAGCGGGGGTGCGCACTTAACTCAACGGCATCATATACTCTCGATCTGACTGACCTGCGGTAGTTGCAGATGCAACACCCTCACCCAGGACTACCGCAATGTTCCACGGCGCCCGCGATCTGCAATTCTCAAACTCTACGTTCAGCGTGGCGGGAAGGGATGTAGTTAGCAACTACAGCCAGCACTTTCACTACCACTATGACCGTCCGAAAGATATTTGGGCGGTCCTACAGTCCATACCCAATTTCCGAAGGATCTACCAGGACATGTTGAGCAAGGCTACCCCGGGGACTGGGGTATGGCTGCTCAAAGGCGACAAGTTTCGCCTTTGGCTGGAGCCCAACGGCGATATCAAGATTTTCTGGGGCTCTGGAATCCGTAAGTCATCTCAACATGCCGGATAGCACCCCTCCTAACGTCGCAACGTAGCTGGTGCTGGAAAGACCCTTCTTGCGTGAGTGACTTCCAGTTCATACAACTTTCACTCAACCTTGCTCCCAGAACCATTGTCATCGAGCATCTGGAAGCTCTGTGTAAAGAGTCGGGCTCTACGGTTTGCATCTGCTACGTCTACTTCCGCTACAGTGAACGTGCAGAAGTCACGATCCGCAATGTCCTCGAGACTCTCGTCAAGCAAACCCTCGAACGACACCCTGAATGTCTTGAGCTCGTCCAGCTTACCTACGCCCAACATCTTCAGGAAGGCACGGAGCCAAACGAGTCACAACTGCTGGCCCTCCTCCGGGAGCTAGCCGGTCGCATGACGCGCACATTCTACATCCTTGATGCCCTAGACGAGGCGCCAAAGAAGATTCAACTGGCTGTGGTGAAGGCACTCATCTCACTGAATGTCACGCTCTTTGTAACGTCGCGACCCGCTCGAAGATGTGGAGGAAAACTTTCCGGAAGCGTACATTCTCCCCATCACTGCCAAGGACAACGATATCGAACTGCACATCACCAAAGTGATAAGCGAAAGTGCAAGCCTGCAGGAGCTCTTTCGCAGGGCAGAGCCCTCGCTGAGGGAAGAAATGATCACTACAATCAAGCAGAGCTGCGGTGGCATGTGCGAGATCTCTCCTTCGTGCAGATTGCGGAGAACTGACCAGTACATACTATCAGGTTTTTGCATGCATCGCTTCAGCTCGACGCACTGTCTGAGTGCGTAAGCGCCCGTGAAGCAAGAGGCACACTGCAGGCGTTCCCCCCCAGGATCGAGGACGTCTATCGTCAAACTTGGGCGAGGATATCTAATCAAGGCGGCAGTCACCCCTCTCTCGCAAAGGCTGTCCTGCTTTGGGTTATTAATGCATCGAGATCCATGACCATGGAGGAGCTCGAGTGTGCCCTCGCGACCTGCCCGACCACCTACAAGTTCGAACCTGATCGGCGTGTATCCGGTAGCACCCTCATGTCGCTCTGTCACGGTTTGGTCATCGTGGAGGAAGAGACCAGACTCGTTCGCCTTGTTCGTAAGTTGCTCAGTATCTCTATCATGCCTATCCTGATCTGGTATCCCACAGATTATACGGCAAAGGAGACGCTGGAAAGGCTCCTCTCTCAATCATTTCCGCACCCACATTCCCTCCTCGCTGCTGTCTGCATGACCCATCTCACTGGCTGTGGCTTCCAGAAGACGGCAATCAGCACGGATGAAGAGTTCAGAGCAGCCCTGAGGAGGGATGCGCTCCTCGCCTATGCATCCGAAGCTTGGGCCTTCCATGCTCGCGCAGCGCAGGATTTGGAAGACACCAAGCGCAGAACGAGGCAATTTATTGGCGAAATCACTGCCTTCCCCGCCTTCAGCAGTCCTGAAGATTCACAGTACTTCGACATTCTCACCCCCCTTCATGTTGTGGGCCTCTACAGACTGCCCCTGGATTTGCTTGAAGATAACGACATGAGCAACCCAAACGTAACAACTACAGCAGGCCAAGAATCACCTCTGATGGCGGCCTCTCAGACCGGGCATGAGGACCTCGCTGCACAACTCATCGCAATGGTTGAAATCAAGGTCAACTTGGTCAACAAGCTCGGCTGGTCAGCACTCAACATGGCTGCTTGCTATGGCCATGAAGGCATTGTCAGGTCCCTTCTCGAGCGCCCTGAGATTCTGGTCAACCTGGTCATCCGGGACGGATGGTCAGCGCTCATGCTGGCTGCGTGGCAAGGCCACGAAGGGATCGCCAAACTTCTTATGGAGCATCCCGAGATTCAGATTAACATGGTCAAGGGTGATGGGTACTCAGTGCTCATGCTGGCTGCTAGGCATGGCCATGAAGGCATCGTCAAACTTCTTCTGGAGTGTCCCGAGATTCAGATCAATTTAGCCGACAAGGGCGGTTGGTCAGCGCTCATCCTGTCCGCTAGGTGTGGCCACGAAGGCATCGTCAAGCTCATTCTCGCGCACCCCAAGATTCAGATCAACCTGGTCAGCGATAGCGGGTGGTCAGCACTCATGCATGCTGCTAGGCATGGTCACGAAGGCATCATCAAACTTCTTCTGGAGCGTCCTGAGCTTCAGGTTAACCTAGTCAGCGAGGGCGAGTGGTCAGCGCTCATGCTGGCTGCTAGGCATGGCCACGAAGGCATCGTCAAACTTGTTCTGGAGTGTCCCGAGATTCAGATCAACCTAGCCAACAAGGTTGGTTGGTCAGCGCTTATCCTGGCCGCTAGATTTGGCCATGAATGTGTCGCCAAAGTCCTTCTTGCACACCCCTGCATTCAGGTCAACCTTGCCACCAACCACGGGTCTACAGCCCTCAAGATAGCTGCATGTAACGGCCAGAAACCTGTTGTTGAACACCTCATTGCTGCTGGCGATCTTAGTGTCAATGCCTTCGACGATGACGGGGACACTGCGATCAAGATGGCAGCCCAGAGCGGCCATGAAGCCATTGTTCGTCTGCTTCTTGACATTCCCGGCATAGACACCATGATCAGGAGTACTGCAGACGGACACACCGCCATGTCGGTAGCTCAGGCCAACGGCCACAGCGATATCGTTCAACTTTTGCAAGACTTTGAGCTGAGAAAGGATGTTGCCGCAACCTCTCTCGATATCAGCCCACCATCAGCATACGACAGTCTTGATGCAGATGGGTCCGATGAAGATGCGTTAGAGTCCTATTTCGATGCAGAGGAACAGTCGACAGAGGACACCGTCGAGGCCTCGGAGGTGGCTGTTATCTCGATTCTTTAATCTTGACCGCTAGCTAGACATCCAAGCACCCATGCACTCCGCTTTCACAAGTCGATGTATTGGATATGTACGATCATCTGAGTCCTTTGTTCACTACACAATTGCACAGCAATTCTACATACAAGGCGTTGATTGCCCCGCTCATACTCTAAAACTACCCACACATATCATCTCTACCATCGAGGTTAACACCAGGCACGAAGACTGACAAGAACTTTCTACCAGTTGTGAATGACGTCATCCATCAACACGGGCGCCTAAAGTGGGGGACGCATTCCTCATCGGTCTGCAGGGGGTCTTACCCTGAGGCCTGATGACCTCCTCAGGAAACTGGAGTCGAGGTGTTCCATGGCCCATACCTTAGTCAAGGCTGGTCAGCGCCCGCCGCCAGAAGGTAGGTTCGATTATTGCACTGGAATACACGAGCTTTCTGAGACGAACCAAGGACGCCAGATGGTCCTGTGATTACAATCATACCCCATTTGTGGAATAATTAGTACCGCTTGCCCACATCTCCCGGATTCGTTGTCATTTGAATTTACGCATTTTGTTGAAGAGTCCACCGGTGGATGGACGACCCGAGCTTGAACGATAAGCTTCGCGTGAACGGAATGCAGAGACCGACAGAAAATAAATGTCGTCATTCAAGTGGCTTATAAGAAAAAGGAGGTTGTGAATCTGGCGTGTCTGTGGATATTTGACACGCACAGACACGATCGTTTCTGTGTGCAATCGGAGACAAACAGTGGCTGACGGCCTATATAAACCTCGCCCTTTTCGTTTCTTTCCCTTCAGCGGGTTGTCCTCTTAACCCTCCCACCACCACCGTTTACTCCTTGCTCACTTCTTTCGAGCTCATCATCGCCAATGGCGCTCACCATCACCACTACGCCCTGCACTATCCCTCATGGGCTTCAAACCAATATATCATCTTAACCAGCGGTACGCTCCTTCGTAGCACTCTATACCATACAGCTCCCCATCTCCCCCATCTGCGATGACTCTAATTCCTACGACAATCCCTTGCTGGGCGTTTCCGTTTTTACGGAAGGGGGGAACCATCCTATGCGGCTCGCTCATACGGTCTTCCTCGTCTCACTCACCTCCCCATCGGGAGGCAGCAGCTAGTCGAGGTCGATGCAGCCGAGTCGCCTGGATCGTTTCGAGGTCTCGCTTTGCGTCCGTGGGCTTGGTCAGTGGGGACCATCTGCTCATGACGCGAGGCGAGCCTCCAGTGGACCTGACCTTTCTCCTCGCGTATCGCACCTTGGAGGGGGTTGGGCTTCGCTGCCTGGGTCTGGGCCAGTCGTTCTGTGCATGCCGGGTGCGACTTGAGGTCAATCCTTGCCTCTGTGGGGCTTAAGCCCAGGAACACTGGTTGAAGTGGTATTTGTCTGGGTTGTCTATTCGCCGGGGGAGGCTGTATTGAGTGCGGGGTAATGAGACATACTTCAGCTGGTTCGTAAATATCTGGTCTCTAGAGTGCCTAGACGTGCTAACATGCTTGTTTATCAGACGGCGGCCGTCTATCACTTGCAAAGCGTACATTTTGTTCTTATGCTTCTCTCCCGCCGTGGCTCTAACGCTTTGAGCACCCCAGACTCTCGCACTCGCCCAATATCCTGTGTCATGATTTCAGTGAATCATGCGCCATGCGCCAGGAGCGCTATCTCGTTAGTACGTTCATTCCTTTTTTGACATCTTCGATGCTGATGATGCCGTAGTCATACTTGAGCAGATTCCATCGCCCCCCGGGCCCAGTCATCAACCCCCTTTCGCCGAAGCACTCCTCAGGTGAGCTCGTTTGCCTACAAGTATGCCCTGCGCATCGGCTGACGGAGCCTTCGTCCTCACTCAGCGCTCCAACTGCGCAGAAACACTAAAACCCCAACTCTAGCAGCCACAAATGTACGAGCCAGTCCGCCGCTTCAAGCTTCAGTAGCCATAACCCGCGAACTTCATCTTCTCTCTCACCCTATGGCAGACCCTTGGTCAAGAATTTATATACACTTCTTTTCTCTCTCTCTCTCTTTCTGTCGTCTCCCTGTCTCCCAGTGTCTCTGTCTCTCTCTTCATCTTTCGTATCGATAGACGTGTGTCAATCAACTTCGACCGTCACGGTTCACTGCATATGTGCCAAGTAATATCTCGTCTTACATCGTAGAATATCACCCACTTGTTACTTTCCAGATCACATTGTTCCTCAATGCCCTAAACTCTATAAATGCTACCATTGGGAGCTCGGCATCATGCATTGTTGTGGTGAACTGATGGTGGAATTAGATGTGCTCGACGTCTAGAGTAATTGTAACTAGCTTAGTCGTTTGTGTCCAGCGTATACATGTGCCTTGCAATGTGTCCACTGTCCAACCCGCCACCACACCCCTGTCACTCATGGCGCCTATCAGCCCTATTTCTAGAACGACATCGTGTGACCATCACTACTTATCAGGCGAGACGGTTCATATCAACTCGAATGAGCGTTTCCGATGCCTCGCCATCATCCGCACCCACTGTGTATGCCCTGTTGCACCCCGTGCTGCCCTGATCAATGGCCCAGCGTACGAAACACAATGTAGATGCCTTCCCTTTGATATCATGTAGCTATTAACCATCCTAACAGGTCGAGCAAGAGGCGTTAGTAGCCATACGTAGAGGGTTGAGTACCGAGGGTATGTGCTTACCTCAACCGTATCATTTGCTCTGGATCTGAGTGACCTACTGTAGTTGAAGATGCACCTAGGACGACCGCAATGTTCCTCGGTGCCCGTGATCTGCAGTTCCCAAATTCTACCTTCAGCGTTGTGGGAGGGGATCTCGTCAGCAACTATAGCCAGCACTTTCACCACCACTACGACCGCCCGAAAGATATATGGGCGGTCCTGCAGTCCATACCCAATTTCCGAAGGATCTACCAGGACATGTTAAGCAAGGCCACCCGGGGGACTGGGGTGTGGCTGCTCAAAGGCGACAAGTTTCGCCTTTGGCTGGAGCCCAACGGCGACATCAAGATTTTCTGGGGATCTGGAATCCGTAAGTCATCTCGACATGCCCGATAGTACCCCTCCTAACGTCGCAACGTAGCTGGTGCTGGAAAGACCCTTCTTGCGTGAGTGACTTCCAGTTCATACAACTTTCACTCAACCTTGCTCCCAGAACCATTGTCATCGAGCATCTGGAAGCTCTGTGTAAAGAGTCGGGCTCTACGGTTTGCATCTGCTACGTCTACTTCCGCTACAGTGAACGTGCAGAAGTCACGATCCGCAATGTCCTCGAGACTCTCGTCAAGCAAACCCTCGAACGACACCCTGAATGTCTTGAGCTCGTCCAGCTTACCTACGTGCAACACCTTCAGGAAGGCACGGAGCCAAATGAGTCACAACTGCTGGCCCTCCTCCGGGAGCTGGCCGGTCGCATGATGTGCATATTCTACATCCTTGATGCCCTGGACGAGGCGCCAAAGAAGATTCAGCTGACTCTGGTGAAGGCACTCAGCTCACTGAATGTCAAGCTCTTTGTAACATCGCGACCTCTCGAAGATGTGGAGGAACACTTTCCGGAAGCGTACATTCTCCCCATCACCGCCAAGGACAACGATATCGAACTGCACATCACCAAAGTGATAAGCGAAAGTGCAAGCCTGCAGAAGCTCTTTCGCAGGGCGGAACCCTCGCTAAGGGAAGAAATGATCGCTACAATCAAGCGGAATTGCGGTGGCATGTGCGAGATCTCTCCTTCGTGTGGATTGCGGAGAACTAACAATGACATACTATCAGGTTCCTGCATGCATCACTTCAGCTCGAGGCACTGTCTGAGTGCGTAAGCGCTCGTGAAGCAAGAGATACACTGCAGGCGTTCCCCCCCAGGATCGAGGACGTCTATCGTCAAACTTGGGCGAGGATATCTAATCAAGGCGGCAGTCACCCCTCTCTCGCAAAGGCTTTCCTACTGTGGGTTATTAATGCATCGAGATCCATGACCATGGAGGAGCTCGAGTGTGCCCTCGCGACCTGCCCGACCACCTACAAGTTCGAACCTGATCGGCGTGTCTCCGGCAGCACCCTCATGTCGCTCTGTCACGGCATGGTCATTGTGGAGGAAGAGACCAGACTCGTTCGCCTTGTTCGTAAGTTGCTCAGTATCTCTATCGTGCCTATCCTGATCTAGTGTCCAACAGATTATACGGCAAAGGAGACGCTGGAAAAACTCCTCTCTCAATCATTTCCGCACCCACATTCCCTCCTCGCTGCTGTCTGCATAACCCATCTCACTGGCTGCAACTTCCAGAAGACGACCGTCAGCACAGATGAAGAGTTTAGAGCAGCCTTGAGGATGGATCCGCTTCTCGCCTATGCATCCGAAGCTTGGGCCTTCCACGCTCGCGCAGCGCTGGATTTGGAAGACACCAAGCGTCGAACCAGGCAATTTATTGGCGGCATCACTGCCTTCCCCGCCTTCAGCAGTCCCGATCATTCACAATACTTCGACATTCTCACTCCCCTTCATGTTGTGGGCCTCTACAAACTGCCTCCGGCTTTGCTTGAAGATACCGTCATGAGCAACCCAAACGTAACAACTGCACTAGGCCAAGCATCAGCTTTGGTGGTGGCCTCTCAGTCCGGGCATGAGGACCTCGTTGCACACCTCATCGCCATATTTGAAATCAAGGTCAACCTGTTCAGTAGGAACAGGTGGTCAGCACTCAACATGGCTGCTCGCTATGCCCATGAAGGCATTGTCAAGCTCCTTCTAGAGCGCCCCGAGATTCTAGTCAACCAGGTCAACCGGGATGGGTGGTCATCGCTCATGCTGGCTGTAAGACATGGTCATGAAGGCATTGTGAAGCTCCTACTGGCGAGCCCTGAGATTCTGGTCTACCAGGTCAACCGGGATGAGTGGTCAGCGCTCATGCTGGCTGCTTGCTATGGCCACGATCACATCGTCCGACTTCTTCTGGAGCATCCTAAGATTCGGGTCAACCAGGTCAACAAGGACGAGTGGTCGGCGCTCTTCCTGGCTGCGAGGAATGGCCACGACTTCATTGTCAGACTCCTTCTGGAGCGCCCCGAGATTCAGGTCACCCTAGTCAACAAGGACGGGTGGTCAGCGCTCATTGTGGCTGCTCGGTATGTCCATATAGGCGTTGTCAAGCTTCTTCTGGAGCGTCCTGAGATTCAGGTCAACCTGGTCAACAAGGGCCGGTGGTCGGCGCTCATGCTGGCTGCGAGGGATGGCCATGAAGCCATCGTCAAACTTCTTCTGGAGCGCCCCGACATTCAGGTCAACCTGCTCAAGGACGGCGTGTATTCCGCACTCGCTTCGGCTGCATTTGCGGGCCATGAAGGTGTCGTCAAGCTCCTTCTAGCAAAGCCCGATATTCAGGTCAACTTGTTCAAGGACGACGGGTGGACAGCGCTCATGCTAGCTGCGAGGCATGGCCACGAAGTCATTGCCAAGCTTCTTCTGGAGCATCCTGAGATTCAGGTCAACCTGGTCAACAAGGACGGGTGGCCAGCGCTCTTCTTGGCTGCGAGGCATGGCCACGAAGGCGTTGTCAATCTCCTTCTGGAGCGTCCCGAGAGTCAGATCAACCTGGCTAACAAGGACGGTTGGTCAGCACTCATGCACGCAGCTCGGCATGGTCACGAAGGCATGGTCAAGCTCCTTCTTGCGCACCCCAAGATTCAGATCAACCTGGTCAACAGTAACGGGTGTTCAGCGCTCATTCTAGCTGCTAATCAAGGCCACGAATATGTCGTCAAGCTCCTCCTTGCGCACCCCAAGATTCAGGTCAACCTGGCCAACGATAATGGGTGGTCAGCACTCATTTTGGCTGCAACTCAAGGCCATGAATGCGTCACTAAAGTCCTTCTTGCACACCCCTGCATTCAGATAAACCTTGCTAACAACCACGGATCTACAGCCCTCCAGATGGCTGCACATTACGGCCACAAACCTGTTGTCGAACTCCTCGTTGCCACTGCCAATCTTAGTGTCAATGCCTTTAACAATGACGGGGACACCGCGATCAAGATGGCAGCCCAGAAAGGCCATGAAGCCATTGTTCATCTGCTTCTTGACGTTCCCGGCATAAAGACCATGATCAGGAGTACTGCAGACGGACACACCGCCATGTCGGTAGCTCAGGCCAATGGCCACGGCGATGTCGTTCACCTTTTGCAAGACTTTGAGTCGCGAAAGGACATTGCCGCAACCTCTCTCGATATCAGCCAACCATCGGTATACGACAGTCCCGATGAAGATGGGTCCGATTCAGATTCGTTGGAATTCTATTTCGATGCGGAGGGACAGTTGACAGAGGACGCCATCGAAGCCTCGGATGCGGCTGTTATCTCGATTCGTCGATCCTGACCTGTATCTAGATATCCATGCACCCATGCACTCTTCTTTCACAAGACGATGTATTGCATATGGACGATCATCTGAGTTCACATTTGTACAACAATACTACATAGAAGGAGTTGATCGCTCGACTCATCCTCTAAAACAACCCACTCATAACATCTCTACCATCGAGGCTAACACTTGACCTCTGATGATCGACCGCTATTCTTGCCGTTATTGCGAAGACAGACCGACAAGATCAATCTACCCGTTCCAGAAGTGGCACTCGCGTTCATGCCCTAGATCATGATCAGAGTACTCGTCACCTCGAGTGTTCAGGCCTCAGGTTGAGGACATTAGATTCCATCACCTTGTCTCGCTTCTTCTCCTTTGCAGAAGATGAGGAATCTAGGAGGGTAACGAGGTTGAAGGAAAGGCAGATAGGAATGCATACCAAGGTATAAGGCAAATTTGGACGCACCAGACGCCATGAAATAGGTTGAGAGAAGGGTAATCGTACCATGGTGATATGACTGATCTTTAAAATACGGGATTGTAATAGTCACCTTCGGGTCTGTGAGACTGTCCCACGAAATAGGACATCGATCACCCGTAGAGGAAGAGGGGATTGGTAGGTGAGCCGTAGAAATTAAAGTTGGTGCAGGCGGAGAAAGGTTGCGCAAGGGTCTCAAGGAGAGACTTGGAAAAGTTTGAAAAAGTAGAAGGAATGAGGGACGGTTCATGGAGGCTTACCCCTCGAAGATAATGTTTATAGAGAATCTCTCCAGTTTCCTAGTTCGGCCACAAGTGTGTCGGATGGGATTAATGTCAGTGTAGGGGTGCTTCTGCATTAAAGGATCAGTAGTATTCCATCTCGAGAGAAACTGAGAGGACAACATACTAACCCTATCGGCAACGAAGCTCGCTTCGTCATCAGAGACGAACTGGCCTGTACCTGAGAGAAGCGGCCGGCATTGAACGTTCCGTCGGGCAGAGGAATCTACTGGGGGAAGATTTTAGTGTGCTGCTGGCCTGGCATTAACAGATCCCAGTCGACGTGCTGCGTCGACAAGAAAGACATGCCTTTTGCCACTGGGCACTTTTTGGACAGAGCGAGCGTCGAGATTTCTGGAGTTGGGTCCATCGAGGGGGTGGATAAAATTGGCAAGAAGTATATTGAATGGGTCTATAAAGGCACTGGGACGAGTGAATGGCTGCGAGTCTCTTTCAGTAGCTTGTGTTTGGTCATATGAATTACCCCTGTTTCCCCCTCGTATGCAGGATAAATCAGGTAGGGGAGCTGCCCAGCTGGCCTTGGATTATCTGACGTAGAGGACGTGGTATCTGTAGTCCATATCATCAGTACCCAGTCACAGATGGACGGAACATCTTCAATGACCATCAGACAAACATCTGGAAGCTGGTCTCCTTGCCCGTGTTCATGTTGATGGTCACGGATAAGACACCAGATCAGGCCATTTGGAATCCATCGTCTTGAGTTACGCGTGCATCTACTAGGTAGCCAAGCCTAAGACGTTGAAGGCATATGAGCAGATCAAGCCCTTGATTGATAGAGCCCTTGAAGCTGCAAATGAGGTTCCTGGGCTGTCGTTGTTGCTTGGGATGCAGTTTATGGAGGATCAAGAGGTCGTTTTAGCTTGGTTCATATGCTGAGTTTCGAGAAGAATGAGTCGCAGAGTCATTCCGAGTGACGAAGACGAAGGTCTCTGAATGTACGGGCTTGATGCACGACGACGACCCCCAGGGGATTGCAGGGTCGCCGATCGTCCTGACCTGTCAGTTCGAGGGAATGATCAAGATGTTATGATTGAAAAACAGAATCAGTCGAAGAATACAAATGGGTTACTGTACATTCATCGTCATGCTTCACTCTGCAAGGAAAGGGTTGGCAATCTCCTCGAAGCCATCTAGAGGGCTTACGAGCGTCACGGTAGGACCTCGTAGGACGACAAGCCCCAGTGAACGTTTTTTGTAAGGGTTCGATGCTAATGAATTATCAGTTCGTGGCCGTCGCGTGCCCAAGGGACAGATGAACGCACCTGAGACCTCCTCCTCAACATCGTCCAGCACGAGGTTCAGCAGTTGATCATAACCCTTGAGAACGCCGATAACTGGTGGACCGTGAGCCCTGAACCATTTCCCGGGGGAATGCATGCATACCTTCTCGCCCCGCCTGTGAATTTGACCCTGATCTTGTCGTTGACATACTTTGAAAGGTCGAGGATGGCTTCCCGCTTTGGTTTTTCTCCTGCTGGTCCTGGGCCTCCGCCTGGAGGAGGACGACCACCACCTGCACCACCACCCCTCATGGGACCCCCACCTCCTCGAGGACCTGGACCACCGCGAGCTGAACCACGGCCCTATATGATCAGTTAAGAGGTTTGGCGGATACACAGAACTAGACTACATACCCGATCTGCCATTTATGATGTTGTTGTGGTAGAATCAAAAGGGGGGGAATTTAATTTTTTACATAACACTTTTGATCTCCAACCTCACAGCGAGTTGAACCAGCAGGACCACACAAAGCAAAGTTGTTGGCTCTTTCTTCCTGACCTCCACCAACAACCAAAAAACATTAGACTTTTTTTCTTTTAATCGCACATAATCAAGTCACGATCCAAACCATGAACGCTACAGAGCTTCTTGCAAATACCCTTTCCCCAGGTCAGTATCTCCCTGCGCGTCTAGTCACTAGATATCGAGATTTAGCCTGCTGTTAGATGCCAATACGCGTCAGGATGCCACCCAAAAGCTTGAAACAGCATCCAGGGAGAACTACGTATGTCCAAAAGCCCGTTTTTTCGCGGTGAAATCTGACTGGTTTGAACAGCCGGAGTACATGCTGATGCTTTCATCGGTGCTCGTCAATGAAAGTGCGCCCGTGCATGTACGAAATGCTGCTGGTCTTGCTCTCAAAAACACGTTATCTGCAAGGGTGCGTCCATTGCAAGCCACGAAACACCCCTTTGCCCATTGATCAAATCAAACAGGAAGCCGCGCGCCAAACGGAATACAGCACAAGATGGCTAGCACTCGGCAGCGACATTAAGCAAAAGATCAAGCAGGACGCCCTTTTGACCCTCGGTTCACCCAACACAAAGGCCGGTGGCTTTGCATCGCAGGTCGTCGCCGCCATCGCCGCAGTCGAACTGCCCGACAACCAATGGCCAGACCTGATTGAGGTTCTCCTCGGATTCATCAACAATGCAGATAACACCAACCTGAGGATAGCCACTCTCCAGACCATTGGGTTCATTTGCGAGGCTATCGTGAGTTTCCTTTGCACTTGATCCGGCGGGATAAAGCTCAACAGTCTACAGAAACCTGAAATCCTCAGCGTGCGAGCAAACGAGATCTTGACCGCCGTCATCCATGGTGCGAGGAAGGAAGAGCCCTCATCAGACGTCCAGCTGGCTGCTATCCATGCCCTCTACAACTCGCTCGAATTCATCCGGGAGAACTTTGAGAGGGAGGGCGAGAGAAACTACATCATGCAGGTCGTCTGCGAGGCAACCCAGAACGGCGCGGTCCAAGTCCAAGTGGGCGCATTCGAGTGTCTGGTCCGGATCATGAGTCTCTATTACGACAAGATGGCGTTGTACATGGAGCAGGCTCTCTTTGGTGTAAGTCCCTGCATCCCTCCCCAAAAGATTTGCCCGTATCTCACGGGAATTTTGCAGTTGACCGTCGTTGGAATGAAACATAGTGATGAGCGTGTCGCACTGCAAGCCGTGGAGTTTTGGTCGACAGTGTGCGAGGAGGAGGTCGAGCTTGCAATCGAGGCTCAGGATGCTGCCGAGTATGGAGAACAGCCAGAGATGGAGTCGAGGCATTTCGCCAAGATCGCCCTGCCCGAAATCGTCCCCGTCCTTTTGCAGCTGTTGACCAAGCAAGAGGAGGATGCAGACGAGGACGAATGGAACGTCTCGATGGCTGCAGGAACTTGTCTCTCCCTCCTGGCCGGTGCTGTCCAGGACAGCATCGTCAGCGCTGTTATCCCCTTTATCGAGGCACACATCAAGTCTACCGACTGGCATTTCCGTGAGGCAGCCGTCATGACCTTTGGATCCATCCTCGAAGGCCCTGATCCCTCTGTCCTCACCCCTCTCGTCAACCAGGCCTTGCCCCTGCTTATCGACATGATGAACGACTCGGAAGTGCATGTCAAGGATACCACTGCATGGACCCTTGGACGAATTTGCGATCTCCTCATCACCACCATCAAGCCCGATGTGCACCTGCACCCTCTCATTTCGGCTCTCGTTGCCGGATTGCAGGACAGCCCTCGTATCGTCACCAACTGCTGCTGGGCTCTCATGAACCTGGCTGAGCAGATTGGGCTGTACTATGATGAAGATAACGATGGCTCGCAGACTGGACCCTTATCGCGATACTATGAGGGTGTTATGAGCGCCCTCCTACAAGTCACTGAGAGGTGAGGGCTCCCGTTTTGCGTATCCCATCACCTTATTCTGACTAGATCTTTGCAGCGGGAGCAACGAGGCCAACTTTAGGACTGCCGCCTACGAAGCAATCACTGCCTACATCAAGGAAGCGACTCCCGACGTCATCTCTGTCGTCCAAAACACCGTCGTTACTATCCTCAACCGAATGGAGCACCTTCTCAACATTCAGGTAAGCTTCTTCGTCGACGATGCTCACCGTTCAGCCGCTGATAAACGGCTTGACAGAACCAAATCGTTGGTGTCGACGACCGCAACAACTGGAACGAATTGCAAGGAAACTTTTGCAACGTCGTTGCTCATGTTACGCGTAAACTTGGGGGTGGGATTCAGCCTTTGGGGGACCGCATCATGTCGTTGCTTCTTCAGCTGATCGCCGCTGCTGGAAAGACCTCGACGGTTTTGGAAGACGCGTTCCTTGTCGTTGGTTCTCTCTGTGGAGGTTCGTGTATTCCGTCTTTTCGCTTATGCCTAATTGCTTACCCTTGATCAGCTCTGGAATCCAATTTCGCACCCTACATCAATGCCTTCCTCCCCTTCCTCTACCCTGCACTCAAGGCACACGAAGATTCCCATCTCTGCACAGTGTCCGTTGGCCTCATCGGGGACATCTCACGTGCCCTCGGCGAACAATCTGCTCAATTCGCGGGCTCGTTCATGACTGTCCTCCTCGAGAACCTCCAGAGCGACGTCTTGAACAGGAACGTCAAGATTGTCGTGCTATCAACGTTTGGTGATATCGCTCTCGCCATTGGTCCTGCTTTCGAGCCGTACCTTGAGACTACGATGAATGTCTTGCGACAGGCTGGTGCTGTTGAGCCTAACCCTGTGAGTTTCCGTGTGATCATTTTTTGGGAGTGCAATGCCGACTGCTTTTGATAGCTCGACTATGACCTTGTGGAGTACGTTTCGCAGCTTCGTGAAGGCATCCTCGAAGCGTACACTGGTGTTGTCACCGGCTTGAAGAAGACTGAGAAGGGTACGCTCCACTCTCACCTGCTTTGAGCTTGAGGACTGATCGATCCCAATAGTGCACCTCCTCTTGAACCACGCTCAATCCGTGCTCGACTTGGTCCAGCGATGTTTGTCGGACGATGAGCGCACCGACGTTGTCATGAGACTGTCGTATGGTCTGATTGGTGACCTCGCTGATTCGTTCCCTCGGGGTGAGCTCAAGCCACTGCTGTTGCAACCTTGGATCGTGTCGGAGCTGCGATCCAAGCACCGTATGCCCACAGAGACCAAGAAGACGATGCGTTGGGCTCGGGAGGTACGTTTTATATACTTGGATGCCGGGTGCGAATGGGGAACTAATCTATGATGTTGCAGATGGTCAAGACCGCTACCCAATAAACTTCTTACATTTTCCTTTGTACATTCCCCGACTTCTCCTCTGTATATCTTCCCCCAGTCCCTGTTTGTTCTTCTAGTCATCCATCCATCCGTCGTACTGGTCCCTGTTTCCCTTCGTCTTGTCCACACACCCCATTTTTGATCCCAAACTACATGCATGCAATCGGCCCCCATCTAAAGGTTTCCAGGTTCTCGTTCTATCTTCTTCTTCTCTTCTCATCATCACGTTCTCTCAAGGAGGACACACTGTGGCATATTTCAACGCACACAACACACAACGCATTGCATGTACTTTAGATTTTTTGAATGACGGACTGAGTACCATTGTTCCTCCCCCTTTATACACACACTCCAACGCTGTTTCCTTAGCTTTCTACGACTACTACTACCTGTTTGATTGTTTCTGTGCAAGATGTGTTTATTTTATTGTCTTTAGTCCCTTTTTGTTGTAGCCTTTTTTTCTCAATTGGTATTCGGTTTCACGATCTCGATGATAGCGACGTATCTTGTTCAAACGATTTCCCTCATCCGCCTTCAAAGCATTGCATTGTCCCATTTCAGTTGAGTTCAGCCTCAGCTCTGCATACCGTCAAGTTCTTTCGTTGCATCCTTTTCTCCAAGCTGTTCTTCCAGGCTGAGCGCAATCGATGGGTTATGAACGTGTACATTTTAACGTTTGCTCTCTCAGATGTTCATCTCCCTTTCTGTTTCTTGTTCTCGCTCTTGCTATGCCTTCACGATGCGACCATCGCCCATTTCCTGTCTCTCATCCTTTAACCCGTCGATATCCACATCATCCACTTTCGTCTTGTTTTGAGGTATACCCACTCCATTGTTGCTTGAAATTCCCGCACATACCGCATATTCATTTTGAGCCTTTCGTTTCGTTGCACAGGTCTCGAGCTTACTCCTCATATCCAAGAAACGTAGACTAAATATCTAACTGTATCATGAGCTCCTACCAACTACTCCTCCATCGGCGAATACCTCTTGCGGAGGGGACAGAAGTTCAAGTAAGCACGTAGTAGAAATTGACCAGTTTTGTGTCTACGCTAACAAGACAAACCCTGGAATTTCGCCAGCTATCTCACTGATTCCATCAATGGTGGGCCTGATGTGACCATAAGACTTCCACGTCGTGAGCTTCAGTGTAGACTGAGGGAAGGGACGTCAGTGGAAGATCGAGAGGGCCGTTGTTCTTGAAGACCCACCTCCGGATGCTTCTCAACTATCAGGACGATAGATAGATCCATTGACTTTCCGTCCTCATGCGCCAGGTCGTAGTCTCCCTCGGTTACCACGATGATTTGGTTGCCGGCCAGATGCACTGCACAATATCTTTAGACCTTCATAGATAGCAGGCGGAAACCCCTTACTTGATTTTATCCTATGTAAGAGACGTTCAGTAACAGAATCAAGGTTATCAATGATTGACCAACTCTTACAGAAAGTCGCTTTTCTTTGTACCCTTGAAGATCCAGTCCATATACTGCCTGATGCTGGTCGCCCCGTTGATGGTCCCAACGCCACATATCTGCATGACCGCGTTGTCTTCAAAGTATTTGGGAACCCATTCGGGATCCAGTGCGTCCAAAGACTCGAAAAGCTTTTAAAGGGTGTCTAACTTATCAGAGGAACTATTGGAAAGATAGGAACTGTCCTTTCTCAACCCAGTGACCCATTGCTTAGCCTTTTCTCCATGTTCCTGGGACAGGTTGGAAGAGATTTGAAGGTCAGGAGAATGCCTCATTGGTGAAGGAGAGCTGTATCTGAAATTGACTTCTCGAATACTGTCGTATCTAAGTAGGCGTCTCGGAAATTGGCGGGCGTTGGAGTTCGTATTATAGTCAATTAGAAGGTCAGTCAGGTGAGCTTCCACAACCAAAGATAATCATCGAGAAGCTGCACATAAAGCGAATAGAGGGTCCTGTTTCCACATGAATGACAGCTAAAGGTAGAGGTGAGCAAGAGAGTGTACCGATGGGCGGACAATAGACCAGGGCTTGGGCGGGACCTCAAGGCACGCTTATTTAGAAGCTGCGTTTCCAAAGGTGGACTGATCCAAGTGCCGTACCATAGCGCAAAGTACCATTTCACTACATCTTGTTCTCCACTACACGTTCAAGGAGGACAATCTCGTGATGCATGATGTTGAGCTTCCAGTGGTAGCATTTATAGAGTTTAGGGTATTAAGGAACAATGATCTGAAAAGTAACAAGGGGGCAACATTCTACGATGTAGGACGAGATATCTGTTGGCACATATGAAGTGAACCGTGACGGTCGAAGTTTGTCAACACACGCCTATCGTTACGAAAGATGGAGAAAGAGACAGAGACACAGGAAGACATGGAGACAACAGAAAGAGAGAGAGAGAGAGAGAGAGAGAGAGAGAAGAGAAGTGTATATAAATTCCTGACCAAGGGTCTGTCATAGGGTGAGAGGGGAGATGAAGTTCGCGAGTTATAGCTCCTGAAGCAGCGGACTGGCTCGTAAATTGTGGCTGGTAGAGTTGGGGTTTTAGTGTTTCTGCGCAGTCGGAGCGCTTAGTGAGGACGCCCTTGATGGAGCTGGCAGTACGTCGAACGCTCCGTCAGCCGATGCGCAGGACATACTTGTAGGCAAACGAGCTCACCGCAGGAGTGCTTTGGCGAAAGGGGGTTGATGACTGGACCCGGGGGGCGATGGACTCTGCTCAAGTATGACTACGGCATCATCAGCATCGAAGATGTCAAAAAAGGAATGAATGTACTAACGAGATAGCGCTCCTGGCGCAAGCATGGGGCATGATTCGCTGAAATCATGACACAGGATATTGGGCGAGTGCGAGAATCTGGGGTGCTTAGAGCGTTAGAGCCACGGCGGGAGAGAAGCATAAGAATAAAATGTACGCTTTGCAAGCGATAGACGGCCGCCATCTGATAAATAAGCATGTCAGCACATCTAGGCACTCTAGAGACCAGATATTTACGAACCAGCTGAAGTATGTCTCATTACCCCGCACTCAATACAGCCTTCCCCGGCGAATAGACAACCCAGATAGATACCACTTCAACCAGTGCTCCTGGGCTTAGGCCCCACAGAGGCAAGGATTGACCTCAAGTCGCACCCGGCATGCACAGAACGACTGGCCCAGACACAGGCAGCAAAGCCCAACCCCCTCCAAGGTGCGATACGCGAGGAGAAAGGTCAGGTCCACTGGAGGCTCGCCTCGCGTCATGAGCAGATGGTCCCCACTGACCAAGCCCACGGACACAAAGCGAGACCTCGAAACGATCCAGGCGACTCGGCTGCATCAACCTCGACTAGCTGCTGCCTCCCGATGGAGAGGTGAGTGAGACGAGGAAGACCGTATGAGCGAGCCGCATAGGATGGTTCCCCCCTTCCGTAAAAACGGAAACGCCCAGCAAGGGATTGTCGTAGGAATTAGAGTCATCGCAGATGGGGGAGATGGGGAGCTGTATGGTATAGAGTGCTACGAAGGAGCGTACGGCTGGTTATGATGGTGTGGTCGTTTGAAGTCCATGAGAGATCCTACAGGGCGTGGCGATGATGAGCTCGAAAGAAGTGAGCAAGTAGTAACGGTGGTGGTGGTGGTGGTGGTGGTGGTAGGGTTAAGAGGACAACCCGCTGAAGGGAAAGAAACGAAAAGGGCGAGGTTTATATAGGCTGTCAGCCTCTGTTTGTCTCCGATTGCACACAGAAACGATCGTGTCTGTGCGTGTCAAATATCCACAGACACGCCAGATTCACAACCTCCTTTTTCGTATAAGCCACTAGAATGACGATATTTATTTTCTGTCGGTCTCTGGATTCCGTTCACGCGAAGCGTATCATTCAAGCCCCGGGTCGTCCATTCGCCGATGTCCTACTCGTCTGGTGGACTCTTTAATAAAAGGCGTAATTCAAACGACACCGAATCCGGAAAATATATGCAAGCGGTACTCAGTATTCCACGAATGGGGTAGAATTGTAATCACAAGACCATCTGGCGTCTTTGGCTCGTCTCAGAAAGCTCGAGGGTTCCAGAGCAATAATCGAACCTACCTTCTGGCAGCGGGCGCTGATCAGACTTGACCAAGCTATGCGCCATGGCACAATTCGACTCCGGTTACCTGAGGGAGTCATTAGTCCTCAAGTCTCAGAGCGAGACCCGCTGCAGAGGACCATTGAAGAATGCGTCCCACACTTTAGGCGCCCGTGTTGATGGATGACGTCATTCACAACTGGTAGAAAGTTCTTGTCAGTCTTCGTGCCTGGTGTTAACCTCGATGGCAGAGATGATATGTGTGGGTAGTTTCAGAGGATGAGCGGGGAAATCAACGCCTTGTATGTAGAATTTTTGTCCAATTGTGTAGTGAACAAAGAACTCAAATGATCGTACATATCCAATACATCGACTTGTGACAGCGGAGTGCATGGGTCCTTGGATATCTAGATAGCGTTCAAGATTAAAGAATCGAGATAACCACTTCCGAGGCTTCGACGGCGTCCTCTGTCAACTGTTCCTCCGCATCGAAATAGGACTCTAACGCATCTTCATCGGACCCATCTGCATCGGGACTGTGGTATGCTGATGGTGGGCTGATAGAGAGAGAGGTTGCGGCGACGTCCTTTCTCAGCTCAAACTCTTGTAAAAGTTGAATGATATCGCTGTGGCCGTTGGCCTGAGCTACCGATATGGCGGTGTGTCCGTCTGCAGTACTCCGGATCACGGTGTCGATGCCAGGAACGTCAAGAAGCAGACGAACAATGGCTTCATGGCCTTTCTGGGCCGCCATCTTGATCGCGGTGTCCCCGTCATTATTGAAGGCATTGACACTAAGATTGGCAGTGGTAACGAGGAGTTCGACAACAGGTTTGTGGCCGTGATATGTAGCCATCTGGAGGGCTGTATACCCGTGGTTGGTGGTAAGGTTGATCTGAATGCAGGGGTGTGCAAGAAGGACTTTAGTGACGCATTCATGGCCTTTATTAGCAGCCAAAATGAGTGCTGACCACCCGTAATTGTCGACCAGGTTAACCTGGATCTTGGGGTGCTCCAGAAGAAGCTTGACGATGCCTTCGTGGCCACGCCTCGCAGCCAGCATGAGAGCTGGCCATTCGGCCTTGTTGACCAGGTTGACCTGAATCTCGGGACGCTCCAGGAGAAGTTGGAAAATGCCTTCGTGGCCATGCGTTGCAGCCCATGTGAGTACTGACGACCCGTTCTTGTCGACCAAGTTGACCTCAACCTCTTGATGCGCCACAAGGAGCTTAACGACGCCTTTATGGTCATGCCTTGCAGCCAGGATGAGCGCTGACGAACCGTCTCCGTTGACAACGTTGATCTGAATCTCAGGACGCTCCATAAGAAGTTTGACGATCCCTTCGTGGCCTTGCCCCGCAGCCAGCATGAGCGCCGACCACCCGTCGCCCTTGGACAAGTTGATCTGAACCTCAGGGTTCGCCAGGATGAGCTTGACAATGCCTTCATGGCCCCTCCTCGCAGCCAGCATGAGCGCCGACCACTTGACCTTGGTAACTGACAGGTTGACCCGAATCTCAGGACACTCCAGAAGAAGTTTGACGATGCCTTCCTGGCTATATCTAGCAGCCAGCATGAGCGCTGACCACCCATCATCCTTGGCGAGGTCGACCTGAATCTCGGGACGCTCCAGGAGGAGTTTGATAATGTATTCATGGTCATACCTAGCAGCTAGCATGAGCGCTGACCACCCGACCTTGGCGACCAGGTTGACCTGAATCTCGGGACACTCCAGAAGAAGTTTGGTGATCCCTTCGTGGCCTTGCCTCGCAGCCTGCATGAGCGCTGACCACCCGTACTTGCCGACCAGGTTGACGTTGGTTTCAACCATTGCGATGAGATGTGCTACGAGGTCCTCATGCCCGGACTGAGAGGCCACTATCAGAGCTGATTCTTGGTCTAGGATGGTTGTAACGTTTGGCTTGCTCATGACGCCATCTTCAAGCAAAGCCAGGGGCAGTTTGTAGAGGCCCACAACATGAAGGGGAGTGAGAATGTCGAAATTCTGTGACTGATCAAGACCGTTGAAAGCGGGGAAGGCAGTGATTCCGCTAATAAATTGCTTGGTTCGGCACTTGGTATCTTCCACATCCAGCGCTGCACGAGCATGCAAGGCCCAAGCTTCGGATGCATAGGCGAGAAGCGGATCCTTCCTCAAGGCTGCTCTAAACTCTTCATCCGTGCTGACGGTCGTCTTCTGGAAGTTGCAGCCAGTGAGATGGGTTATGCAGACAGCAGCGAGAAGGGAATGTGGGTGCGGAAATGATTGAAAGAGGAGCTTTTCCAGCGTCTCCTTTGCCGTATAATCTGTTGGATACTAGATCAGGATAGGCATGATAGAGATACTGAGCAACTTACGAACAAGGCGAACGAGTCTGGTCTCTTCCTCCACGATGACCAAACCGTGACAGAGCGACATGAGGGTGCTGCCGGATACACGCCGATCAGGTTCGAACTTGTAGGTGGTCGGGCAGGTCGCGAGGGCACACTCGAGCTCCTCTAAGATCATGGATCTCGATGCATTAAGAACCCAAACAAGGACAGTCTTTGCGAGAGAGGGGTGACTGCCGCTTTGATTAGATATCCTCGTCCAAGTTTGACGATAGACGTCTTCGATCCTGGAGGGGAACGCCTGCAGTGTGCCTCTTGCTTCACGAGCGCTTACGCACTCAGATAGTGCGTCGAGTTGAAGCGATGCATGCAGAAACCTGGTGGCATGTAATGATTAATTCCCCACATGCCGGGCGAAGGAGAGATCTCGCACATGCCGCCGCAGTTCTGCTTGGTTGTAGTCATCATATCTTCCCTCAGTGAGGGTTCTGCCCTGCGAAAGAGCTTCTGCAGGCTTGCACTTTCGCTTATGACTTTGGTGATGTGCAGTTCGATATCATTGTCCTTGGCGGTGATGGGGAGAATATACGCTTCTGGAAAGGTTTCCTCCACATCTTCGAGCGGTCGCGATGTTACAAAGAGCTTGACATTCAGCGAGGCGAGCACCTTCACCACAGCCAGTTGAATTTTCGTTGGCGCTTCGTCCAGGGCATCAAGGACGTAGAATGTGCACGCCATGCGGCTGGCTAGCTCCCGGAGAAGGGCCAGCAGTTGTGACTCGTTTGGCTCCGTGCCTTCCTGAAGATGTTGCACGTAGGTAAGTTGGACGAGCTCGAGGCATTCAGGGTGTCGTTCGAGGGCTTGCTTGATGAGGGTCTCGAGCACATTGCGAACCGTCATTTCTGCGTGTTCACTGTAGCGGAAGTAGACGTAGCAGATGCAAATCGCAGCGCCTGACTCTTTACACAGGGCTTCCAGATGCTCGATGACAATGGTTCTGGGAGCAAAGTTCGGTGAAAAATTGTATGAAATGCAAGTCACCCACGCAAGAAGGGTCTTTCCAGCACCAGCTACATTGCGACGTTAGGAGGGGCACTATCGGGCATGTCGAGATGACTTACGGATTCCAGAACCCCAGAAAATCTTGATGTCGCCGTTGGGCTCCAACCAAAGGCGAAACTTGTCGCCTTTGAGCAGCCACACCCCAGTCCCCGGGGTGGCCTTGCTTAACATGTCCTGGTAGATTCTTCGGAAATTGGGTATGGACTGCAGGACCGCCCATATATCTTTCGGGCGGTCGTAGTGAAAGTGGTGGTTGTAGTTGCTAACTGCATCCCTTCCCACAACGCTGAACGTAGAGTTTGCGAATTGGAGATCGTGGGCGCCGTGGAACATTGGGTTAGTCCTGGGTGCATCTTCAACTACAGCAGGTCAGTCAGATCGAGAGCAGATGATACGGTCGAGAGCGCGTACTCCTACTACTCAGCTCTCTCCCTATGGCTGAAGACTCTTGCTGGACCTGCAACGTTTGTTAATTGCTGCATCGTATCGAAGGGAAGGTATGCACATTGTGTGTCGTACGTCGAGCCATCGATCAGGGCAGCACTGAGTGCAACAAGGCGTACGCCGAGGGAAACATTCGAGTTGACATGAACTGTCTGGTCTGATGGTGATGGTCACACGACGCAGTTCGAGCGACAGGACTGATAAGCGCCTTGGGTGAGGGATGGCAGGTTGGACAGTGGACGCAACAACTTCGAGAGCAACTTGAAAGGCATATATATAGGCTGGAAACGAACGAATAGACTAGGACAAGTACACTAGACGTCGAGCACGTTCGATTCCACCATCGGCTCACCACAACAGTGCTAAGCATCACAGATAAATACAAGCAAGTGCAAGGGTTGCACTACCGCCCAGCAGTGGTCATGGCCCTACCCTCATTTAACGCGCTCTTGGAGTCGTAAAGGCAGCCCAGGTCCCACGGCAAGGGAGCGCGAGGAAGACGAAAGCCTTGCGAGGACTTCCGCCACCTAAGCCCAGGAAAACAAGGGAGGATTTGGTGAATGGCAGGGCTTGAAAGACGGGGGCGACGTTTCCCAACCCTCGCCCATCGAAGCCCTGGTGAGAAGTTAGGAAAGTGGGAAAAGATCCCTTTCGGGAAGCTGCAAAGGAGGACTCGATTGACGAGCCAGGACTTGGGGAACCTGCCGTCGTCGACCGAAGCCCAGGGGATGGAAGGCAGCGAGATGCAGAGAATGAAAGAGAGAGAGAGACAAGGAAAGGGTTTTGGTTGGTGTTGGGGTGGAACTCGAAAGGAGAGACAGTATCAGGAACCTGCCGTTTCCTATCGCAGTCCCATGGTTTGAAGGGGATGGAGGGGAATGGAGTCTTTCTGTCGATACGGACAGTCGGGTCAGCTAACGTCCTTTGAAGAATGGTCGATAGTCCTCACCCATTGTCGCCCCCTCCATCCTGCCCCGGTGCGGAGGCTTGGTAGTTTCCGGCTAGCTCAAAGCGCATCACTGTGAAGGCACGTCAGTTTACGTACAGTAGTGAGAGTAAGAGAGCACTTACAAGCCGGGGGACACTGCAGATGCAGGAAGAAGGATAGATTCAACGTAGCCGTGAGGCCGTTGTCAGCTAGCTCAGGCGCATCACTGGAGAGGACGTCAGCGCGAGTAGCAGAAAAGAATAGAGACACGTACAAGCTGAAGATACTGTCGAAGGACAGCCGCAAGCGGTAGAGCTCGCACTACCCCTCAGAAGTGGTCGTCGCTCTACCGATGTTTAACGCACTCTTGGAGCCATAAAGGCAGCCCAGGTCCCACGGCAAGGGAGCGCGAGGAAGAGGGAAAGCCGTGCGAAGACTTTCCCCCTACCTAAGCCCAGGAAACGAGGGTGATTGGATGAATGGCAGGGCTTGAAAGGGGAGGGAGACGTTTGCCTACCCTCCCAATCGAAGCCCTGGTGAGAAGTTGGGAAAGTGGGAAAAGTTCCCTTTCGGGAAGCTGCAGAGAGAACTCGATTGGCGAGACAGGATGTGGATGACCTGCCGTCGTCGACCGAAGCCCAGGGGATGAGTGGCAGCGGGGTTGCTTGAGAGAGAAAGAGAGAGAAGAAAATCGTTTTTGAGGTAGAACTCGACGGGGAAGACGGTATTGCCGACCCGTCGTTCCCCATCGCAGTCCCGATGGTGGTGATGACGGGATGGGAGGGGAATGGAGTCTTTCTGTTGGAATGAATAGTCGGGTCAGTTAAAGTCCTCCGTCGAAAGAGCAATGCACTCACCCATTGAAGCCCCCTCCCTCCTGGCCCATTGCTGGGACTTGGTTATGGGTTTGGATCTTCCAGCTAGCTCAGCGCATCACTGGAGGGACGTCAGTACGAGTAGAAGTACGGAAAGGAGAGAGATGCGTACAAGCTGGGGGACACTGCCGACGCAGGAAGAGGGTAGGTTTGTCGCAGGCACGAGGGCCGCTGTCAGCGAGCGCATGCGCATCACTGAAGAGGAGGACGTCAGCCGGAGTTGGCAGTGAAGGGGAGGGAAAGGGCACGGCGTACAAGCTGAGGACACTGCGGGGTGATGGTGCAGGTAAGAGGAAGCGGGCACGAAGCCACGAGTGCGGTTGCGCCAAACAAACATGCCGTCTGCCTGCCTGCTCGAGCACTCAGAGTGAGGCTCGAGACTGGCAAGGACGGCGGGCAGCGACGCGACACGAGCACGCCGCTTCCCAGGAGGGAGGGTTCAATGGGGAAGAATGGAGGAGAGGGAAGGGGGTGGGATGGGGAACGAAGAGACCAAAAGGCTAGGTTCATATACCCCCACGGATAGGAGGCTGACATGGAGTTCTGAGACGTTCAGAGCGATCGGGCGTATTGCGAATGTGAAATGTCCTAGTCGTTGGAGAGTCTCAGCGCGTATTCACGTCAGCGTATGGGGTTGGCTGACAAGCTGGACATAAGGAGCTGGTCCAATGACGAAGTGGCGACGGCCTCCTAATGGTAGTTGTGCAAGGAAGCTGGTTCCAAATTGGACCGACTTATCTGTAAACCCATCGCCATGAACCAATCCAATAATCTCGCTCCTGTTAGCACGTTTAAGGCGTCTATTTTGGCGTGACTTAGTCTCATAATAAAGTAGTAGTTCGTGATCATCTAGACTGTGCATCTAGCCTCCCCCATTAAAGCTCATCCTTCCGACGATGATTATCCGTCCGTTCTCCATCCTCCTCCTCCGTATTCAAAGGCTCCTGCTCACCACCTTCATCCGACACAACCTTGTCCTCCACAACCGGCTCCGGCTTCTTCTTTCTAATAATCTTGGGAACCTTCCTCTTCCACAACCGCGTAAGCTGCTGCTCAAGAACCTTGGCTCTCGCCTTCATCTCCGCCGTCTCAATAACAGGGTCCTCCCACATCTTGACCGACTTTTGCTTCTCGACCCATTCGTCCATCCACGCTTCGTGTTCTTTGAGCGTCTTTTCTAGTGCGTCGAGTTCGTCGCCAGAGTACTTGGACGGGAGCTCTTGTTCGATTTCGGTGGTTAGATTTTGACGGGCTTCGACGAGGAAGAGACGCGTTGACCAGTTCCACTTTTGAGAGTTGTTGAGCGTGGAGGGGAAGGCTTCGATCTCTTTGTAACGGTGAATGATCGGCTTTTCCAAGGTTCTACAATGATGTGGATGTTAGTTGGGATGCAAGAGAGGTGGTATGCCAAGTACGCACTCGAGAGCAATCCTCTTGTCAAGGAATTGAGAAGTCTCGGCGAGGTCACCACGGTCGTTGAGCCACTCGAAAGAGGTGTCGAGGAGCTCGTTGATCTTATCCCGTTCCTCTGCTTGAGAGCACTTCTTGAAAGGTGTCTCGTCGTTGTCTTCTGAAAGGAGGTCTCGGAGACGATAGAGGTACGACTCGAAAGTATTGCGAGCTTCCTCACGACGCGTCTTGACCAACTCCTCTGCATCAACGGCACGAAGTCTGGAGGGGATAGATTAGGATTGGATACCGTCAATCACGAACAGGCACTAACCTTGAACGGGCAGCCTTCTTCTGTTCAACAGAGAAAGGAGGGATAGTCGTGAACCTGGTGTTGACCTTGAGCTCAATGGTGTCCTCAGGCTTCTTCTTCTTCTCTTCCTTGGCCTTCTTATCCTTCTTCTTATCCTTCTTCTCCTTGCCACCATCAGTAGTGGCATCCGACTCGGAAGCGTTGGATGCAGAGGACGACGACGACGAAGAGCTTGAGGATTCAGAAGTCTCAGGAGGGGGCGTGTTGTCAGCTGATTCGATTTCGGCTTCTTCAGTCGAGGAGCCACCGAAAAGATTTTTCAACTTGCCTGCATCAAGTCAGCAAAGGAGTCGTGTGCGGGGTGGATATGGGAGGACTAACCTGTCAGGGTTTCGTCTTTGATCTCACCAAAGGCGACTGCCTTTGAGACGGAGACGAATCCAGACTCGGAGAGTGAGACGGTGGCCTTTACGACTGGGTCAATGGCACCGCGCTCGGTGAGGTTGGCGAGAGCTTCAGAGACACCAGTGATCTCAACTTCCAACATCCTCGTAGGGAAACCGCTATCGAGAATGGTGTGAGCAAGGAAGGCAAGGGAAGATTTGCCATGGTACGTACGGAGCAGGAGCGTTCTTGTAATCAAAGAAGATATCGAAATCTTCCTTGCGCTTGAAAGTCAACGTCTTCTTGGATCCAGTCTTGGAACCAGCGGGGAAGAGAGTCGAGGTGATGCTCCGTGGTCGGCTGTTGGAGGAGGTGGCAGCTGCAAAGTAAGAGGTTTGGACATCATGAACGAGAGTGTCGGAGATCTTGATGTTCTTGGTCTTGAAACGACCGCTCAGTCCGGCACCGTGGAGAGCAGCGCCCAGGACGGCGGCTTCATCAGCGTTGACGTTGAGCGAGATCTTGTTCCTATCGGGATAATTAGCACGCGAACACGTGTACCGGAGGGTTGCCACCTACTGTCCAACGGTTTGTTCAACGGCAGCCTTGATCATTGGAACTCGAGATGATCCACCAGTGAGAATGACCGAAGTGATGTTGTCCAAAGTCAAACCAGCGTTAACGAGTGAATCCTTGATAGGTTGCGCCCACTTGTGCGAAAGGTCTTTGCAAGCGGCCTCAAAGGTAGCTCGGCTGACTTTGCTCTTGAAATCCACGTCCCAAGCCACACTCTCGACCTGGCTCATCACGTCGGTGTTGGCGCTGAGGATGTGCTTGACGCGCTGTGCCTCCTTCCAAAGCCTCGCCATGCCCTTCTTCTCCGTCCGGATGTCCCTGCCCTTGGCGAACTTTTCGTTGAAAGTCGCGGCGAGAATGTCCCGCACGCGCCTATCCAACTCGACACCACCGATAGTCCTATCGTACCCGTATCCGGCGATTGAGATTTGGGTTGCGGGGTTGCCCACTTTCTCGGTGACGGTGCTGAACGAGGCGACGGTTGCACGGGTTCCGGATGCACCGACATCGTAGATGATGTGGTACTCGGGCTTGGGGAAATTGCGAGTCATGGCGTAGTTGACGGCGGCGGCGGTACCATCATGGATGAGGGCCAATAGACGAAGGTCGGCGATCTCAACCGCGTCCGCGACAGCGTCCCGCTCGAATTGCGAGTAGTACGCGGGGACGGTGATGATGAGGTCCTTGACCTTCTCCCCAGCTGCCGCCTCTGCCAGATGCTTTACGTATGCGAGTTGCATCGCAATGAGCTCCTCGGTACTCCAGACCGTTCCGTCACTCCGTACCAAGTCCACCGTTTTCCGCACCGACTCTGAGAGCTTGGCGGTGGAGATTTTGGTGAAATATTTGGCAGGCTCAGAGTCGTAGGGTGCCGCCTGTAGGAGCTTGACATAGGAGAAAGAGTCCTCTGGGAATCTTGAAGCCTAATGATATGCCATGTGAGTTGCTGGCGCCTTCCGTTCCGAAGCAGTGATTGCATACCAGTTGGGTTGCATCCCCTCCAAAGACTCTGTCTGTCCGTTTCCAGCCCACTGCCGAAGAGATCTTGCGCTTGGAATCTTTATTGAGGAGAACGTCGAAAGGAAGGCCTGGCTTCATTAAGGACGCAGTGATAAATTCTGCGCCATAGTCGATTGCCAGAACCGAAGCGAGGACACTGGAGGGTATCACAGCCAGGAGGGAGACAATCCCCCAAGCAATTGGTAGCCGCATGGTGAAGAATAAGCGCCCGATGTGGTATGAAAGGGAATTACTGGGGCATCGAAAGGGTCAACAAACTGAAATCTAAAGGGTCAAAAGACTTTAAACGCCCTCTCTGCCACGAAGGAGGCCACGTCGGATTGATCGTATGATGATGCCGGCATTTGCCGTAGTATCGTGGGCTTGGCACTGTTCGGCTGCTGTGCTGCTGCGTCGCTGACCATGGTTGCTCATTGTCCGTTGACGGTGAGGAGGACATAATAAGGCGCTTATCACCGTCTATATTGCTGTCTAGTGCCCACTCATCTCGCTTCTGCCAGCATCCCTGTCGTTATCACGCAGGTGATAGGAGCGCTTACTACATCAGACTCTCATCGGTTCCAATCCATTTCTGTGACCACAAGACCCTGGGGGTTAGGCTGGCACCCAACGACGACCAAGGCTTTCACGATATCCACGACGATCTACTCGATACCCTAAAAGACTTATTGCCACCAAACCCATGTCGCAGAGGAGCTACAATAGCTTTTCCCAAGAGAAGCGGGTATCAAAGAATAGGGTGACCGATGAGGACCTCTTCGAGTAAGTCTTGAGGTGACTTTTAGTTGTGATCGTACTGACAACTGTATAGCTATTGTCTAAGGACAGCGTAAGCAGCTACATATCCTCTATCAAAGCTGGAAGTCTCACAGAAACTAGCCTTTTGACCTATATCTTAACACCAAAGGTCGTAGACCCTCCAACCAAGACCCATGGCCATTCCGAATCTATGCACAGAGAGGCTTCAAGGCTATCCGCTCTCTCGACCTTTTCAATCGGCGAGCTCTTCCGCGATGGATCTAAAGGCGTCAAGTTTCCCGAGAAGATGATCAAGGTCCTCGAGCAGAAGCTGCAGGACATTGCTATGGGCAGGGATCCTGCGTACGTCGCCCCTTGCATGACATCACATCTATTAACCTCGTCCCAAAAAGCTACTCAGACCAGTTGGTCCGGCGGACAATGGCCAGATTCTACGGCGAATTCCAGGTTGATAGCTTCAAGCGCCAAGTCAAGGAGAGCCGAAAGATCGAGGAGCTCATTCTCAAGTTTGCCACCTTTGCAACAGCTGTTCTCAAGAAGGAACCCACACTCGCCGGTGAAGGCTGGAAGTACGAGCTAAACAACCAGATTGCGCAGTTTATCAAGCTGTTACGAGAGTGCCTACGGAACGTCCACCACGTCTCTCCTGAACTTTTGCAGAGACTGGAAACCTACACCCAGAAACTTGCACCAGCCGTCGCCGCAGCACAACAATCATCCTACAGTCAAAGTGACTCGGGCTATGAATCATCTTCCACCTCACGCGACTCGTACGTTCCCACTATCAGCTACAACGTCGCAGACATGCCACTCGTCAAGATCGTCGGAGCCCTCTTCAAGATCCCAGAGCACGCCATGCAAACCGAGGTCGACCGGGTCCGAAACGAGATCGTCACCGCCAAAGCAGCCCTCGCCGATTTGAAGACCTGCCTCAAGAACATCAACGCTGGTGCAGCCTTTCCCGGCAGGCGAGAGGACTTCCCTAGCGAAGCGGCATGGCACCATTGGAAGAGCATAGAGACGTCCCAGTTGCAGCAGATGATGCTTGCCATGATCAAGATGAATCCTTCGTTGGCCAAGTCGAGCGACGTCGATCGGGTACAAGGAAACCTCAATCGGATGAGCTCTGGGTATGAAGGGGCACCTGGCCGGAAGCCTTCCATAGGCAGTCGGCGGTCGATGTTTGATGCGAACGACGAGGTGAATATCGAGCTGGGGGAGGATGGAGAGGAGGATATCCAAGTCGGCCATCATTTCACGTTTGTTCCTCCAAATCCACGCAAGTACTACAAGCGTTTGGTAGAGTATTGCTTGGTGGTGGATCTGGAGATCATGCTGAGCCCAGAGGTGGATGACAACGACGAGGTCTCGTTGGGAATCCTCTCACAGCCTCACCTGGAGCTCATCGGCGAGTGCGCGCTACGCTGGCGGACAGGACATCCTTATCGCTCAGTGTGCTTCCTTGATTTGGTTCGGCAGTTCTATGAACGCAACGACGTCCCCATGGAGTGCATACCGGAAGCCATGAACAACGTGAGCAAAGTCATGCACGAGACGGAGCCAGAGATGTGGCCAGTACAAGATGTCAGTCTTTCTGTCGTTGACCTGGTGTCGGGCTGACGGATATTATCAGGTCGAGCAACTGTCCAGCACCTACGCCTCCCTTTTCAACATCTTCCTCTCATGCCTCTACCATGCCATGGACGCTATCCCCCATCTCAAAGCCTCCGATATCAAATCCTTCCTCTCCATCCTCGAGCATGTCAGAGACTCGGGCTTCCTCGCTAGGTTCGATGTTGATGTGGAGGTCAGATTAAAGGACGTCCAAGACAAGATCAAGCAAGTCTCCGCAGAGTGGTACGAAACCCGGATGCAGGAACACCAAGCACAACCTGGCGTAAACCGGGCATTGCCTCTACTTCTCATGACCGATGAACTGGAGAAGTCTGCCAAGCTGCTTGATAAGAGGTTCCCGGAAGCTATCCTTGGGTATGTGTGCCGTCGTCTGGAAGAAAGGGGAAGATGCTAATGAGAGGACCAGGACGCTGGACATTGTCTCGCTCTTCCTAGAAGTCGTCGTTCCCCATCTGCTCACTGATCTGCAGAACTCGCAGAAGAAGCTATTCGAGAGCTCGATGAATGGGCCTACACCAGACGTGCCGATTCAGGATATCTTCACGCTTTACAGGAGGTGCAAGCTCATGACATCCATGTACAAAAGCTTTGTGCCAGAGTGAGTTTGGACCTACCTCATCTCGTCGTCGTTTGCTCAGATGTTGTGCTAGGGGTGACTTTGACTTCCCTCTGGCTGCTTTCTTCGAGCCATATGTCAAGCAGTGGATACTCAATACGGATGCGAAGACAGGGCAATGGGTCGAAGCTGTGAGTTTCTTGACCTCTTTACTGGTGACTCGACTGAATACCTTGGCAGGCTATCGCAGCTGACAAAGTAAGTCTAAAGCAACAACGATGGGGTATGACTTCTGATATGTCTCCAGTTTGAATCGGAAGGTGCTGAGGGTAACAGCTCGTCAATCCAAGATCTATTCGACTCTCTACGCAGCCCGATCAATTTCCTCCAGGACCTGGAGTGGGAGGACGAGTATTACAACGCCCGATTCTTCACGAGTATGGCAAAGGTTTGTTACAAGCGCCATACCATGCATTCTCTACCTAACTCGATATCCCAGACGATCTCCAAAGCCATCGACCAATACTGTCGTTCCATCGAAACGCTATTCCTCGACGAGATGTATCCCCGCCCAACCGACTTTATCCAACCTCAAAAATCCTCCGCCTGGCTCGAACGCGCCAAACAACTCGCAGCAATGGGCGAAAAACGCGTGGAACCCTTCAACTTCCAATCCCCCTCCTGTGTCAAGCTCAACAACGTCGAAGCTGCCCTCAAATTGCTCGACAACCTCTACAATCAGATGCAAGCCGACACCATCTCTGAAATCGCCAAGACAAGTGCACCTCCGGTCCCAGAAAAGGTCGAGCGAGACAAGTATCTGTTCACGGTGAAGATTGTGATTGCGGAGGAGCTGGCGCCACATGATTCGAGTCCGAATGCGAGGTTGGATACGTTTGTGACGTTGAGTGATGAGGAGGGACGGAGGTTGGCCAAGACGAGGACGGTTTATGAGACGAATACCCCCAGATGTAAGTGCTTCTCTCTACTAGTCATTGATCTTGGCCTGACTCTGTGCAGGGGAGGAATCCTTCGATCTGTCTGTCGAGAAACCCCTCTGGCTCATGGTGAGCGTACGAGATCGGTCGCTGGTCGGAAAACACGATACCCTCGGAAGAGCCTACCTCTGCCTTGACCCTTCGCGATTCGGCGACCTGATGTCGCACGACCTGTGGATGGAGTTGGATACCACCGGACGTATCTTGGTGAGGGTGAGCATGGAGGGTGAGAGGGACGATATCTTGTTCTTCTTTGGACGAGCGTTCAGAAGTCTGAAGAGGGCTGAGAATGATATGATTCGTATCTTCATCGACAAGGCGGGTGCTCTCATTTGGCCTTGATGTAAACACCTAACAGTTGGTCCAGATGGCTCCTTTCGTACGGCAATGCCTGTCGCTCAATGTCGTGAAGAGCTTGGTCAAGAGTCGAGAGCAACAGGGCTTGGACTATAACAAGGCTCTGGGCAATGTCACTGCACTCTACCGTTCGGCTCTCGGCAACAACTCCGGAGAAGTCATGGTTCCCTTGCCGCAGAATGAGAAACCTCGACAGCGACCTGAAGACTTGACTGATATCGAGATTGAGGAAGCCATCGCGCCGCTCTTTGACTACTTTGAATCCAACCTTCAGACATTGAACACATACTTAAACGATGCGACAAAGGAGATGGTCATGGCACGGCTGTGGAAGGAGATTTTGGTGGTTATCGAAGGCTTGTTAATTCCTCCGCTCAGTGAGCTGCCGAGCGACATGAAGCCTCTAAGAGACAAAGAAGTGGATATTGTCTTCAAGTGGCTGAAGGTGAGGTTGTCCTCGCATAATATTTGACATGAGACTGACACTCTTCAGTTCCTGCGGGACTACTTCTATGCCGGAGGCGAGGGCCCGATTCCAGTGGAAATGCTCCAGAACCAGAAGTACCGCGACATTCTATCGATCCGGTTGTACTACGACTGGAATACGTACGTAACGTTTGGCGATCACTCTTGTTCTTCCTCGACTGACCTTCTTTTCCTCGTAGCGATGCACTGATGGAAGAGTGTGTTCGAATGATGCAGTTGACGTTGCGCTCCGCTCCGACAATCAAGAAGAGGGCAAAGAGTGTGTATCAACAGCGGAATCTCGGCACCATCAGAGAGAGGAAGAAGGAGAAGAAAAAGGAGGCTGAGACGGGGAGTGAGGAAACTATCCTTCGGATTCTGCGAATGAGGTCGGTTGGAATCCTTTTCATGCTACTTTGGTGACTGATATCCACTTCTACAGACCACATACGAAGGACTTTATCTCGCAACAGATGCAAATTATGACACAGATGAGGAAAGAACAAGAACTTCGCGCACAAGAAGCAGAAAAACGCAAGGAGAAGAGACCCCAGCGGTCATCGCAAATTCCAGCTGTCCCAGAACTACCACCGCTACCTGAGAAAGACAGGTCATAAGGGTGTTTTCCTTCGGTTCCGTGGGACATTGTACTTTACCATTTACCCTTTCGCCTTAGCCTCGACATTATTTCTTGTTTAGCGCTCATTTTCACTTGGAAACGTTAATTATACACCTGGATACCTTGACGCGTCGGTGGTTGTGGGAGGACAAAAGGGTTGCCACATCAAACACCGAAAGCGTGGCCGCTCTTTCGCCGCACAGAACAAAAGGCAATTTAGCGTGGTTGCCTTTGTACTCCATAGCTCCCGAAATATGCATTGTTCCCTCTCTCTGGCTGGCCGAATGCCACACCTCGTTGTTTATACAAAAGCATGGAGGGTTCAGAGCGACACGTTTTTTCTGTACTTTTCATTCCACGACGACACCACTTGCCCGCTCGCTCACCGAGCAATCGATCGTTTTCTCTCTTTCAACCCCGTGGCTGTTGGTGCTGGTACCAACACTTGACCACTTCATCTTACCCCTTCTCTCTCTCTGTCTGCGTCGCCTGGGCTGCGATTTTCTTGACATTTTTTGTTCACATCCTAAAAAGCTATAAAATCCACCATGTTGCCTCCTCGCGCTTGTGAGTGTGCAGTCACTTTGGGGCCTTTCAGCCAGTGTATTGACCTTCATGCCAGATATCTTCATCAGCCTCAATATCGTCCGCGTCCTTAGCATTGTCGCCCTCCTCCTTGTCTTCTCCAGTAATATCTTCACCCTCGTCAACGATGTCAAAGCTGTGAATCGGTTTATGGAAGCTGGCAAGGCTCTTGCTGCTGGTACTGTCGAGGACAGTCAGCGCAATGCCACAATCAACGCACTGATGGACTTTGACTACATTCAGTGCGTGTTTTCTTTCACTTTGCCTTTGACGATTCCTAACATTACTGCGAACAGAGACAGCACCGTCCCCAACCAACCTGCTGGTGCCTTCTGGGCAGTCCTCAACCGCCTCTTCATCATCGGCCAGGCTGTTGTACTCATCATGTCAGAACTTGGCTTCCCTGCAAAGTTCTTTGCGACCTACTTCCCTGTTCTCGGTCGGGAGTTCGGATTGGGTGCCTTGGGTCTCATTCAGATGCTGTGAGTGGCTCTAGCGGATGATGTATACGAGATCGACATGTTAACTTTCCCTTTCAGTATCGGCGCAGCCATCCTTTCACACCGTGTCGACACTTTCACTCTCGTCTCTGCCTTTTTCCTCTTCTCCGTCGGATGCCTCAACGTCGTCCTCGGCCTCATCTTCCGTGCAGGTGCAAAGACCAAGCGCTCTGTCACTTCCTGGCGCGAACACGCCAAGAGCGCTCTGCCCACTCACATTGGCCCCGTCGATGTCCGACCTGTGGCGAGCGCTGCGTCGCAGTACATGTCCCAGAAGGGCTACAACGTCCCGTTCACCACTCCCACAACCTTTGTGGCGTCGTTGAGCACCGGGTCGACGGCTGTTTCTGGCGGGGATGAGCCGCAGAAGAGCGCTGGACTTGGATTTGGCAGCAAGGGAGAGAAGGCTGCTGCGATCGGTGGTTACTTTTTGAGCAGGCCTGTCGAGTCGCTGCCCAAGTATGCGGCTAGGACTCCTTCCTCTGCTTCAAGTTCGAAATAAAGCACCTGACGACGCGACGATGCAACCCCTCGAGGCTTGCACTTCAAGATGGAGATTCCACTTTACGACTTTGTTACGCGAAGGACTTTGCAACATCACATTCATTCACTCATTCATCAACTCACCCCACTCATCATGTATCGATACCTACCTGCATCCATATCCCTAGACACATCTACTGTACCTGTATATTCTATCCACAATCTTTGACTGCCTGAATCACTCTCGGGGAGAATATGATATCGCAAGCTGCGAGGCTTCGAATTACTCGTTGGAACTCCTTGGGGAACTGCTCCGAAAAGTCCTGCATTCGCGTGTTTAGCAACGAGTTAGAGATCGAACTTCGAATGCTAGAACGAGGTGCAATGACTGCGGAATTCTCAGGTCACTGCCTTCTTATCCACTTGCTCGATTTTTTTGAATTCCATGTGTGGCGTTACAATGGGTTCGACTGAGCAACTGACTCTCTCCCGATGCTTGACAAGTCGGAATACCACGGAAAAGAAGTCCAAATGTCAGCCCTTAGTAAAGCTTCCATTTCTTGAGATTCTTGCCTTCCGGCGTACCAGAGGAGCCTCGAAGCACATTGGTTGCTCTTCCGTGACATTCGGATAGGGGTTCTTGCCGCGGCTGCGTCCAGGCACAAGCGGGCCAGACGCCGCCTCTCCGCCTAGGCCCGCTCTCAGCGCTGAGGAGGGGTGTATCATGTACCAAACTCACGGCAAAATCTCTGCCCAAACTATTGAATAGTTTAGCACACAACCAACGTTCGTGTGGCGGTAAAGATCGCAGCAAGATGACGCTGAGGACGGGGCCAAAAAAGGATTGATTGGCGCTAATGGGACAGTGAGTCCGACAAATACTCCGGCCGATGATGCTGATTAACGAGGTCATCGATAGATAACCAACCGCGAACCGCCTCAGTCCGATCTTATAAAAGTCAGCTCTATCGCACTGAAGCTTTTCTTCAGTTACCTTCACCTCCAACTAAAATCACAATCATGGTATGTTCTTACCTACCCTCGCCTTCGATGTTGTACTGACCATTGTCTAGGCTAAAGTCGGTATCAACGGGTAAGCTTTGGTGCTTAGATCTCTAGTCTTCTGTTTACTGAAGGGCACTTCGCAAATTTCTAGTTTTGGTGCGTTGAACTGTCCCTTTTTCTAACGCTCCAACCTCATCCCTCTATCATAGGTCGTATTGGCCGTATTGTCTTCCGAAATGCCATCGAGGCTCAGAAAATCGAAGTCGTCGCCGTGAACGAGTGCGTTGCGCATCATGCGCGATCTTGAGCAGGATCTAACAATGTCATTACAGCCCCTTCATTGACCTTGACTACATGGTCTACATGTTCAAGTACGATTCCGTCCACGGACGTTTCAACGGAACCGTCGAGGCCAAGGATGGCAAGCTCATCGTCAACGGCAAGACCATCACTGTCTTTGCTGAGCGTGACCCCGCCAACATCCCCTGGTCCTCTGTCGGTGCTGAATACATCGTCGAGTCCACTGTGAGTAGGATCGTTGCCGTCACTTTGATTCCCCTCTCTGATCCCAGCTCCAGGGTGTCTTCACCACCATCGACAAGTATGCTTGAAATTCTGTCCAAACCTCCTCAGTCTCTGACCTAATTATTACAGGGCCTCTGCCCATCTCAAGGGTGGTGCCAAGAAGGTCATCATCAGCGCACCTTCCGCCGATGCTCCTATGTACGTCGTTGGTGTCAACCTCGACAAGTACGACTCTTCCCACAAAGTCGTACGTCATATCTTGCCAAATTATATCGCGACCTATCGCTCACTGGCCCACTTATCGCCCTGCAACAGATTTCCAACGCTTCCTGCACCACCAACTGCCTGGCCCCTCTCGCCAAGGTTATCAATGACAAGTTTGGTATCCTCGAGGGCTTGATGACCACCGTCCACGCTACCACTGCTACCCAGAAGACCGTCGATGGTCCTTCTTCCAAGGACTGGCGTGGTGGACGATCCGTCAACAACAACATCATTCCCTCTTCCACTGGTGCTGCCAAGGCTGTCGGCAAGGTCATCCCTGCGCTGAACGGCAAGCTTACGTGCGTCTCCTCTTTCTAACGAAACTCAGACCTGCGTGCTAACTACATGATCTAGTGGTATGGCCTTCCGCGTCCCTACTCTCGATGTCTCCGTCGTCGATCTCGTTGTCCGCCTCGAGAAGCCCGCCAAGTACGAAGAGATCAAGGCCACCGTCAAGGCTGCCGCCGAGGGCGAGTACAAGGGCATCATCGAGTACACCGAGGATGCTCTCGTCTCGACCGATTTCGTTGGCCACACCGCCTCGTCCATCTTTGACGCCTCTGCCGGTATCCAGCTCAGCGACACCTTTGTCAAGCTCATTGCCTGGTACGACAACGAGTGGGGTTACTCCCGCCGTGTCTGCGACTTGGTTGCTTTCGCTGCTGAGCAGGATGCCAAGGCTTAAGTGTGGTCCTTTTCGATCTGGACTATGCTTTTTTGCCTGAAGGACTGGTAGAGAAGAAGTAAAAACGTTGTAACCTTATCTGTAATTTGATGTCGTCTTTGTGATTCGTATAGAGAACTCAGGGCCGCAGGCTACTCTTCACAAAACCTGGCATGATGAGCAGGAAGCTTCCCTTACAACACTTGGACCTCAGGTAGATGCTAGAAGGAATCCAGGTCCAACTATCCGAACGCCCGAGGAACGTTCCTCGACTCGGTACTAGGGCTCCAACCATACAGTATAAGCCTAGGGTCGGCGCCTATACTATATAGTAAGATGGAATACTGTATAGATTACTGTCTAGTGATAGTATACTATACCGTTTGTACAGAGAATCTAATATTACCCCAATATCACAGCCATCGAGTTCTCAGATGCTTTATAATTGTCTTCCGAGCCCTCAAGAGCCTTTAAGATCCCTCGAGATGCGTGGCGTTTGGAGGGCATGGCTTCGAGCGGTCTTGCCAAGCACTTCATATTCAGGCTATGCAACTTCCGGCACACTCGGAGGCGCGAAGCTCCCAGCAATCCAGGCCTGTTCTTCGCAAAAGGCGACGGATAAGGATTGGAAGCCATTTTAAAAGTTGAATAAAAGGATCTTTAGTCATATTGAGGATTTTTTGGCTCGCTTCTGGTGCTGCCAAGCCAATACTGTATAACTATATAGCTACTATCTATCTACTGCCTCCCCATACGGCCTATACACATACAGTAATCCTAGGCAGTATTACTGTCTAGAGATAGTATACTATACTATATGGTTGGAGCCCTACTCGGTACTCAGCTTTGAACGAATCGCGTAACATTGGCACTTTCCGCACGAAGTCGACGAGTTCTCGGGTCCTGAAAAGCTTCTGAGAAATAATTTGAAATTTTACGCTGCATCGAGGCATATGATCTCGGTATTCTATGTACACAAAACTGACCAAGCACGGGTCTGGGCTATTGGCGCTTGAATTACACGCGCAGCACAACTAGATACAAGTACTCTAGGCTTCGAGCCTATTCTTGCAAGCCAAAGCATGGAAGACAACTACCAGCAAGAGGTAGAGCTCGCACTGCCCCTCAGTAGTGGTCATAGCTCTACCCGTTTAACGCGCTTTTGGAGCCATAGCGGCAGCCCAGGTCCCACGGCAAGGGAGCGCGAGGAAGGTGAAAGTCTTGCAAGGGCTTCCACCACCTAAGCCCAGGAAAACGAGGGAGGATTTGGTGAATGGCAGGGCTTGAAAGACGAGGGTGACTTTTGCCAGCCCTAGCCTATCGAAGCCCTGGTGAGAAATTAGGAAAGTGGGAAAAGATCCTTTTCAGGAGGCTGCAGAGAGGACTCGATTGGCGAGACAGTATTTGGGAACCTGCCGTCGTCGATCGAAGTCCAGGGGATGAATGGCAGCGAGATACAGAGAGAAAGAAAGAGAGAACAGTACAGAAAGCGTGTTTGGTTGGTGTTTGGGTGGAACTCGAAAGGAGAGACAGTATCAAGAACCTGCCGTCTCCTATCGCAGTCCCATGGTTTGAGAGGGATGGAGGGGAATGGAGCCTTTCTGTCGACACGGATAGTCGGGTCGGTTAATGTCCTTTTGAAGAATAGTCGATAGTACTCACCCATTGTCGCCCCCTCCATCCTGGCCCGTTACGGGGACTTGGTATTTGCCGGCTAGCTCAAAGCGCATCACTGCGGAGGCACATTAGTTTGCATAGAGTAGCAAGAGTAAGAGAGAACTTACAAGCCGGGGGACACTGCAGATGCAGGAAGAAGGATAGATTCAACGTAGCCGTGAGGCCGTTGTCAGCTAGCTCAGGCGCATCACTGGAGAGGACGTTAGCGCGAGTAGAAGGAAAGAATAGGGACACGTACAAGCTGAAGACACTGTCGAAGGACAGCCGCAAGCAGTAGAGCTCGCACTACCCCTCAGTAGTGGTCGTCGCTCTACCGATGTTTAACGCGCTCTTGGAGCCCTAAAGGCAGCCCAGGTCCCACGGCAAGGGAGCGCGAGGAAGAGGGAAAGCCGTGCGAAGACTTTCCCCCTACCTAAGCCCAGGAAACGAGGGTGATTGGATGAATGGCAGGGCTTGAAAGGGGAGGGAGACGTTTGGCCTGCCCTCGCCTATCGAAGCCCTGGGGAGAAGTTGGGAAAGTGGGGGAAATCCCTTTCGGGAGGCTGCAGAGAGGACTCGATTGGCGAGACAGGATGTGGGGGACCTGCCGTCGTCGATCGAAGCCCAGGGGATGAGTGGCAGCGGGGTATTTGAGAGAGAAAGAGAAAAAGAGAGAAGAAAAAGTGTTTGTTGGGCAGGACTCGAGGGAGAAGACGGTATGTTCAACCCGCCGTTCCCCATCGCAGTCCAAGTGGTGAAGACAGGATGGGAGGGGAATGGAGTCTTTCTGTTGGAACGAATAGTCGGGTCAGTTGGAGTTCTCCGTCGAAAGAGAAAAACACTCACCCATTGTGGTCCCCTCCGTACTGGCCCATTGCTGGGACTTAATTGTGGGTTTGGATCTTCCAGCTAGCTCAGCGCATCACTGGAGGGACGTCAGTACAAGTTGAAGCACGGAAAGGAGAGAGATGCGTACAAGCTGGGGGACACTGCCGAAGCAGGAAGAGAGTTGGTTGGTTACAGGCACGAGGGCCGCTGTCAGCTAGCGCATGCGCATCACTGAAGAGGATATCAGCCGGACACAATGGGAGAGAAGCAAGGACACGACGTACAAGCTGAGGACACTGCGGGGTGATGATGCAGGTAAGAGGAAGCGGGCATAAAGCCACTAGTGCGGTTGCGCCAAACAAACAGGCCGTCTGTCTGCCTACTCGAGCACTCAGTGAGAGGCTCGAGACTGGCGACGACGGCGGGAAGCGACGCGACACGAGCACGCCGCTTCCCAGAAAGGGGGATACAATGAGGAAGAAAAGAGACGAGGGAAGGGAATGGGATGGGGAACGAAGAGACCAAAAGGCAAGGTTTATATACCCTCACGAATAGGAGGCTGACATGGAGTCCTGAGACGCCCAGAGCGATCGGGCGTATTGCGAATGTGAAACGTCCTAGTCGTTGGAGAGTTTCAATGCGTAATGCGCGTCAGTACATGGAGCTGGCTGACAAGTTAGACACAAGGAACTGGACTGATGACGAGATGCGGAAGTTGGGGTAGCCCCGCGCGGTAGCTGGGCGCAGTGCACGAGCTGAAAGAGGTCAACCCGATTCGAGGCGAAGGGTAGAAGGTTTGATCACAGCAGTGCGAGCACAACAATTAAAACTCGGATTGGGGCCAGCCTGACAGAGGTATAATGGAGCGGTAGGAAATGAGGGACGAGTTGACAGAGCAGGATAAGTTTGCGTTATATGAGTGCTGCAGGTCAAATCCCAAGCGGAGCTTGAACCCAGTGATCTGTTCGTTCAGTTAGGCGCTCGACACGACCCTGATCCCCAGGCTCTCTCTCGCTTTCCCACGCTTCCACGCTTTATCAATCTCTGCATAGATAGCTGGCTTGACACCCTAGTCTCAGCTGGCTATCCAGATATTTTGCACTGTGGAATAAAGTGTCTCTGAACCGCGCTTCAGCCTCGTCGTTGAGAATGACCGTTCGTTAGGGCAAGCGCACTCGTGAGCCCGGTCAACGCTCAGCGATGAGGGCGAAAATGTCCTCGCCAACAGGTGGTGGTTTTCAGCCTCGTGCTATAACAAGACTGCTAGAGAATAAGTAAAAAATACTGTAACCTTGTCTGTAATTCCCCGTCTCTGTGATTCGTACGGAGAAGTCAGAGCCGCGACTTACCGAAAATAGGGTGATAAATAGGAAGGCTTCACCTGGAGCAGTTTGGCCTCAGGCGGACAACAAAAGGAAGCCAGGTCCGACCGTCCGAGCGCCCGAAGAACGTTCCTCAACTAGGCTGCGGAATAACCGCATAACTGAGCCTTGGTCGCAATCGACTAATTCTAGCCAGTTGTACCGTGACGCCGCTGTACAATCTGAGGTCAATCGAGTGGCAACTTGAAACCTGAGGAACCTGGGAACAGCCTGCTTCACGATCTGTACAGGGAATCGGAATCGGGGTTGACCTGAAGGTTTTCGTGAGGCACGGATAGTCTGAGAACGTCTCGGGTGGTGTTGATGAGAGAATAGACGGAGGTGTGAGAGGGAAACGTTAGCCCAGTACTTTGTCCTGGGGTGCATTGTTGTAGATCCATCGAGAGTCGCGACGATAGAGGGCCTAGAAGCTGAGCCAACTAGCTAATCGCGACATATGCTCATGTGACCATCCAAGGTACACATTCCGTCTGTTGCCTGAACGTTAGAAGCCTCCAAAAGGGACATCCCAGTGTCCAGCACGCCGCCGTGCATTTAGGATCGCGTTCAAATCGTACAAAAACTCATCGGAGCTATGTATAGCTTAGGCAGCTGTCTTAAAACAGTATGATTGGCCAAGGTGTCTGGGTCGCGTGAACAGGAGGAGAATGCGCCAGTCTGAGTATATTTAGAAACGCGTAGGACGCCCGAACCAATCAAACGTAGACGCTTAACGTAACCTCACAGTCCAATGCTTGAACCCCAAAATCTAGCCTTTGGGCCGATTACTGAGCATAGATGCTATTTCTGGATATGTATGGCGACTGCCGCTGTGCCGCTGTCAATCGGCTGGACAGGCAGCTTCGCGGGTGTACCTTGTTTAAAATTATCTCTCTACTGCAGAATAGATGCGCATACCGGCTCCGAGGTCCTTACTCTACGTCTCTGTGTAGATAGATGAATTCTGGACTCGTCATTAGTCGTCGAATGAGGACTAGGACTCGGGTATGGTCTGGAGTGGGTGAGCAACCAGCACGCATACCTTTCTCTGGGTTCCTTTGCCCATTCTGCATTGAATGCAGCTCTGAACGACGTTTCATTTCCTGAAGACCACCCTACCCAAAACTCTGGCAATTGCCTACCTATCTAGTAGGCAATGTGCGGATGTGATACCCTACCGTATGTGGGAGAAAGACATGCCAAAGCCACGCAGGCTATTTCTGCACCTGAGATATTTTTAGAACAAGCTCTGAGAAAGTAAACGTTGGTAGCGCTACTCAGGCGAGGTCATGTGTGTTTAATGAAACACACGATAAAGTCGATAGAGTTAGCTAAGTCTGCTAGAGAGCCTACGCAACGAGTGTACGATCGCTGAGAAGCCCGACTCGATAGGCGGTGAATGGATTTGGAAGTGTTCTTCAAGTTGTGGTTTCATCTCAAACACCATAGCACGCACCAGAAGTCTCGGAGCATACAAGATAAGCCAGGGGCAGGAACGTTTCATAGATGACGAGTGCGATTAATCCACTGTTCGATTCCAATTCGTCTATAGAATACACTTTGATTTACTTATGCAATAACATATCCGCGCCAACGCCTTCGGAGGTCTATAGCAAGATCTTACAGACGAGGAGCCTCGGCAGAGATGAAGTTGACACCCTAGAAGTCATAGATTCAATACACTGAGATAGACTGATTGGTAAGAAAGAACTCACAGTCTCGATGTTCTTGACGAGCTCGGGGATGGCAGCCTGGACAAGGGCCTTCTCGGCCTCAGTGATCTCACCGAGGGGAATGATCCTGGCAACACCCTCAGTCTGCATAAAGCCATAAGTATGCAATTCTTCTCTAAAGCGTATTGGTTTCACTTACACCGAGCTCAACGTTGGAAGAGAAGAAGGCAAGCTGCTGGCCGAGCTCCTTGGTGAGGGCAGCGGAACCAGTGGTATCAGCCTCGACAGAGACATATGAAGGAGCGACAATGCCCTTCTCGCCCTTCACAGCACGGATGACCTTGAAGGCGAATTCGGCACCGGCGTAGGCCATGGAGAGGGTAGCAGATCCAGCACCGTCCTTGGCCTTGACGACTTCATCACCACCAAACTGGATGCGGTGGACCAGAGCATCGAGGCTGTCCTTTGCAAAGCCTGATGGAAGAGGGTGTGAAGACTGGGAGAGGAGAGGAACAATCTGCAGGAGAGATTCGGGTCAACGCGAAGCTCATGTCGGACGGAAGAATATCGGAGAGAGGAAATCACGTACGGTCACGCCAGAGTGGCCACCAACGACGGGGACAACGACGTCCTTGGAAAGCGAGAGGTCGCTGAGGATTTCAGAGACAAAGGTTGATGCACGGACGACATCGAGGGTGGTGACACCGAAGAGGCGCTTTGGATCAAAGACACCCTGCTTCTTGAAAACCTCAGCAACAATGGGGACGGTAGAGTTGACGGGGTTCGAGATGACCAGAACAAATGCCTTGGGAGCGGTCTTTGCAATAGCAGTGGCAAGATCCCTGACGATGCCAGCGTTGATTTTGAAAAGGTCATCTCTGAAGAACGCATAACGCAAAGTCAATATAGAATCATGGCTCTGCTGATTGAATCGCGCACCGAGTCATCTGTAAAGAATATCAGATATCTGTTACACCCCAAAGCGGTCGAGACTCACTCCAGGCTTTCGGGGCACACCGGCAGGGATAACGACGACCTCAGCACCAGTCAAGGTCTTGACGAGACCGTCATCCTTGGGGAGATAGCCATCGACCTTCGCTGGGGTCGCGATGTGCGAGAGATCGGCGGCAACACCAGGAGTGTTGACGATATCGTACAGGCTCAGCTAGCCGCCACGTTTCAGTTTTCATATAAAATCAATGTGCGATTGTGATATACCGAAGTGACCAGGGGGTTGGCCTTCAACAGAAGGGACAGGGGCTGGCCGATACCGCCTACGACAACGCGTCAATCTTTACTCATCGTCAGGCTCGACGATAACAATTCCAGCTCACCAGCAGCTCCGAGAACGACAGCCTTGACCATTGTGAAGTGTTGAGGGTGGTAGGAAAGGATAGAGGTGCAGATTCGGCGAATCCGTTCCATCGATTTCCAGCCATAATTATGGGACTCGGCACGTGATTCCGATGCGGTCTGAGCGAGAACGCGGAGAGCGGCGGCACGCCTCCTTTCTCCTTCTCCGCCACCATTGCCATGGGTTTAGGTGGTCGTTGACACTTTCAAGTGCTCTGTCGAAGAACCGGCGAGACTATTCCGAGGAGGCTTGCAATTTGGGGTGGGCTGGAAGGTTGTTCATCCTGACCTTTGGGAGCGATTGTCCTAGCTTGAGGTGCAGCCTCGAGCTGGTACTTGGCAGTAGCAGAGGTGGTTTGATGAAGGCATGGGTTCCCCTCGGGTTGGGCCTGAGAGGCTTTCAAGCGGCCCCCAGGAAGATACGGTCTGATTCTCGAGATTCCGCTTGGTCCTGCCTCAATACGGCACCACCGGCAGGCGCTTTGAGTCATGCTCTACGGGCAGTAAGCCTCGGTCATTTCAGGTGCTCTGTGACTATTAGGATGTCTGGAAAGCTGGCACTGTGCAGTGAGGACGTGGTTGTGGTTTACGTTGTGGTCTGCGGAGTGGGTCGCATGCCAGACTTTCGGTACCCGACTCGGAAGGCAAGACTTGCTCTCGAAACACCAAGGGAATCTGACGTTGGCCCTTCGTTAACCTTGGTTTTGACCTATGCTCAACACTTGCAACTTGCACACTCCTTTCTAGTCAGCTCTTTGCAACTCGGGCACGACTTATGTCCTGAATGGCGGTTCCGACACCAAAGCATATCAATCCCTGCAGTTCCTTCGGGAATTATGAACTTGAACCATACGAAGGCATGCGCCCTATGAAGCACTGTTCAGTCCAGGCATCGAAAAAAGAGGCTTGGGCCATTGCTAGCCTCCTCCTCGCTGCCCATGGTTGACAAATGCTGGCTTGATGGCGGGGTAGATGCCCTGCTTGTGATTTTCGGACGGCTTCGCCCGTCGGCCAGGAGCAGAAAAGATTCAGGAACTTGAAAACATTGGCAGTAAATGTTTGACGGGCTCATGGAACTAACGCAGCTTCTTTTGCTCCCATCAAGGAATCCTAAAGGATCATTGAAGCGCCAGGACTTCCAAATTACTAAATGAATTGGGATTAAATTCTCTGTGTACCAATTCCCCACTCACTGGCATCCCAATATCCCAAGTGTACAAATTATTAGGTTGTAACTTTCTTTTTACCTCCTTCGCGAAGATTCTGAAATGCACGTTCAATCCACTCATTTCAGTTCCCGTTGTGAACATCTTCAGTTCAAATGAACCAGAGGGTAAGATCGACCTGGCTTGTGTGTGTACGGGCAGGCAAAGGCGCAGAAACAAGGAACAAATTCATTGAGCGCGGTACGAACACCTCACCACATCGGAAGGAAAAGGGATCAACTGAGACGGTCTCAAGATCTCAAGGGCCACCCCTTCCCTTCCCTGCCTTCTGAGTGTCAAGAACGACGGGCTTGCGCCTTACTCCTTACGGTAAGGTCCTTCCAGTGGTATCATCTGTCGTGACTTAGCAGGTTCCGGTTCCACAAAGGTTGGCGTGCTAACTATCTTATCGGACTTGCCAGTTGCTTGATCTCTTCTTTGAGAAATCACAGAAATCACACCAAATTCGACATATTCTATCAGTGATCGCCAGGCCCTGGCTAGTTCAATCAACCCATAGGATTCACACAAGAAGCGTCACGTTTTTAGAAAGCCTATTCTGGAAAGGCAACCTATACATGAGAGTTCTTCTGGGTGTGGTGTGGGTCAATTGACAAACTCGCCATCTACATGACTGGGAAAATAGTTCTCTGCTGACCGTGCTGAATGCGCTTAGTGCCTGTTTGAATTTGCACGCGTAGCTGTTAATCATCTTGTGCCTGCCCCAAGTAGTGACAAATGCGGTTGGACCGCACCTTCACACGATTCCAGTCGACTGTACACACTCTCGAACCCTCTCAAGCGTTGTCTCCCTCAGGCTGTACATGCATTCATCTTGCAGAAGCACGGAATGGGTCCATCAGCAAACCGACTTGGAATACGTTGCGTTAGCTCAGCGGTAGCTCACCTAGCATGTTGTACATCGAAGAACGATGAGCACTTCTCCCGACCCGACCAGCATCAGGAATTTGATGATGGATTTATGGATTTCTGCACTTCCCTTTCCAGAGCGTTCTTTCTTTGCTTCCTTTCTGTCAGTTTTGAGCATGCGTATGTACTATCCCGCGATGAATGGCTTTCGGGCTGATGATCCGCATCTGCCTTGCTCAGTCATGAGACTCACCTTTTCCATCAAGGCTATTCTCCTGTCCCGGGAGCGTGAGGGAGTTTCGCTCGCTTGTTTCAATGTCCATGAGCGACTAAAGCCTAGACTCAGCGAGGGCCTACCAGCTTCGTCCCACAGCATTTGAGCGTATCCAGTATCCTGACGTCCCAGGTGGGGTAACACTATTTCAGGCACAGGCCGTGGCATTCAAACCAAGCCGGCGTCTGCGTATTTGAGACCCGGAATGAGCGTTGAACCATGCGCTGTGGAGATTTAGAGCTGGTGTGGGCACAAGGAAGGCGGCTTTAGCTTTACTGGAGCACAACACGCGACTTAGGCGCTGGATAGGCGGATGTCGGGTCGGAAACCTGTGACGTCAGGTGTGGGCGCTTAACAGAGGGCCTCGTCGACTCCCGTTTCCATCCCAGCAAGCTATGGGACATGCGAAGATCATCTCGTAAAGTGGATCCAACGACTTAGCTACCCCCTTATCCTGGATCCACTCTTTGTCTCGAGCCCTTGGGACGGATCACCAAAGACGCAATCCCAGCCAGCAAGGAGGAAGACTACTTTCTCCACCTTGACGAAATATCTCGTCGTACGTCAATAGGTGCAGAGTGCTTCTGTCCAGTAGTCGATGGCGATAAGATTGGGAACCCACTTGTTCGCCCTGATAATCGGGACGATTAGCGAGAAGGCACAGAAACGTGCGTATGTGGTCATAGCAGAAGCATCGTCCTATAGAATACTACTCGGAACAGCTTGAATACTCCACCAACAGGATGTTTGAAGGCGGAGAAGCAGGGCCATCCCTGTTGAGGCCAGTGAGGGCGTTTCAAACCGACGTAATGCTCGTCGTTTGCCATTGAGTTGGGACGAAATCGCCTTCAGGTCTCTCGTATGACGCTCATGTTACCCTTGAGACCTAAGAGAGGCGGCATGGCCCACTTATTGACCCACCTCAAATGAAGAGAAAGGTTCCTCAGATTATGCTATCAGTGCCCTTGTTGCGGCGCTGAACGGGAGGAGACGCATCAAGACCCTTCCAGGAGAAACATCCCGAAAAGGCAAGCGCGCACCTGTAGTTGAGAGAGGGTGTCTTCTGACCTGAGGGACAATACAAAGGGAGATGCTTACCGACTTGCTCGGGTGACCATCGGTAGCATGCATGTCTTGCCCTGTCCCTTGTGCATCATCCCCGCCGTCATCTGCGCAAAGCAGGGACGCCGTGTCGAAACCGCCACCATCTGAAACTCTGCCATTGGGTAAATCCTGTCCTATCGGAGGAGGTACCCCAGGCAACTCGCATGTTGAAATGTCACTTTAGTCTATTTGCATTGTCGTTTACCTCAAAGTGCGTACCGAAGTGCCTTACTGGGTGATAAAGGAGAATTAAGGGTCGGTAATCACATATCACCTGGCTACGACGAAGTTATCTGTCGTTAGTCCGGCGGCGGGTCTCGTGGTCAAGCTATTCCTGAGGATAGCAGAGGCGTCTTGCCACATAGCAATAGGAAGTCCCGTGGCACGAGGACCGCTGTTCAGAGTCGCCTTCGCCAAATTAGGCACTACGGCGTGCTGCGCATTCACATCACCCTCACCTGAGGTCACATATCCTAACGAATGGCTGAGGGTGACGCCGATTCTCTACTGCAAAGAGCACGCAATGTCACCTAACCGCACCAAAGAGGTAAAGTGGCGGTCCATTGATCGTATGACATGAAGGTGGGGGAGGAGTTCAGCCATCGAGGGACTGCAAAAGTCAGTGTCCGACCTGCCATTCTCAAACTCCCATCTTGGTGCTCAAATGCCCACCCACCTTCGGACGTCGCCTTTCGTACCCCAATCTGTCACCGCGGTCGGAAGTCTACAGAGCCACACACGCTCGCATGCGCAACGAAGATCAACCTCATCTATGGTGATTATGCGCTTGATCTTCGCAGAAAGACATGCCACGAAAAGATGGATCCGAAGACAAACAAGCGGCTGACAGAGAAGCCAGCCTGTTTGGCATAAAGTGCGAGATATATGCCGCGTAGCAGCGCCCAAAGCGGCTGTCCGGTCGTCAAACATTGGAAGACCGTATGTTGCGGCGTCAAGGGAGAAAGGCAGGACCTGATTTAAACATAGCATGGATTGAAAGAAGCACTCACCAAAGAAGTACCTTCGGGAATAAACCAGGCCCGGAGAGCGATGATACCTGTCTCCTTCTCGCTTACCTCTACAGCGAGGCAAACCCAGGTGATACAGATAGTCTCTGCCTCTCGTAAACCCAAGGTGCGAAGACGAGCCAGTAAGGCAAGTGTCTATTGCTTCCCATGCACACCAGGCTCAAAGAAATGCGGGGTAGTACGTCCTTCGGCATCAAAATCATTCGGTTATGCAACTCCCATCATTCTAAGACGCCGCTCGTCCAGTTACCGGGTCGGCTTGCCCATTTCTGGACATAGCAGTGTTACCTTGACTTGCTAGGTTAGCCGACGAGACTTATCCCAGTGTCACAAGACTCTCGAGCTCTAGAGCATATTCCCCGCACTGTCAAGCTCAATGAGTTGAAATGCGGGGAAGCAGGCTCAAGAAGGAGGTACCCTTTCGCCTAATGGGCTGGTTAATGAACGTCAGGCGACCCTAGGCTTTTCGCGTTTCATCCAGGTGCTCACAGAGGCGTGCCTATGAATAGTCTTTCGAGTGAGCTTACCACAAGTACCGGCGCCCGTTTTGCGTACACGCTATGGTCTATGGGATGGTCAGCGAAGGTCTGGTCACTCCAATGGAATTAGACACTCACACTAGCGGACCGTGGAGACGAGTCTGGATAGAAGTTATGACGACAGACGGAAGCCTTCGTTGACTGTTTCAGATACGAATTGAATAGAGGCGAGGATCGATATCGAAGGAAGGTGTGGGTGTGCGATTCTCTTCTCCGCACTCAAAACCATATTGACGAAACAAGAAGGCCTGTTACCATTATGAAGAATCGTACTCTCATATGACACGGACGAAGAAGCGAGATGACTTACGTTCTTCATACAGGGTTTACAGAAACAGCAGTGTCCTGACCGTCTTTGGCGGGGAAGACGAGCGTCAAAATTGAAATCAAGCCCAGCAATCTGGCGGGAACGTAACATATCAGACCTGTAGCCTCTAATTGAGATAACAGAGTTGACAGTCATATCGGTGCCGGTTATGAAATAAAGGCACAGGATAGGACCTAAGATGCGTCCGTAATGTCGCCGGTGAGCAGCACACAGATTATCCTTTTCCAGTAAGCACAAGGGAGGCACCTAGGCATACTTATCCTGCCTTCCGATGTTGATGGGCATCCGGCTGCCTCGTACGCAGGAGGCTGAAAGCGTGGATCTGTGGTAGCAGTCTGCTTCATTCCACCGCAACGTGGAAGACGCGATGGGCCAGCACGACGGCCAAATTCAAGCATCCTAAAGGCATGTCCATTTGGCCTGCAACCCAATGAGTTTGATTGCCTCTATCAGCAGCATTTGCCTTCGGTATTTTGTTATTCCATCTGGCCAGTGTCGGGGGTAAGGGATCGGAAAATCGGAATTTCATGGATGTGCCGGGGCAGTGAGAACCAGATACGCCAACCAAGAGGGCGAGGGACTTCATTTCGCTTACAGAGTGGTAGTCGAGAAGATCCCGCAGGCCCAAGAAAGTAAACGCGTCCAATGGAAAACATCTTGCGCAGGCAAGTTTAACCAGGCGTTTGGAGGAGCCCCCTGGGTATTCCCATAGCTCCCGCGAGCCACAAGAAGCAATGTGCGCTGGCAGATCGCGAATGAGGGAAGAGAAGAGTAGCCCAGAAAGTCCACAACTGTGACGGGGGCCAAGGCGAGTGAAGAAGGGCCAGGCATGTGTGTTTCGTCCCCCGCGAGCTCGTATGTGTCCAGTGCAATCGGTCATAGAATCACGACGACGCTGGATATCGGATGCTTATACAACCCACGGTGAAGGGGCTAGGTCATAAGAGCATGACCGCTAATCCAAACCGCGAATAGGAGACTTCAGAGTGCGAGCATATGACCCAGGGCTAAATAGAGACAAGGCACCTGAGAGTGTCCGATTGGGAAGTCGCAAACCGGAAGAACGGGCGGCTCGACCTCGCAGGAACTGAGGGGCGCTTATACGTGCATACAAGTTTCATACGCAATTCAGTACACCCTCAGACTGTCACAGTGATTTGAGAGGGCTTCTCGCCAAGCTGAAGAAGTAACCACGAACCGATGATGCAGGTCTAATGCTAACCCAAAGTTCACTTCATAGTATGTGCTAGAAAGGTGGAAAAAGTAGGGATGTTCTCTGGGATGTAGACATCAAATGAAATCAGGAAGATGTTATCGGAGGATTACGGGACTCCGTATAACATGAATTGGTAACTTCTGGAGGTGTTCTTAGTCGATGGTGTGCTGTGCCAGGCGCAAATTGAAACACGAAGGTGCAGAGTGAGCAAAGATGGTAAATTCCCTCCACGATCTCGTGACTTGCCAAGACTTTGTCCTTTGCTCCTCCCACTCTGATCGTTCCCAAGCCAAACATCGAAACATATAGTAATTCGCTTTCTCGTGCTGCGCTGTCACCTGTGGAAACTTGGTGGAGACTTTTGCGTGATCCATCCACATCTCAAATGAGGGTTCCTATTTGCCAACAACCCTCTGTCCTGAAGGCTGATCCTGAGGATAGATCATAAGACGGACAGGACGGACAGAAGCTGAGATGGGATGTCTCCCTTTGAAAACCCTGTCACCAACACCACTTTGGAAGAAGTGGAGAGCTTTCGATGTTTCATTTCCCTTGCAAACTTGAACTTTTGTTGCTGGAATCATCACCCTCTGTCGGAGCGTTGGAGTTGTCGCCTCGAGGATCGCCGAGGCTGGGTGGGTCGTTACCGCACTCGTGCCTCACACTAGTGACCTTGCCCCTCACTTCTTTTCTGTTTCCAGGGCAGCTATTCTGTTCTATCTATAAGTTAAAGTAACCGTGGGTCTTCGTTCCGTCCACTACGTCTCCGAGGAGGCATGTATTGGGCCCAGATGTATGCGCTCATTCAAGCGCTCCAACAGACGTCTTAACCCGTGCTCACCGCCCGGCGTACATACAAAAGTCCAACTCTGAACAAACAGCTGGTGACCTATTCTCGGAATGAACGTACCCAACTTGAGGAAGTCGCTGGCATTTTGATCCATGACAAGGACTCCGAGCCTCGTTAGCTGCCGCGGTCCAGAGCGCGACAAGAATCGGCATGGCAAGCGCTGAGCAGGCTTGGGCCAAGTGAAACTGGGAGTCCATGGGGCTGGTTGGTACTACGGACTATCAACGCTTTGATTCAAAGGTAACCAACTTGAATGCCGCTCGAAGCTTACGAACTGAACAAACTTCGGACTCTCGGAGAGTTGTGCTCCCAAACCAAATGACATTGCTGAAATTTCTATAATCAGCCTGATTAGGAACTCATTGCACCTGTTTGGCTGATCGTCGGACGCGAAGGCAGCTCTCCGACTCCCGAGTCGATGGAGCTCCTCCAAGGAGGGAAGCGCAGGGGTGACCGGTGACGAGTTGTTCAAATCATCAAACGGGGCTGCAGAAGTATTTGAGCATGGCTCATGGCAAGCATGGGATTTGCTTGCTGGGAGGCAGCTGGCCAGTTACCATGTGTCACCAACGGACACGAGGCCCCCCTCGAGTTAGGCGAGTAGTGAGGCAAAAAAAATGAGCTGGGAGTATCAAGGGTTTGTCGTGTATGGCATGGCCACTGCTTTGGTGCTACAGTTTTCTTCGACTGTCGGCTCGTCTCCCTGTCTCATGATTTTTGCCGAGTGTATGATCAACGCTCACGAGGGACGTTTTGGGGTGTTCATAATCACCAACACTCCTTTCGAAAACGTTTGACTTTCCATTGGTGGAGATGTTCCCTCCCCTTCATGTAATGATGGGGGCCTGGGGATATGAGAAATGACAACGAACAAACAACAAGACGGTGTTAGCACGATTGGGTAATGTTAAGTGGGCATGGCTAAAGGTATGCTCGACAACAACAACGTTGAACGGAGATTGGAGGGACAGACAAAAAGGTGGAAGGAAGGGACTTGGAGTTGAGCTGCAGGATCCGCCTGTCCGACTCTCCGAGGTGTCGAAAGCATGGAATGCAGAGTTGGAACGAAGTATACAATAAATATAGCATACGTACATCCCAGAGGCCTCGAGGGTGTACGTACGTACTGTATTGTATGTATTGGTATCTGCACAACTTACCCAGGACGAATGCTTGAACGTTCGTTTGATGCCCTCACCAGAGCCGCGTTTCTCCAGCGGTGAGACGGATTGATGGGTTGAGGAAGATGATGGTGGACGTCAAACCAATGGGCCAATGGCAAACTTATCTACCTCAGGCCCTTCCATACATACATACGTAGTTGATTTACATATGCACAATTTGTAACCCAGACGCACTTGGCTTGCCAGCAAAGCATAGAGCACTGGAATCCGGTGGTAAGGAGGTTTGTCCGAACAGGCGAACTCACAGCCCTGGCACTGCCGCTTTCTTACCGGTCGCCCAAAATTGTCTACCATGGAAGGGTTCGTTCGAGAAGAGGGTTCCTTTGTCAGGGATAGTTATAGGCGACCATGCCGGAGGTAACGTTGAACGTTTGGTGGCAACTTTGAGTTTAAGACGCTTGCCACGGAGCCATGGGGTCGCCGGTGTCAGTCATGCCAGCGCTTACTTTACGGGGGTGGAAAGCTTGAATGATTTCTATTCAATTCGCTATAAGGTCAAGCTCAGGAGAAGGAGGGCGCTTGATAGGGCATAATCAGCTGGTAAGTTGAGTGTGAGCAACGCGACCGCGTATATATAGGCCAACATGTGAAGGGAGGTGAAGTGAAGGAAGCGAAGTAGAGTGCAGATACTGTGGCTATAAATATACCGTAGAGGGGCGAGAAGCATAGGCAAGGACTCGGAGGTGTCGAGGCCAGATAAGAAAGAGAGGACAAGAAACTGCCAGCAGATGTCACTCGGAAAGTTGAAATCTTTGAGTCTCACTCAAAAGCCACACACGCAGGTTGTACAGAAAAGCGACTTGGATTGGATGCAAAGCGAGAATTGGTTTATGACAACAACGAGTGTGTGGTATGATAATAAGTACGAAAACAAACAGTAGTGCGAAGGATAAAGATAATAATATAGCTTCAACGAACTTGCGGGTATCGTGTTGCGAAGAGAAATGTGAAGAAAAGAATAATGCGTATGAGGGGTATGCGATGAATGTGGGTTCGTATGAGGTGCGTCGTAAGAGGATCAGGTATTGGTGGTGGTACAAATAGGTAGTAGGATTGTTCTTTTGATTCATGCGTTGTGTTTGATTCGATGGCAAGTATGAATGGGGGTCATGTCTCCATGCGACGAAGATGGGTTGTCGCAAGGGGTGGTGGTATCAGTCGGGAGAAGCGTCGGTGGATGTAGCGATAAGACGCTGTGCATAGGCATAGGAATGGGGTATGCATGTTGTCGGTGGGATGGCGAGCGGGCTGGGGGATCCAATAGACCTGGCTTAAGCGCCAAGGTGTCAACCGTAAGGCCAAGGATCCACTAGGGCGGGTCGAGGCCTTCGAGAGGCCTGTCCGAGCCTGCGCCTGTCGTCCATCGGCGGTGGTGGGTACCCGCCATGTGGTGTTGCTGCCCCTCCTCTCTGTGTTCCAGCTTAGAAGCCTCCTAAACATCCGTCGTCTGGCATGCCATATCCTGCGGGCCCGCCGGCGGAAAGCTTGCTCAGATATTCACGTCTCCGGCTACAGCTCCGCTTCTTGGGTGGTGAAGCGGCAATGGGACGTTCCTCTTCGATGGAGGAGCCAGAGTGGTTATCCCTTCGTATCCGGTCAATGTCGATGGCACCGTCGTGTTGTCTGCGACTACGACCAGACCTGCCGTGATGGCTGGGAGGTGATGGTGGGTATGGGAGGAAGGAGAGAGCGCCGACCGATGGCTCCTCTGTGGTGGGCGAGTAGACAGAAGGATCGTACTCGTACTTGGTGGGTAGACCATAGGCGCCATAGGAATAGATTCCACTGGGCGCTTGTGAAGGTTGGACAAATGTATCGCTCTCATCTGACTCTGAAGAGGAGATGTCAGGGACGAGCTGAGGGAGTGTATCACGGTCGCGGTAAGAGCGGGATGCCTCCGAGCGTGGAGAGCGTGCCGACGACTGTGGGCATAGAGTCTCGTCGATGTGGTATGTACGACCTCCACGCTCTGGGAGGGCGCAGACGTTTTTTGAGACGACGATGGGGGAACGGTCGTACAGCGAGGGCGAGTGTGCTGAGAATGTGCTGCAGAGCGATGGGGAAGGCGGGAAGTGTACGGCGTGTGGTTGCGACTCTGTTGGTCGCTGGGATGAGCGCTTGAGGATGGATCTGGGAGACATGGCTTGCAGGCTGTCAGCACTGGGTGTCGAACATCATTTGGACGGGACCAACACTGCGATTATAAGAGTGTCCGTTTGGCCCATTTCTTTTTGGGTTTTCGTTTACGGAATATTTAATAAAACTATTATTTTACACTTAGCAGAGATGAGATCCCCGATTCTATATCCCCATCCAGGCCCTCACAGCGGCTCCTTCTACCGGTCCATGTTGCCCATCTTCGTCAAATGAGCGATTATCGTTCAGAATATCAACGACTGACCAGCTGACCCTCCATGAGCAAGCAATACGCACGAGCCTCCTGGAAGCTTCAGGTCCACAGACACAAAGCAAAGACTTTTGGGACAATGGGGGCTGCCTGGCCAAAGTCGGATCAAGCCACATGCGCACCGTCCTGGGCGGATGCACAAGCGCTGTCTCGCTCTTTTCTCTTTTTCTTTCACCTTTTGTCCATGTTCCTCCCGATGGCAGGCTGAGATTGTAAAGGGTTCTCTGACGCTCTGCTTGAAAACTTCAGGCCTTTTGTGCTCATCTATGTCATCGTCGCTCAAGGAGACCGGCTTAAGAGAGCTTCCGTCGGTTACGGCGCCTACTATGCGCTTGTCTCCCTGGTGTTAGATTCGAGCTCAGCTACCTCAACGTGCCGAAAACCTCATTTCCAAATCGTCGCAAATTTTTAGGCTCCCTTCGAGCCCCTAGCCGTACTATACTGCTAGAGTACAGAAATAAAAACCTTGGCTGACACGGCGGGCTGGGCGAGGAGCCAATAATTGCAAAACAGGCGCTGGTAGCGAAAAAGAGGCCAAGAGCGATCTCAAGACACTCGCGTCCGCTCATTCTCCCAGAAAGGCGCGCTCTAAGCCAAATAGGGTCTATGTTAGCTTCCTGCTCTCGTTGACCTGTCTTGTTGTCAAAACGAACCTCATCGTAGCGAAAACCCCTCCTCTTCAGAGGCTTGGCAGCGCGATGTCGGAAAAATCTAAATGGGCTTACAAGATCGGCCCCCCTGTAAGCTAATTTGCCCCCCCTTATTACTATGTGGTAAGGGGGCCATCAATCAAGTAACGACTTCCTAATGTAATAAGTGCCGAGCGCATATTTTACAAGTTAGGCGGGTTATATATGGCTATTTTTGGGCGCGGCGTCCCCATCAAACCTCTCTAGAGCGCCATTCCGCTCTTCGTCAGAACTCGCTCATATTTTTCTCGTTCCTCTCTCGCGATTTTGACCCTAGTACGCCCACCGCCATTTCCACGAAGGGCCGTCATGCTCCTGTGCAAAGGGTAGTGGGAGGCAAGTGAACCCACATGTGCCCGCCCCATCAACCCCACCCGGAAATCCAGTGACCTTACAAGGTAGGACCCCCCATCTGATACGAGTTACTCTATATCTTATCCAGCGCTATAAGCCCCGAGGGGCCTAACACCCCTTGCAGCACTAATAAGCCGGTTCGGATTTTTCCGACAGAGAACCGCCGATTTGGATTGCCGCGCGCGAGCGCCTCTCTTCCAGCTATCATCTCAAGTCGCCTTCGTTGTTCTGACTGCTCTTCGAAAGAGCAGCGTTCGCCGCCATGTTGGTGCATACATGCCACCTTCTAGATGTTCTTCAGGCAAGGTGCTTCGATAGTAATATTAATCTTCCTTCCAATAGACGTGCGACTTTCATACATAACATCCAGCAATGCTTCTCGAGTATAAGAGACAACTTCGCTGCTTATCTATCTCGTAAAATGCTCTGTTGGGGTTCTTGAAGTCCTTTTGGCTTTTACTCAACACGATGCGACATCAATGGATGCTAATTGAGCAAGCTTTACTGTTCCGTCGGTATGGGACAATGCAGTTGAGCTTGAACTTTCAAGCTTCAAGCGGGGTTTAATGGGCTAGCATGCTTGACATGACCCCTTTCTACATATTGAGGACGAAGGCCTCGCATGCATATCCTTTGTGTGCGGTCGCAGTTGCCGGGTGCGCGCTTTTGGCTGATGCGATATCCCTCTTACGAACAAATAAGCGCCGCCGTTTCTCGTGGGCGCCTCGGCGGTTCTGATGCTGCGAAGCGACGCCTCACAAAGGAAGCCCATGTATCAGCACCAGAACGAACGTTCGATTCCTACCAGATTATGTGTACCAAAATAATGGTCTGACATTTCGCGATTTCCTTTATGTCCGGTACACCAACACGTTCAAGCTTGGCTTGAACGTGCTCGATAAGAGTCAAGAACGTGGTTCGTCCATTAGCGCTGGCTTCCTCCTGGTCAATCCAGCTGTCGGGGCTCGCCAAGCCTTCCCGCTCAGCGCCAAGTGGATTCCATGCCTTTTTTGGGCAAGGCGGCTTCCTAAAACGGGTTAAGTGACACCCAGGCTCACCAGTGGTTCTTGGCCTGCAGGCGCCGGTACCTTCGTTCTGCTAGTTTGTTAGGTGAGAACGGGTCTTGTTCCTCGGTAAAGCACGCACATCAGTCCAAGGACCAACAAATCGAATTGCTGTAGAGTCTAATGGTGCCAAGCGAGCAGCACGCTATGGCTGGACCAAAATGGAGCGTGGATGGTTCCTCGAGCGTGCTTCTCGAAGGCGAATTAGGTCGCAGGAACGAGCAAGGGGGCTCCATGGAGGTGTCGTTAGAGTAGGTTGTAGGGTTAGACTCTACGGTCCTCGCGCCTTAACTTCCATTGTCGTCGCAACAAGTAGGGGGGTTGCTATGTGTACTACTACGACGTCCTCGCTCGTTCAGTACATCCTTACGACCGCTGCTGTGGGATCGAGTTGTGGCGACTGCCGCCCCTGCATGATTTCCTGCTAGCTCGTGAAGACGAACAGCTCGATGGGCAGATGTGGTTCGTTGAGCTTGGCGCCTCACACGGAGTCCCGCCCTCGGAACGCGTTGCTAGTACAATTTGCGAGGTCTACAGCTTTTGCTGTTTTGAGCAGGTGGAATCTCATTTTGCAGGCTCCTTCTTTAGAAAGTCTTGGAATGGCCTCGATTAACATTGTTTAATCTTTCACAACTCCAACTTGTAAACCTATGGCGTAGGTCAAGCATCTGTGGAATAAGGAGCGCAGGGCCTAGAGCAGGATGCATGGAACCACCAAGACAGACGATTTTGACAACTGTGGCGGCTTGGTACACAGCTCCAGCGGGTCTAGCGAAGTCGTTGTTCGCTCCGGGATGATAGCGAAGGCTCGTGGACTGCTGCAAACCGCGAGGTCGTTTGCTCTTGGCATGGATGGCTTTAATCGAGGGAAGCGAGGTCGTCGCGACTAATTAAAGGTTGCTATTGCCACGGGCTCAGAGGGTTAGCGCGCTAGTGGTTTGGTTAGCAGGCGATGAGGGACTTAGCATCATGATCGCTCGACAAGATAGCACGCAAGTACAGCCAGGTAGCTACCCAACAGCTCCAGAGTGATAGGATCGTTAGAACCTGGACTGACCGGCAATCGCAGGAGAGAGGGCGATATGCGATGGAGGAAGCTTGAGGTTGAGCATGTCATTATGATGGTTATGGTTGAGAGAGCCTTAGACTTCTCGCTTGCTCTGGAGAAGGAACGATCGCTTACCCCTCGTACCTCACAGGGTCACAGGCATTTGCATCCGTACTCTACGGCTTTGAGATTGATTGGAGCGCAACCTTCTACCTCTTATTCTCATCGCCGTATGTCCCGAAGTTTGAGCCACCTTTGCAAGTAAAAAAGAATACAAATAGACGCTCCAGCAACTCCAGAAACAAAAGGTTTCATTTCTCAATCATCTCCAATCCATTTCGGCCTTTGAAACCAACGGCTGGTGGAACCCCGCCACACAGCCTGCCTTGGTATAACGACGCAAGCCAAGTAGAAACCATCACTTCACAGCAGTGGCCCTCTCTTCACAATGACGTCCTCTTCTAAATATTGCGATGATCCTTAGGCTAGGATACACTAGTGTCTATCACATCTCGGAGTTCAGCTTCTTACGACACCCCGCTACCTATCCAGTCAACGGAACAACACCCACTCTTTTGCTGTTGAACTGTCCGGAACAAGTGAGATGAGCCAGTTTCTGCCAGTGAGCGTGGGTAGAATGTGATCTGTGGAGGTGATGACGTCGTTTTCAGTGGTCGCGTCCCGAGTCGCGTCTCATCCAATTTTGCAAGGCTTGCCTTTGTACCTTCACCATCCTCGATTCGAATTCTCGTGTTTTTGAGTGACGAGGCGCATATCGACGGTCGAACGGGTTCTCTCGATGCTCGGCGCCTTACTTTGCTCGATGGGCACATGCTTTGGACGTGAACCCGCTTTTCTTGGATCAAGCTTTGAGGAGCTTGCTGGGCAGCGCGACTGAGCTTAGGATGCCGGTGGAGTCGTCTGTGCCGTGAAGCTATTGAGGTCAGTCCCACAATTTATCTGGTTCATTGCTCTGGAGTGACTTGGCTAATCAGGTGCATATTTAGCAGTCTGTCGAGGACCAGGGCCAGACCGCATCTGGCTGAGCTCGACGCCACTGTGCCTTGGGCGCCATGTCGGGCGCGGCATTTGCGGGCTCGAGAATTCTAAGGCACAGACAGATTCGAGGCCTTTGAATTGGGGACCCCGCTGGAAACACAGACCGGCTTGCAGATCTGCGCACTCTGGCTGGGTCACCTCTCCTCTTCTGCTGAGAGAGATGCAACGCAGTAGCCAACTATCCAACCTGGTTTACCATCTTCTAAGCATTTGCGTCATGAAGATCTGATATTGATTATCTTAAGGTATGTTCGTTGATCTACTTTTGGTTCCGCTGTGGTTGATGACTTCAGCTCTTCCATTGCGTGACAGGAATTCGGCGGACATGAAGAAGGACAAGCCATCGCAGCGCTCTTGAGATACCAAGATAGGACCAAGTGGTCTGCATCATCCTTGGAGTGACAAGCATAACATTGGAACTCAATGGGTCGTGTTGCCCTCTTCCAGTAAGTGAAATGGATGTCGAGTTGAGCATGTCCTCACTCATTTCAGACTAGAACTGAGACATGAACTTGCTCAGAAGGTTAGGAAAGACTGCATTTCGCACTTGTTTCCGCCCTTCACAAGGATCCCATACGCTGTGTTTCCCTGTGCACTTAGATGAAGGACCCTCGATGCAGTGAGCATTTTGTGCTTGTGGCATGCCCTGACTTCCTGATACGGGACCTTCTGTCATTTCGTAAATTGGCGGGCATTGCCTCTTCGGGACACCATGACGCAAAGTACAGCGCGTGGCGAGCCTGCCACGCGTTTACCAACCCGATTTTGAGCACGGCCGACACTCAAACACGCACGAGGTTGGGCAAGCATCCCGTCCCGCTCGGCTAGCCTAGGGATACGGATGATCCTTACCCTGGCGATTGGTAGTGGGCTGCATGGCTAAGGGTAAGCTATCTGCGACATATGCCCTCCAATCGCAAATCGACTGAAAGATTTCCAGGGCCCCGTGGCTCCGGCGGGAGCGATCGGCCTTAGATCAATGTTCAAACCAGCAAGTCGGAAATTGTGGGTTGCCATACGAGATATGAAGGCACGTACCGAACATGGGAGCACGTTTTGGGGTTGTGCTATTTTGGCCCGAAGTTGGGCATCTGTCCAGCTCGGAGGAACAGTTCGGATATCATACGACATTCGACGTCCGAGGAAGATGGGTTGAAGTAAACATCCCCTTGACATGGCCTGTCCTCTATTCTAGGTAAACTTGTCTCGTCTACGTTGGTAGCCCGAGACATGCTAAAGGACGCCTCCGGGTTCTGACTGTGTCTAGCAGTGGAGCCCTAACTCCCATCAACGGTTTGATCGCTTGATCTCTTTCGGACGCTGTCAATCTTTCGAAGATTGATTCGAAAACAACTTATCGTTTGTGCCTTTAAAAGCTTAACGACCTCGAGCACAACTCTACTTCGCGATCGGAGGGGATGCCAGGGCTTCTCGTCGGGCTTTTCGAAGTCTTACGAATCTCTGTACCCACGTATATTTCGAAGACAGCAGGAATCCAGGGCCCCGTTTCTCAAATGCTGTTCGCAAAAGCAAGCGGTCAGTTTCACACCAGATATCCACACCAAAATTTCTTCGAAGTTTCCTTAGGTTCGGCATGAACAGCGAGGTCAGAACTTCTTCAGATAAAGAGGTAGATCTAAGCCTCCACCCGAGTACTCGAGCCAAGTGGAGGCGCACTGTTCCTCCATAATCATACGAGTGTTGCGCCTTAGTTGAAAGCTGAGAAAGGTACAAGGGCCCGGGCTTTGGAACCTGGGCTTCGGGACGGTTTTCCCGCCTCTCATGGCGCATGGGTGAGTGCTTCTTCTAGGATATCGGAAATGATTGACATTGCTCATTGGGGATGCAGTCATTCCAGGTATCTATCTTCTTCGGAGAAGATGGTGGTGGCTAGATATCCTCCGTGATTCGTGCGGTAGCAGCAGGTCCAGTTTTGTCGTGGTTCTGTGACTACTGTGAATGCCAGGAAAGAGGGTCCTCAAAACTGTAAAGGACGTGCGCAATCTGCCAATGTGCGTGGAAGGAGAAGTTTCACGTAAGTGGCGGCCCGTTCATAATCGTGAATTTCCTTTTCGATCCACGAGCGCCTTGCTTTCAGGTCGTTCTGTTGAAGGCCTCTGAAAGGGACCACAATGGTTATCCAGACTTTATTTCATGCAAATAGGGTAAAGGTGAGTCCAACCCATGGATTGCGGCCATCTGACCGCGCCGATGGGTGCCTCTTGTCAAGTTTGGACGCACCCAGGAGTTGGGTACAGAACGGTAGCCTGATAAACCCTGCACCCTAAACCCACTGGTTCTTTGTTACCTAGGTAGGAAAGGGCAGCCCTTGGCTATTCCCATCTCTCAATTCTAATTTTACAGGTGCCTCAATTCACCCCTGCCATAACAGACCACACTGGGTATCACCACGTTCAACAACCCGAGAATTATGTCGTCCCTTGACCACCGCAAGTATCTTTCCGAATGCTGCGGGCTTTAACGTCACCTCGACCTCGTTCGCCTTCGATAAGATGAAGTTGCGCCATCTTTACATTCATTCACGCAGCTGTGGTGATTCGAAGATGCCGATGTCTGGCACGGCGCAGATAACGACTTCAGCGCTTCAACAGATTCGTTCAGTCTTGGAAACACCGCGGGGAAACTAAGCACGACCAAGGACTCAACAGTTGAGTAACGAGAACCTCTCGTGGCCATTGAAAAGATACAGGGGCTCGATCTTATCGTCGCAGGCCAGAGCAGGAAACCAGATTGACCACAGATGCTCCCATAGAAGGCAGGAAAGACCTGAGAAATTGGCTACAGCTTCTGACAAAGAACTGGGGTCCATATCGACTTTCTTGGCATTGTGCGATCCGTACTTCTGGTATAGACGAGCAAGGCTCCTGACGGTTAAAACAACCTATGCTTTCCCGAAGAAGTCCGCCTCACTGCACCCCACCAGTCAATCCTCTCATTTGGACCTCTCAGTGCCACGCATTCAGCCTCTACATGGGATGCGTCTCTTCAACTTTAGCGAAGGGTGCGTTCACCGGAAGCGAAATTCTATGTGGGTATAGATAAGGATAAGCTTCGCGGAGGATCTGAGAACCGTTGGCTTCGGTCTATTCCTCGATGAAGTGAGTTTTGGGTATCGCTATATAATTGAATGCGCCTGACTCCTGTCCAGTTTTATCAACATCAAGGCGAACCACGTTCTAGTGAAGGCTTCGCTTGATACGTCGAAAGTGTGCAAGTGGTTAGTTACGGTAATGTCATAACTGGCTAAGTTTGCTATCGCTATCTACTTCTTTGTTATCTCCACGAACTCGAGTCTCCCTACTCACTAGCTTCTTGCCCCTACTTTTGAGTGAATCAGGCTGTGATTACGGACTTGCCGCAGGTGCTCCGACCTTCTGGTCCACCGTGTAGGGCCTCGCTGCAGCCCAACTGGTGCTTCGATGTCACGGAGGCTTTCGAGCTCTACACGGTGCATGTCCTTTAGTCGCAGCTCAACCCTGTACCCTTTGAGAGCAGTTCGCATGCCTCGACGACTGTTGGTCAGGAGATGCTAAACTCGCTTGCTAAGGCACTGGCTTGCTGTCCGGTATTTCACAAAAACCTTCGAGGAAACCAGCGCATTCCCTGGCACTTCCTCATGCCGTACTAGACGGGGGTTGAGGAAAATCAAAATCAGAGTCAGTTGTCTGTGGCATGCTGGATCCTGAGGGCTCTTGTTGGAATCCGCGCAGGCGCACAATCCAAACGCACGTTCACCTTCCCCTGTTAGCAACTGGAACGTTGGCGTAAAATGCATCTATCATTGTTCTCAGCTGACGTTCCAGAGAACGGGAAATGTCCTTTAAGGAGGTTCTTATACAGTACCGCTGCATGGCCACTAGACTGGCCGCAACGGACACATGTCATCCCTCGTTTGCATAGGCGCCTATTCGGGCGCCTCTGGCGTATTTAGCCAAAACGCAATTCGGTCTGCATACGTCAGAAGATCAGTTCGATGGCAATCACAACATTTTGAGCGCCTTGCCTAGGTCAGATGCGGCCGCGCTCTGGTACACAGGGCCTCGATAGCAATCGCCATACCTCTGTAACGGAACAAGAGACCTCCGAAGTCTTTAGGATCCGTTGGTTCCGATACGTTGTCATTGACGTACATGCAGTGCTAGTGACGGCGCAAATCCTCTGACGGCGGAACCACTTCAAGTCCCGACGCATCCCAACTTAGCGGTAGCTTTGAGAGTTTTGAAGGATCTCAAAAGAACACTTCACTGCGTCACATTCTTCCGATACACCCTGTGACATGTTCTCCCATCGCGGAACGGATGGCTTATCGATAGTTGGAAACTGTCCATTGGGCCATTTAACGGAATCATAAGCGGGATAGACGGGTGACGATGTCCTTCACCAAACGCCACTTGATCCATACCAACTCCTTACTGATTTTGGACCTCGATCAGTTATTCTGAATGCCTGGGTCATTCCACTACTTTCAAAGCACTAGTCCTTTTTCTTAAGCCCGATTGAAGGTTTACTTGGCCTGTGCTATATCTCTGTTCGGGAAAGTTCACGATGCGAAGGCCTGTGCTTTCCATCTGCTGAAAGGGCACCCCGTTGTTGCCAGTCACGAATGGAGGCAGCAGTCTAATATCTTGACTCTTTTTGATCATGGCCAAATGCCTGTCACAGGGCTCACTCCAACATTGCCAAGGATACCAATCATACGCCTTTGTGTAGTGATCAATGGTGAGGAGCAAAGAAGACTCAAGCGTGTCAGAAGAGCTGAGGATATTAGAACGGTGGAGCGATTCGACGAACTTCCGCCCACAACGTCCTGTCACGTTCGTTCGCAGTGACGCAGCAAATAACGCTGTCTTTCCAGGCTCGTCGGCCAAAGGGGACACAAATGGCATAGCAAAGCACAACTAATCCATTGCAGCTCAAAAAGAAGGTAAGCAGATTAGAATTACAACGAAGGTGGTGGTTAAAACACCCGATATCTAAGTTGGAATAGATGAATATTCCTTCCAAACATGTTGAAGTCATGGTAGTGTCGTCAGGGGCGAACCGTTAGGCAGCCAACGTGGAAGGGATGGTGGCTGCGGAAGCCTGGATGTCCTTCGAAACGGGTATGAGGGCTGTGGAAGCCCTAAGTCGGCGTCGCATGGGACGGCGCGCCGATTTTTAGTGGTTGGGAAGCCACTCATGACTTGATGTCGTCAGAGAGCTTTGAGTCTTTTTCTTGTGTTACTGGCACCACCGTATCGTCGTCGAGGTTGGATCTTGGCCCGGTGTAATACTTGCGAGCCGAGCCGAAGTACCAGATGCTAGACGGTGGACGTTAGACAAAGCACTGAGGACGAACATCGCAGAACTCACTAGGCAAGGACGATCACGCCCACCGCCAGCACCTAAGCAAGAAATCAGCAACGATTCAAACGCATGGAAAGTGCAGCATACAGATGCATAATTCATCGTCTCAGCAGTCACTGGTAGAACGGTTGGGAGGGCGAAGACCACACAGATGAAGCACGTCCAGGAAACGCATGTAACGTTGGCGAGCCAGCCAACCCAGCCATCACCCATGTAGAAAGGACCGGGCTTGAACATAACCTCGGGGTGCTTGGCGTAGAGCCTGCGGCAGATGATGGGAGGAATGTAACTCAAATCAAGGGCCATGGCAGTCAAGGAGAAGATGGCGTTGGCAGCAATAGGGGAAGCGAGGTCAAGCAGGCCGGGCAAGATCGAGACAAAGGTGCAGCACCAGATGGCACGCAAAGGAGTCAATGTCCTCTTGTCGTTCTTGCCAAAGTATCCCCAATCAGGCAAGGCTATCAAAGGTTGAGGTCGATTCGAGTTTTGTAAGAAACGGGCTGCGTACCTTGGTCACGGCTGAATGCATAGAGTGTGCGAGAGGCAGCTTGTAGGGCAGTCTGGACGACGAAGAACGCAGTCATGCAAACGAAAACCTGGACAAACTGTGAGCTTGGCGGGCGTCTTCAAAGGTGCGATCAGACCTACCCAGAGCGTCAGAGAACCTGCTTTGCCAATCCTGGTGTACATGATAGTGAGCACTGCATTTCCAGAGTCTCCGGGCAGGTTCTCTCTGGAAAGAAGTTGATACCATGTTAGCCTCAGCTCGATTGAGAATGGAACTTCCAACTAACAGAGGTCCTGAACAAAGGACGAGGATGATGTTGAAGAGCCAACCAATCAAACCAGTACCAATGACAGCAATGAAGATTGCGGAAGGTGCTGCACAAGGATGTCAGGGTTAAGTTCCATTAGAACTATGCGGTTGTACTCACCAGCGTAGGCGGCACGTTTGACTTCCTCGCTGGAACCGGTGTTAGGGATGCGAATCTACCGAACAGAAAGGGATCTTACCAGATGTGGGCGGTGGCGTCGTAGTCGGTCATCTAAATCATAGTGCTGTTAGCGGGTCTACAATGCACAGGCAAGAGGGACAACGCACTGTCCATTGGACGGAAAGGAGACCGAACAGGAACGCGATACCAGTATTCCAGCCTCCTGTCTGATTCACAATGCCGGCCGAGCCAAAGACATAGCTTGCAGGATGCATCTCCTCACGAGGGGTCATCGCGAGGAGAACAATAATAATCACTGCATAGCGTTGAGCGGCCAGGGGTGGAATAGGAATGCAGCAGACGTACGGAAAGTTGTTCCCAGGTTAACGAAAACGAAGCCCGTGGTCAACCTTGCCAGATGCTTGGTGGCGAGGGAGTTCTGAAGCAACCTTGTCACCAGGGAAGACATGAACAAGAAAGAGCTAGTGTACCAGCAAGCCGTGAACAACCAGGAGACCAGCGAAAAGTCCAACAGTTCTGCCCTGGAATTTCATCAGTTTGGAAGGAACAACACACAGCGGGCCTGCTACATACTGGAGTTATCTGGAACGCTCCGTTGGTTCCGATGTTTGCAGCACCGAGAATCATGTTGGCCAGTCCGAATTCCGTCGAAGAGATACCAGCGATTTGACCTATGCGTAATCGTTAATCGGCAACGCGCAGGATTCAGAAACGACTATCGTACCAAGGAGGTTGAGCCATCCAACAAGCCAGCCAACCTATCATAGGGGCTTAGGATGCAACCAATATCACATGGCGAAACAAAAATACCTGAGCTCGGTGCTTCTTGGGCACTAACTGTGCAGAAGCCGTATAGCTGTCAGAAGCAAATGACATCACTACGATAACTCGATAGATTCCAAGAAATCACATACAGGCCGCCACAGGTTGGGAAGGCTGAGACAATCTCTGCAATACTTGCGCCCAGAGCGAAGCACATAACGGCACCAAGAATCCAACACCAGACCACCTGTCATGAGGTCAGTACCCAGAAGAACGCAGAACAGAACCAAACTGACACTGGCAGGACCTCCGGTGAGCAAGGGGGTGTTGAAAGTCGTCGAGATACTGGAGCAGAGACCCTAGATAAATCCTCAGCGCCGTCTCGTGTGCCAGGGAGCAGGTCTCAACGAACCATGATGCTGAACGCAAAGCTAATCTGCAGTAAAATGAGAACATCTTCACGATATAGAGGTCAATGAAATTACCGTCGCAAGATTGGTGAACTCGCGCTTGAACGAGGGCTTGTACCCTAGCGCGACGAGCTCCCGGTCATCGTCGTCGGTCGAGTCGACAGACGTTATCGTGGAAATGTTCTTCTTCTCGTCCAGAGACATGTCGTTGGGCGTATCGACCATCGTGTCGATTAGAGACGTTCCTGGGGGGCGTTTAACCAAGGGCAGTAGGGGAACGGCTTCAGGTCAACCTCGACGCGCTGGACACAGAGAAGTAAGAAACCAAAAGCTTCTGAAGCGATGCGGAATCAATCCTGGGGCCCCTAGGGCAAAATGATAAAAAGCACATGGATCGTCGACTTCTCCCGTTCCAACAAACCCATATGAAAAAGTGTTCCCCCTTATCGCCCAACTATGCGATCAAATTCAGGTGTCTGCCTTTTGATGATAAGCGGTTTCTCGGATTGGCAGGTGTGTTGCCCCTGTTTTCAAGGACTCAGAGAGTCACACGACGATAGATGCAAGGGCCTGAGGGTAAGGCCCAGGGGTTTACTTTACCTGGAAGAAGTTGTAAATTTCTCTTTGCAACGACTATTGCACGACCCACGGTCACAGCTCTGTAGCACAGAGTGGTATCAGACCCACATGGACCGAAATCAAAGGACAATCTGTTTTGTTCCTCGGTGGCGTGCTTCGGTCTCCTTCATCGCCTTGGCCAGTGAAAATTGTCCGTTTTCCGAGCTCAACAAGCAGAGCTGGACCACTGCACCATGCATGGCAGAAGATGGTAGGCCAATGGGTACTCCGCATCGAAGCGAAAATGGTTCGATATGCGCTCGAGTGGCAACCCTCATCTACCCTTCAACTGAAAGTGATTGTGTCACGCAACCATCGGAGGAGAAAGAGATGCATTGGTATCATAGGGCATGAGTACAGGTGCGCTATCTGAGCACAGAGGAGACGGTATTTAGTATACTCGTATTTATAAGAGAGAAGGTTAAACGGAAGAGGAGAGCATAGTACGTCGGACAGCGATTCAAGAATACTGACAGCGAACGAAAGCATATAGAAAACAAGTTTGACAGAGCGAGGGGGAAGAAAGCAAAAAATAACAATAATTACTGACAAAAGAAACCAGTCAAATGAGAATGCGATGTGAACTACAAATGCAGGCAAGTCGAGTCTAGGGTATCTGTGGTGCCTTGAAATCACACGCACGGATAATGCATAATGTCCAAGATATCGAGGGGAAAAGGAAGGGATGCTTCAAACACACCGGAAGAGCCAAAGTTTAGAGAGCGGGCACAGTGACGCGTCGACGAGAGCTGACTGTTGGTGTCGCCATATCCTCAGCGCTGAGGTTTTCCTTCTCGTCGCTCTCGGGCACGCTCGCAACAGGGCTCGTGATCCTCCCAATCTTCGAGCCATTCTTTGCAGTATTGTTTTCCGCAGACTTCTGGTTGAAGGTAGCTATCGCGGAAGCCACTCTGCGTTGAGGAACCGGTGTTCCTGTTGGAGAAACCACAGCAGGTCGTGCTGAGGTTGACCGCCCGAGAACAGGCTTGCCAGACGCCGAGTTCGAGGCGGGTGTAGGCGTCGCGCTGACAGACGAAACCGAGGAGCGAGGTTTCGTGGCGGGAGGACCCATGTTACCAGTGCTGGTCCTGCTGGTCGTGGTGTTGATGCGGTTGCTTCGCCCGAGAGTCGTTGACGAGGGTCGAGTGACTGAGGCAGCGGACCCAGGGCGCTCAGCAGAGCTCTTGCGTTCATGAGCCTTGGAAGCCGAGATGCTTTCGCTGGCGCTGTCAGAGGCCGCAGATGGTGGACGGACCAGGGGCGTCGCAGTGAAGACTGAAGAATCTCTTCTATGGGATTTAGGACCGGCCGCAGAGATCGACTTGGCGGGCGTTGCACCCCCTGTTCCACGAACTCCAAACTGTCGCTTGATCTTCGGGCAGGTATAAGTATAGGGAAGGACTTATAGATGGGAAAACATACCAGGTCCAACTCCTGTTGCTTGGCATCCAAGGCCATGTTGAGGCCCAAGATATCGTCCTTGTCAGCTCCCTGCTGCTTCTTGAGCCGACCGATTTCAACATCAGCGTCAGCGCTGACTTGCTTGAGGTTATGAACCTGGCGGCGCAGCCTCTCCACCTCGTCCTGGAGAGCAGTAACTTGGTTACGAGTATCCTTGAGCTCGACATCAAGTTCCGCCTTTTGCTTGATGACCTGTTCCATCGAGGCCTTCATTTCAGCCTCCTGGTTGGTCACCGAGCGGTCCGCACGCGAGTGCTCGTCCAAGAGCCTGTTGTATTCGCGTGTCATGGTGCTCAACTGCTCGCGCAGGTCCTCGGACTCCTCTTGCATCTTGACGATGCGTTCGGTTTGCTCGTTGATCTCCTCATCGCGCTTGCGAACGGTCTCTTGCACACGGGAGGCAAGGTCTTCGTTGAACTTGGACTCATCTTCGAGTTGACGGATACGGTCGTCGCGTTCTTCGAGGTCCGAGTTAAGTTGCTGAACGCGTTCTTCCGCTTCCTGTAGGTCGTGTTCAAGCTAAACGATCCGTTAGATCAAGCTCATGCGCATAGAGATGGCCAACATACCTGCTCGCGCTCCCTTTCTAGAGCATCGTGAGTCTGCCAAACCTCTTGGATCTGGTTTTCCAACTCATCCTTCTTGTTCTCAGCCTCGGTCCACTCCACTTCCATGTTCCTCATCCGACTCTCAAGGTCAGAGACCGTCTTCTCCAGCTGCTCCTTCTCAATCTCAACAGCAATCTTCTCCTTCTCCAGCTCGTCAATCTTCTCCGACATCGACTCCGTGTTAGACCATTGAGCTTCCAGTTCGGCTTTCAACACAGTAAGCTCCTCGTTCTGGGGCTGTTGTTGCTGTTGCTTGATCTTCTCAATATCCTCTTCGAGTGCCATTTTCTCGACTTGGAGGCCTTCAAGCTTCATTAGCAGCTCTTCCCTCTCCTGCTGCCACGCTGTCTCCATGATCCTATGCCGCGTCTGGTCTTCCGAAGCCTGCTGCTTCTCTGACATGAGCCTCCTCATCTCCTCCTCGTCAATCACGACGCTGACATTGCTCAGCTGCTCCATCTGTTCCCTGGCGTCCCTCAAGCCAGCCTCCAATTCCCGCTCACTCTCGTCCCGGTTCCACAACATCTCCTTGAGCTGGACGACGTCCTCACTCTTGTCCTTCACCAGCGCCTCGAGACCAGCTACCTCTTCCTGCAACCTCTTCTCCCGTTTCAACTGCTCCGCCTTCTCCTTTTCCAGAGCGGCGATTTGTCGATGCAGCATGCGAAGAGCCTCGCCACTCGCTTCATCCATCACGCTCCGCTCAAAGCTCATCTGGCGCGAGCTGTCCACCTCGTCCTCGAGCTGACGACACGCCCGCTCCAGCTCCTGCACCTTTTTCTTCCATGAACGCAGCGTCGCACGGCGTTTGGCATCCTCCTTCTCCGCCTCGGTGAGTCTCTGGTTGAGATTGTTGACCAGCTCATCCCGCGCCCGAAGGTCGATTTCGTACTGCTGGCACAAATCGTTTTGGAGCGAGAGTTGAGTTTGGAGAGAGTAGATGAGGCTTTCTTCTTTCGACGTCTTGCGGATATGTTGTTTGGATGGAGGAGTAACGGGGATCATGACCTGCGGGGTGTAGTACGTTGAAGCATACGCGCTGAATGGGTCAGGCTCGGCAACAGGGGGCGCAGAATAGACTTGGATGTGGTCGCTTGAGGTGTCGTTGATCTCGATTTCAGGAGGTGCCTTTGTAGAACTTCGAAGCATATTCTGGAGCACGGTGTCGCTGATCGCACGCGTTCGGGATGGTTTACTTGAGGAATTCGCGGAAGATGCCAGAGACGACGCCTCTCCCTTGAGGTCGCTCGAGGCGTAGGCGGCTGACAGCTTGGAAGAATGCTCTCGGGATCCGTTCCCGAGAGAAAAGTAGTCGCTTTGTCCCAGAGTGAAGGACTTGCTCCGTTCGTGCAGTGGCGTGGGCAGGCGCGGAGGGACGTCGGCACCGTGGAAAATGGAGTCGTCCACCGATTTGCGAGGCGCGGGAACGTCGAGCAGCTCGCCGTTCTCACTGTGCCCGTTTCTTGGGTCAGTGGAATCCAGGGATAAATCTTCGTCCTTCGGGACAACTTTGGGTGCAAGAGGCGTTGATGTTCGCTTTTTGACATCGCCCTCGGGCTCATTGTTTGTGAATTTCTCGAAAGAGGCGTCGAGGTCAAGGGAGCGGTCGAAAGAGTCCACATCGAAATCTAGTCCCGGCGCTTCGAAGGGGGGCAGAGTTTGAGACATCTCGAACGGTTCGTTGGATTTGCGAACCGGGGCGGCGCTCGCAAGCGACATGGATTGTTCGTCTTGCGACGACGAAATATCGGGAAGCGTGGCGGTACCATTCAGAGGGGAGAACAAGTCCGATATTGAAGGTCGAGGAGGTTTAGAGCTCGACTTGTTGCTTTGCTTGAAGGCTGCTGGTGTGCTAGAGGCATCAGGGCTGGCTTGGTGCAGCCTGTCCAAAAACGAAGCCTGGTCGTCCTTCGGCGGCGGAATGGGCGCGATGTTGTTGTTGAAGAATTTATCCTCCGTGTCCATTGATACTTCTGGGCTGATGACCTTGTATGCGTCGCGAGAGAAGAAGCGGACGTTTTGGCCTGTACCTGGGGTCTTTGGGTCGCGAAGGATCGACCGAACAGAGCCCATCTTGTCGAAGGCAGGAGTTGAAGGCCCCTGGGCATCATCGTGTGCAAAGGGTGGTTGCGGTGTACTGCTTCGTCCTTCGTTGCGCAACATGTCAAGCGATGGGCGACGGAGTACGTCTATTGATGCGCGCGCAGGTTTCGGGGACTCATGCTTCGACCCTAGCACATTGAATGAAGCTCTCCGCGACAGCTCGCTGGAGGTACTTTCGTTCAAGGCAGAGACAGCATGAGCTAGTGGTGAATCTAGTCGTACGGGATATGCCTCAGCGGTTGAATACAAGGAATACAAGGATTTCCTTACTGCTCCCAACAGTCTTGAAATTCAACTCTGGTCGAGATTTCTTGCTCAACCTCAAGGAGCCCGTAGATTTTGCGTTCTCGGGCTCTTCCTTGGATGGAAGCTTGGACATCCGCTTGAGCATGTTCCGTTTCGACACACTTTTCGCTGGTGACGGTGGTGGGCTGGGATTCGAGCTCGAGCCGGCTTCGTTCGGTGGTACGAACACAGAGAGATTTGGGTGCTGCTCAAAGACCTTGTTCATGACCTCCCCTTGCTGCTGTTGCGACTGTGACTGTGTGAGTGAAGCATCTTGTGCCTGACGAGGCTTCAGAGCATTGGTTATCTTCGACCACATGTTGGCGGGACGTTAGGGCTGAAAGCCTGGAGATTGTAGAGTCCTTGTCGCCGTCGTCGATGTCGAACAGCTGGTTCTAATCAGCGTCGATGTGGTCAAGGTCAGAGAGCGTTAACGCCGATAGTCCAACACAAACGATGATGGCGTTCGGGAGCGCTTCGATTTTTCAACAACGTCGCGTTCGTCACATGGTCGTGATCTGCCCAGGGTTCGATCCCGCGTCATTCCAATTTTTCTTCGCCTACCACTGTCAACTTTCGAAATGTTCATGCGCAGTTTGCCTGGCTCTGGACAATGAGACTCGCTATATCTGCTTGGTGCTCTTGGTGCCCTTTCTAGGGATGTCTCACACAACCGCATTCGTGACTTGCGTGGCTTTAATTCACGAGTTACGTTGGTATTCGCAGCGCGAAGCTGAAGCACTGTGCGCTAGAGTTGTATATTTTCCTACCCTCGACTTTGGGGGTTATCATGAACTAATCGAGCCCAACTAACATCGAACGCACTATCCGTCTTGAAGTCAAACGTTCCTTTGCCAACCCCAAGAACCATGGGGTTAAGCTCTCCTGTTTTAAATGCTCGCTCTGGGCAATCTTAGATGCCTGCCGTGTCGGGGAGTACTTCTCCTACGTTCTTGTGGCCAAGGTGAGCGAGGGTGTGGTTGTATTTGTTGGATGTGGCATGCTGATTCGCGTTGACCGGGCAGATATCGATCGAACCCTCTGCATTTGCCATAACCTCCCGCAAAGGGTGTGTTGCTTCTTGAAAATAGAGATTGCGACTTGTGGCGTGCTCCTTGAACCACCCTTGAGCAGATGATCATGAGCACTTGCTCTTGAATCAACCGAAAGCTTCTCTAGCGTTATGGCTGCCTTTTCTCCCGCCTGCGATAATTTGGCAAGGAACCTGATTGCCTCGATGCAGATGAGTTCCCCAGTGTCTCAGCTCGAGGTCATCATTCTTGCGGCGTCCAGCAGCGACTCGTCGAGAAAGCCACCTCGGCCAGATGACATTCACTCCATGGTTCTGCCCTCTAATTCGCTCTACCTTGACGCCACATGCAGTGCTAGAAAGAGAGACGGTGAACGGAAGCGAAACCTACTAAACATTCTTGCGCCAGGTTTAGATCTCTCGGGTTCTTCTACCCGCTTTGCGGATCTGTCCAGGTTTGTTGAGAGCAAGTAAGCAGGAGGTCTGGATGGATTTAATAGCTGCTGGACGTGGAAAGTCGTGGCTAACAACCAGAAGTTCCCCTTCTCAAGATATGAAATTCTCCGACGAGTTGCGAGCCTCTTCTACATTGATCTCGGACGAGATCCTCATGCAATTGATTCTATCGGTAGGTGATCATACCGTCGCACCTCATTCCACAAGCTCATCACTACACATACTAGGTTTTCGTCACTTACGAGCAGAAGGACATCAGCGTTGTCAAATCTTTCCATGAAGACGCGACTATGCGCCTCATAGGACATGGGATAGCCAAGGGTCGTTCGTCCGTCAAAGAGTTGTACGAATGGATGTTCAGCGGCTTGACCGGCAGCAGCTTTGTGTAAGTGTCCTCTTCGAGCTTTCAGAATAAGGCAGGCCTTGATTGACACCCCACACAGGGTCAAGACAGGTGAGAGCGTCAGATGTTCGGGGTGCCGTACCATGGACGAGCTAATCCCGCCATTCTCAAACAGTCGATGTCGGGCCAAAGGAAACGAACATCACGTTTGACGGTGAATTCGTGTTTCCCGAGGGCGAACCTGTCCTCGACTCATTGGAAATGACTCTCAACAGGGACCCCAAGGTACGCTCGCTCCCCTTGGCTGACAGGGTGGATTGCTAACGTGCTCTCAGGACGCTGAGGTCAAGGCTATGGTCGTCAAAGGTACCAATCTCAAGGCTCTTTTGGAGAAAGTAATGCAGAATGCGGGCCCTATCCCTCCATGCGTCATTCTTGAGGCGTGATGAATCATGCTCGGCTCCCTACAAACTTCAGTCAGATAAAACACAACCGCCGAATACCCCTTTGTATGTCAGCAAGTCTCTGAACCTCTCAATTCATTTTATGCTTTTCAATGGTTTAACGTTCGCTCCCATCTGCCTATTCCTTTCAATAAGAGATCGCAGCTCAAGGTGTCATTGGATTCAATTGCAGGAAGAGCTCTTACCCATTTCAGGCGCCTGCTGACCACCTTTTCCCATAGAATCGGACTATAAGAAGCGGATTCGCTAGCATTTTGAGCAACTCATTCGAAAAACTCCTCACTACAGAGCAAGAAGTTCACCGGGCTTACAGCAAATGGGGGCCTCAACCCCTTCTCCCTAGATGGGATTTCCCGAACCATCTCTTCGTTTGCTTCCTTGATGGAAAACGTCAGTTACTCATCCATGTGTGTGAGGAAACCTCAAGACCTCGTGCCTATTCACCTGCCCCCCGAAGACCAGGAGATAAGGATTAAGCTTTGTTCCAGTGGGTATATTAGGGAAAGTCTGCCGCCATACTGCTCCGTTGCGTGCTCAACCCACTATCATATCCCTCCATGAAGCTCTCGCCCGAGTTACAAGTGACTTCCGACCTCTCCCCTGGGGAGGTGGAAAGGTCGAAGAAATGGCTCATGAATGTGCGCGAGTCCTTGGTCTCTTTATTGCCAAACACTTACAAGATCCCCTAAGGCTGTCTCCGATCTAGAGAAACGAGATATCAGCCTCGTCTCCAAGTATTTCACAGACGACGCCAAGTTCGAATGTAATCCTTTGGGGTCCATCGTCGGCAGCAAGAACTTGGAAGAGTTCTATGCCTGGAGATACAAGGCCGCTGAGGGCAGCCAACTCGATATGACGTGAGCATCAGTCTTCGATTCAATTCCACTAGAGAGAATTCATTGACATACTAGTACCTCAGAATTAGCTCCCGTGAGTGTACCACGCATTGACTCCCATGACGGCGATCTCTAGCCCAGTGACTAGTGACTGTGAACAGAGATCAACTTTTGGTCGTCTTTGACAGCGAATTTATTCTCGAAAATGGGGACCGTGACTGTTGTTCCTACACAATGGCTATCTACAAGGATATTGATGTGAGCACTGACAGTCGTGCTCATCCTTATCTAATGTCCTTTTTGCTCTTCAGAGTGAGAAAGTCACGGGCGCAGTCGTCCTGGGTGGAGGAGAAGCGGTGATTAAGCGGTGCCTTGAAAAAGCAGGCTCTGCCCCCTTTTTTACCCAGCAAGCGTCAGTTTGAGGACGAAGGGCTACGAAGTGGCAAATTCATCTGGGATACGCTACTCGGACGCAACGGTAGAACATCTGTACCACCGCGCTTTTCGCTATCACATACAGGGGCCATCAAAAGTGATGGCAGTCGCTCAAAAAACATGAAATGTCGATTGTCGGGCTCGTAGTGCTCCGAACTACCTGAGATTTGAAATATACATAAAATTTAGTGTCAAGTACCTAGGGTTAGACTTTTGCGCTCTTCGGATAGAGAGATCGAGAGATATGTGTCTGAGAATAATTGCCAAAAAAAGGGTGATTTTGTGATGGTTACAGAACGAATTTGAGACAAGCTATTGGTCCATAATTCCAGAGAAAGATACTTTCAATCGTCGTACAGACACAGGAATATTTTCGTGATTTTAGGAAATTCACCGAGCTCAGAATGTAGGTGTAGATTTCGCAAATTTGGGTGGGAAACCCGCAAAACACCATCAAGCCACCCAAATTTGCGAAATCTTGACCTGGATTCTGAGCTCAGTGAATTCTCTAAAATCACGAAAATATTCCTGTGTCTGTACGACGATTGAAAGTATCTTTCTCTGGAATTATGGACCAATAGCTTGTCTCAAATTCGTTCTGTAACCATCACAAAATCACCCTTTTTTTGGCAATTATTCTCGGACACATATCTCTCGATCTCTTTATCCGAAGAGCGCAAAAGTCTAACCCTAGGTACTTGACACTACATTTTATATATATTTCAAATCTCAGGTAGTTCGGAGCACTACCAGCCCGACAATCGACATTTCATGTTTTTCGAGCGACTGCCATCACTTTTGATGGCCCCTGTATTCTTGTTTGGCATAGGATACTTTAAAAAGCTTCTGCAACTCAGTCTTCGAAGCACAGCTATTTCTCCCTTTCACGATGAAGCTTTCGCCGGATTTCCAGCTCTCCTCGAGCCTCTCGGCCGCCGAGATCGAGAAAACCCAAGCCTGGATAGCAGAGGTGGGTCGACTTATCCCGTACTGCGAATTGTACTGATGACCTTCAGGCCATTACGGACTTTGAGAAGAAGGACCCGAATCTTGTGGCCAAGGTCGTGGCAGAAGATGCAGTGTTACACATGGGCTCACTTGGGACCATTTCCGGGCTTGAGAATCTTAACCGTCTCTTTGGTTGGGTGTTCCAAGCCACTGAAGGGGGAAGACTCAACTCTGTGTGAGTGTGCGCCCGCTATTTGATGCCGGGTTTTGGCTAAACGAACTTTAGAGTGAAGTCTGGTGATTGCGGTTCTCTTCAACGCTCATTCCCGTATCTAATATTCCTCTCAATGCAGTCCAGGTGACCAGTGACCAACTTGTGGCCGTCGTCGATGGCGAGTGTGTCTACCCCGACGGTACATCCGAGCGTTGGTCGTGGAGGTCCAACGTCAACAAGAAAATTGACGTAAGTTGCCCTTTTCCCCTGACGATGCAACCTCCTAATTACACCCCATGATAGAGCGATAAAATTACTGGCGCAACGGTCTCGGATACTGGAGCTGTGCCTGACATCTTCCCCGTCTTGCGCAAGAAGGTGCCCCTTCCTTCGTTTGCGGCTTCTTTGCAGTGATTTCGACGAAAGTTTCTTTCTGATTATCTCATGATGCAAATTCTTGTAGCTTTTAAGCTTGTATTAGTCCTTTTTACTCAGTGAATTGAATGATGACGTCTTTCGAACGCCGTCCCTATCAGAACGCCACTTGTAAAGTATTCACGGTAGGTCATGCAGAAACCTTACGCTGTCAGTTGAACGATCGTATCTCTTGTTTTGTGAACGCCCTAAAGATTTAGCTCTGCACCCATATACTGCTCTCCCGCTTTTTGTGGATGAGCATCAGAATAGACATTGAAAAATGCATCTCATGTTTGCCTCATGACGACGAACTTGGTACTTGGCGGGCCTCATCAGATGGCCTTGGCGGATAAGAATGGTAGCGTAACGTCTAAATGGGGACGTAAGTTGTACCTGCTTACATCCAGGGCTGCAAGGACACATCGTAGCGAGTCTTTCTTTAGCCCCAATTGTTAGGGCCTTGTATGCCCTATTCTAAGCTTCCCATGTGGAGGAGCGTTGTCAGGATAAGCCTTCGGCGGCCGATGTATAGAAGAGCCTCAGAGCACAGGGCCTTTACGCAGTATATGGCTCCACTGAGGAAGGAACTTCATTTTAACTCATAGTTATCGATCGAGTTGTGACATTGGTCAAGTGAACTGCTAGTAGCTCAGTTACACGCCCTTTGAGTAAAACCTTCTTGCAACTCATATGCCATCTATGTCGAAGAAGTCAACGGGAGCATACCTATCCAGGAATCAAGATTCAAGCGAATCCATTCCTCATCGTCGTCACTTTACAGCTAAATATCTGCATACGTAGGTTCCTATAAGGACGCCACAGCTGGAGAATAAATTCAGAAAGGTAAACGAAGACACCTCCCCATCTTCTCGGACCACACCTCATCTCTTGCGAGTACACATGAAGCTCTCAGATACCCTCGACGTCTCTTCGGGAATCTCATCCCAGGAGACAGCGATCGCCCAACAATGGATTTGCGAGGTCAGTATCCATACCCCACTCACTCCCATCGTCATCTCGTTAACATTGGATACAATAAAGATGATAGAGGCCTTTGATGGGGAAGACTTGAAGATCACCGAATATTTTGCACAGGACGTTGAAGCACACCTTTCAGGTCTTGGGGTAATCCATGGGTTGAAAGATCTATCCGAATACTTCTCTTACATGTTTAGAGGTACCAAGACCAGCTACATGTCAGTATACGTCGTGCACAGTTGCATCCGAGTGACAGACCTTTCTAACCGCTTTTTCACATTTTCTAGAATCAAATCGGGTAGGTTGGAAACATCTCAGCAAGATCAGTATCTAATGCAATCGTAATACCAGCGCATTTTACCAAGTTCCAGGTCATCATCGTTGTCGATGCCCACTACACCTTTTCCAAAGGCGACGCCTTTTGCTTCCCTTGGGTATTCGTGTTCGATAAACGGGTTCATGTAAGCATATCATCCTCAGTCCTCAACGGAGTCAACTCTGTCCTGATCATCGCGTTGCCTTGTGGCCTGTAGGAAGACAAGGCGAACAGGATCCAGTTGTTTGGCGATATGGCTCTGTTCTTGGATCACATCAAGCGTCCTGAGAATAGCGGAGCGTTCCCCTTCCATCTTTTCGACGACTCTGTTGCCACTAAATGAGGCCCGCTGTCTTTCTTGCCGTTGATACCCGTAATAAAATATCCCCCACATTTTGAGCCTCGCATCCGCTATTTTGGCTGAGCTCTGAGCCCCGGAAAGGCGTGAAATATATTAGGCGCCGGGCGAAATTCGGTTTCGAACTCCGACAAGGTGGTGAGGCTAGCGGACAGCCCGCTAAGCTGATGACTTGTAGAACGTCCTCAAGCAGCCGAATGTATCCCATTCTTTGCTTTGCTAATTCCATCCAGTTCCAATCCCATGAAAGTATCTCTTTCATATCGACCTTGTGCCCTTGCCCGTTCGCGGTCCATTCAAACTCAACTCGTTATTATTGCTGGGAAGGTAACCTTGTGATATACTAAAAGAAGAACATCTAGACTGCTAAGGACTGTTGGGGAGTTAGCTCGCCACATGTCCGCTCACATGTCCGTTGCCCTTGCCTCTTAAAACACCATCCAGTGCCATAAATTCAAGATATCCTCCCCCTTCCTAGTCATGAAGCTCTCTGCCAACTTCCAAGTATCCTCCGATCCAGGCATCAAAGACGTCGAGCCCTCCAAAGCGTTCGTCACAGAGGTCATCTTGGTCTCTACTAGGTGTTTTCACTAAGTGGCAATCATCCACTTGGCAGGTACTGCTTGATTGTTGAAGCGTATGAGCGAAGGGACCCCAACTATGCTGACTATTACACAGGCAATGGGATCCTGTTCATATAGGGCGTTGGAACTCTGAAGGATCGTACAGTCCTTGAAGAGTTTTACAAATGATTTTAAGTACAAAGGGTTTGACAAGGCCGTTTTCCCGTGAGTGACTAATTCTGCGTATTTTCCGACCATTTGTTCATGGTAGCTTATGCCGTCGCTGGGGTTAACTCTGGTGAGTGAGAGGGAATTTTGACCAAGTCAACAACACATTGGCTCCCAGGACGACCTCTAACCCAGTGATTAGTGACTGTGAACAGAGATCAACTTTTGATCGTCTTTGACAGCGAATTTCAATTTATTCTCGACAATGGTGACCGTGACTGTTTTTCCTACACAATGGCTGTCTACAAGGATATTGATGTGAGCACTGACAGTCGTGCTCATCCTTATCTAATGTCCTTTTTGCTCTTCAGAGTGAGAAAGTCACAGGCGCAGTCGTCATAGGTGGAGGAGAAGCTGTGATGAAGCAGTGCCTTGAAAAAGCTGGATCCCCTTTGTTACCCAGTAAGCGTCAGCTTGAGGACGAAGGGCTACTAGGTGGCAAATTCCCCTGGGATACGCTACTCAGACGCGAAACAGTAGAACATTGGTACCACCGCGCTTTTCGCAATCACATACAATACTGAAAAGTCACGTTTGAGGCGTTAGCTCTTTGTAAGGATTAGCTTAACTTTGAGCGCCACCAATTCATAGTGAGCGGTGCTCCACTACACTGACTGGTCTGCTGACTCTGAAAGCCATTGTATGCGATATAAGTGAATGAAGACCGCCTCTTCAACACAGCTATCCATTCTGTCGCATGCCCACCCATATATTCGTGTTTTGCATAGGATGCTTTAAAAAGCTTCTTCGATTCAGCCTCAGAAGCACAGCGAATTCGCCCTCTCACAATGAAGCTTTCGCCGGATTTCCAGCTCTCCTCAAGCCTCTCAGCCGCCGAGATCGAGAAAACCCAAGCCTGGGTGGCAGAGGTGGGTCGATTTTTCCCGTACTGCGAGATTGTACCGATGACCTTCAGGCCATTTCGGACTATGAGAAGAGGGACCCAAATATTGTGGCCAAGGTCATTGCAGAAGATGCAGTCTTTCACATGGGCTCCCTTGGGCCCATTTCCGGGGCGGAGAATATCAGGCGTCTCTTTGAATGGGTGTTCCAAGCCACTGAAGGGGCAACACTCAACTCTGTGTGAGTTTGTGCCCGCTATTTGATGATGTGCCTTGGTTAAACGAAATTTAGAGTGAAGTCTGGTGATTGTGGTCCTCTTTAACTCTCATTACCGTATCTAATATTTCTCTCAACGCAGTCCAGGTGACCAGTGACCAACTTGTGGTCGTCGTCGATGGCGAGTATGTCTACCCCGACGGGACATCCGACCGTTGGTCCTGGAGGTCAAATATCAACAAGAAAATCGACGTAAGTTGCCCTTTTCCCCTGACGACGCAGGCTCCTAATTACGCCCCATGATAGAGCGATAAAGTTACTGGCGCAACAGTCTCGGATACTGGAGCTGAGCCCGACATCTATCCTATCTTGCGTAAGAAGTTGCCCCTTCCTTCCTTTGCGACTTCTTTGCAGTGAAATCCACGAATTTTTCTTTCTGATATCGCATGATGAAAAGTCCCGTAGCTTTTAAGCTCGTACTAGTCCTTGTCACCCACTGAATTGAATGACGACGTCTTTTGAAAGTCATTCCTATCAGAACGCCACTTGTAAAGTATTCACGGTAGGTCATGCAGAAACCTTACACTGTCAGTTGAACGGTCGTATCTCTTGTCTCATGATGGCCCTAAAGATTTAGCTCTGCGCCCATATACTGCCCTCCCGTCTTTTGCGGATGAGCACCAGAATAGACATTGAAAAATGCATCTCATGTTTGCCTCATGACGATGAACTTGGTACTAAGATCATGGCCTTGGCGGCTAAGAACGGTAGGGTAGCGTCTAAATGGGGAAGTAAGTTGTACCTGCTTACATCCAGGGCTGCAAGGACACATCGTAGCGAGTCTCATGGACCGTTGTAGGCTTTCAGTCACGTTGAATATTAACTGATAGCTTCGCATTGTGAGCCCTATCATCCATGCGAATTCCAAAAAGGTTATTTGGCGTTCTTTAACCCGAATCGTGGCGCCACAACCATCGTCGCTCTCGAAGGGACGTATTTCTTTGCCAAGGGAGAGACCAAGGACCTTTCTTGTCCAATGAATATTGAATGCGGACTGATGGTAAGTACGCGCTTTACCTGCCACAAAAGATGAGCTTGACAATGGCCCCCGTTGTCAGGATACGAAAGTGCGCGCACTCAAGTTTTACGGGGGTAGTCAAGCACATCATCGACAGGGTTCGTGAAGATGCCGGTCCCCTCGCTGCAAGTGTCGCAGCACAATGGGCCAGAGTCTAAGTCATGAATCGGGATGATTGTTCTGGGAAAATGTTTGCGACAATGGATGTATGAATCTGGGCGAGATCCAAGCAAGCAGAGGAAGACAAGAAATCAATTGGGTTCCAATATATATAGAGCTAGGGCTCATGGCTCAGCATGACAACCTATCCATTCCTTGACTATTGCGCTTTCCGTTTGAAATCGGGTCTCCGTTGAAAGTTGTACATCCATCTCCATTGGACAGATGTATCGATTGGTATAGTCAGATGCTTGAAGGTCCTGTATTGGACGAGTTAAGCGGGAAACACGACTGTACCACTAATTCATCTTCTCGTATCTCCTCAAGTAAACGGCCTCAATGACCCTCCCTCCAAGATAAAAACCGTAATTTACTCGTACACTATTCCTCCGGTATTCAAATACGAAAATCAAATAAAGAGAAAAAAACCACAAGGAGTGGCCATTAACGTCTACAATCATACCGTCTCCTCGGCAGGAGTAGCCACCTCAACTTCAATCCCCACATCTGCCACTGCGCTAGACGACTCGGCTCCTCCCTTCTCTCCGCCCTTCTCTTTCTCCTTCTCCCTCTTCTTCGCCTCATCTCTCAACGCCTCGAAATTCAACGCCTGTCCTCCCGCTCCTCCACTCCCGGCACTCCCCACACTACCCCTCCGACTCGGCCGCCTGCTCAACCCATCATACTCGCTCCCTTCCGCCTTGAGCTCGTCCATCCCAATCTTGGACAACTTGGAATCGAAATCGCGGCCTCTGTAACCTCGGACGATCCGTGAGAGGAGCCACGAGGTGGATATGCCTGGTGTGCGGCGGGTGGGTATGAATTTGCCTGTTAGGAGTAGGAGGAACGTGGGTTAGCATGGCACGTTTATAGAAGATTTGCAACTTGGGGCAATTGGGTGAACGGAGATCCGAGAATTGGCCACCGAAGAAAGCCGAATCTCGCTCTCAAGAAAAGGAAGAGCAAAAAACAAGAGGAAGAAAGGTCGTACCTTGACTCTTCACATAACCATACACATCTTCGTGTCCCGCAGCGGGGTAAACCTCCTCGTCGTGCGCGACATAGTCGATCTGGTACTCGTCCACAAATTCTTGGGTGATCACCCAGGGTGCATTTGGAACGACTTCGTCGACCCAACGACAATGTCTAGCTGCTTCTAGTCTGACGTTCGAGGATGCAGAATGGAGTGGCGCAAGATCAACGTGATAAAGGGCAAAGGGCAAAACGGAACATGGTCAGCCAAGAGCTTATAAGCAACCGAAAGCCTAGAACGCACCTTTCAGCATGCGTCATGACCGTCCTCGCTTTATGCTGAAGGACGAGTTCGTCAGAGCACACTCCAACCATAAGATACACATTCGGGAACGAAAGTTTTGCTTGTCGAAGTTGTAGTGCATGTCTGAAAATGGGCCATAGAGAAAAAGCACGAAGGATGTATCCAGTCAACCAATAGCCCAACACGGATCCAGAGAGATAAAAATCCAACTGGAATGATAGGAGAGGACGCACCCAAAATGAAAGAGATCGTACACTCCATCCGCGTAGACTCTAACCGGTCTATCCGTAGGAGGCTCATTGATCTGGTACCCTCTCCTCGTTTTCGGCTTTTCCTGGACACCTTCAGCCGTGAGCAGCCCTCCATCCGTTGCAGCAGTTGCTGGCGGCTCAGACTCGTCAAATCCGAGATCAACCGTCCCGTCCGGCCCATCATCTATCGCCTTGCGGACAAACGCAAGAATATCCTCTGGGGTAAGCGATGCAGGGTTGAACGAGGTGGCAGTGATACTAGGCACCGCGGGTTCTGTCAATGCATAGTTGAGGATCCTCGGCGAGTTGCCATTGGATGCGATCGGGGAGGAGGTGGAGGGTGGGGAAGGTACGACCAGGTTGCGCTGTTGATGATGGTGTCCCTGACCGATGTGGAGGGAAGGCGTGGCCGATGATGAAGGCGATAGCATGGTTGAAGAATCGGAAGGGAGCTGTGGTTCTGAAGCACCAAAGACACGCAGACCGAGTCCGGTGGTTGTTGCTGCGCTGCTGTACTCGACGTCTCCGTCGTAGGTGGGTGAGTCGACACCGGATGTGTCCTCCGAGTCTGTGTTCTGGTTCTGCTGGAGGATGAGCTGGGAACGGGAACGAGGGGTGGCAGTCGTTGCTGGTATCGAGGACGTGTGATTGTTTGAAGAAGGAGTGTGATGTTTTGTAGAAGAGCCAAGGTTATTCCTTGCGGGTTTGGCCATATGCCCCGTCACACTGTCGTCGGTCAGTGGATAGTCATTGTCCTCCTCGGATGCATCGTATGCTGGTGAATCGACTCTGCCATGTGCGTTCATTCTGAGTCTGTTGCCAAAAGAGCGTTTCGAATGTAGTGTCTTGGAGCTGCTCATCGTTGTGGTTCTAGGTCATCTTCCCTTTTTATCACGTTTCTTTTTACGCGCCATCTCCCAATTACGTCATCATGCTCTGCTACTCCCCCTGTGCGTCAAGAATGAATGAAGCCAAGTGAATGAATACAAAAAAATGCCCAAAAGTGTATGCAGGTAAAAAATTAAATAAAAAAGGTATCATGGGTTAAGCTTAAGGCTACTACTCTCAAGTCCAGCTTTACTCGCCCTCCTCATCGGCTGCAGCGTGTTCTCATTCACAGGCGGCCGCCTCACATGTCGATACCTCCCACTCGCATCCTTGATCTCAACCTCCCCTCCCGGATCTCCCATCACTCGATCCACCAAATCAATAGGTGGTCCAGGCGCTGAACCCTCCTCATCCCCCATCCCCATATGCCCCGGTAGACTGTCCCGCACATACGTTCGAGATCGTACCATGTGTGCTGTAGCTGGGTGATGGTGCGGACCACTCCTCGCACTCGCATAACTGCTTCCACTCGTCATACTACTCGTACCACTCCCCATACTACCCATCATCACCCCACTGACCGACTGCGAATGCCCATGTCCAGGCCCGTGTCCTCCCCGATCCCCACTCGCAATCGCAGCCGCAAACCCATCCCGCATGTCAATCGTCGTACCCCCAGCCCCAACCGGCGCAGACGGCTGGACCCCAGTCGACTTGTTCCCCAGCTCGTGCTCCTCAAAGTTCATCAGCTCGGATACGAAACCAATGTTGGGTGAGATGCCTTTCCGGCGCTCCATGACAAAGGAATAGGCGCGCGAGAGCGTCCATCGGTTGGCGTGGATGAGGTAGGCCATGACGGCTGTGACCGATCTTGACTTGCCGGCTTTACAATGTACGTAGGTCGGTGCGGAATGTAATCTTGCATCGTCTATCTCTCCTTCAGCTTCCTGGGCATAATTAACAAAGAGAAGGGAGCTCACCAAGGTACGCACAAGCCTCCTTGACACCATTCGTAATATTATCCTCCTCAACCGTATCCCTCATCGGGATCCTCAAATACCTGAAATTGTCCCGTAGCCCCAACCCCTGATCATCATCACATTCCGCCGCAATATTCAAAATCCTCTTGACACCCAACTCTTTCAACTCATCCACATGTTCCTTGGTCGTCACTTCTGGCCCGAGGAACAAGAACCCAGGAAGAATCGTCGACACCACAAATTGCGCAAACGCCGCATCCTCCTCTTCCCCTGTCGATAGCGGTCGATCGAAATCGAACCCTGCGGCGTCGGGTCGAGCCGTCGGTGGAGGGTCTGGTATATGCCCGAAATTCGATCGAGGGAGGGTCTGCTGGGAACCAGGCAAAGGCGGCGTCGAGACGTCCACGCTAAAGTTGAAGTTGGCCTTGGGCGTGCCAGGACTATGCGGGGGTGTGTAAAAGGGCGTTCGGAAGCTCTCGCTCGGGTACGCAGACGCAGGCCCGTTGGACCTTCCAAATGTCTGCGAGACCGGCGAATGCGAGGAATGTGTCAATTTGAGGTGAGAGGGTGAGCCAGAGGGTACCTGGAGTGTGAGAGAAGGAGGTGCGGCGAGCGTTGCTGAACGCATCGGTTTGGTGCGGAGAGAGAGTTTGGGTAGGTCAGTGTTGATCCTTTCCATTGACCGCCTGAGGTTGGGTGCGCTTGGTCGACGGGGAGGAGGTGGTCTTCGGAATCCAGCGAGTGAAGAAGGCGGTGGTGAAGGGCTGGAATCCATGATGCTGGTGTTTGGAGAAGAGGAGCTTTTCGCTGATGAAGAATCGAGAGATGACGAAGAGGAGGACGAAGACGCGGTGGGCATGAGAGGTAATGGAGAACGAGGCATCGGCGGGAAGCCCGTAGATGGTGCTTCATCCACCGTAGACGGAGGCTCGAGCTCCGGTAGTTGTCTTTGCCGATACGTTGTCTGCGTATCCAACTGAAACAACCCAGCACTCGCCTTTTTCTTGAGCATCAATCCATTCTTTTGTTGTTGTTGCTGTCCTCCTTGTTGCTTCTGCTGTGGCACTGCTTGGACCGTCGTGCTAGTGGTATCATTCATAGTCCCAGCAACAGCAGCAGCCGCTTCCTCACCGGACAAAATCAACGTCTGCAGCTCCAAGTCATGTCCAGCCGACGAGATCCCTCCTTCCAGATACCCCACACTCCCAAAACTCAACAATGGTGCAAGGACGGGTAACACAGCCCACGCCGTCGAGCCCACATTGTTCTTATCGTTCAGGTTCATGTCGTCGTCGTAGATCACCACATCCCCATCCCACTGATCGTTGCCGCTGCTACTCCCATTATGGCTGCTCATGCTGCCATTGCTGGTGGTGGTTGAGCCCGCCTCCCCGACAAGCTCATCCCACATGACCTTTCCATGCTCCGTCGTGATATACTGCCGCAACGCATTAAGCGTCTGAAACCCTCCACCAGGTTTCTTACATCGCTTGAGGATAAGCGATGGGATCGCAATGTTGATGCTCGTCCGTATGTGAAACGCCTCGTGTGCTGCGAGCGAGCGTGCATCGATCAGGAGCGGGCGTTTGGGTGAGCGGAGTCGGTCGTGTAGCTCTTTCGGTGGGATAGGTCGGGCTGGCGGGGAGGTAGTGGTATTATTGGTGTTGGTATTCGCAATCGGAGGGGCAGTGCGTGATAAAGGCAGAGGCTCGTCGGTTATGATTGCCGTCGTTGTCGTTGCGGGAAGTGGAGGTGCGTTTATGTGTGAGCTAGGTCCTGGCGTGAACACAGGGTGGTGTGGTGTGTCCGTCATTGGTGTAAAGTAGCTCTCGAGGGCTGATTCAGGTGGGTTGCTGTCTGCCCAGGACGATGCTGTATTCGGTGGCAGCGGTAGGGTACTGGACGACGTCAGTGGCCTGCCTGGTGTGCCAGGGTCGATCTTGAGGTTCGTCCGAGAACGTATAGGCCGAAGCTTGAGGTTCTTCTTGACGCTCCTCCGTAGTTGCTCGAGACTCTGGAGCTCCTTCTCAATCTCATCTGCTGCTGCACCATTCTTGCCTAACGGAAAGTTGGGTGTTTCGGGTGATGAGAGCTGGAGAATTTCTCCCTCTTCGTCGTCGTCTTCTTCGTCCCCTGGTCGTTTATCATCATCGTTGTTGTCTTCAGTATCGCCTGGACGTAGTTTGACTGGTGTAGGTCCAATCTCGAGTTGGACTGCAGGTTTACGTTCGAGCGCTTGAGTGATATCAAGCACAGGTGGACGGAAGCGCTTCCCAGAATTGGGTGTCCTGGGTGGCTTTGGTGAGAGGTCGTGTGGAGGGGCCAACATCCTACAATTCAAATGTTCCTAGCTCAGCGATGATGATGACAGTCAAAAGGGAAAGAGCGGAAAAAAGAGCCAATAATATGCGAAAAAGGGATTGCGTCTCAGCTTGACATTTCTATATCAAAACGCCCTCCCCATCATGAATCCATCATCGCATTCCTTTCTTCCGTTCGCCCCTGGGAGGCTGGGTTTTCCCATCTCGTCCCCACCATCAACAGTGATATGCATGGTGCAACATACCTGAAATGTGATATGTATATTCTGTGCGTTTGAACTGCCTGTCGTGTCGTGCCCTGTTCTTCTCCAAGGCCACTCGTAATGTCGTTGAGCAACCCGTCGTGTCGTGTAGTGGTAGTGAAGGTAGATCTTAATCCTAAGCCCAGACCTAGGAATGTCGCAGTTTCATCGTCGTACAGAGGGAATGGAAGGAGAAGAGGCTTGGAATGGGTGGCAGCACGATGCGTGCGATGGCGGTCGTCGCCATGGTTGCATTGCCAGCCGCGTCCCAGCTCAGGGGCAACAGCTCCCCTTTGGGTAGGTGTTTCATCTGATCCGATAAGCGCCCGTCGACCACAATGAAGAATGATGAGCGAAATTTCTTTCGAGTTGATTCCTACATGCATAAAACTAGGATATAAGAGGAAGGAGGGGACGCAATCGTAGGGCTACTAGTTGACAGAAGTGGGGGCGTTGAAAATGTGAATGGGAAGCTCCCCGCCACTCTCAAGTAATTTCTTCAAGAACTGAGAGACCTCTCCGAACAACTGCAACTTGGTCACTTGAACATCCTGTAAGACCGTTAGAATGAGCAGCAAGAAATTTGAAAAGCGGGGCCTACTCCGGGGTCCTTATCGAACATTATAATCCAAGCGAAAGTCAGGGATTCTTCTTTACCAAAGGTGTACATCTCTTCGACGATAGCAATGGCTTGAGTGTTAGTGAAATGGGCTGGCATAGCAGCCTAAGTTGAAGGTCAAACTTTACACACTATGAGCTCACCTGAATTGATTCTACATGTTGAAAAAGTCAATGAACAAAGGACTCGCTGAGAGGGAATCCATCAAGCACTTACACAGTTTCGCTCTTGGCTCCCCTGTACAGGTACGAGAACCACTCAGAGATGTCTTTCGACCCTTTGATAACGCCTAGGCCTGGAAAATGGAGTTCCCCGTCCTGTTTAAAGACCTTGAAGGCCAGTTCGGTGTCGTGGTGGTCGTAGCCTTCAAATGCCTGTTGGAACCATGGGGCGCGTGAGGAGGGATACATTAAGAAAGGAGGAAGATAATGAAGGGTACATCGCAGAGCCATTTTTTGGCGCTCTCGGTTTCTTGTGTCGAGAGCCCGGAGGAGATTGTGAAAGATGAAGACAGGTGCATGAGGCTGCAGATGATTTGGGATGCCCAGGGATCAATGTGGTCTTCGATTTATAGCAAACTGTCGGCTAGGATAACCAATAGTTCGGTTGGGGAATAGCGCTTGGCTTTGGGCTGAATACGCCACAGGCACAAGGATCAATTGCCCTCCATCTGTGTCAGGTCTGAATGGGAAATGAGTGATAAGTAAACGAGGTACGCATTCTACAAAATCGGTAAGAAGCTCAAGATTTAGCTCGAAAGCATACGGTCAGTTTAAACTTTCAACGACGGAGCACCATCGTTTCTGAATGTCTTGGACGCGTCATTGCTAGGAACGTGCGCGTGTTAAAGCCGAAAGGAAGGGTACGGTTCGAGCTCAATGCATCACCTATGAGAGGCGAAGGCTCGCATGCACAGGTCAAATAGCCTTAGGCTTCGACACAAGTTACCGTCTCAGGCTGGCCCTTTTTGCCACCAGAGATGCAGACGGGAATTCACTTTGAATGACCATACTGATTTCAGGTTCTAGTGACGGGCCAATGCGAGATATCTTGACATTTGAACAAGAACCAAAACGGAGCTCCATTTAGCTACCCAATTTCCATTCCTGGTTCCCCTATAGTAGTACATGATACATGGTGACTTTCCCGATCCCATGACAGACCCATTTCAATTGATTGACATTGCGTCGACGACGACGCACGACGGGGGAGGACCCGCATTCAGAACCCATCTTTCTGCAAGCATGTCGAGGTCGTCGCCACTGACAGTCAATTCCGTGAATTTGTGGTCCTAGAACGGTAAGTATCAATGCACGGCATTTCCGTTGGACCCTGCTGAGGCCACTTACTCCTGGCTCCCTTTTGAACATATAGGTCAAGAAAACGTTGATGGGTGTGCCCTTTGGGAAGGACAACCAGCCTTCGATAGTTGCGATAGTCTCCTTGGCGCGTATGTCCACTTTGAAGGACAGCAGGATAAGTTTACCAGCCATTACACCTTGTCGTGAAGCAACTCACATGTCTTGATCCTATATAAAAAGGTTTGTAAATTGAGCATCCCTGAAGGCCCGCACCGTCTGAACGTAAGGCAGTGACGCACTCGTATGTATCCTCTGATGTGGCACTGAACATCCACTTGTAGAACTGGGTGATGGGTCCGAAACCAGTCGCCACATCACCGGCCAAGTGAAGGGACGCGTCTTCGTCGTGATAGAACTTGTGGACGAGGCTAAGGTCCCGTTTCTCGCAGGCTGTTATCAACTAGCACATAGGCGTGAGTTCTGGTGGAGGGGGAGCGAACATCGGTTTTCCTACTGATGTTATCATTTCCTTGGTGACTTCAAGGTCTTCGGGCGAGGCCACAGTCGAGGTCACTTGGAAATCTTTTGAAAACTTCATGATGGTGGGGAACGATGAGATGCTTGGCTGGCCTGGAAAGGGGTCTTCAGCTCCTCATATTCAGTAGCCGCTCATCTTCTATCGCCTCAAGAAGGCTATATCCAATTTTGGACGTGTGGAGTACTTGAACTCTAAAGAACCTTTGGGCATCTGACCACAGTGTAGGCGTCACCTTATAGGAGTACTTGAACAAAGGGAGCCTCGGTTCAAGCATGGACATGGTCTGAGCCCGAGTCAAACACTTCAGCCCTGCAGTAAAAGACATTAATGTCAATAGCGCTGCAAGCGAATCACCCTGGCTAGTCAATCGAGATGAACATTGTACATTCGCAGGATTCCGTGCAAGTTAGGGAATAACCGTATGGTCGTCTTACTGGAGCGGATTAGAGAGGGAAGGGAATGGGACCTTCTTGCGCCAAACCTCATAGAGGTCAGGCGCTGCCCCAGTGTTTGCGAAAGTGCCACCCGTCCATTTGTCGCTCTGGAGGAATATGAGAACCACGTTGATGGTTGATGCTCGTCACTCACGTCGATTTTCTTCTGTATTTTGATGTCCCAGGAAAATGGCTCTTCAAGCCCGGAAGGATAGACGAACCGACCCTCAACAATCGCTGACAGTTCTTCGCGGGTTAAATGGACTAACGACATTCTTGTTGAGAGAAAATTCCGTGATCAAGGGCGATCGCAACTTACGGGACTTGAGCCTACGATAGAACGTGTTAGGTTTTATACAGCCAAGTTCGGAATGATTATGGAACTGACTCGAATTCGGCTTGTCCACCCTCATGAGCTTGATACTCCCAAGCGACAATCTTTTCAAAGTTGTCCATTCCCGCGACAGTGCCGAGCGAGAAAACTTGCAATTTTATGCCATCTTCCAGGTATTTGGACACCCAATCTGGATCTTTTCGCTCGTAGTCGCCAACGGCCTTGGAACTGTGAGCGAAGCCCTAGGGGCAGCCATAGAGGCGAGTCTTGAGCGAGACTTACTTGCTTCAACCATGTCTGGGTTTTCTCGACTTCGGCAGCCGAGAGCCCATCGGATGTGACTTGGAAATCCGAAGCGAGCTTCATAGTGCAGGGAAGAGTTATGCCCAAGATTAGAGTTAGGAACTATAAGCTAACGAAGTCCCCTTAAGTGTCCTGATATCATCTGAATACATTCACGACATACCAAATCAATTCACCTTCTTAGTGCTGCCTGTGAAGAGAAGCGATAAATTGAATGGCACAAGGATTTCGGTCAGGGGTAGCAGTGTTCGTCAAGCTCAAGCTCGCCCTTGTCAGTCTTCTTCCAATCATCTATATTTATTATTATGGCTGGGTGTGCCTTTCCGCATTGAATGCGAGAAGACATCAGGTGGTAGTATTCAAATGATCTCATGCTCACTGCGGCCGTGATAACTAACCAGATGACATTCCAGAGAATGTGATGGTCCGAGGAAGTAGTTCATTCTCGCAGTAGATATCCGTAGATAGGGTGAAGAGGGAAGAGTATGCATTACACCACAGGTCGCGTGTCTCGGTCAGATTCATTCTTTCACTGCAGCGCAACCGCGAAAGAAGGGAGGGACAACTTCTTTCGCCAAACAGAAAAGATATCAGGTACAGCGCCACTATCAGTGCAAAGCACGCTGGTCAATTTATCGTTCTAGAACACATGTGACAAGAAGATTCCATCCCAGCGAAAGAGAGGAGCAACTTACATCAATGTTCTTACTGAGGGTCACGTTCCAGGAGAGTCGCTCCCCAGCCCCAGAGGGATAGGTGAACCCACCATCGAGGACCATGGAGAACTGGTCCTTCGCTACTGAACTAAACAGGGATCTTGCTGAGCTCGGCTCAGCCTTGATGAGGAAGGTACAACTTACGAGATTTCATTCTAGCACAAGTAGTCAGCCACCGTAGGACAAGCGGAGAATAAGAGAACTCACGCAAAATCGACCTTCCCCCCTCACTTGCGCTGTATTCCCGAGCAACGAAGCGGTTGATTATGTTGCTCAGACCCTTGATGGTGCCAACAGAAGGAATGATAACCTTTGCGTCTTCTGCAAAGCACTTGGCTGCAAAGCTTGACTCTTTGCGCTCGTAGGAAGCACAGACCTAGGAATACTGAGGACGACAGTATGGAGAGGATTCGCATTGAAACGAGGCATACCTCCTTCAGCCACGCAAGGGTCTTCTCGGTGGCTTCGATAAGCAAAACTCCAGATGAGAGTTGAAAGTCTGAGGAAAGCTCCATAGTGAGTAGAGGTGGACTTCTGCGCTCCCGACTTGGGCAGGGGTTAGAAAAATATGAAGCCATTTTAAAGTGTTGATGCTCGCCTTCGTGGCTTTGAGCCTATCCGCAAGAGACTGTATTCGCTCTGGCCTTATCACCCTCGAAGTGAGAGGTCAGCAGAGTCAATACATCCTCTCCACTACGAATGTGTGGCGTCGCATAAGCTCAAGCTTACCTCTCAGAGAGCGAGGTCTTAGCGTGGTACAGCATGGAAGGAACCCTTCACTAGCAGTTCTGCCCCCGTACCTCGCGAATTCTCTCAAGTATGGTAAGACTCTAACCTTTGGCCGGCACCATCTAAGAATATAAGCTTCCAATTCACGGGTTTGCTATGTGACAAAAGGAAAAGATGGTTCAGATGTTCATTGTTTCACTGGAGCTCGAAAACGTTAGAAGGGAGATCCGCCTTCTTTTGCCAAACAGAAAAGATATCGGGTGCGGCCCCAGTATCAGCACAAATAATGCTGGTCACTTTATCGCTCTAACAGGTGTGCGATAAGAAGGATCCGCCCCAGTGAACAAGAAGGGTAACTTACATCGATGTCCTTAATGATGGTGACGTTCCAGGAGAATGGCTCCTCAACTCCAGAGGGATAATTGAACCCACCCTCAAGAACCATGGAGAACTGGTCCTCCGCTACCCGAACTAAACGAAGATCTTTCTGAGACAGGCTCAGCCTTGACAAGAAAGGTACAGCTTACGAGATTTCATCCTATCAAACGTGATTAGCCGCGGTAGGACGAGCGGAGAGAAGGAAAACGGACACAAAATCGATCTGGCCTCCCTCACTTGCGCTGTTCTTCCAGGCAACAAAGCGGCTGATGTCACTCAGACCCTTGAGGTGCCAAGGGAGGGAACAGTGGCCTTCGCATTTTCTGCAAAGTACTTGGTTACACGGTTTGGGTCTTTGCGCTCGTAAGCAGCACAGGCCTAAGGAGGCATGAGGACGATAGCATATACGGGATTCGCATCGAACGAGTCATACCTCCTCCAACCACGCCAGAGTCTTCTCGGCGGCTTCAGCGGGCAAAGCTCCAGAGGAGATTTGGAAGTCTGAGGAAAGCTTCATGAGGGATTGTTTGCGCTCACGACCTGAACTGTGATTAGGACAGCCTTTTTACGAGTACTGGCACCTACCTTCAAAGTCACGAGGCCTTCCGCAATAGACTCTATTAGTCGCTGTGGTCTTATCAACTACCAACCGAGAAGTTAGCAAAGTGAACAAGTCCTCTCCACTTTGAATGTGTGGCGTCGCATAAGCCCCACACACACCGAGCGTCTTCTTTCGAGTATGGCCAGATTCTGACATTCGGCTGACACAGTCTAAAAATGTAAGCTTCAATTCATGGGTCTGTTGTGTGACAGGGGAAACGAGGGTTCAAATGTCCATGTTGTCTAATTTTCGAATCCCCTAGGCGAAGCGGTATGCACAGTAGGAGAGATATGGCCCGAAGGTCGAAAGAGTCCACGAGCCACGAGCGAGATGGGCCGCAGACCCGACTGCCAATCAGAGCTTACAAGGCCCAAAGTTTGGTCGCAGAGTATCAGTGAGTAAAAGGCAAGCAAGGTAGGAGGTCGAGACAGCGAGAATCCAACGGTCAGAGTATACTGGGCGTGCAGCTGTTTGCGGGCTTCGAGTCCCGTTCGGGCAGACTGGATTAGGCAAAGGGACACAAGGGTTGCCGGAGTTATGTTAGCGCGCTGAAGACATGGATGTAGCCGCTGGGAATCTTGCGAAGCGATGGAGAGAAGCTTGGATGAGTGAATGTCCAAGGTGCCGACCTACGACTACGAAAGGTCGAGCCAAACAATGGGCAACAGCGCGTCGATGCTCGCTTCTGATGAGTCGATCATAGACTCGCTACCATTCGCTACTCCCGTGTTTGTCCATATTTGCTCGCGGCCATCACAAATCGGACATGCACTGCGTAGCGACTGGGTCAAACGAAGCACTTTGAGGCGGGTCCCCCCATTTCAGTAGGATTTCAGTATAGAAAAAAAGTCCTCTTAAAGCCATGCTTAATACCGTTTTTGAGACCAATAGAATCGATTAAGCTATCTTAAAAAAGTACAAATTTCTACAAATTTCGGACTTCACGTTGGAGGCGGCGGATGGGGTGGGTCTGGTCGGCGGCGCGTTGGCAGAGGCGCCCTGACTTGCCACTGCGGCGTTCGATAACTTCCAAACCACATTGCGTCAAAGTCAACAGGAGTTGTAAGAGGTGTCGTTTGGGAGGAAGATTGAGGAGTATAGGGTGTGTTGCTCGTGCTGCTCGACGAATAGGATGACGAAAGGTACGCCATGTAAGGGTTGAATGAGCGCGACGTTGGTGTTGAAAGAGGCGCTGGAGGAGTTGGCGTTGAATAGACGTAGGATGTGGGCTGCTGTGACGTGCTGGAAGGTGTCAAGAAACTCGGAGGGTGCCGATTGGCAGCGCGAGAAGTCGAAGTAACCGGATTCGGCGTGGCCTGGGCCATCGATGCCTCGGTCCTCGGTCGTTTGCCTCTTCCTTTCTCGCTGTCATCTCCTGCCCCTCTCTTGCTGGCTGCCCCGGGCGCTCGCTTGCTCTGTGTCTCCTTTGCTGGCTGTCGAGGCTTTGGTACAATTTCAGGGATGTCAAGGGACTGAAGGAAGCTGAAAAGTTGGGTCCCATAAGATGGGAACCAGCGCCAGGAATTCGACAGTAAGTCGTCAAACTTTTCCCTTGAAGTGAAAGGGCCGACAGACGATAACAGCTCGACCAGGTCGTCTCCTAGGATGCCATCGGCAGCGTACGAACGGTTGACCTTATCAACGGCGAGCATTTCGTTGCGCCATGTGTGCAGGTCCCTCATCACTCGAAGGACTGGGACACCCCGCTTGACAGTGCTCGATTCGGCTTGAACAGTGCGCTTTCATGGATACCGATAGAGACAACCAGGTGTCGGAATCCAGTGCAGAAGTAATCCAGCAGCCCCTTGAAGAAGTTGTAGGCCACGAGTTGACGGATATGTTAAACGAAATCATCTCTGGCGAGGCTCAAGACGACAGTCTCCCGCGAGTCTCCATGTTGGACGTGGATTTTGGCGGGGACATTTTGTTTGGGTCCGACTCCGATCCTGAAGCTTCTGAGAGTGACCCAGATGATTCTGATAGTGATTTGGAGTATGTAGATGGCTAGCATAGCACTCATTTTCTGACCGCCGCGGTAAGCGCCCATCATTGACCCCGCACGGATTTACCCACCCATTTCGCAAAGTCCAAAAAGTTCATAAAAATCGTGTTTTTGTAACTATGTTTATTCGTCTTATTTTCGTGTAAAACCCTTAGGAACACTATCTCGATTTTAACCTTTTTTGTGTCGAATACAAATGACTTCGCGTTGGGCGCACACTGAATTGGGGGGACCTGCCTCAAAGTGCTTCGTTTGGCCCAGCCGTTACCCAGAGGGGTCCATGCTTTGTCATCGGAGCACGTGGGGTAACGGATGGTCGCGAGCCTAAGTCGATCATTTAGGCGCGCAGAGGGAGTCATAAAGGCTTCAACCAAGCCTTTTCTGCTACATTCCATGAAGGCTTTGGGAGTCAAGGCGGCAAGCTCAAGCTTCACAGTGCCCTCCTAACCTCCATTCAACAGATATCCGACTCGCCAATCGGCTAGGCATTCATTACTGGGATGAGGTTCAAAAGTACTGATAATAAGCTACAAATACAAGGGATTAGGTACGGACGAGGTGATGAAATGACAAGAAAATCTTAGGAATGAAAGCAAGTGTCTGCACAGTCATGGGTTTTGAGGTTCATCTGCTGGGGTTTGCGGCTCCGGAAGGGCTTCAGGAGCGAGAGAGGAATCGGATTGGGTAGGTATGGGCAAGAGCTCTTCTTGCGTGGACGTTGGTGCGTCCTCCTCCCGCACAACAATGTCATCGACGGCGGCGTCCCCCTGGAGCTGTTTCTCTTCCCGACTCTGGTTTGCAGCTTCCCTCTGTGCTGCAAGATGATCTCTCCATACCCCCTTCCAAAACCTGTCAACCCTAGACATTTCCTTCTCGATCTCTTTCACGACGCTCCTTCGTCTCTCCCGTACCGCCTTCTCGCCCCAACTTTCCACCCCGTCAAGCTTGGTCAGAAGCTTCAACATCCCGTCCAGATAGGCGTTGAGGCTAAAGTTGTTGGAGGTATAGGCGAGCTTGCCGTCCACCTGTCCATCGAGGTCCATAGACTCATCATCCGTGCTGGCATCAGGCTCGCGAGAGACAGGCACGGGGATATGGTCTTGCGCATCGTTTCCGCTCCCCGGTTGTTGAAAGTCGATAGTCAGTGGGAAGGTGAAACCATTCCGCGCATCGTTGAATTGACTTTCGAGGTTGCTGATGGTTTGGAAGGAGCGGTGGATGCGATATTGGTTCTGGATTTTAGAGGCCGCCTCTTCGTGACGTTCGTCATACTGAGGCATGGGTGTGGTGGGCCTGGGTGGCGGTGTCCGTTTAGATGAGCTCTCGCTGGCTCGGACTGGCGAACGGGAAGGAGAGTCATGTTCTTGTCGACTGCGTGAACGAGCCCGGGACTGGAAGAGCTCCTCGTTAGATGCATGTTGGATATCGGTGAAAATACGAGATGTGCCTACCTGCTGTCGCAGAGCCTCTGCACGGAGCATGGCCTCTTCTCTCTCCCGCTTGGCCTGCTGTATCCTGCGTTGTTCCTCGAGAATCCTTTGTCGCTTCACGTCCTCCTCTCTTTGGCGCTGCTCCAGCTGCTGCTGCCAACGAGCCTCTTCTAAAGCCCTTTGTCGTGCATATTCCTGCTGTCTCTGCTGTTGTTCAAGTTGTTGGCGCCTGCGAGCTGCTTCGAGCAGCATTCGCTCGCGAGGAGGTAGGCTGTTGTATTCCCAGTCGTCGTCATGTTCGTCAACCTCGTCGGGTAGCCACTGGGCTCGACGAGCCCGTTGAGCAGCTAGAGCACGGGCTCGAGCACTGGCCTCGTCATAGTTGACGGAAGGCTGCTGTGAGTCGCCCCATTGCCGAGGATAGTAGGAATCAGAGTGGTAAACCGGTCGCTGATAGCCAAAAGGTGAGCTGAACATAGTTCGGTGCTGTGTTGGAGTTACTGAAGGTCGCTTCCCAGAAATTCCTCTTATACTGATGCCTCATCTCTGGATGTTTCTGCTTCGAGCTATTAGTGGAAGGCTCTAAACAGACCTCGAAATTACTCGAACGTTCCGATCGCCATTTGCGTCATAGGCGGTGACTAGACCTTGATGCGTGATTGACTGATAAGGTATGTTCTTCTCAAGACCTTATCTTCCGCTCCTCCGATGTTCTACCGCTCTGTCGATGTCTCTGTCCAATCTCTGTCATTCTTCTAGCCTCAAACAAAATTACCAAATCCGCTGGTTGCCTGTTCACTCGTCACATTCTAGCTCTACCACTTCACTTACTTGACTTCCGAATCACAACGTCAGCTTACGGAGGGATAGCCTATTTCTTGCCTCGGTTTGTCACCTAGCGCTGACAGTAACTCCCTGACATTTCGAAGGCCGATGCTCGTGATGCTCGGAAACAGCCTTGATAACAGGTTGCTTTGATTTGGGCAAGGAGGGCCCAATCCTGGAGATATCAAGCCTCAAAGCTTAATGGCAACTGACCCCGTTAGGCCTTTCCCCATGAAAAACTCTACTCGACTTCTCTTTCAGGCAAGTAAACTCTCAATCTATGGATACTTGCAACCTGAACGTTTGTGCTTTACGGTCCTCTGGGCGGTGATTGACTATTTTGGATTGGAGCAGAGTTACGAATGCTGGGCAGCGGCTTGCGAATGCACACGGCTTCACATCTCTTTGATGACTCATGGTTTCCGTAAGGCTTAGTGGACGCGCAATGGGTCGCGTATATATATCTGTCCTTAGCCTTGGTGGTCGATCCAAAGGCCCAGCCTGAAACATACCCCCGACCATCCTCCCGCATCCTATTCCCATCCATCTACTCCTCTGCAGCCATGTTCAACGATTTCCACGCTAGCGGCTCTTCTTCCGTTATTACCTCGATTCCTGCTGCGCGTTTCGATGACAGGGGCCGACAACTCCAATTCGTCGAATCCCCTGAGCAGCAACGAGAACGCCTTGCTATGCTCAAGAACAAGACTCCCAACGGTTCTCCGTGGTTGACGCCCTCTTCTGTAAGTCACAAGTGCCCTTCTTTTGACGTAAAGACCTCCGTTTGGCTGACCTTTCATCGTAGCCCAGCAGGTCTCTGTCTGGTTCTCCAAACAGCTCACCTTTCAGCTCTATGATTGACATCACGTCTGAGCCATTCCTGCTCAGCTCTCCCCCTGCATACGCCAACCAAACAATCCCCTCCTCGAGCGCAAAGCGACCCAACCAGAGGCGATCACCTTCACTGAATTCGATTACGGAGGAAGACTGATCAACGATTGCCAAACATCTCGTTCTCTTCTATCGCGCATTACGCTATGCCTTCCCTATCACTAGAGAAAGCAACCCTCCCTACACCATCCACTGCACTAGCCGACTGCTTATCTTTCGCGAAGTCCAGAGCAAAGCTCCAGAAGGTCAACAGGCTCCCATTCCAGGGTTTCGGTTTCCGTATGCCTATTTCGACACAGCGCCCATAACTCCAGAATCATTTCGCAACGCCCAGTCGAGCCAACAATAGACGCACGACTTCCCCCTTATCCAAGCTTGTACGCCTTGCCTCTCCCAGTCCGCGCTCGTTCCGGAACATCCTTCCTTGTGATGGTGCACCCAATTCGCGCAACTGTGCGTCTGCAACACGTCCCATTGCCTTTCTCGGGTGCCTTCTCTTCGCTCTTTGATGTCATTGGGTGCGTGTTGCCAGGCGTCCTGATTCACGAATACGGCCTCGTCCTCGGAGGTTGAGCAGATGCAAATGAACTCGGAAGATCATCGATATCTATCTGCTTTTCCCATCCTATTTTCCCGCATAGATTGGTTCCTATCTTACCATTATCTTTATCGGCGACCGTTCCAGGGATGGTCGGTCTGCAGTTGACTTCTTATGCCTTCCTTCCTTTCCACATACCCGCTCTGTTCGCCCTGCCCACAGATCACCCATTGTACTTATAGCATTGTATCATACCACAGCACACGTACCTGTACCAACAATTACAACCCCCACTTTCCTAAAACGAGCTGGCTTCCGCAAGAAACGTTGGCTGTGACAGCAGTCACAGTGTCATCCCAAGCACTGTTGCAGAGCGCATTCTTTTCCAAATCGGCTAGCCTTGAGGATGAGAGTGGTGCCCACGACTCACATGAACGCCCTCTCAAAGTGAGGATCCCAGAAGCAGCGAATTCCACGCTTTTTACGAATTGCCATTCCAGCATTACTTGCTCGAATCACAGAATTCTGCCTGCAGGCTCATTGGCCTCTCAGGCTGGACGTGAATAAACATGCGTTTCACAGCAGGCAGTAGGCCTCACGGTTTGAGCTTTCCTCACGTACCCTGCCTCAAGGCGTCTAAAGGTGGCTCGACTTGAGCTTGCTGTTTTTGATTTGATACACGAGGTTCGAACCGAGTCATCCGAGGGGAGTTAGTTGGAGAAACCGGAATGGGCATTAGTCAAAGCAGGCCTGCTCGGGCGTGGTGTGCAAGGCTATAAAGCCAAGGACAGCGCTGCGGGAAAGCCAGTCAAACCGCCTTTGTACCTCGATACCACTCACCCAAACTCTCAACAGTCTTCGTCTATCCTTCCCTTCACAATGTCCATGTCAATGTCCAACACACAAGCGCCAATCATCCCCGTTCTTGATGTACGTCATATGCCTCTATGTAGATGTGAGGAGGGTTTTATCTGACAGGTTTTCTGCTCACAGGAACGTCTCATTTGCCCTGTTGACGGCGAGAAAGAACACCGCACCAAGATCGACTCTTACAACGAGCTCCTCGAGTCCATCTATCACCGCGAACTCGAGCTCTCCAAGCTCAAGGCCGGTCTAGTCGACATGCGCCACGAAATCGTGGAAGAGGCAGAGACGCTTGACACCCGAGGGTCGTTACTCGTTGCTCACCCCGTCACCGAAGTCACCTTTGCCGACGACGCGTCTGGTGATAGCGAGAGTGATGCGGGCATGAGCGAGGGTTCTAGCGCGTCGGAGAATGGTGCCGCGGTCCGGGAGAAGAAGCAGAGGCGAGGAGGCAAGAAGGCGAAGGGAAAGGGCCGGGGAAGGTCTTTCGGCGAGGAGATGGGCGAATACAATGTTAGCCCTTCGAGACGCCGGGCCGTTCGCCGCATGTCAGATGCTGAGGACGATGACTAGATCGCACACGGAATGGACTCGGAACGCATAGACCGGATAGAAGCAAGCTACTAGCAAACCACGGACTGAATCGCAACAATTTCTTGATGTATATTGTGTTTATCTGTAGCAAATCGTCAGTGTGATGTTCGGCCGACTGGGACCTACTTCAGCGTGTCAATGCGAGGTAACGCCGTTTTCGTGGGAGTGCTGGCGCAAAATGTTCCACAACTGCCAACATTGTTCCTTTGTCTACTGATATAGACCTTGAAAGCTTGAACGTTCGTCCAGAAAGATTTGTGAAGATGGTTTCCGTATCTCCAGCAGCTCTTCCTCTTGAATCTGGGAGCGTGTTTTCCGTTTCGGCTAGCAGCGTTATCAACGCGTCGCGTGAGCAGACTTGGAGAGTCCTAACCGATTTCCAGTCCTACCATGAATGGTAAAGGGGTGGTGTTTTCATCCAACAATCAATCTGGCGTACCTTGTTGTTTAGGAATCCTTTCGTGTGAGTAGTAGCCAGCAAGGATAGGTGCGCAAACCCGGTTTCGGGTAGTCGTGCGCAAAACGTTGTCGACAACGTGACGCGACAGGCAGTAGGAGACGATGCTGCCGCTGAAGGGCATATCCGAGGTTCACATTCCTCCAACCATGGGTGATCCAGGACGATTCGGCAAGGCTTCCGCCTTCGAGAAGATCACTGCGTTTGACTGGGAGAACTACCGTGTCTCTTGGGCGTACTGGGGCTCCGAGTCGACACCTCGATGGCTGCTTGATGCGGAGAGGTTCCAGATATTGTCTGATGAAGGAAACGGTCAGACGAGATATTATACGGTGGAAGCATTCAAAGGTGCGCTTGCTTACACTGTGAAAGCCTTTTACCAGAAGGGCTTGAGTGAGGGGTTTCAGGTAATGGCGGACGCATTGAAGGAAACACCAACAGTAGTTTTGTAGTCAAACTGAACAACAAAGACCGAGTAAACCTCAGCCAGCGTTAGTATGCACACAAAACCCGTGAGACGATACTAGCGAATCGATGGAGCGTTGGACCCTGTTGGACCGAACTTGTTCCTAAACCATCACAACCCCTGTTGACGCTGACCAGATGCCCAAGGCGACTAGGCTTCCTCCTTCAGCCTCAGACGGCGTTTTCGCTGTGACCGGCTCGAGTGTTATTGACGCTCCGCGCGACAAAGTCTGGGAGATCCTCCTGGACTTCGATTCATATGTTGAATGGTAATCCATGCGTTTGACCTGTTCAGCAGAGCACGGCAGCTGACAAGTACTAGGAACCCATTCGTGTAAGGAATTCCCTCCACTCAATCGTGCGGGATGGTAACAGCACCTATTGCAGACGAAGGCAGCAGGTGGTCGACGCGTCAGGTAACCCACTGCCTGACAAGACGCCTGCAGAAGGGAAATACATAACTATTGCACCCGTCCATCTACCACCCACCATGGGCAATCCTGGATTCATCGGCAAGGGCTCTGCGTTTGTCGAAATCACTGTCCTTGATACGGAGGGTTACCGTGCGGCATGGGAGACAGCGGGATACATGCCTGGCTGGCTCTTACATGCTGAACGGTGGCAAACTCTCACCGCTCTTCCGAATGGACAGACACGTTACGACGCGATTGAAGTTTTCTCCGGCCCTGTCGCATATCTTGTCAAGCTCTTTGTAGGCTCAGCGCTGAAACAAGGATTCCAAGCCATGGCCGACACAATGAAGCAACGGGCCGAACGATACTGAAAGCATTTTCTCTCTTTGTCAGGTACGGTCTTTTTCTTGTTCCGCCACCTCACTTGACCAACCCTTTCTCATGTTCAGTCGCGCATCTGTCACTTTTGGTTATCCTTTCCACATATTCCCTTGCCGTCACCTCCGATACCGCAAACCTTATTAAGAGACCTCAACGGTCTCAATCCCAACAGGCACAGTTGCATGCTTATTCCCAAGCCTGCGAACGACACTACCCCTTCGAGCAGGAGGCCGGATGTCCGTAACGCGCTTGGCTTCCACATATCCTTTCAAAGCCTCGTGCCCTATGAAATCGGACTGATATTGCCGAACCTACAGATCCAGAATTTGATATGCGTGTGGCCTACTATTACAGATGAGTGGGTCTGTCCATGTCCATTAAATGAATCTAGGGTCTACGAAGCCGAAACGGAGCGTCGTGAGAGCGACACTGGGAGAGCATCCTTGCACAACACAAGCCGATCTTTCAATTTTCCGCACCACGCCTCAGTATCGAAACCTTCCTGCAGGGTAATGTCAAAGTGACGAAGTAGCAGGCTAGTCACATAACGGATTTCCATCTGTGCCAATGGTTTTCCAACACAACCCGCTGGACCAATTGAAAACGGGATGTAGGCTGCTCGGTCGTGCACGATACTGGTGTCTCCTTCAGCTAGCCAACGCTCTGGCCAGAAGGTATCGGGATTGGGGTAGAAGTAGCGAGGGTCGCGATGGTAGACGTAAGGTGGCAAACTGACGTTTGTCCCCTCGGGCAAGAACCTAGAGAGATTAAGCAATTCAGCTAGCGATCGAGGGCGGTCACCCTGCGGAGACGTACATGGATCCAATCATCTTTCCTCCACTGCCTATCTTTGGCGCTCGTTGGATTGATGATGCTACCGGAGGCAGCACTCGAAGGGCCTCGTTCCTATTCTGGAGTCAGGATGTTGTCAAAAAAGACAGAGGTCCACGTACATAACGGCATTCAAGTAGGGCAGGTGAGCAAACTTATCCGGGGTGGGGGCTGGGTCGTCATCATTGTAAACGCCGTCTACCTCATCTTGGAGTCGTTTGTAGCATTCGCGGTTGCGTAACAAGAAGAAAAGAATGACCGCCAAAGCAGAGGCCGTGGTATCGGACCCAGCAATGATGGTCAGGATGCTGTTGGACATGATGAGTGGCAATGGGGAGCTCGTGAGTTCAGGATCGGTTGCTTGGATCTGTGCGAGAGTCAGTCAGACCACCGCGGGATTCATGATCGAGACGCCAGCTACCCACCAAGTGATAGAAGAGATCCTTGTGCATCATGGTCGTAGCTGAACGCTTCTTCGCTTGCTCGAGAGCGAAGCCTCCAAACTTCTGAAGGTGCCTCCCTACCCAGGGAGTTACACGAGTGACCTTTGCAATCCAGGGAATATGTTGGGCAATAGTGGGAAGGCTGAGTGAACATTAGTATGAGGACAGGCGCTAGTGATAGAGCACGCACAAGTGCGCATTCTCCATGTTCTTCACAAAGCCATGCTTGTCTCCTTCTTGGAGAAGCGAGAAATCACTTGCGAAGCTACCATCCGGGTCAATGGCTTTCTAAGTAGAGAGAAGATCCATAACGTACGCAATGTCACCCATGAAGTCGAAACTATAATTATTGAATCAGTGAGCGGAATGTAGCTGTTCGACCCTAGACTTACGCAAAGTAGCTTGCCCACTGTGCAAGGTCAACGCGACCGACTTTGTCGCTCGCCTCATTTGTCACTTCTTCGAGTCGGGTGACCAGAATACCTGCCCTTTTGATGAGCATCTGCTCGTAGTCTTTGAGAGGACCAGTGGCGAAGGCCCTGTTCCAGGGCTTTCTCAGTTGAGCGTGGCGGTCCAAATCGCGGACCGCTACTAGGCTGTTATTGATGTTGTAGTTTTTCGATGGAAGAATTCGTCTCCCTTCCCATACTACGCGGACGTCAGAGCGCTGTACAGGTTTGTCTTATTTCAAGAACTTACGGGGACCCTTAGGCATTCCTTGTGACCCTAGAATTAACGGGACCAAATCTTTGTCGACGATCGATAATTCATTCGGGCCTAGTAGCCATGGCGAAGGTGAGCAACTGACCCGCCTGGGCCTACTATCAGAAGACTACTCACCGATTCGAACAATAGGCCCATAACGCTCGTGCAGCTTCTTGAGCGCGATGTGATGCTTCCCTTGAGCGCCATACCATGCCGATGCAAACTTCGTGATCCTCCAGAGCAAAGGTCCCGGATGCGCAGCAAGAGGATGGAATGGTGAGATCCGATAGAGAATCATCGAACTGAACAGCGAAACAAAGAAGATCAAGAAGGCCAGCCGAATTGCGATGATCGTCGAAGATACGTGTGGCACCAAGATAGCTGCTGGTACCAACGGAAGCGACAGGAGGACGGCCGCTGTCTTCCAGTAGTTTTCTGGCTCATAGCGTTTGAAATATAAATGGGCTCCCTGAATGTATCAGGATCAGCAGGTATTCGTTGAAATAAGAGGAGGTACATACGATCCCTAAGGCTGTATTAGCCAATACTGCCTGGTTGAAGGAGGTGGTCATTGCAAGAATGAGTGGCGAGAAATGAAAGGGGATGTGGAAAAAAACGCTGAAAGGCAGCCATACCCTTTATATGCATCACTGGGGAGTCCCTGATTCATATCCCCCGAGGAAGTGTACGTATCGCATCGAGATGAACTGCTCTCCGACGACAGGTCCAGAATCCCGAAACGGACTGTCGAAAGCTTCCGTGACGTGATGGTGAAAGAGGTGTAGTCATCGTCAAGAATTGGCGCGGGACGGGCATCAGCAGGCGCCCAAGAATCGCGTGTTCCTGAAAATAAGCCAAGGAGATTAATTCAGAACGGCTGCCGCCGTCATCGAGTGCTGGACAGCGGGTCACTTGGGCAGTAGATTATGCTCACGTTCTCGCTGAATAGATTATCAGTATTGGCCCCATTCATATCTGAGTGTCAGAAGACGTGAGTGAAAATGGAAGAGCCTGATTTTGCGTTTTTCGACCGGTTCGCACGGCACGTAACGGCATGTTGTCCTTTGTCTGTGTTTGTGTCTGAAGGATCTGGAAGTCTGGCACCAACTCAAGACCCGGCGGTGCTGGCCCGACTCTGAGTCGCGCAAGAGGCACCTGGCAGTGCTCTGTAGACTGGTTTGAATTCGGGAGACTGTTCCCGCTCAAGGCTTCGGTGCTCCACCTTTGTGATACGGATGCACCCTACTGGGAAATGAGCCCTGAGCGTGCTCCAAAATAGCCGACTCGGAGACTGGGCTTCCTGCATCTCATTTACGTCCCTGCGCATACTGTGAGCTGCAGACTCCGTGTCTCGGATGGGCTGCATCATCGTCAGCTCGCTTCCGGCGTCCCACCTTTGGGTCCCCGCTAAGTCCACCTCGGCGCCCCCAAACATGGCCTTCCGAGCCGAACCAGTTGCGTGCCAGCACTGTGAAAGAGGAATCCGGTTCTCCAAGCCTTTACATCACGGCGAAAGGACTGGCTTGCTTTTCCATGATGCCACGCTTGGCGTCCTTTTCGAGCGTTCCCTCATTCTGATGCTACGCGCAGGCTATCACGTCACATGCCCGAACCCTTTCCGTCTCGATTTCAGTCGCTATTAAACCGTTGAGAACGGTAATAGCTAAGAGGTGATGAGTTTCTGTGTGCCTGATATTCCTTGCCACTTAGATTGCTCAAACACTGGGAAATACAATATATCTGATTGTCACTCGCTAAATCGAGCCATCTCTGGCTTGCCGCATTGGACTAAGCAGTTTGGCTACATACTCAATGGTGATTATCTCTTTTGCACCCTAGAAACCTTGGCTTAGCTCCATCCAGAAAGTCTGGCCTAGAACTTTCCTATGTCCGTTACAGTATACTCATCTTTCATCATCTTCCTGGATTGGCACATCGTAAGGTGTATGTCAGCTCCTAGCCTTTGTCCTAGTCAAGATACTTTACCGGGCCAGTATGTGTGTGCGAAAAAGATATACACCCTCTTACATTGGGCTTGAGCTGTTTGTAGGAGACTAACAGAAGCCAGCAGACTTCTGATTCACACAGACCGATGACTTCGACAATGCAGCGCAATGCCACCTCCATCCAGGAACTGTACTGTCTGCCTGCGGAGATCCAAGCATCTCTTCTCTTTAAAAGCCTTACAGTTTGGCAAACGGTTGGCTGTTAAGCTCTTCAACTGAGAAGTAACTGTTAGCTATCATTGGACTGTTATCACCCGAGAAGCCTTGGTTCGTACTCGGGTCTGGGGGGCTCAAACGTCTAGTACCACAGAGAAGTTTCAGCAGGATTTCTTGAGCCACTATCTTTCGTCCTAGTACTTGCAGATTGTCCAAGGCAGAGAGCTCCTTCGGTGTTTTCAAGCCTCGCCCGGCCTCTGCGGAGTTGTCACGATGGTGCGGCCGCGATCGGGCCTTCGGTGAACGAGCCTCTAATACTGTTGCGGGGAGGGCGGTAGGTACTTTTTTATAATTCAGGCGTGGCTGGATAGAAGCTCGGTTTCCATTACGAAGAAACGATTAGACTCGGTTATGGAAGATGTCGAAGCCCTAGCTTTATAATTCAAGCTCCGCATCAGCACGGTGTCGATGTGTTCATCTTATCTTCATCGATGTCAATGTTTACCATTCCTCATCACGTACACGTAGGCTGGTCCTATCTGCCATCGACACTGAATATATTAGCAGCCAAGTTCACGATATCATAGACTCTGCCATTCGTGGTTCCAACATTCATCCCAGCATGCTACTGAACAGCCGTTGATTATCCCTGCAGTTCTTTTGATCCACTTTGACACTCTTCGACTACCTTCTGATCTGGAATCAGCTCACGGGCGTCCCATGTCTTGTCATTAATCTCGACAGCCTCTGTATGGCTTTCTTTCCGATAAGGAACCTTACTGTAACATCTTCTATTGCCGATCAGGGGTAGTGCGAACCTCTGTGTTTACTGTCACCTTAAATCGGCTTGTGGGCTATCCAATGGACCCGATCACGCTTGCAGTCTCAATTGAAATACCTGACATCTCATAAACGAGTCCCCTGTGGAGCCATGAGCGATACGCAATGCCAGCATCGCTATGCTTTCAGGTGTTCATTCTGGTGAGTGCAAAACAACGGGGATCACTTGCCCGGCTTACAGGATGCCCGCCTCGAGCTACCGCAATGAGATTAACGCTATGATAATCCCCCGCCGGACTGGAGATCCCCCTCTGGGCGTGAGCCGGCGATTGAAGCCACTTGACTTGCTGAGATGCTTCTGGCTTATGAGGCTTGGCCGCCACCTCCCACCTACGACACTATTACTGGAGTTGGCCGTGCAGATCATCCTAAGCCCAGAGAGCTCGACAATCTGCTTGGAAACTGGCTAAATGCTACTGTGCAGATAAAATGGCGCTGGAAGCATAAATTCTGTTTATAGATGTGCCCCATAGAAATTCAATTGCGACAACTGCGGGTGCTTCTTGTAAGCTATCCAACCAACTTCGGCAGCTTACGCAAAATCTGGGATCATATCAAGGCGCACTGGTACCTTTTGTGTCCTTGTGAACCTAATTTTGGTGAGCGAAAATAGTTATTACGGTCTTTCAACCCTAGAAGGGGTGCCCTTGGCGTTCTGTCAGGTGCTCATTCGTCCGACTCGGACGAACCAATTTTGGGCTCATCGGCGGTCTTTTCGCGTCCTTTGAGCCAGCTTATGACATGCCGACAAACATTTTGACCCAAAGGCAGTTTTTCAGCTCCTGGGCTACGTATTTGACACGAAAGATGCGGCGAAGTGATTTGCGAAGCAGGGGGACTGATTTTTCCCTCTGACGTTGCTTGCATGAGAACCTGGTTTACTCACTCGATCCCCAATCGAAGCGAAGTCTTTCCTGTCATTAACTTGGTTATATACCTAGAAGTGAGCTGTGCTTAGGGACCCTCGCTCGGGTAATCCAAAGGAGCAGCATCTCCTCTGGACATCAAGATTGGCAGGTGAACAGGTTTAACTCGTTACAAATAGTACATGATTGATATATAAATCAGTAGCAAAGGCTAGTTTCCATCTTCCCACAAAAAAACACGCGCCGTCGCAAGGGCTCTACACCTCAGCTGCCACTCCTTGAATTGGCATACACCATAGTCCTGGCCGGTTACAATCGGCGCAAAGGTAATCCAGAAGTTGTACTCATCAGGCGCAAGATCCGCAGGCTTCCGCATGAGCTTGGGCCCGTACACCTTGGTGAACTTGCCGCCAGGGGGGTTGTGGCCGCAGGTCGTGAGGTAGTCCCCCAAAACTTTCCTCGCCTCTTCTGTCAAGGGTTCGAACATCTCCGACGAGAACCGACGAGAGATAAGGACGAGAGGAAGACGAAACGGACGGCTCATGTGATCTTTTGGAAGTCGTGTGTAAGTGGACGCTGATTCTATCCTCATGTCTGAGAGTCAGGTTAGCTCGCGGAAGAGATTGTAAGATGAAGTGACGGCATTCACCCAACAGTTCCTTAGACTCGGGCATGCTGCTTGCTTTCCATCGCCGATTCCCCGTTACTTCTTTCGACAGCTTTTCGAACGCAGAAAACCAACGTAAGGCCCATTGGATCATCTTTTCAAGTTCTTCTGCGTCTGGAGCAAGGAAGGCCCTTTGAGGGTCAACAGTCAAGGAGGAGCAGCCGTATTTGTGAAGCCTTTTCCAGTCCAGTTTTTGACAACGCTGGCTCTAAAGATAGAGAAACAAGATATGTGAGATGAATGATCGTCGGTTTGGATTTGAGACCGTACGCAATATTCTTGGTACTTGCAAACTGAGCAGCGACTGTTTGCTTCTGGGTCGCTGTCCATGTCTGGACAGTCGGCGTACTCACAAAAACCTTGAGATGGTGGGGTGGGGAGTTCGGAGGACATTACGATAGCTCTATTGGGTAGTAGAGTTGGAGGTTCTCTGCAAGGAATGCTGGCGCTTTTGGGGTTTGGAATTAAATTAGTGTTAGCTCATCATTACGTAAGTTTATTATGGGCACGATTTCCCACTCGAAGTTGGCTGTTTGGTGGAAATCATTGAACTTGGTCCAGTAAACTACGGAAGGGATGCAGGAAAAGGCATGCTTAAAAGTCCTTGAGCTTAAGACTGCATATGAATGACCAGATGTTACACAAGGAGGTCGACGCTCGTTAGCAAACCAGAAGCGCGTCCGCGTTGTTTGTCCTCGAGGCTGCTGCCACACGGACAATTTCAGATCAGAAGTTATTCGGGATCAGTAGCGCTTTTCCCTGCTCCCTCTCAGGCTCTCACTCTCGGATTTCTCAATCTAATGAACCTGTAAACGACCAAAAGCCATGTCGAGCAGTCTTTCACAACAACTGGCCAAAATGCGTCTCTGAACGCAGCTCTATATGTCGACAGAAGTCGACGAAAAGCAACGCCGTCCTACTTATTCACTGGACGGGGTGCAGACGAATACGACTTGGAAACCATCTATTCCATCGGTGTCAACTCTTTCTTGCATCTTGCGAGTATCTTTCCACCCCTGGAAACCTATGAGGATGCCTTGTTCTCTGAGAGAGCAAAGAACACAGATAGGACTTTGCTCAGCCCCGACGCAATTGCAGAGCTAGACAAGGCTCTCGAAGAGTTTCTAGTGCTGCTAGGGCCTTATTTGATGGAAGCGCCTACGGGCAGGGTTCTAGAATTTCTAGTGAAGAGGTTCAGGTGAGTATACGTGTATTCGAAGCAAGAAAATCCCTGACTTTCTCCCAGAATACAAGAATTCAACATCAACGCCGTCATGGCTCTCTTCCTACCCTATCATGAAACACCCCATTTCACCAAGATGCTTTCCATCATGGACCTCAAGTATGCCTCACAGCTTGTTTACGCGCTTTCCACTCTTACACAGTTTACAGACCTGGTTCGCTTTGGGGTTTTCTCATCCCGTACAAGTCTGCTGCCCAGAATATCAGGCGTGTTTCCCTTGTATCCGAGATGCTTAAAAGTGTCGATCTGGCTCGTTTTATTACCTTGTTACTTCCTGTAGCAATCAAGGAGGGTCGTGCTCATAGAACGTTGATCGCTTTCAATGCTGCAACACTGAACGAGTTCATCAAGCGAAACAAGGCGCTAGAGGAGGGCACGGTTGCTTTTTTGTTGCCCGCTTTACTCGAGCCATTGCAACACAAGTCGGATGACCCTTCAAAGGATGCCATTGTGAGTAGCTATGACATTCGAACTTGAATTCTTTCTGAAACTCTTATAGCTAGGGAGCTACATCCTTCTCTCGGCTCTCTCACAGAAATGTGAGCTTGCCGCTTCTGCTCTGAATGCTATCATACGGGCCATGGTCTCCCTCGCAAAGCACATCCCTATACAGCAATTCGTAAGCGCGGTCCTCGCGGTTTGTGAGCCCCAGTCAGAGCTCGAAGAGTTTACCGAAGCCACGGCGAATGAACTCCTCAAGCTTCCGTGCGTTCTTCCCAACATCGCTCTGACCCGATTAATTCTGAACTCAATAACAGAGGCCTCAATGCGGAGCTTACATCTGCTTGCAAGTGGTACGGGATTGAGAAGGTGTTGGTACCTCTGATCGCGAGCGCGATCTCAAGGTTCGGACATTGTTTGGTTTGCCCGAAGAACCTTATTCATCCTCATGTTTCTCAGAACCTCTGAAGTTTCCGTTTCGGAATTCATAGAAAACCTCATCGCTTCTCCAGGTGTCCCCGACGCCGTCCTGGCGCGGCTGACGTCGTCATTGATCCATTCTGCTTCGGCAGACCCTTCTTCCTTCGCATCACGCCGCCTACTGGCAAGCTTGCAGCAAAGACACCCCTCTACCGTGCAAAAGGTGGCTAGGGAGATCATTGAAGAAGACGAGGACTCGAAGGAACCTGTCGAACAGCTTATTTTGTCGCTTTCAGTGGTAAGTTTATCAGCTTTCATGTGCGAGCTAGACAGCCCCTGATTGAGTTCCCTTTAGGCGCAGAGCTTCCCGACTCCGGATATTGCACCTTACTCAGATGTGATTGTTGCCTCTGCCCATGCTGACGCTCATGTCCGAGAAATCGCGGTGAAGAAGCTTGTTGCTACCTTGGCCGGACCCGATCTACCCTCCGACGAAGTAGTCAGTCAATCTTTCTTTCTATGACCCCCGGTCTGATAGCTTTTCCCAGTCCTCTATCCAGCAAGCTCTTCTTGCACGACTTTTCGACAGTAACCTGGATGTCCTTGAGGCGCTCTATGGGAACGGCGTGGCGCTCTCCTTGGGTCTCCTTTCTGTCCATTCGCAATACACCGAGACTCTTGCCAAGGCCATAGCATCTCCTGGTGCCAAACCGAAGCGAGCAGTCCTTCGCCTTCACATCGCCTTCCTCACAAATTATATCCTACCCCAGCTCGATGCTGCTCTCACTGACGCTGTCTTTGAGCGGATTTATATGCCCTTTCTCTTGTTTTCGAAACCTCGTCAGCACACCGCTGAGCTCATCTGGGACTTTATCGCAGACAAGGAGAAGATTGCTAGCTTTGACCTTCTCAAAGGCACAGCTAGTCTTTGGGCAAAGGCGAAGGCTTCGGAAAGGACGCCTGAGAACATGGCCACACTTAATGTTGCAATCACCTCGAGAATTGCCGGTAGGTCACTCATGAACTCTGCTCCCCAAACTTCATGCTCATAGCCGTGATAGAGAATGTCATGCGTTCCAACGATTTTTCCAATCATCTGACTGCTTTCGCTGGCAAGCTCAGCGACGAGAACCCCTGGAAGCGATCGCTCGCCTTTCTGACCCTCCATTCACTGCTGGTACAACTCTCGGGATCCCATCAACTCCAGGCAGGCAAGGTCGTTCTCGATGCTTTAGCCCTGGATACACTGCCCGCTCTTGACGACATTTCTGAGGATCAATCGCTTGATCAGGTCCGCTAAGTCCTTTAAGTTTCTTTTTCTGGCGCACTTCTGACCCTTCAGCAAAATAGGTCTTGAGCCCCGAGGCTGTTGGAAAATTGGTGGTTGCAAAGCCCAACAGTAAGACCACACTCTCATGGTTGCAACTTTCCCTCCTCAAGGCTGTGGCCAAGATTCCCAAACCAACAAGTCGGTCCATCGATTGGTTCAGGCCCATTAGCGACGCATCAACAGACCCTTACGATTGTTATGCTGGCTCCGTCAGGAGGTTGTACGTCCTGGTCGCAAGAGCTCTCGGCTCGTCGCCTGTGATGTCCATGGGTGTCCTTCAAGTCATCTTTGGCACTCTAGGAGACGATGCATTGGTTTTCCTCTCAGGCATATGGACCGCACAAGTTGCGGGTCCTTTACAGACTCTCTCGTTAATCCACGCCAGCGCCGTCCTAGAAGCACATGCCCAGGAGCAAGACGAAACCGACTTCCAGACCATCCTGCCCATGCTTTTGATTGCACTGCAGAATGCAGATGCCCAATCCAGAGCTGCGTGCCTCGAGTGCATCACAAGGCTGCGTATCATCGCTGATGGAGAGTTGAAGCAAGTTTACAAATTCGATGTCGTTTATGGGCCTCAGGACCGTAGGTTTCGATCTTGAGATGGGAGGCGCCGCGCTGATGCATGTTTACAGAGGATTTGCAGTATCTTGATGCAGATGATCTCAAACGGTATCTTGATGCCTTGTTGGACCACAAAGACCACTTCCAGGGTGACCCTGGATACCTCGGCCTATTCCACGGCCAATATCTAATCAAGAACTCTGGCGATAGGAAACGGGACACAGAGTAAGCCTCCACTGAACATTGCAAAACACTTATCAATGTTAGTTAGATACCGCAAGCGCGTCCTGTCTTGCCTCCTCTCCCATGTCAACACTGTTTCATCTCCCGCTATTCAAAGCGCCTTGTTGGGGTCTGTCCGGCTCGTCTCGGACAGGTCAAAGCTCCAGCTGCTTCTTCCTGCCATTCAGTCCCTGCTTTCCACTGCTCTTGTGCAGAGCAAGGATTTGTCTTCTGCACTGCTGTTCAGCTTCAACGTCACTGCTGTCAAGGATCTAAACGACAATTCCAAGCCATTCTGGAAAGTCTTTGTTGATTTACTCAAGAAGTACTTGCCGCTCGGTGCGTCGTGTAGCATGGTGGCCGGATCTTTTACTGATCGGACATTCTAGGGGCGAATGATACTATCGCAAACGCACTGGTCGAAGGGCTGCGCAACGGCCTGTCAGAGAAATTGGATCAGAATCGGAAGATTGAGTTTTGCAGCGCCTTGCTCGACATTTGTGACGAACACGTCGAAGCGCATGCCATTTGCAAAGAACTCATGTCTAGCGTTTTGAAAGATGTTCCAGTCACCGTGGCTTTGCTTGGTGCACTCGCACCTAAAGTCAAGTCCAGTGACCGGGCTCCCAAGCGAGCGAAAACGACTGAGTAAGCGAAGCTTCACGAGGATGGGAGGATTAGAGTCTGACTTCATGGTCAGGTCAGGTGAACCAAGCATCAACAAACTCACCTTCTTCGCGGAAGCCCTCAACACAGTCGGGTTGCCAGGATCCGTTGATCTCATCTCTCATTTACTACAAGCCTTGAGCAGCGTTGTTCAAACATTCTCTTCTTTGCAAGCGGATGTCAACTACACAGAGCAGCTACTCATGTCGGCAATCGACACTGTTGCTAGCAAAGTCACGGTATGTTGAACCTGGCAAAAAAGAGGTTGACATTAACGCTGAGTAGGAGCTTCCGAACATTGCGCCGAGCGCCATTCGCCTCGATGTCCTGGTGGAGCTCATTCGAGGTGTGTTCTTGTTGCATTCCGACGACTTTGTGAGCTAAATAAACTTGTAGTAACCGACAACCCTCAGACTTTCCACCAAGCATTGATTCTGATGTCGAACCTGACCCGCCTTGCTCCCGACTCGGTGCTGCATAACATCATGCCCGTCTTCACATTCATGGGCTCCAACGTTTTCCATCGAGATGATGCTTCCAGCTTCAACGTCGTACAGAAGACTATTGATGGAATTGTTCCTGTCATGGTGTCGTCGTTGAAGAGGTCTGCGTCCAATGCAATGGACCTGGCCGCGTCGGCGAAGGATTTCTTGCACATCTTCACAGACGCTGCCAATCACATCCCGCGCCATCGGCGTACCAAGTAAGGCTTTCCTCTTTGTTGAAAGCGCCCCTACTGATGCGGATTGTAGGTTCTTCTCCCACTTGGTCAGCGCCCTCGGTGCGCAGGATTTCCTTGCGCCTGTCTGCATGCTTCTGGTAGAGAAGCAGGCCAATAAGACCGTCCGCCAGTCAGAAGAAGAGTCGAAGGCGTCGCTTTCATTGCCTGTCGCGTTATTGACCGGATCTCCGTTTCCTGACAGGATACAGGTGAGTTGAGCTCACATTCGTCGCTTTGAACGGCGGTTTGACGCGATCCATAGGCTCTCGTGACCGTACTTGATGAAGTAGACCGGCTGCGCGCTAAAGCGATTCAACCGGACAGTCAAAGTCTAACGTTCTTGGCAGCTTCCGGGTAAGATAGTTGGAGCAGCTTCTATCCTTTTTACTAGTTGGCTCACATTTATGCAGTGACAACGATCCAGCAGCAGCCCTCCTAGCTCACAGGCGTCGAGCGCAAGCCTTGCTCATTCTCGTTGGACTATCGTTTGACTCTCCACTAAGCAATGTACAAGATGTCGCCTTGGATGCCATTGTCGGCAAGCTGATGGCTCTATCGACGTGCCCTCAAGAATCCGAAGAGAAGCTGCGTGACCTTTCCATGGCGGCACAACGCGCATTAAACCAACTCCTGTCGGTGATGCCCGCAATGTCCTTCTTAGGCGCTATCGCCACTATCCTCGAATCTGAAGACTCTACGGTAGGTCTACGCACTCATAGGCGGTCTGCATTCCTGTTGACTTCAGCCCCAGGTGCAGGCGACGAGTTTGGATCTCTTGAGTCAGCGAATCTCCGCAGTTGCGAAAAGCACTCGGCAGGCTGAGGGTCCAACCATAATCCGCATCTATGGCCGTTTGAAGCTTCTTGTGGCACGAGAGTGGGATGGAGGGGTGCCAGCAGGCGCATTGAAGGCTTTGCAATCGATGGCTACGACAATGGACCAACAAGAACATGGCGCTGCGGCTGAAACGGTCCCATTGGCCCTCAAGGCAACTGCAAACACAAAGATTGCTGAAGACGCTTGGCAAGCGCTGTTGCCTTTGTCGTGCGTATCATCACATCCATGACGATTCGGGGCTCACCACTATTTTCAGTCGCAATCTCGGTCCGCGAATCATTCCCCATTTCCGAGCTATCGTTCAAGCGAGCCTAGTGGCTCTTCGTTCAGAATCCAGTCAGTGTCCGCCTTCTTTTTGGGAACGTATGACTGACTGTCTTCGGTAGCCTATGCACAGGTTGTTCAGTCAACCCTGCAGGGCCTTCTCACGTCCATCCCCACGTTCTGGGCGTCCGGCGAAGTGGCCTCGTTATTCACACTCTATATTGATCAGAGCATTGGACCAAAACCAGTTTCGTCCCTGAGTCTTATCAAGGCAATTACAAAGCGAGTTCCCTCGAAGATCCTCATTCCCACTTTGTTGGAAATGTGGCCTCCCGTGCAGAACCCTCTGAACCTCGTATGCTCTCTTCACGCATTCATATGTTCTGCACTTACACTACCGCCTTATAGGATCACATGGCAGCTTTCTTCGATTTGGTGTTCCGTGCCCTGCACGGAGCAGATCGATCTTCTGTGCTGGAGCAGCTACGACCTTTGTTCAAGATGTTCATAGAAGGACTGGGTTTCGCTTCCCCTGAGCACGGCGTTGAAACTAGCATCATCTCTGCGTTCCGAGAACTGGTCGTCAAATTGAATGAGACCGCATTCCGACCACTATTCCGCCGTCTCTACGATTGGGCGTTCGCTGCCGAAAAAGGTGAGCGTGACTTTTGCTGGTGTAATGGTTTGACTAACTTCGCTACAGATGATGCGACGAGGAAGGTTGTATTCATTCACCTTTATCTGGGCCTCCAAGATTACTTCAAGGGCCTGATGAGCCCGTACATGTCGTTCCTGTTGCAGCCTTTTGAGGAGATTTTGAAAAGTTTCTCCGGTTCGGGCGAACAGAATCATAAGCTCTGGAATGCCACCATTCGCAGTTTGCTCAATTCTCTCAACCATGATGACAGCGGTGCGTTTGTTTGCCCTGCATATGATCGTCTATGACTGATAGACATCTGCTAGGGTTTTGGAGAAATGACAAATTGCGCCAAATTGCCACAACGCTCACAGCGCAAATTGCGCCGGCCGCCATGCTCGAGCTCACGCCGAGTGGCAAAGATCTGCTCACAGACTGTCTAATCTCCCTTGTGGAAGCAGCCCACGACGACACTCTGGTGAAAACCATCAACTTGAGCATTTTGATGCACACTCGTTCCGAGGAGGCTAGGGTGCGGCTTTACGCTCTTAGCTGCGCCGAAGCTATCTGGCGGGCATCGGGTGTGAAGCTTCTTGGTGAGTTTCCAATTGATTCAATTAAGAGTTATGATATCTAACACTATGGTATAGGGTTCGTCGCTGAGGCGACAACCTTCATCGCAGAGTGCAGCGAAGACGAAAACGATATGGTTGTCAGGGAGTCCTTGAAGCTAAAGCATGCAGTGGAAAGTGTAGCAGGGAAAATCGACGAGCTCTGATAGACGTCATGTAGAGCGAAAAAAATAGATAAAGGCAATAAATGACACACACAGCCGCCCAAGGGTTGTTCATTTGCGAAAGCAAAAGCGAGAATGCAAACGGGGGTGAAAAAGGAAACGAAGAGGCAGGAGAAAAGATCACTGAAGGGCAGATTCAATAGATACACATTGAGCAATTAGTTGTTTGATGACCAGTCGACCGCATGCGTTTTTTATGAATGGAGTCTGCAGACGGCAATTAGGACGCTGCCAATCGAGAATGCAAAGTGACGCACCTTGAGAAGTTCCGAGGCAGGCAAGCGGGTCTCCACAGGGTCCGAGCACAGACGAAGGAAGTCATGGAATGCAGGCGAGTACACTTCAGGTCTCGATACAGCCGGCCAACGATCAGCGACGGCGTTTGTCTCAGAGAAAGGGGGTACAGTCTCGGCCACCTCCCACACAGTAGCCCCCAGTGCCCATACGTCCACCTTCAGGGCATTATAAGGTGGACTACGGATTTCGGGTGCCTAAAAATGGGACAAGATTGTTAGAACACGGAACACATGCCACCAATAAGCACGAGACGAACCTGCCAGTACAAAACACCTGCAGGCTCGTTCCTCATTGGGTTCTCAGCAGTGACTTGAACGGCGCTTGCGAAATCAGCTGGAGAGAGATCAGCAAGTGTGCCTAGTGGCAAGGGGCTGGCATCAACGTACTGAGTTTGAGGCAACCCTCGTGATTGATCAATAAATTGTCGGATCGCACATCCCGATGCGCGATGTGGTTTTGCTGGAGGTAGTCCAGCCCATTCAAGATCTAATAAGGGAGCAGTTGTTAGCTCAGGCAAAAACGAGAGGAGAAAATCATACATCGCTTGCAAACCTCGCAATCATACGGTCGTGTATCATCAGGCCCTCTTCCACGAGCGCAATCATATCCGCCAAACTTCGTTCCATAAGTTCCATCCGAATCCAAAGGGTATCTTCCAAGAAATCCATATAAAGAGCGTCCAAGGTGATGATATTTTCATGCCAGAGACCTTTCATAATGCCCAGCTCGTGTTGAAGGTCTTTCAGCTTGGGGGAGCCCGAGGGCACAATTTGGACGCTCTTGATGGCCACGAGGACTGTCTGTTCTTGTGCAATCTGCTCCTTGTCCTGCGCCTTGACAGGTGCAGAAAGCCGTAGCTTGCCAGCGTCCTTGGGTGTGAGACGCGCGGAAAAGACAGACCCACTCTCGCCTTCTGCGATCTCTTTGAGGTCCAGGTAATGGTCTCGAGGATCAACCCCTTCGTCAATGAACGATTCCAAAGGTTTGAGGACCTCTGACAGCCATCCACGGTATCGCTGGAACGGAGAGCCTGGCGCGGCACCACTACCGGGAAGCCCAGCTGTGAGACCTCCTACTGTAGGCGAGATCACTTCCTCAATGGTGATCGTGGGCCGATTCACAGGCGGAGAAGGTGCTGTGATGATATGGTGCGGCACAATAAGGCTCGTTCCTTCTTCGTCATCATAGTCGTCGTCCAGCTCGTATTCAGGAGGAACAGGAGGATATTCCTTGTTGCGTGCCTGGATCGGAGAAAAGGATGTTTGGGACGGAGATGGTGAAGGTTCGAGATAGTATCGCAGAGGGGAAGATGTTGAATAGGATGTGGTGGGTGTCGGATACACGTCTTGAGATTGAGCCGTAGAGCCCGAGTTGGAACTTTCTTCACTCCCGAAATTGGGGGTGGTTGGGGAATGACCTGGGTTGATCGGGGGAGGCCGATGTTGTTGAGGTTGCTGTGGCAAAGGGCCTCGCTCAGGCGGGTATAGTGGATTTGGCGGTTCCTCGTCCTGCGGTGAATTAGGCTTCGAGTTAATAACGTACGGATTGGCTCTCCTTGCCACGGATACATGACGGGCGACGCTCACTGTTGCGGTAAGCGTAGATGTACTGCTCCTGCTAGAATCGCGGTTGGGCCTCGCGGTGTTGACACTCAGGCGATTGAGATCCTCTTCTCTGTTGAATTCCCTAGAGAGTTGGTCCCGCAAGTTCCGCTGGGTCGACATTCGCTCCTCCTCGGGAGTGAAGGGTAGTACTGGAGAGAACGTGCCAGTCAATGCCGCAGAATACATCGCGGTGTCATGACTGCTGTCGCTGGCCTGCGGCGAGGAGGGTGTTTGTCCTAGGATCCCTTCCAGCTCTGACCAAAGGGGAGAGCTGCTCGAGGGGGCGTCACCGCTCCATGGGGGTGACAAGGTCGTCGTCACGTATTGCGCCTCACTCTCTAGTGCATCTTCCGCTAACGGTTCTGGCCTTTTCTTGGCAGTATCATCTGCTGATCGCGAGCGAGCGATCTGCGAAGGGCCCGGAAGGTTGCTAGCATGATACGGCCGCGTCTCAAACAGCCGTTGAGGGGGAGCTTGAGAGACAGCGCTTGCAGGAGCGGACATGGGAGGTTCCAGAATCAACTTCTTCTCAATCTCATCTGATATTCCTGACAGCAACGCTCCTGCCCACGAAGATAGATCCCCACTGTCTGTGGATTGATGCAGCGACAGCCGAGGAGGGGCGCCGGGCCGTCTGGGGGCACGAACTTGAGGCGGAAGTGTTGTGTCTTGTATGGGTTTCGCGACCTTTGCGGGCTCGTCGGATATGTCGGTGACCAGACGAAGCCGGCTTCCACTTGATGATGATGTCGAGGGAAGTAGAACCGGTTGACTTCCATAGGGTCGTTTAGATGTGGTCGAAGTGCCTGACTCGTTGCGGTTGTGGCCATTGCTTGGGAAAGATGATTGAGAGGCGACGGAATGACCTGCAGAGCCGTTGGTTGAATGGGAGGGAACCCGCTGCGAAACCGGAACACCACTTCCGTTCCTAGGTCCTGGATTGTGGTGACTGCTCTCGAACCCGCTTTCATCGCTTTCAAGCGAATCGGAAGAGTGGGATATGGAAAGTTGCGACGTGTGCTGTCGTTGTCCCAAGTAGTCCTGTGGCTCGTTGGTCGGATTCCTCCTCAAGCTACCAGATTTCGCAGAACTCAAAGACGTTGTCGAGTTTGAAGCCGATTGACCGGGGAAGTGGACCGGATTCTTGTGTGGTGTCGCTCCGCTTGTTAAAGATGCATCCGACTGCTTCTTAGGAAGAGGATTGGGTCGGGGGACGGGTTGAGAAATTATGGGCCCCGTTATCCCGGAAGATGTCGAGCCTGTCTGGTAAGGGTGCCGTATAGTTGGTGATGCTGGTCGTGTGTTCAGGATTGCTTGGTTTGGTGACGCTGCATTGACCCGACGGCTCTGCAGAGCCATGATTTCTTCCTCCGTAAACCCTCTTTCCGCAAGCACCGTGGTCCAAGAGGGCGGTAGCCCAACCAACCTAGGAGAGTCAGAGTAAATCGACATATAAGAGAATGCGCCTTACCCATCATCAACATGAATATTGTGCTACAGGATCACGCATCAGCCAAACTTATAATGCCAAGGGCAGTGGTGCGTACCTGAAAGTTGAACGGCGATGAAATACTGCCATCGTCCTGTGGCACTGGCGGTGGCTCGTGCTCATCGTCCGTCTTTGTTGATGGCGACCGAGGGCTCTTTCTCCCGAACCTCAGAAACGACCTGGCCTTCCCCTTCAATTTGGACTGCGGCCTTGTCCCCTCGAGTGGTGGAGACGAGACACCTGACGCTATTGACGAAGCGAGAGACATTGTCGATGGATTCGGGTTGATGGACGACGTTTGCGAGGGATACATGCCATTCTGACGGGGAGAAAGCGGTGAATGAGGCGGTAAAGACATAGCATCTGGTGATAGCGAGGCCATAGACCTGTTCATGCTGTAGTAGTCATCCTTGGGAGGCGGTGGTGGTGGTCTATTATCCTTGTCCTTCGCGCCGAATTTGAACGCCTTGAGTGTCGAAAAGCGAGAACCAAAGCTGGTGGATGGGAAGCCTGACGCGCTCGAGCTGCTTGCCATCGTCAGCGTATGTAGCTAACAGAGCATCAGACTGCGCAGTGTTGAGCTCGTCGTCGAGGACGTCGAGGAAAGGAGGAAGCCTGGTGCCGTGGCTGGAATGCCAACTTGATGGTGACTGATCCGGTCTTCGGTTGTTGGCGTTTACCACGACAATTAGTGGACCAAATCCTTTTATTCCGCTTGAAACATAGGGTAGATCCAGCACAGAAAGTCTGTTATTTACGCATGGAAATCAGGTCAGTGGTCTCCGCTAGACTATGTCATTGGCAATTTACTTCGACTATGGAATCGACGGATATCAGCGAAGCAGGCAACTATCAACTGCGTTGCCAATTCCGAATGTCTGTGCCATTCGGTAGCGTTGGGAACTGTCAACGACAACGCAAGGGACTGCTTATATGTTGAAGTGAGAGTAGATGATCCTGGATTGCAATACGAAAGTTTGGGAGTCCTCGGTCCTCACTGGGCGCTTGCTCAACACCTCCTTGCCCCGTTTCCAGTTGGTGGCCTTGGGCTCGAGAGGGCGGGCGGATCGGTCCTTAATCCACTGCTCAAATCAAGGAATAGTGACCTTTACTGGTCATGGGCTGTACATCCGATGAGTGCCTCGGAGGTTGAAGCACCGGCTCTTTCGATGTTTCAGCCCCGGTATGTATATTTACAGCCATCGTTGAGTTTCTGCCGCAGTCCATTCATCGACGCACAGAGACAGTAACCAGCAACAGCCGCCGTAGCTTAACCTATCGAAAACATGCCTGCCAGTGCCACTCACAGTGACCATCGACACTGCTTGGCTTGGCTTTTTGGGGGCGCTCCCTAGCCCTGACATTGAACTGTGTGATTTGACGTTTCTCTTGGTTTCAGCTCGATGCTAGCGTCAATGCAGCCTTGTAGAGGAGCCGAAAGCAGCATGAACATTCAATCAAGAATCTAGACTCTGAATCCAAGTTAATACATCCTGAAAATGAGGCAAAGAAGATAAACCGACAAGACGGTGAGGTGAGGTGAGACTGCCAATGGAACCAGTAGCAAAAAGCCTACTTCAACCATGTTTATGATCTGGGATATAGCCTAGCTTCAATCTGGGGTCGTAAATCCTACCCGTTTACTCCACTAAACTTCGAGACCCTAGTTGGACCGTCGATGGAGTTCCAGAGCTCTGAAACTACTGCCGTTGGTCGGCTCAGCAGACGCCCAACTAGAGATTGATGCCATCAAATATCTACAAACGGATGTGCTCCCTTGCATTCGAATTCTGTCACTTCAATCGCATGGCAGCAATGGCTACGATCCCGGAGTAAATTACATTGTGACTCTATTTGGCAAAATTACTGTGCACTCGCGGAAGGGAACCCACACCGTCACGGGGAAAGCCTCAGCTCTCAACGCATCTAAGCCAAATACGAGGCCATCGGTGCCCCTCCTCAACTCAACTGGTTTCAAAGATTCTATTCGAGACAAGTGTTTGGATCCATTGGAGCTCCTTGTTGTATCATATTACTACCTTCTCTATACGCCAGAAACCTGTTTTATCGGTACCCTAAATTCCATACTTTCTTTCACCGCAGCCTACTAAGATGAAGCATAGCGTGGAATGTGTATCCCTCGTTCGATCAAGGATCTCTATTCCTCGATGGACTTGAGATGCGAAATGAGAATTTTTCAAGTGATCTGTCTTGTATGTGCAATTACGCTCTGTTCGTGGGTCGGGTATCCCACTGGTAACCAAATAAGGTCTCTTGTGCAGCAGCCACGAGGTCTTCATTGCGATGACCGATACTTTACTCGCCTCTCAGTCCCATCAGCGGTCTGCCTCGCGTCGGAACCGTTTGATACGCCGGAGCTCTAAGCCACGTACCCGCTCTACCCGTTTGACCTATTCCAGTCGTATCAAGGGTCACCACGCGGCTCTACAGATGCTGGTCAGATGAGTAGGCATAGTCTCCTGCTTGGACCGAGTTTAACAAAACGCTGTTATTCCGCTGGTCGATTGGATGAGTTCACGCCTGTGATTAAGTACGCGGTGTGTTTGTGGGTTCCTTTTGGGCATCCCGAACTAACTTGTACTGCCATAGTTGTTGATAACTCATGCGGAAGGCTACCTTGATGCTGTCAAGGCACTGATCGAGGGTGCCTCTGTTCCCGACATGTGACAAGCCGTCCATTTCATATCATCTAGCGTCGCCAGCGATCTCTGGCCCAGCTACTATCGCCTAATCCTCCGGATCCACCGGGGACCTTGGGACTGCCTAATACTGTACACCATGACATTCCCTTTTCAAATGCAAATAGTGCTGCAGACTCGAAACGGGTATCAAACCAAGGGCTTAGATATTCGGTTGACCATGTCGTCCAGAAATAGAACGAGGGTGCTTTACGCAACGTCACGTTCCAGAGCGCCCTTAAACCATTGATTCCAAGGGTCCATTTACTTGATATTGAGGCCAGAAAGCCTATTTCACTGGACAAAGGAATTCGCGAGTATGCCTCCAGGACTCTGGCGTTTGGATCCCAGAGTTCATCCTGAAAGCTGTGGCCTGATGAAAGCGTGAAACTTGCATCGAAGGCAGGTCGATAGGATGAACTGTGGGGACGTGCACCGTTGAAGAGCGAAGTTGGGTAGCTGATGAGCCAAATGATGCCAGAGCGTGCTAGTCCCTGGGGCATGGGCACCCGCGGTTGTCGGTCGCATGAGGCATGCGGCCAAGGAAAGGTAGAAATGGTCAAGTCACTGCTCCCATTTCGAGTCGTCAGATGATGCTGCAGAGGTAGTGTACAATTATAATAGAGAAAAATACAAGCTCTCTACCGGTACACTTAACCAGTATCCACGTGTTCATGTAGTTGTTTGTTGATCGGCCTCCTTTCCAATTTCCGCACTTTGACAGGATAGGTCCCAGCGTGGCGTCTCATCTGTTTACATGCGCCACCTGTCCGAAAGCCCCAGCCAGGATCGACCGTGTTGGACGACAAGTCTATTCGTGACTCAAAGTCACTGCATTTGGAGCTTCAACGGTGTGAGCCCTTCAATCGCATCAGCCAACGGTCGCTGGACTCTGCGACATCGCTGCGATGGTAGAAAGGGAAGCCCTTATTGACCACACCTACGAGCTTTGCGAGGCTACACTAGTAGCAAAGAATACCTTGATACAGAAGAGAACTTTTCAGCCAAATACTACCGCCTTGCATGAGATGCCGGTTGTGCACCTCATCCTGTGCGTCATCTTTCGACCACGATGATCGCCATAGGTCTTAAGAGCCGTGATCCAAGGAGATTGTCTCTTCATGAAACACGATACTCCGCCAATACGAATCAGAATGTCCCTGGTCTTCTGTCCGATTAGCGCCGGATTCACGTTCAGGGCTCCGCCCCTCGTGCGGGTTGTGAACTCGAATGCTCGCGGCCCCTCACCCTCAAAATCATTGAGAATCCCAAACACGGAGATGACGCTAGGAGATCGGCCAATAGACTCTCGTCTTTTGTTCAGAAGGCTTTCATTAACTCTGCATTCGATGCCAAACATGCATGAATCTGAGCTTCAGCCCCAAACACAGTGTGGCTGCGAGTGAAGGATATAGCCGGTAAGTCGAAATGTGCGAAATTGTTGCAAGAGGTTGCAGCTCTCTGGCTTTCCGACAGCAGTCGAAACGGTTTGGTTGTTTCCTAAAGCGGCTTGATTGTCGATTGGGCCGCAGGTGTTGTGCAAGAGTCAAGACTGACGTACAGCGGGAATATCGTGGGCTTGCATTAGGAGGCATAATGATTATTTTCTAGTGCCATTGTAGCTCTTCCATATACCTCCTCGGGTGATACTTACTTCGTAGGTCGACAACAGAGACCTGTCAATTGAGTTCGAAGGAGAGTGCCGCGACGGCGATCATTCATCAATGCCCTTCCCCTTCTGGAGTAGTTGAGGACGGGGCGGCGTTCAATGGAATGCTTGCAACACTCCTTTCTCTTTCCACCATCAACAGAAAAACAGACCAACGGTTCTTTCGCACTGTCTGTCCATAATCGCTCCTCTGCGGCTGCCTAGTTCCGCTGGTCACATTCTTTGTCCATAGGACAAGGGAGTCTCGCGTTTTCTAGATTTCTCCTGGCCAAGGCTTCTGTCCTTCAATAGTGGACGTTCTTGCCCAGGCTCTCTCGGAATCCATCTTTTTTACAAGGGTGATCGGCGTACTTCATTCAGGAGTTTAATGCCACCCGACGCCATGAGAACGAAAATGGGTTGGTTCTCCGACTGGAAAAGCAATTTCTGGGCAAAGAAACCCAGCCAGGCAACACCTCAAGTTCGCCTTCTTTTTTGCCTTAACCGTCGCTGTGATCGAAACTTGGAGCTCGTGCTGCTCTACAGCTTCTACTCTTCCCTTCACAGCAACATTGCATTGGTCAAGAGGCACTTCCTGCTTAGTGACCTGCCACCGTACCCTTGATGGCTCCTTATCTCGCCAAACTCCGTCCTTGTTTCCTCCCGATCTTTTACTCACCCCTTGTCAACCTGCAGCGGCACTTCCAAGCTGCTTGATATGGTTTTGTAATGTCCGCGTCTCGATGATGCTGTTAGCATGTCGTGATCCTCGCCTCCTTCTGACTCTCATTCACCTAGTTTAACCCCTAGGTTCGCGTTCCGGGGAACTGAACTCACACATGGCTGCTTCATTATCGTGAAACCTCCGCGATACGATCGACGAAGATGTCGCGTAGCGTTATGGTTACTGCTTAGCGCCTTCTACGGTATGGCTTGGCCCCTCCAGCGCTTCCTTGACGGGTTTGAGATTGAAACGGATATACTCAACCCACTCGAAGGCATCGGGATACACCGTGTCATATTAACACGTTAACGCGGCAGTATATAAGCAGCCAGTATTCCACTTGACGGGCTCATCATCAGGTTCTTCCTTCAGGTTAAGTCAAGCAATGGCCCCCTCTGCAACTCCTTGCCAATGCTGCGCCCATGGCCAGCTTCATCATTCCGTAAGTTCTTGCATTGGTGATGATGATCCCGAGATTGACATTGCTCACCCAGCTGGCACGCTGTGGGTGCCCATACGAGGGTGAAGCGCACGCCAAGCATCCTATCGACGACGCGCATCATCGCGTCTGGTGCACGGTCTGCCTGAAGTACTGCGAGAAAGATCCGAAGTGCCCCGCTGTCCTGCCCAAGCTTTGCCTAGTGCAGCACCGCAAGGGTTTCAAAGACCTCATCAAATCTTCCTGCAAGGCATTGATGGCATCTCTTTGTGCGTCCCCAACGCTTCTCTTCAATTGTCGATCGCGCTAACAACCCCCGACTTTTCCTCATTAGACATATTCGCAGCTGTACGAACTTGGGCATCCAAGGGGATCCTCTCGTGGCTGAGGAAACCTATCCAGTCCTACGCGAAAGAAAAGCTTGCAGCCCACCGTGGATGAAAACTCAATACAGGTGGCCATCTCTTCGTGTTGCTCCTCCGAGGCATGTATATGATTAGCGACGCTGCGGACATTGCCATGCACCTCGCCGCCGTCATCTGTTTCCACCCCTCGTGTACTATGTCTATATATCCTCCCGCATGAACCGTACCTCGTGGCCTCCGTCTCTCAGAAAGTCCTCGCATGATACTCGCTTTGACCGTCGGTACTCGGAATGTTAGCCCGTGTAATATAGCCAAGTAGGAATTAGACCATTCCTGCCATTTGTCCAAATGAAAATTTCACATCTTTGAGGCCCGAGAGGACAAGGTTTGCAGAGACGGGCTTTAGAGTCTGATGCCCTCGAATAAGCCTTGAGAACAATCATCGACATCAGTGGTCAGATGCGAGATTCGCCGGCTTCGATCCTATCTTCCAGGCTCCAGCACCAAAAGGTCATGGGAGTCCCCGTGAATTAGGATTTTGGCACTGTGAAGAAAGCGGTAAAACCCGTAAAGGGTCCTGAACAAGCGGCTGTTGACCGGGTAGGGGCTTCACCATTTTCAGTAAAAATGGCGGAAATACGGTGCCCTCCTGGCAGTGCATTTTCGCCATCTTGGACGTCCCTCTGGAGTACCGATTGGGCGGGCACTGGTCCTCGACTCAATAGAGTTCCCCGCATCTGAGTTATAGTTTTTCCTCTGCCGGCGGATTGAATAGTGTAGCGTCGTTGTTTATTAGAAAGGTGGCAGGCTATGAATGGCTCCAAGTTTTCTAATTTGACATGATGACGATTGGATCTCCGACTCGCAAGAGAAAGATCAAGGCACTACGTCTTCCGCCTAAGGCGAGGTTTCGGGAACTCTACGGGGGCATTAAGGACTGCTCGCTTTTGGTCAGCGGTGCTGTCTGGCAAGCCCAGTCTTGTCCTCTCCCTCTCAGACAATTTCACCAGTTTACACCCTAGAAATAGGAACGCATATCAGACAAGACGGCGTTTGACAAGAAGCACAACTTACCGAGCGACCTGAACAGTGTATTCACTCTACAGGACTTGGTCAGAGGAGGAATGACCTTGGAAGAGTGTGTTTTACTTACTCCGCTGGCTTCATGCTCAGGTCGTGCGCTAGCATCTCCGGGTTTGTGGCGAATTTATCAAGTTTCAGGCACAGAGCGAAAACGTGCGTGAGAAGGTTTGTCTTGGTTGTCGATGTGGATTGATAACTAAGGCAGCATTAGCTCTAAAGGAAGGATAGAGGTATAACTGATAACGCACGAAGCCGAGCCTCTAGCAACTTCCGTGAATCGCGAAAGTAAACTGTCCGCGACGATAGAGGGCAGCGGAGCAAGCTTCTCGTAGATCTGGTCTTTGGAAATGTCTTTGCGGGAAGCAGCCTGGCGAAAAGCGAGCATAGCGGAGATGTACAACAAGATTTTCCTGTGTGATTTGTTTGTTAAAAAGCGATCTTCACATGGCAGCTAGAGAACACCTACAGGTTCTTTTTCTTCGCCTTGCCGGCATCAGCCTTGCATAAGTCTTTCAAATGCTCCTTGACCCATGTGGAGTAACGGAACGGTAACAAGGCAAAACGTTCCTGCTCGTTTTGAGCGGCATCGAAGGCACTAATGGACAGAGCCTTCCATTCTGCCTCAGGAATAATGCCGTGAAGGGGATAGATGTCGTCTGGCAAGCTCGCCGTTGCCGAGAATGGGGGAATGAGCCGGTTTGTGTCCGATGCCTCCTTGGCTTCCTCTGCAGCCAAGCATCAGAATCCTCCCGATCGAGAAAATTCATTCATCCAGACTTACCAGCCGTCATCAGACCTTCCGCACCCTTTTCGATGCTATCCATAACGTAGCCCATGACGCCTTCCATGGCACCAACATCGACATGATTGCGTTCTGCAGCACGAATGGCGGCTTTAGCTTTTTTGGTTCCAAACGTTTCTCCCAACGCAGTCTTGGCTTCTCGAAATTGGGTTTGGGATGGAGCTGCCGCGGGCTCTATCGACTTGAGGGCCTTGACGGTATGAACAAGAATATGGGGGATCTTTGGCTGCGGTAGAATGGTAAGTTTTCCTGTCTTGCGGTTCCGTAGAGCGACCAGATAACTGCAAGGCAAATTGGTCGGTCCTTCTCGACTCGATCCTGAAGGGAAAGGTGCGTACTGACAACCACTTTCAGCCACCCTAGCTGTTTCATCCTCATTGGTAACAAATTCCACTGCCTCTGTCTCTCCAGCCAGCAAGAACTCATCTGCTTGCGGGCTTTCGGCTTCCACCTGGGTTTTTTGCTTCTTTTTGCCATAGCATTTGAAGTTGGTCTTTGGAGGTGCCTGTACCACAGGATAATTGACTATAGTCCCGTTAGCATCCCAAAGAACATTTTGCATTGAGATGTATACCCAGAAATGGTCCTGCCTTGGACGGCCGGCTGGTCGAAAGCTCGAATGTCACGGCCTGACTCGAGCCATCATCGCGTTTCCTCTTTCTTGATCCCGAATTTTTATTTACCGACATGTTGAAGGTTGTTTTGTAGCCTCCACGTCGCCAGAAACGGTGTCAACGCGACCACCCAGTGAGACGACTGGAACGAGGATGATTTGAGTCAGGTCGGATGGAGGTCGGGGGCAAAAGAGAATTGTTTGGCACGGAAATGGAATCCATCACTGCTCGACTCGCGCGGTCATCCTCGACCTCAACCTCGACCTCCACCGTCGGCACCGTCTCCCTCTGTCACCAGTCTTGTATGTGCTGATAACCTTCAGTGACCTTTGTCGTGTCACTCTTGATACAGACTGCTGTCAGACAGCGACCAACTTGCCTTGCAGGCTATTAAACGCCCGTGCCATTACGCACGTTCAGGATGGTTGCTCCAGGAACGAGAAGTTCCAGGAGACTTATACCCTCGACACATTCGCAGGCAGGTTTAGATGCTTCCAAAGAGGCACCCCTCTCCGAAGTTCTGAAAGAAGAGGACGAAACCAGGTCCCATGATGCCATGTCCGTTGCTTCGGCAGGGGAACCTATGTCCGTCGATATCAAGCCAGATGTGGACGCTGAACCCTCGGTATCTCTCTCAGTTTCTTATGGAGATGGATTCGACGTGAAGGTGGAAGGTTCGGCCGCTCTGAAGGCGTCTAAATCCCCCAGTCCGCCGGAAAATGCTCCTGCTGGCCCTTCCAAGGCACCGTCGCCACCCACAAAAGCAGCTAACGGGCGTAAGGCAACAGTTGCAGAAGCACAGCTCATTGGAGACCTCCCTGTTGCTAGAGAAGATGCTTTGGGGACGTTCAACGAGATTAAATGCAACAACTATCAGTACAAGTCGCTGGGGCGGTCTAGGGAGTACCTCGAGAGTATGACGTGCGACTGTGTCTTTGACCCTGGTGAGGCTCATTCCAGCATCTTCAGCTCGAGTAGTCGTTCTTCAGATTCACAATTGTACTATATCTCTTGTATTTGTCCTTTTGAGCTGACGTACCGACCTTGCCTTTGTAGATGTCGACGTCGATGAAGACAATGCCTGTGGCCCATACTCTGACTGCATCAACCGCCTCACTCAAGTCGAATGTCTCACAGACGACTGTCGATGTCGATCTCACTGCCAGAACCAACGGTGCAGAAAGTTTCTCCTTTGTTCCTCTTGCATAGCTTACCGCTCGACAGATTCCAGAAAAGGCAATATGCCAATATCCAGATTGTGCAGACGGAGAAAAAGGGATTTGGGTTGCGGGCAGAGGAGGATATACCGAAGTACGTAGCTCATTCTTACCCTTCGGTGTGCTCATCTCAACCCCGTGCAGAGATGCGTTCATCTACGAGTATGTCGGCGACGTGGTTAACCCAGCGAGCTTTAAGAAGCGCATGCGGGAATATGCAGAGGAGGGAATACAGCATTTTTACTTTATGATGCTCCAGAAAGACGAGGTACGCAGGTGCACACATGTCGAGCGTTGGAATGGCTTAACGAGAAGCCTAGTTCATAGACGCCACGAAGAGCGGCGGGATTGGGCGATTCGCCAACCACAGCTGTAGCCCCAATTGCTATGTGGCCAAGTGGACTGTCGGTGACCACGTTCGGATGGGTATATTCTCTAAACGACTCATCAAGAAGCATGAGGAGTTGACCTTTAATTACAATGTCGATCGTTATGGGTACGTACCAACTTTTACCTCTTTGCCCTTTCGTTACCTGACGCTTTGTCAACCAGACACCAGGCCCAGATCTGCTACTGCGGAGAGCCAAATTGTGTCGGCTTTATTGGAGGGAAGACCCAAACTGATGTAGCGACTATGGATGACCTCTACCTTGACGGTTTGTTACTCTTGTTCACAGTGATTGCCTTGCTCTAACACATATGTTTAGCCCTTGGAATCACGGATGAAGCTGATGTTGCAGAGCTGAAGGGGACCAAGAAGAAGAAGGGCAAGAAGATTGACGACCTGGACTTCATGGTGCGCGCTATTCCCGCTTTGGGAATGCTTTCATTTCTCATCCGGTTCCTTAGCCATCAGTCAAACCTATTGTGGAAACTGAAGTACCAAAGGTTGTGCAAGCCATCCGGCAGACCCAGAACCGGAAGGTTTTGAACAAATTGCTTATGCGTGTTCAAGTAAGTGCGTTAACCACGCCTCTCGCCCTCCGACTGATCCTGTTCTTAGATCACAGACGACCAAGCGGCCTTGCGTCAGATCATGCGTCTTCGTGGTTACAGTGTTATGAAGACGGTTCTAGACGACTATTCTGAGGATCTTGATATTCAAGAACTGGTTTGTTTCCCTCCATTTATACAGAATACCTGTTGTGCTAACCTTGTCTTCCAGATTTTACAATGCTTGTCGACATGGCCTTTGCTGAACAGGAACAAGGTGGATGACTCCCAGATTGCGGGGTCCGTTGTCCGCCTCACGACATGCGATCGGGAATCGCTAAAAGCGATGTCCCAGAAGGTAGGTGGGTCACGAATTCTTCCTGACCTATTTGCTGACAGCCATGCCCTCGCAGTTGATTGAGCATTGGGAGTCGCTACCATTATACAATCGAATACCCAAGCGTTTGTTTGAGGTGAGTCTGCCATCTCCTAGCCTCAAATCGCCAAAGCTAAGGGGCATTCATAGGCCGGCGAAGGAACTAAACACGAATACGAAGAGCAGATCAAGCGCCAGCGACAAATGGACGAGGAGGCGCTCGAACGTCAACGTAAGGTGGTGATGAAAAAGAGGTTGAATGCAGTCAGGCTTCCTCCACCTCCACCTCGCCCATTAACCACCTCCAACCGTCAGCCTCCAACTGGCCCTCGCAACGGACCACCCACGGAGCCTGCGTCCCTGCGACAGCCGGCAGCGATACAGTCGAGACCGGCCGAAGACTCTTCAGCTTCAATGAGGGCTCTTCTCAAAGCCGTGATTACCAGTGCGACCGAGTCGGCGAGCCTACAGGAGAAGGCAGAAGCGGAGAGGAAAGAGGCAGAAGCCAAGGCTAAAGCTGACGCGGAGGAAAGGCGTGCGAAGAGGAAGGCACGAGCGGCGGCTAAGAAGGCGATGACGAAGGAAGAGAAGGAGGCGTTGAAGGAGAAGCGGTTGTTGAAGTTGATAGGCGGCGTTGTGGTGAAGTGCATGTCGAAATATGCGAGAAACTTGCCTCGCGACATGTTCAAGAAGTATGCGAAGGAGGTCAGTGTAGTGTCTACCTCTAATCTCTTCAAGTACTCAACCTTCTGGTCCTCGAACAGCTCACGCAAGTCATCGCCGATAAGGAGAAGAAGTCATCCAGTTACAAGGAGGGTCGTCTTGAGTCGCTATCAGAAGAGAAGACGAACAAAATCAAGAAATTTTCAAAGGACTATATTGCGAAGATCCTTCGGAAATTGGAAAAATCAGGAAGATTTTCGTCCCATTCATCCAATCCGACAGGTGGCTCGAGTTCCACGCACACCCAAACGCCGAACTCGATGGACGGTGGCGATATGACGAACCTTCCCGTTGACTCAACGATGTCGGTCGAGGAGGCCATGGATCTCGACTCTGATTCAGATAGCGAGCTGGAGCTTGACCGGGAACCTACCCAGGAAGATGGACAGCTGAACGGTCATGAGCCCGAGTCCCATATCAGCTTTGGTGAGACGCAGCCGAATCGCCTTTCGCCAGAGGGCTCTCCTTCGCCTGCAGAGAACTCATGGGGCGATAACGATGCCATGGACTGTGACATGTATCGAGCTCCGTCGACGTCAGATCCTCGACGGCCATACGAGATGAAGGAAGGAATGGCTGCGTAACCTTAGGACTCTCACAGCAATGTATTTTACTTCGTTCATTTAATTTTTTGGTGATATATAAGTAGATTCTCGCCCATGATGCAAGACGGACCAAAAGCGTCATCTCAGTGAAAGATAAGTGACTATAGGTATTCTCTATAATTAAGAATGGGTACTCTAATGCCAAAGTTCGCAATCCTTTCTAATGTATGCGTATGTGATTAGTCCTTGTTGGCCCTCCAGGCCTTGTATGCAACGTGTTGGACGTATGTGGTGATCAGAAATGCACTGGAACTGACTTCTTGGTGTCAGCGGATTGGGACACTCCCAATTTCCCGGCCCTTTTCAGCTCGTACAGCATCGCCAAGCCACAGATCACCACAGACCCAATCATCCATCCGAAGACAGCCCAGTAACCCCTCGCGTAATCCTTCCACGGTGTGCTCAGGCCCTCAACATGGGTGAGGCATGCTGCCTGGACTGCGAGTCCGATAGCAACTCCGAGCTGGATGATGACAGACATCAGACCACCAACGACACCAGCTTGCTCTGGTGGTACAGAGGTGATGACAAAGACCTGGACGGAGATGAAAGCGTACTGGCAGGAAGCGGATCCCAGGATAGCAGCAGGTACGAAGTAGGACCAGTACTTCACTTCGTCGGCCCCATCGCTGAAGATGAACAGCAGCATGGTGCCTGCGGCAAGAGTCATGGCGGCGAAAATGGGCCACCTCCGCCATGTGAGGACGCCAGGCACCACTTGAATCAAGATAGAAACTGCAAAGGCTGCGATGCCAATGGGGAGAAGCCGGACGGCGGAGTTGATCCCTGAACGGTCGAGCACCTCTTGCCAGTATGCAGGGAAGCCGTAGGACAAGGTGGGCCAGAAGAGGAAAGGCGACAGGCTAAACTCTTGATCAGTTTTTCTGTCCTTCATCTGTATACGCTAACGACTTACTTCAAGAACACGAGAGGCTTCACAGTTGGTGTCTTCCAGATGCCGGCTGGCAGCATCACGTTCTTCGAATCCTTGGCCATAGCTTCCCATACGAAGAAAGCGACGAAGGAGATCATCGATACTGGCAGTGCGGCAGCGAATCTCGCGTCTTTCCAGCCGTAGTCAGGACCTGAGGTGAGAGCAAGGACGAGCATGATAATGGCGGTAACTGATAGCAGGAGGCCGATTGGGTCCATGCGAAGGAGAATGTCTTTGACAGTGACATTTTTAGTGATTCTCTCCTTTGGAACAAAGGCAAGAGAGGCAACGGTGGCCAGGACGGCCATGAACGATATCATTCGAAAGAGCCATCTCCACGATGCTTGCTCGAACAGGCCGCCTGAAGTAGCATTCTATTAGAAAAGGTACGACCGCAGGACGTGGGCACATACCAATGATAACACCAATGGAATAAGAAACCGAGGCGACCAGTCCTAGGATAGCGATAGCTTGGTTGCGCCTGGGACCCTCAGGGAATGTCCTGACAGTGATGTTGCTACAAAACTCGAGGCATCAGGATGCTTTTCAAACGGAGAAAACGCTATGAAAGCTCACTATGAACTCGGGATCGTCATCGCCGCAGCTATACCTTGCAAAGCTCTTAAAACGAGGAATACAATAGGGTTGCTCACTGAAACAATCGGGTAAGGAAAACAGACCATCGAAGGACTTCTGAGGAAAGACTTACGGAAAGAGAGAACCAGGTTGAGCACTGCGACCATTCCGATACCGATGATAAACACCCATCCAGCGGACCAGAGATCTGCTAGACGCCCTGCGGAAAGTTGGAAGCTAGTCGGGGAACATCGTCAGAATCGTAGCTCTCAAGTCTCGGCACTGCAACAAAGCACTTACGATGCGAACGTAATGACATAGGCGGTCAGACTAGTCCAAGGATAAAAAATCGTTGTCAGTAAAGACTGTCGCGCTTTTTCACAATTTTACTTACATCCATGAAACCTCTGCCCCGGAAAGGCTGATATCCCTCGCGGTCTCAGCGAGGACAACGAAGAGTGCAGACCCGCTCATCACGTCGATCAAAACAGCCAGACTCATAGTCAAGAGAATGAGCCATTGCTTCCAGACGGCTGGGTACGTTTGCTCCAGTGGTTGTGATTCCTCCGTTTCTTTTGTGTAAGACGGAGTTAAAGGGAGATCGTTGAGAGATTTTTCGGGGTCATTAGCATCAGCAAAGGTTCTGCTGGATCGTCTGTCTGGAGTGTCCATCACAGAGCAATGGTAGGGGAGGAAGAGGGGAGGGGAGGGAGGTGGTGGGGATGAACGGTGGGGATGAACGGTGGGGATGAATGTACTCGATGGAACACCCTACGCGCAACTTTTATACTACCCAGGATGTGCCGTTGACCCGATAAGCAAATTTCGCGGTACCGTCGACATACGGATGCATTATTCCTAAGATGAACTGCAGCATGAAGCGAGACGCGCGTGGGGTTGCCGTTGGGTGACCAAGCATCGATGTTGCAAAGGGTTTCAAAGACATTTGAAGGAGAGGAGTCAGCAATTTCGTTAACTTTGTAAGCTTTCGTTTGATGAATCTGACTCGACCCTACCGCCTGTTCTTGGTCAGGCCCTGAGCTCAAATTCTCCAGGAACCAGCGGAAAAAGCTCGGAGGCTTACCAATGCGCCTTCTACCATTCATTGCACTCCACTTGCCACGGTTCCTTGAGCCGGAGGCTACGTAGGGCTGCAGTGAGTATCTATATTGACAGAGGTGCTTGACCAGAGGAAGCAGGCAAGGGGTGCATTTCCAGACCCTGAGAGCGAAACGTGACATAGACATCAACTTTCCGGCAGACGACTCGGCCGCCTAGACCGGTACAGCTGGGTTTATTTTCGCAGATGGGGCATCGATGACGTAGGGATATCCTTAATAGGCAGTCATGGAATAGTCACACGGCCATGTGAATCGGGTTCAGCGTCAACGGCTGGCGCTTAAACAAGTTCCCTCATCCTCTGCCTCTGCTTCCACCCATTATCAACCTGTATTCATGCCACCGAGGCGAGGGGATGGTTTCGTTACTCAGAAAATCAAGGGAGTTCCCGATCCCGGGCATAACAATCAGGCTGGACCTTCGACGGTGGCCCAGCAACCACGGTTACAGTGGGTAGATCCTGTGGTCGCAAGGGTACCTGCAGCACCAGTTCCCGTCCCTGACGCGCCCATTGTACCACCATCCAACCCAGCAGATGATTTTTCTATGCTCAGCATGCCGGATCTGGCTCAGTTGACTCTGGAGGCTCCGACAGACCACCCGAACCCACTCCCCATAGCCAGGTATGTTTCGTGCGTCTTTATAATTGATTAAAGTCTCATGGCAAGGGTGATAGTACTTCCACCGTGCCGCCTGCTGCACTTCCTGCACCTGTATCTGCCAGGGACCAGCGGATTCTTGCAGCATTGAGGTCACTGAAAACCTCGGACCGCATTGGTCCTTTCGGCATTGCCGAGAGAATCCTGGACGACGATACACATATCTACGAAGACTACCGTACCCAGTTCTTCCGAGAATCCAATACAATTCTTCCTAGACTTCTCGACCTCATCGCATGCAGCCCACAGGGCATTTCCGCATTGTACCTTCCACAGAGCTCGGTCATTTGGTGTATCCTCATTGATGGCAACTGCCTTCAGACCAAAGCGCTCCATTTGGGCTACTTGAACAACCTGCAACCTCTTCAAAGGTGTAACGATGACGGAGACGCCTCCCGAATACAATGCCGGCAGAACCATGCAGAGAGTTTTGCCATATCCGGTGCCAACGTCTACGAGCGAGTCTTGACCTGATATCAAAGCAAGCGCTGCCTCGAGTTGATACTGCCGAGGAACAATAGAGAATCCGGTTGCCAGGCATGAAAGGATGCATAACTTGAGTGCTATTGTCTTCTTTTCCGCATCCAATCCCTCCAGAAACGGCGCCAGTGAGTCCGCGATGCTGTCCGGAATCAATTCCTCGTAGAGCTTGAGCGCTTGGTCGACTGAAAGTTTTCGGGCCCAATCAAGTGCCTGAGAGCGGTCCAGGTCCCGGAATTCCATTATAAAAGAGTTAATTGAGAATATAGAACATAGCGTATAGAGAATCAAAACATATTGGAGAGTACAGGGGAAGACGAAGAACGCGATCGCTGCGACGCGACGCTCATACAGGCGCGAGATCTCACGTGACATTTATGACTGCCTTTTATGGATTTGAATCGCCGCCATTTGCCCCACAGGCCATTTTAAACCCAGCTGTACCGGTCTATCGGCCGCCAATCATTGCTGCCAGGGACGCTCATCCGGACTTCCGATCTACCCGTTTAGGGTCTACGGCATTAGGAGTTGCGTAACTCAGGCATTGTGGTAATCTACATGGATTATCATTCCGTACCAGAACTGAAAGCGAGTGGAATGTGGGATGAATACAAAGCGAATATCTGAGACTGATGAAGTACACAGTAGTTATGATAAAACGTCGATAGGATCAGAAGAATGATAAGAACAGGTCGGCCGCGCGGTGCGAACGCGACTCTCTTCCATTCCACCATCATCGCGGATTTGTTTCCAGCCATGGCTCTTTGTCTTTCTCATTTCTCGCAATCCATACAAACTTCTGACGCGCCAATGCCTTTCATACGAAGGAGAAGCGCAATCCGTCACTCGACCAACGACACGCGTCCCAGCCACCTCGAGGGGTGGGAAGAACGAGATGCACGGAAGGACTTGGTGGTACAACAGCTTAAGGATGCATGGCGAGCTGCCCGCCAGAAGGTGGTCAATGGGTCACAGGATCACCGCCAGCGATGACAGCACCTGCAACCTGCAGGTACCGGGAGGGCAAGCAGGGGAGGATGTCGCTGCACAATCGCAGCGATGGCAGGCAAAGGGAGTCATGTGCAACCCCGATGCTATCATAGGCGATGCTCCGCCAGCGCCTATCGCCAGCTATGCCATGACGAAGCATTGGGACAGGCTATCCGTCCAACTCAACTACTCCGAGGGGCAGAGGGAAGCCATCTGCTAAGAGCACCAGTGTATGTCGTCTGACATTCTGAGGAGTGTTCAGCTCCACCAGGAGCAAGGAGTATCCTCGCGCTGCAGTCTCTTTGTGCGACTGAGGCATCCAAGGGCATTCCCCAGGGTGAGTCGATGACTGTCGGATATCAGCATCAGCGTTGCTAGCTCCCCTCCTTTACCCTTCCCCAACTCCCTCCACATTCATTGCCACTCCAACGCTAATCAAGCATTGCAAAACCTGCGAGCTGCCGGCTATGCGAAGCGATTTCGATGCCATACCCACTACACTATGCGATGCCCTCTATGGTATGCGATACCCTCTACGGTACGAGATACCTGCTGCGTGACGCAATACGTGCTACGCGATGCAGTAGCTGCTATGCGATATGATATCTGCTATGTGATGCTATTATGCCGGCTACGTTATGCAATTTCGATGCGGTTTTGATGTGATACCTGCCAGCCATGCTATTCCAAGCGATCCATCCATGGATGTCTTTGGCTACTGTCGCCAGCTCATAGATGTGAAACAGTAGGTTGAGGACAGGACCATCTCATGTTCCTTCAGATCCCCCGAGACGGAGCTCAAATGCCGAATGACCATGCTTTAGCAGCAAAACTTCTTCCAGGTACAATCATAGAAGGAGCAATCATTTGCGATTGGCCATGCCATGGTATCAGCTAGCCCTAGCTAAGTGCTCTAGCCATTCAACTTCTTTCCTATTGAGGTTGGGGGCCGGGCCTCACTCGTCACATTAAAAGTTGGCAGTCGGGGCTCGTCTCGGCTCCCATGAGAGGAATTCAAGTCGGGAGAGTACGCAAGCGTGCTTCTCGCCCAACCTCTTCCGGCCGTACCTTTCTCCTTGGCCGACACCTTCGAGCAAGGCCAAAGACTTTGATAGGCGATAGGGGCTGTCCAATGCGAACGACAGCGCTTGGGCGAAGCCCTGGACGCTTGCGACCCTTTGGGGACTGCAAGCATCAGAAATGGGTAACCCAGGGGCCATCGCAGTGTGCGAGACCACTGAACCCTGCGACCCTCTGCCTTCGCAGCCGATTCACCGTTTGCCTGAGCCAGCCCTGCATCGACCAGGGGGCTCTCCTTCGCCCACAAAGAACGCACAATGGGGCGGGAGCCATGCCATGGGCTATAATATGTATCGAACTCAGTCGATATCAGACCCTCGACGGTCATACGGAAGGAATGGCTCTCGCAAAGCGATACTAGGCAATGTATGTTGCTTCGTTCATTTAATCTTTTGGTGATACACAAATTGATTCTATCCCATGATGCAAGACATATCAGAGCGCTATCTCCTCAGTGAAAGATAAGTAGCTACAGGTATTCTCTATAATTAAGAATGGGTATTTTAATGCCAAAGTTAGTAGTCCGTTCTAACGTATGTGTATGCGATTACATAGTCCTTTTCGACCCTCTGGGCCTTTGATGTAACGAGTTGGAGTTATGTGGCGATCAGAAATGCACTGGAACTGACTTCTTGGTTTCAGCAGATTGAGACACTCCCAATCTCCCGGCCTTTTTCAGCTCGTACAGCATCCACGGGAGACTAATCACCACAGACACCATCATCCATCCGAAGACAGCCCAGTAACCCCTCGCGTAATCCTTCCATGGTGTGCTCAGGCCCTCAACATGGGTGAGGCATGCTGCCTGGACTGCGAGTCCGATAGCTACTCCGAGCTGGATGATGACAGACATCAGACCACCAACGACGCCAGCTTGCTCTGGCGGTACAGAGGTGATGACAAAGACCTGGACGGCGATGAAGGCGTACTGGCAGGCAGCAGATCCCAAGATAGAAGCGGGTACGAAGTAGGACCAGTACTTCACTCCGTCGGCCCCATCGCTGAAGATGAACAGCAGCAAGGTACTTGCGCCGAGAATCGTGGTAGCGAAGATAGGCCACCTTCGCCATGTGAGGACGCCAGGCTTCACTTGAATCAAGATAGAAACTGCAAAGGCTGCAAAGCCAATGGGGAGAAGTCGGACGGCGGAGTTGAGCGCTGAACGGTCGAGCACATCTTGCCAGTAGGCCGGGAAGCCGTACGATACGGTCGGCCAGAAGAGGAAAGGTGACAGGCTAAACTCTCGATCAGTTTTTCTGTCCTTCGTTTGTTTATGCTAACTTACTTCAAGAACACAAGAGGCTTCACAGTTGGCGTCTTCCAGATGCCGGCTGGCAGCATCACGTTCTTCGGATCCTTGGCCATAGCTTCCCATATGAAGAAAGCGACGAAGGAGATCATCGATACTGGCAGTGCGGCAGCGAATCTCGCGTCTTTCCAGCCGTAATCAGGACCTGAGGTGAGAGCAAGGACGAGCATAATAATGGCGGTAATGGAGAGCAGGAGGCCGACCGGATCCATGCGAAGGAGAATGTCTTTAACAGTGACATTTTTAGTGATCCTCTGTTTTGGGACGAAGGCAAGAGAGGCGACTGTGGCCAGGACGGCCATGAACGATATCATTCGAAAGAGCCATCTCCACGATGCTTGCTCGAACAGGCCGCCTGAAGTAGTATTCTATTAGAAGAGGTACGATCGCAGGACGGCGGCACATACCAATGATGACCCCAATGGAATAAGAAACCGAGGCGACCAGTCCCAGGATAGCGATAGCTTGGTTGCGCCTGGGACCCTCAGGGAATGTCCTGACAGTGATGTTGCTACAAAACTCGAGGCATCAGGGTCCTTTTCAAGGGGGCGAGATGAGAATAAACTCACTATGAACTAGGGATCGTCATCGCCGCAGCTATACCTTGCAAAGCTCGTAAAACGAGGAATACAATCGGGTTGCTCACTGAAACAATTGGTTAAGGACAACAGACCATCGATGGACTTCCGAGGAAAGACTTACGGAAAGAGAGAATGAGGTTGAGAACTGCGACAATTCCGATACCGATATTAAACACCCATCCAGCGGACGAGAGGTCTGCTAGACGCCCTGCGGACATTAGGAATCTAGTCGGGAAATATCGTCAGAATCCTGGCTCTCGAGTCTAGGTACGACTGAAAAGCGCTTACGCTGCGAATGTGATGAAATAGGCGGTTAGACTGGTTCGAGGACGAAACCCAGTGTCAGGAATAATCGTCGGCGCGTGTTCACGATTTCACTTACATCCATGAACCTTCTGCACCAGAAAGGTCGATATCCCTCGCGATGTGACCAAGGACTACAAAGAGTGCAGACCCGGTCATCACATCGACTAAGACAGCCAGACTCGTAGTCATGAGAATCAGCCATTGCTTCCAGACGGGCGGGTATGTTGGCTCTGGTGGTTGTGATTCGTCTGTCTCCTCAGGCTTTGTGTAGGACGAAGCTAAAGGGAGGTCGTTGAGAGTTTGTTCAGGGTCATTAGCATCAGCAAAGGCTCTGCTAGACCGTCTGTCAGGGGTGTCCATCGCGGACCAATAGATGCGTGGAGGAGGGGAGGCGGAGGTGGCGGTGGGTATGAGTGGGGGGTATTGATTCACTCGATGTGCCATCCTGCGTGCAACTTTTATAGTACCCAGGTTCTTCTATTGACCCGATAAGCAAATGTCGACACACAGATGCTGTATTCCTAAGATTAGGATAACGCTCGGGCACTCGCCCGGGGAGGGAGGGAGCGCAGAGGTGGGTTGATTCTTACGCATTCCTCCCAAGTCTCCTTGCTTTATAGTTTGACGATGAAATACAGCATGAAGTTAGGTGGCCAAGCATAGATGTTGCAAAGGGTTCCAAAGACGTTTGAAGGAGGGGAGGCAGCAATTTCCTCTATAAAGTCACTTTGTAAGCTTTCGATCCCTACCGCCTGTCCTTGGTGAGGCCTCCAGGAACCAGCGGAAAAACCTCAGAGGCTTACCAATGTGCCTTCTACCATTCATTTGCCCTCCACACACTACGGTTCCTTGAGTTAGACTGAAGTGATAGTGATCTGAGACGTGCCTGAGTAGAAAAGGTAGGCAAGAGTGTGTTTCCAGACCCTGAGAGCAAAACATGGCATTGAAATCAAGTCTGGCAGTTCGCATGGGGCGACGCTCATCCGAACTTCCGATTTACCCGTTTAGGGTCTCCATCATGAGGAGCTGTGTAACTCAGGCATGGTGATAAACTACATAAATTATCATTGTGTACCAGAACAGAAAGCAAGTGGAGTGTGAAGGAATACAAAACGAATGTCTGAGGTTGATGAAACACACGGTTATGATAAAAAGTCGATAGGGTCAGGGTCGTTGTCTTCGATAGGCGGTAAGGGCTGTCCAATGCGAACTACAGCGCTCGGCCGAGGCCCTGCTCGCTTGCGACCCTTTGAAGTCTGCAGGCACCAGAAAGAGATAAGAGGGGGAACCATTGCAGTGGACCAGACCATGAACGCACCTTGCTACCCTCTGCCTTGACGGGAATAACGAAATCGCCAACGTCGGACATAGGAGTATTCTCCTTCTGCTTTCTTGACCTGCTCGGCGGACTATTCAACGCGAGTTAGGACAATGCAGGGACAGTTAATCAGAAAAACGTACGCTCTGTGCTTTGAGGGCTTCGTCGTGGACTTGGAAGGTTTCTTCGTCATTTCATCGTCAGACTCGAACCCGTCTGGATGTATTTCTTGCAAAGGGCGCGACGAAGCGGTTGTGGATTTGGCCTTCTTAGGAGCAGCCTCAACTGAGGCGGAGGCCTTTGAAGTCGCCCTCTTGGTTTTAACAGGCTTGAGCTCCAATGGCTCTTCGACCCTAGCGGTTGCCTTTGTCTTTGGTTTCTTCGCAGTAGGTTCCGGGATTTCGTCGGTGTTTGACTCTGCCTTGCGCTTGGACGATGTGGGGGCCTCCAGATCTGGTTCTGGAGTTGGACCATTCTTCCTTTTCTTTGGCTTAGATTTGGAGTGTATAGCTTTGTCTTGGATAGGTTGTGGAATAGGCGAATCTGGGGGAACACGAGGCTTGGCCTTCTTGCTGTTAGGTTGTTTCTTCTTATCGGCGGTTACCTTCGCTCGCTTCTTCGGAGGAGGCGAGTCTGGTTCTTCTTCGGCTTCACCCACAAGTGTTGAAGAAGACTGAGGGTGTGAGGGCGGGGTGGCTGGTGCCTCTTCTTCCTCCTCTGCCACAATGCTGAGCTTTCGCTTGCGCGTACTGCTCTGAGATTCGGAAGGGCTGGAGGCCGGCTCGTGCTTGTCCTCTTTGGCGGAAGGGATGTCCTTCGACTTCTTGGAAGAGGTGGAAGAGACACTTGTATCTGCAAGCAGGGTCAGACCGAAGGCCTTGCAAAGCGTTGGACGGCTTACCATTTGAAGCTTTGCCCTTTCCCTTAGATTTCTTGGAAGTGGGCTTCGGAGCAAGCGGTGCTTCGTCATCCTCATCGTCAATGTCAACAGGCACTGGCTTCGCTGAGCGTTTTGCCTTCGACTGTACTTGCTTCGACGAGCTTGGTGTGGTCGACACAGCGGCTGATTTACTCGGAACGAATTTCACAGTGCCTTGCGGCTCCTCTTCGCTTACGCCCTTGCCTCTGCCTTTGGGAGTTCGCCCTTTGGGGGTAGCTTTAGTATCAAATGAGCATCGCTGCCAATGGTTATAGCGCTTGATTGACCGACCTGCCTTCACCTTAGCTTGCTTGTGCTTCTTAGAGGGTGTTTTACGAGGAGGAACATCTATAAAGGTTATAAAACGCGTTGGTGGCCTAATAACATCAGCTCACCGTCATCCGAATCGCTCTCCGGAGGCACCTGAACGTTCAACTTTCTTGGACTTCGTCTTGGTGTAGGGTTACCGGTAGAGAGCTCCCCACTTTGCGCGGTTACGGGGGCCGAAAGTGAGGGTCTCTTTCTAGCCTTTCCTGAGCTAGGGCCTGAATTCCGTGCAACCTTCACTGGCGAAACGGAGACGCTGCGGCTTCGACCTCGATGCTTCTTAGGCGATGGCCCTTTCCGACCAAGTAAGATGCCAGCCAAGGTGTTTCTCGCAGTTGGTACGAAAATCCTAATAATGTCGTAAACTTGCAGTTTGGGGTCAACTTCAACCAACAGAACATACCCTCCTCTATCACGGAATCTAGACTGCTGCCGCTTCAAGCGCTCTTGCCTGCTCTCTCCGACATCTTTCACAGCTGAAGGTGGCGCCACTCGAGCATTAGGAGTTGTGATTTCTTTGCCCTGTCCATGCATCTATATGCAGGACGTTTGGTGGTGGAGGTTTCGCTGCAGAATTGCCAAGCCTTTTGCCCACTTGCCATCATCGTCACCTCACGTGGGCGCGATGTGTGGCACAAAGGACGCAGCCAAACAAGTATGGACGTTCCTGAGTCCTGACCTGTTCGTAGCTTGGTTTCGTATTCTGACCTTCTTCTACAACGACATTCGACAACCGTGATCGCATATACACTCTCAGAAGGCTTTCTCGTACAGAGATGTCGACAACCGTCAAAGGTGCTCGCTCCCTCAACTGCACGGCTTTGGCGCCTAAATGCATCGATAGCAGACGCGGTTACAGATGCTACCTCTACCCAAGAAAATATAGGCTTCATAATGTAAGATTGCTTTAATAAGGGAGACGCGATCTTCTCATGCATTCAGCGTGATTTCTGGTACCCCTACAGACAAAGAGACGGTCTGTGTAACGATGGCAGGGCATCATACAACCGCTCATGTTACCGCAGTTCTGCCAACTTGCCACTGGTGCTGGGTTCCAATCTGTGTACGGCACAGAGAGCAGCTCAAGCTATGGAGATCACATTCGATTCTCACGCACCATTCCATTGAGCAAGCTGCGAGAAGCTAGCAAACCGCGCAACAGGTCAGACATAACGGCAATCCAGCTACTTTCTGTCACGGAGTTCAGTGGTGGGAGTGGCGATGTGGACGTGCTCATCTCCCTCGCGTCTTTGGTGGCTGCCTTGTAAGCCTGACTTTCCACTTACTTCTTCCCAGCTGCCAACAGTTTTTCCAGGCACATGCGAGCCCAACCTCTGCTTGGTGTCATGTTTCTGCACTCACTTCAGGTGCGGCTGGGACGATCCGCTTCCTTGACCTTGGAGAACTTTGGTCGCCTATTTCTGGGGTCCGATCCAAGTAATGTCCGTTCTCGCTTTGCCTTCGTTGCGATGAATTGGTTACGCGATCACCCACCTACAACCCTTCGCGGGTTTCTGCAGAAGGAAACAGAGCTCTCAGGCTCTCTTCTCGGTAAGAACTTCCCAGCCGAGTTTGGAGCCTCCACTCCCGATGCACCCATCCAGCTCTGTGGACTTGATCTGGGTTCTTTCGCGTACTACCGACTTAGCAACAAAGATACGACAGGGGAATCTTCCTACCAAACGATTCTGGCCTCATTTACCAACGGCTATGCCCACCGCGACCTACCTTTGCTCTACTCCGAACTATTGGGTGCTTCAGATGTGGATCAAGGGTTGTCGGGTACAAAGATTGGGACACATCTAGCTGAGGTCCTTCAAACGGCCAAACCAGATGAAGATGAAGAATATGACGACGACGTCGGCCAACTGGATCTCGATTTGCTGGACGAAGTTGCCTGCTTGCAGTCCTCAGACCTCAAACTGCGTAGCAGCAAGACGAGGACACATCAAGTCTTATGTATAGACCAGGCATTGGACGTGACCGAGCAGAAGCCGTTCGTAATGTACATCTTGTTTCTCGACTTCTTTCATCCCCCTAACCAGATGCCTTAGCGTCTTTGGGTACCACAAGGATGGCAACGTTGTGAGTGACCCACGCATTGCACTTGGACGCGATTTGCTGACGAAACCAGTTCTCTGAGCCGGTTAACCCCCCACCGCACTTACCATTACATGCAACTGCAGATGGACACTACCTTCTCCTGCTTCCCGCTTTCACTCTCGCGGAGGAGGATGAGGTTTTACTCGGCTCGTTAGCTCGGTGCTTGATCTTTCTGTAAGTTTTAGCTCTATTACTTCCGGTCGATTTTAACCCAAGTCAACCCAGGAAAACTTATAAGTTCAAGTTGCTTGGTGTAGTCGTCTTAATCGAAGAAATTCAAACGCTATCGACGGATGGCAAGATCACCACTCACACCCTCCGCATGGTCTCCGCCATTTGCGGAACAAGCAACTTGTCGAGCCTTGTGTGCATCGCACAAAAAGATGCCTCAGGACCCGATGAAGTCCTGGTGCAGCTCCTAGACCACGAAGCCCATCTCGTCGAAGACAACTTCGACGACTATTGCGACCAAATCAAAGACCTTCTCACCTCTCATTGGCGAAACCCCCATCAAGGTCTTCTCGAATCCCTATCTCTCGTCAAGGAACTCGATTCTGGATTGTCGCTCGCTACGACCGATGCCGGCCAACTCGTCCAGCAGCTTCTGATGGACTCCCTGTCAGAAACGCAAGCAAAGCTGTCCAAATTCCATCATGGAACAGCCTCGCCAGCACAGAACGTTACTTCTCTAAACCTGAAAGCGCTGTACCTGCAACTGTCGTTGATCAGGTTAAACGAATCCTACAGCCTCTACCAAAAAGTCTTTACAGAACTCTCGGAAAACGTGGGGCTGGATAAGGCGATCAGACGGCTCGAGGGACTCCTCCTGTGTACCGGGGACTTAAGGGGAGGAAAGGATGTGATGAGTGTCCAGCTCGGAGGTCTGTACCAAGCACACTTGGAGCAGTTTGGAGAAAGGACGGATTTAGAGAAGGGGATTGGCGCTTACCAAGACGCTATACGTATCCTTGACATACAATGGGAAAACGCAGAGGCGGGAGGCTACGTCCAAGGGAGCGACCGATCGACGCTGGATCAAGAGGCCTACGCCCAGCGCCGGGCTTCCACTTTGCAATCCCTTACAGAGTCGTTGGACTCACAATTCAAGCTATGGGGGAAGAAGAACGACCTGGTAGATGCTATTACCCATTGTCGTGATGTCGTTACGACGTGGATGGAGCGAGCTGGCTGGGACAGTGCAAAGAAGGCCACAGCATATCACGCCCTTGGCTCGCTGCTCAAGACCAAGTTCGAGGTCTATTTCGATGATATCAACGACGTGGACAACGCTATATCATCCTTCCAATCCGCTCAAAGTCAGCTCACTTCGCCAACGACCACCGCCTCAGCTGCTCAGAGGGCAAGAGCTCTTCCTGTCCTCATCGCGGATATTTGCAGCGCTCATACAATAAAGAGCAAGTATCACACCCAAGTCAGAAACGACCGGCAACAAGCTCTATCGGATCTGGAAGTTGCTATTATGGAATACGAGAACATGAGACCCGAGCCAAGTGCTGCGCATCCGGCGTATCCAGCACTCCAAAACGTCAAATGCAAAGCGTGGGCTAAACACTACAAACTTTCCGCTGAGATCGCGAAGGATGGAGAGACGGTGGCGAGCAAAATCAAGGCGAACATCGATGTGGCCGTACGCGCTGGGGAGGAAGCGGTCCTCTACTCAAAATACTCAGCGCAGGAGTGCACGTACCTCTTGAACCTTGGCAAGGCGTATGCGTATCGGTACCTCTTTCTAGGGCCCAGCTATGCCCGAGCAAATAAATCCGACATTGGGGAAGACGAAAGCCTACGAGAGTGGGAAGAGGGAGACCTGGACGAAGCCTTGCTTTGTATGATGGCCGCCACAGAGTGTGAGACTGCGCTGCACATTACGCGCTTCAAAGCGGCTAGGAACTGGGGTAAATGGGCTCAGATACCATCTGACCCACTCTCAGAGGACAGGCCGTTGGGCGAGCGAGAGAAGGAGGTGCTGAAAGCCTACGAGTATTGCGTCAAACTGCTTTCGGAGCTGGTGCCGTCCGACATTCCTATCGACGAGCAGCATAGGCGTCTGGAGAAGATACAAAGTGTTGTCTACATGGCAGTCGAAGTTGCCATATCTTACGCTGTTCGTCTCGGAAAGGTGGCGCATGGGCCACACAGCGCAAGGTCTCTGCTGGAAAAAGCTGTGGTATGGTTTGAGCACGGCCGAGGGATTGTGTGGAAAGAGTATTTCAGGAGGGACAGTTTGGTGGATGAAGTACGGGTACATCTTGGAACAGCCACGGGCACTGAAGCAGATCTGGTCCAGGATTGGGAGAATAACTGCACCCTTCGAAAGTTATGGAATGTCAATAACAGCAAGACCGACCTAGGTCGCATGATGGACGAAAGCACCGTCAGCACAAGGAAGGCTTCAGAGATCGATCCTTGGTATCAAGGGGCTCTAGACAACGGAAAGAAGTTGTTGCAAAAGATGAAGGGAATCCTCGGTGGTGGTGGTGGTCAGACAAATGGTAGTCAAAACGCGGAGTGGGATCGACTCAAGCAAGCAGCGAGGCATGGCCCTGTCGTCTTGCTCAATGTGACAGAGAACAGGCGCGACGCCCTGGTGGTCGTCACCCGCAAGCCACGTCAGGCAAAACTTGGGGGTCGGGTAGAGGAGTTGAAAACTGAAATCCAGCACATCGACCTGAAGGATGCGGCATTGAGCGACGTGAAGCAATGGGAGAAGACTCTCAAGGAAGTCCTGGAAGAAGGAGGATTGAAAAGCAGAGGGTCTAAACCTGTTTCGCGAATTTCAGGAAACAGAGACTCTCGAATCGAAAAAATCCTGAAAGATTTGTGGAGACTTGTGGTTTCCCCGATCCTTCGTGTCCTTCGTGACGAGATGGTAAGCACGAAGCGCCATTTCTGTTGAATCTTCTCGCTGAACCCATTCAGAAATTGGATAAAGACACCAGACTCTTCTGGTGTGCCTCAGGGGCTTTTGCCTTCTTACCTCTTCACGCAGCCGGAGACTACCACGCAGGGAAGAATAAGAAGACCACCGATTGTGTCCAGTCTTGGTTTGTCCCCTCATACGTTCCCAGCCTGGAAATCCTGCTCCGGGGATATGAGGCCTCTCCTTCCAATGACCCTAAGAAACGAACGCTTTTGGCTGTTGCTGTTGCTGACAACGCCGCCGCCGGGTTCAGCGACCTCCCTGGTACACTTGATGAGGTAGAGGCCATCCAAAAGCTTTTTAAGGGAGATGTCAAGGTCCTCGTCAATGGAGATGCTACTGAAGGGCAGGTGAAAAAGAACATTCAGCGTAACTGGGCACACTTTGCGTGTCATGGAGAGCAGAATCCTGCCGATGGCCTCAAAAGTGCACTAGTGCTAACAGGGCGCGAACGACTTACTTTGCGGGAGTTGATCGAACTTAATATTGAGGCAAAATCTTCGATTCTAAGCCCAGAGAAGGGAGAGTGGGGGAGGAGGAAAGAATTTGCCTACCTCTCAGCGTGTCAGTCGGCCTCGGGGGACACGACGCTCCCAGAGGAACACGTTCATCTAGCCGCAGGAATGCTGGTAGCAGGTTATTTGGGTGTCGTAGCGAGCATGTGGAGTATAGGTGACAAGGAAGGCATGGAAGTGGCCAAGGGTGTTTACAGTAGAGTGGGCGCAAACGGTGGCTACCAGGATATAGCCAAGGCACTACGAGATGCAGTGGAGGAATTGCGAAAGAAGAGTAAAGCGGACCAATACCTGGCATGGCTCCCTTTCATTCATGTCGGATTGTAAGGAGTGAGGACTAGCCATCGAGCCCGATTAGGTAGCAGGGTCGGAGGTGCTAATCTATTGCCACTTGCGAGACACCTTGTCTTTATGACCACACAAGTACATTCACAGGCCTGAAGTGATTTAGACCCGTCCGAGCCTTAGTTGCTGAAAACATGAATTAATACGATCACGTAAAGAACGACTGTGGTTGGAAATCGAAAAGAAAAACAGAAAGGAATGAATATGTGCATTATCATGCTGATTGAGAATGAAAGAGGAGAAAGTTAATGAGGGAATAGTACGCGTAAGTAATCGACAACTAGTCAACAAGTATAGGCTACGGGATTAGAAGAGTTAACACGAAAAAAGAGGCGCAGCAGAATACTCGATAATGACCATTTCAGGTGATGTCATGCCCTTGAAGCCTGAAGGACGCAACCACCTACAACTCCCTCAGAACCTCCCTTGCTACTTCACCGGCAACGTAGATGCCCTGCTTTTCCAACTCGTTTTCTGTGCTGCCTTCAATGTTGCCCAACATTTCGCTTTCTAACCTGGAGATGTAATTCCCGTCTTCTTCAATCTCCACGTCCGGGCCAGCATAAAGTTTGTTTCGAAGGCAAAATTGCAGGAAAGACTTCCAGTACGGGTCACTTTTAAGCAGATTAGCGTTGCCAACAACGACCAACAGTTCTTTGGCACGGGTAATAGCAACATTCATCCTTCGAAAATGATACATGTTAGCGTGTAGTTTGTATCACAAGCGGAGATCCTCACCGCTTTCGTTCAAAGATAAGACCCAGGCCTCGCCTACCGTCCTCTGGTAGGAACCTTTGGGAGCTGCGAACACAGCTAACGAATACCACCCTCTTCTCTCTTCCTTGGAAATCTTCGACTGTGCCAACATCCACTGCGGATAACTTTTCTTTTCGGAGTTCTGAGATCATATGAGGCCCATGTAGTTCAATAAACGGTCAGACGATACGCACCCTCACGCAGCTTCCAGACCTGCTCACGCCAGGGTGCCATGACTCCAATATCGCCAGCGCGGAGTGGCGGAGTGCAAAGGAGGTTATTGGCCAGCATTGATTTGATTGAATCAACAACTTTCCGGATTTCACCCTTGTTGTACCAGGTGGCGCGCTAGAAATCCAGAAGCAGCCATGCACGAAGGGTGATCAGAATGAAGGCGAGGAGGAACCGATCATGAAGTTTAGCGGATTAGAGATGAATGGGTAGTAGTTGTTGTTGTTTGGAGGACGGCCATGAGCGAGAAAAGATAAAGAGGGCACAGGTCAGCAGCTATCCCTACAGGCAGAGGGGAAATTGCGCACCTCATCGTTGGACGCTTCTAGTGTCTCACATCCTACAAACTTCAACGGGAGATGAGAAACAGGCAGGCCTGCCCATTGTACGACACCGTTATTCTTCGCGCAAGGTTCAAGCGTGTCGTTGTAGAAGATTGCAGAGGGTGGCATGAGGATCACCGGATGAGAACGATAGTTCTACAACAGGATATCACTGTGTTAGATATCCTTCCTTAAGCACCCATATGAATGAGCAGACCTTGACAAGATTGGTGTACGGGCTGTATCCTCTGCTTGCACGAGTCGGGGAGACAGGGGAGACCAGCCCGGAAGACAAGGAGCGTGTGGTGAGCCGGAAGGGAAGAGCTTTGCGCGCTGGTGCATAGAGCTCCCGTTCAAAAAGACGTTCAAGGAGTGAAACGTCGAGTTCGCCTCCTCGGGCAACTTCAGAGGTTACAATGGGGCCGACTGTTTACAGGCGTCATGGATGGCTGTCAGTACGAGCGTGTTTCACAGAACGAGGGCGACGAACGCTGATTCGGATCTCCACACAGGACCAGCTGGGGTACAAATGTTCCTCTTCCCACATGTTCTGGTGAAGGAAGAACCACTGAAGTAGAAATGCAAAGCTCGGGTTCTGAGCCTTGCGCAGCCTATGGACAAGTTTCAGACATGGTCCAACTTACTCTGCATCGAAAGGAGTGTACTCACCTCGTCAATGAGGAGATGCGTCCAATGGGGTTGCACCGGCTCCGACCCTCGACGAGTGGGATGCAAAGAGTCCATCAGTTCCCCTTCCATTTCCATCATACCCACATTCGTCAGTCTCGCACGCGCAAGGATAGAAGCATCCATGCAAGAGGTTACAACCACTCGGTACGCAAGCAGGGCTTTCCAGGGTGGAAGGCCGAATTGATTAGTGGCTGCGTCAATATCTGTTCGACAGCAAGTAGCATGTCTAAGTGAGTGAAAGCAAGAGGAGTGGTAGAGGGTAAACATACAACAAAAGAACTTCAATTCGTCCGGGACTTCAGCAAAACTTCGATTGGGGTCGTTCAACCTTAGCAAATCTTTTGGCGAGAGATGCTTTGCAAGCCGCAGGACGAGCGTGTCGGTCGCGGGATTTGAAGGTGCGCACAAGAGGATATGTGCATGTGGATGGAGTGCAAGAAGTTGAAGAACAGTTTCCACCACGGTTCTTTCGATAGTTGAGCATATGATATACCGTGTATTGTGAAGAGAGATCCTTACCTAGTCTTTCCAGTTCCTGGAGGTCCGCTGATCAAATGCGGCACAGGACTCTGATACAAAGCGACGCTTTCCACCGCCCTTCTCTGTTCCAAGTTCAATCCTAGATCAAACCATTCCCCCTCCCGTATGGACAGCTTCATGCCTGGCCAATCCCCTGAATCCCGGGCTTTGGCAAAAGGAGTGTCTGGGGTGGTGCTTGGAATAACAGGAAACGGAGGGTAGGTCATCAAGTGAGACGGAGTAGGGAAGAACCAGTGATTGGCGAGGTTCACTCGTTCAGCGTCACCGTCCTTTGCACCATCTCCTCCCGCCCTACCAACTCCGTCAACATCTCTGCTCCCCACACCCAATAACCTCCCAATACTTTGCACGCCCCTTTCCATTCCCACTATTCCCCGTGCATCCATCAAGAAACTGACATTGAACAAATACGGGAGAGGGTCGTCCTTCGTAAACACTGGCCACCCGCCAGTAAAGGATGTATTGGGAAAGGGGGGCGTATAGGTCTGGATGAACGTCTTGAGTGGGGGCGAGGAGATGTAGACAAGGCCTTCCCGGCGTCGGACATTCGTAACGCGTGCTTCGAAGGCTCGCCCTGTGCCTTTGCCTTTGCCGGTGGTCGTTCCCGTCGGTGACGACACGCTGTCGCCTTCAGAGGTAGGACCAGATTCTTTGAACTCGATGACCTCTCGTAGGATCACAATGTCGCCAATCGCGATCTTGCCACCAAAATCGGTGTCACCTCTGACATTAGGGCAGGAAAGAGTGAATGTGGCTATTTTCACCCAAAGTAGTCAGTAAACCCTTGCACGAAGAAAATGGCTGGCTAGCGTACCTTCATCCCACACATCAATCGTGACTCCAATCTTCCACAGCACCAATCGACTCTTCATGGTTGCGAGTGCATCAAGCTCAAGAGAAAGCAAAGATGTGAAGTGCGTTGTATAGACCTCAGGTGTGAGCTTGGCACCTCCTTCTCGTTGAGTGGCGCCACCCTCGCCATTGGGAGGCTGAAGTAGCAGCTTTGAGGCCAGACCTGTTCCCTGACCCTCCCCGCGTTCGCTGGGACCATCGTAAACCTCCCTCAATCTACTTTCGGTCAGATACTCTCGAAGGTAGGAGAGAGAAGGGAAGTGCAACAGGGGAGGAATGGTCGCAAGTGTATGTGGCAGGGTATGTTGGATTGCAAGAAGGTAGGCTGGTGTGAACGGAGGTGCCTGTTTGATGGTTAGTCGGGACAAGTAGCGGAGATGAAGAGAAAAGGTACTGACGTAGACGTCCAAAGGCATGGTTTCTTGCCCTTGGAACTGATTTCGGTCTTGGGAGGGCGAAGTCACAGCAGGCGGTTTATCTGCTTCTGCCGGCGGCTCCTCCTCCTCCTCCACCGAGATATCCATGTCTTGCTCCCCAAAATTGTCGTCCTCGTCCCTCTCGCTAATCGGAGAGAGCGCTGCTATCCCATCGGCCTCCTTGCTGGTCGATGGAGTAGGGCTGATGCTCGGAGAAGGGACAGGAGAGATCTTGAGCGAGGGCGCTCTCGAGGGCGATGGCGGTCCGGGTATCAGATGAGGTGCGGTTGGGGAAGGCGAGAGAAGGGCTGTGGGCGACAGTAGAGGAGATCGAGATGGAGATTTGGAAGGGCTCAGGGAGCGAGGACTCCTCGATGGACTATGGCCCAGAACTGGCATTGTAGGCAATCCGCCGGGGCCTTTCCCAAAGAGAGCACGGACTTCCTCCACTGCAGCAGACGTGATTATCTGAGGGGATACATTATCTTTCTTCAGCTTAGTTTTGGTTATGTTGATATCGAGATCTGCAAGAGGTTTTGGAGTTTTGGATGGCTTTGAAGAGGAGGATGAAGTATTAGGCGACGTTGCTGAAGTAGTCAAGTCGCTCTTTGACGAAGAGGAATTCGAGGAAGAAGAATATAGCATGCTCAATTCATTAGGCGAAGTCGCAAGAAGTGGCTTAGACAACTTTCTTCCGGCCGCAGCGTCTGCTAGGCCCTCCAAAGTCACCTCTTTGCCTTGCTTATTCCGAATGACGATCCCAGCCCCGTAGTTCTTGCTTTTGCGGCCGCCTGCATAGAACTGATGTGAAGAGGCGACGGCAGGCACATGGCGTGCTGAGTTTGGTGTAGGTCCTTCTTGGTTTCGCTGTGAAGGGAGCCGTTGTTCTACAGCTGTTTGGCCATCTAAACCAGTAGAAAGGGAGACACCCTCTGGCATACCGGTTGGGACCAGGTTGGAGTCTGAGGCAAATCCTGGTAGCGGAGCAAGTTTACTTTTCCAGTATGTGTCGATTGTGGATGTCGACATGAGGGGTGCTTCTGGATTGCCTGGACCGCTAGGCGGTTGCGGGCGCGTCTGTTGATGGGTACGTTGAGCATGAGGTGGGGGTTGGGGGTACATATGAGCAGGGGAAGGATAAAGGTGGGGGTGGCTATAAGGAGCCATATGATGCTGAGGAGAGTGAGAATGTATGGGGGTGTGTGGCGGGGGGTTCATGTAGGGATGTGGCCCATGGGTGTATCCTTGGTGCGTATATCCGTTGGGAGAGTGCTGAATCCCAGGATCTGGATAGTAGCCACTCCATTGTTGTTGATAATGGTGTGGTGGTGGGCCTCCATGATAGGGTTGCCCCTGAATGTGACCAGGAGGCTTGATCTTCGCAAGGCCAGGGGGCGAGTGTGGCTGTCCAGGAGGATGCACAGGGCCATAACCTCCAGGGGAGATCATAGGCAAATATCCTCCTGGAGAGTTCACAGGCGAGAGATGGACGCCTGGCGAATGCAGAGGAGACGTTGGAGGAAGGGAAGTGGGGGAGTGGTAGGGTGAAAGGTGCTGGGGTTGGTAGTGATTTGGGACCACCAAACCTGGAGGCGGTTGCCTCTGGGGAGCATACGAGTAATGGCTTGCTATGAGACCTGGCGGAGGTGGGTAGGCTGCCATTTCTGCTTCCCCGACATCAGAGTACGAAGCAAAGACAGTGACGCGACTCTGCCGCGGCCCGCCCGCCATCAACTATAACTCGGTTTCTCCCACCGACGCGTCGCGAAAGCTTCGCGTCTTAATTACTGGCAAAAGGCTCCGGGTGTATTCCCTCACAATCAGTGCTCCTTAAATAAATACAACTCAGAGGGCCCAGCGCGCGTTATTTGATACCTCCGTCGGTAAGAATGAACGGTGGTGCAGCTGCAGCCTTCATGGGGCAGAATTGACGCTGAACGGCCTCCCGCCCTAAGCTTGAATACTTGCAGACATGCGGCTAGGCAACCGTGCACATGTTCAAATCAAAGAGGATGATAACATATGTAAATCCTAATTCATCTCAAGCAGGTAAGCTGAAAGGATTAAAAATGTACTCGCTTGGCGAGGACTGACGAAGTTAAGCTCTGAAAGAGTCTTACTGATACATAAAACATCCTGACGAAAGTCTTGCATCACTACGATGTCAGAGAATTATTATTTATATCCCTTCATGTTGCGCTATACTGTTACATAGTCCTCAAGCCTCGAACTCCTCCGCCTGAAACAAGGAAACTCCAGTGAGATATCGTCAAACAGCAGTGATTTATAGTACTTGCCTCAGTGCCCCTGCGAACCCAGTAAGTCGGGCCGTTCGCAATGGCATCGTCGACCGTGACCTCGTCCTACAGCAGTGTTTCATTCTTTAGGAGTCGTGAATGGACGTCGTTGGTTACTCACGCGAACCCAGTAGCTGTCTGGGCCATTGGCATATGCAGGCTCAACTGGAACAGCGACATCGCCTTTGGACTGAAGAATTCGTCAGAGATGCAATTGGCAGGTATATATGAGTGACCTACAGGTACGCTACGGACCCAGTAGCTCTTTGGGCCGTTGTCAAAGGCAGGCTCAACTGGTAGCTCAGGCAGCTGTAAAGTTACAACTTCAATGAAGTGCACGAAGGTCGGCAATGGCGTGAGCAATACCTTCTCGACGGGAGCGGGAGCAGCCTCAACAACGAGGGCAAAGAGCGAGATTGCGAGCAAAGACAAGATCTTCATTGTAGTCAAATGGCTTATTTCACTGTGAACCAGGAGGAAGGTACTGTTTTATATACCATTCCCATCCGGTGATCCGACTCGGTGGAGTTCGAACCCAGGGACGCCAAACCTGCCAAACGTAATGCTTCTCAGTCAAAGGCACACCTTGGAATTGCCTCGAATGGGCTTTTGGACACAGGCTAGAGCAGAGAGAAGCAATGGTACCCCGTGCTACACGTATGTCCCTGCCACTTTTTGCCACTGATACAGATCATCCGCTCCATGCCCTGTCGGATCTAAATGTCACTCCAAAGTCACTAGGCCATTTCTCCTGCATAAAGGAGCCTTTTGCGCAATTCGAAGCTGCTCTTGGTGGTCTGAGTTCCATGGTTTATCCACTGTGTACTTGTCTAAATATCGATTAATATCAAGTCAGAGTAAGGAAGACCCAGGCCGACGTAGTGGAACTCTGGATACCCCGTTTCTAGGCCCAGGAAATTGAATGAAATACCATGCGTGTGCTTGTTTACTTATCTCTTCCAAAGACCCAAGTGTGATGGGCAACGAATCTTCCGAGTACCTTCCTCTGGCAGCCTCACCAACCGACTCGAGTGCTCCTACTCGTCGTAGTGAACGACGATGGCTTGCCAAGTTCACCCACCGCGAGCTTGGCCTTCTTCTGGTGGTGGTTTTACAATCACTTGCACTAGTCATTCTCTCTCTAGGTGTTCAGCGGGGACAATCGGGTAGCCGAGAGCCCTCGAAGGGGTGGAATTTTCTCTACTGTGGGTCAAGTTGCTTGGGATTGTAATATGCCTTTACTTATATTCCACCACGAAGCCCCCGCCGAAAAAGCGGTCGAATGGGAAGTGCGAACATTCACAGCTGGAAGGGAGCAAAAGACGCCATATCAGGGATACGGGGACGATGTTGACGCAGCCTGGCTGGATCTTTACGACCGTGAGTTTACTCCTTCTCCTCGAAAAAGACACCTGGCTTACTGGGACTGAAAGACACTATCCTACGATTGCCCAAGAGTGAAGCCGCCTTGCTTCCCAACAAGACCTATCCCCTGAAGGATGAGCCTGGCTATTACATCGCGGCACTCGATGTATTCCATCAGATTCATTGCCTCGTAAGTAACGCACTCCCAGATGTTATACTCCAGCGTAACGACTCCCCTCTCGAAGAACACAGTTAGAAAGGCTGTTTACATAGATCACTACCGCGGACACGATAGTCACCTCACAGACGAACATATCTCTCACTGTATCGACTCCGTTCGCCAGTCGTTGATGTAAGCAAAGCTCACCTTATACCTCATTGTCTTAGTGCTCATTATTTGAACAGGTGCAACGCCGATATTTCTGTCAATGTATGGCAGTGGAGTGAGGAGGTGCGTGCTGTCGTGGGATACAGCACCAACGCCCACACATGCAAGAACTATAACAAAATACAAGGCTGGGCGAGAGAGAATCGGCTCCACAAGTGGATCGATATTCAAACTCACATCCCAGATGAGCTGCCTGATATTCCAATAATCAGTTAGTAGGACATATTCGTGCAAACATTGTGAGGTGGTTTAAATGTGATCCGGCATCAGCGTATGGGCGCCTTGGTCATAAGTACTAGTAGCAGCTGAGAGGCTATTGAATGGGCCTTGTGGCTATACTGATACGAGACTTGAGGCATTGAAAGTTAAATCAATTTTGATATATTGACTCTTGGATGATTCTTGTCGAAGGCCCCGCCACCCACTCCAGTGCTGTTCAGTAGCCTTGTGTCGATCATGGCGGGCCATTTGACAGGTTCTTAGCTTGTAAGTAAGTACTCTCTATCCGCAGAATAGGCCAAGAGTTGGCGAGAGATCAAGCACGATACTGAAACTGATCTTTTGAGACCTTTGATATTCGTAGAGACGGGATCCTCCCGGATGGATGCTTCCTGGTATCAGCATCTGTCGATGAGATGTCTTCATATCCGCAGAATGACTATCTTTGGAGCACAATGGGCGGATAGCAACAACAGGCCATACAAACGCGACTTAAACTGTCCTGATGCTTTGATTTCTCCAACCAATGGCATGAGCTCTGGGGATGAAACAGGCTTGGCCGCGCTCGCCGCTTGGATTTACGACAATGTATTTCCCTATACAACTGAGTTTGCTGATTGTGGCCCAGCACTTGATTGGATACTGAGCGGCTGGTATCCGAGCAAGTCATGGCCAACCAATAAGAGGCATTCGGCGAAGCTGGAATCCCAGCGCCAATCCCTCGTTGGGGGTCACCGTGACGATGGAACGTAACTCCAAGGACCATTGAGATGTCTCGGTCAAATGGATAGGAAACACTAACTGGAGGCATCGGCGCCTATTTAACTCGCAATTGGAGAGGCGAAGCCATCCATTTCCTTTTCCCTTTCTCTTCGTTTGTTCTTCCTAGAGGTTGATCCCTCCTTCTCCCCGTTGTAATTTAACGCCATTCCTCTTCACTCAGCGCTAGCTCGCCTTTTCTAATTCCCCTTAATTCAACTTGACTCTCTTTACACATCAACTTCCTTTTAAAAATGGTTGCATTCCGCGCTCTCCTCGTTGCAAGTCTCGTCGCACTATCGCTCGCTCACTCCGAAAAGAGGCATCTCAAAATCATTGGACGGGACGGGCACGCGGTCGTCGAAAATCCTCAGCATGCTGGGATTAGCCCAGAGCTTCAACTTCTCGCCGACGGAAACAAAGCATTCCGTGAAGCAGAGGGAAACCAAGAGTTGCTCAAGAGCCTTACCTTTGACGGCCAATGTACGTGCACTAGTATCTATCCCCTGGCGGCTCGATCTTACGAGTATTTATAGTCCCGCCATTCATGTACTTGGGATGCGTCGACAGCCGCGTTAACGAGGGTACTATCTTCAATGCCAAATCTGGTACCTTCTTTACCCAAAGGAACATTGGCAACCAGTTCCATCCAACCGATGCCAGTGTGTACGTGACCCTCAGGCTTACACCCTCTCTTTCTGCTCTCCTGGTTCCAACTGACGCATTTATCAGAGAATCAACCCTAGCCTTTGGTGTATCCGTCCTCCGCGTCAAGCATGTCATCGTCATGGGCCACTACGGCTGTGGTGGCGTCGGTAATGCCATCGCTTCCCGTCCCAATGGTGGCGTCGATGCGGGATTCGGAGCGATCATGAACTGGATCGACCCCATCAGAGACCTTTTCCAGTCCTCGAAAAGGTCTGAAATCGTCCAGCTACGCGAAAAAATCGGGAACTCGACTGTTGGTGTACCCGATGTCCGAGAACGTGAGGTTAACTCTTGGCTTCCAGGAACTGGAAATACTTACAGATGATGATTTCAAGCGGGCTACCGTGCGCTTGTGGAAGAGAATGTGAAAGTGACAGTCGAGCGGATTGCTAAAGATTACATTATCACGAATGTAAGTGATATGTATAAGCCTGTGTGCCTCCCGGCTTAAAATGATTCCATACAGCACTATGCCCTACTTGCCCAGGCAAAGGAGGAAACCCTTGATGGCCCTCGCGACGTGTTTATTCACGGGTGGGTGTACGACATTGAAAACGGAGAAGTCAGGGACCTTGGAGTTTCTGTGGGACCTGCAGGAAAGCCAATCCCCAAGATTCCCTTCGCAAATGTTGTCGATGCAGCCCATAAGACTGCGGAAGCGCATGGGTCGCATGGTAGCACAGAGAAGAAGGTGGAGGTGACCCTCAGCCACGGTCAGATCGTCGACAAGGGAAATCATGCCGCTATAACGCAAGACCCAGCTGTCTTGTGCGCAGATCAGTGCAAGTCCAAGAAGGCTGTGATTTGACCTGGATATTAAGATGATATTCTTGGTCTCATCCCTTTTGCTTCTCGGCTCCTTCTAGTGTTACTTATAGCATCCTAATTCTTTCCCATATACGCCCAGTGCTTAAGACGTTTAGCATCAATCCATTTGAGCATGACATTTGCAGCCGTAGCGGGTGGAAGGCGAAGTAGTAGACCCATTCCCTTGTCACTGATATACGGGCGCTTGATTATAGACGCTGGAACCGGAGATTCAAATTTGAATCGCTTCCGAGCCTTGCGGCGATAAATTTTACACCGTCGACTTTGCATCAACCCTTAGCCGTTACAAACAACGTGCCTTTGCAAGTTTCTTGATGGTTGAATAACTGCGCGCAAGCAATAGATAAGGTGAGAACAGGTTCAGGGAAGCAAGTCGCGCCCTCTTATCTTCGTGGCTGCTATACCCAGCTCAAATTTAAACGAAAGCTGGCCTTGACCGATTTGAGCTTCTCAATTTCACCATCCTTCTTGGTATGGGCACGCTCAACGCTCTTGCGTAGTGATACTGACAGACTACGGCCTGAAACGCCCACCACCCTTTTGAGCAGCATGCGGCGGACGACAACAAGCGACGATCGTTTGATATATCAGGAGTCCTGGGTTGCGGCGAGCCGACCCAGCCGAGGGGGGTGGTAAGCCTCAACCTAGTTGTCTTTTTCATCGAGCCATGAAGGCTTCAGCAGTGGGTGCACTAAGGGCTGGTGAAGACGCGATTTACAGCCTCAGCATAACCGTCATCCAGGGTGAAGACGCAGACGATTAGGCCGTCTTGGTGTGTTGAAAGCGACGATCATGTCGTTACTTCGCGTGAAAATACTGCTACTTCCACCGACATCTCACGGCGCCCATCTCCCAGCCTGCCTTAAATAAACCCTCTGATACTGAGGTCGTGTCTACTCAAGTTTCTTTCCCCAAAAGTTCCAGCCTCTTCGCTACCAACTCCTCGTCACTCTTTTAACAAACACCATGCTGTTCTCTTCGTCTAAAGCTCTCGGCCTCGTCTCAGCTCTCCTGGTTCTCCCTGCACTCACTAGTGCAAGCTACGTGCCACGTCCATCTAACACTCCGGGATGCTCCTGGTCGTGTCCACCAACTGGAAAGGCTCTGCAGTCGAGCAAGGCTGAGTACGGGCTCCTGTTCTGCAAATACGGCTCAGGACGGTCGGCCATGGATTGCAGTTATTCTCAGTCGGTAAGTAATGACTTGGTCTTATGACCCTTATGCACGGCACCCTTACTGACGGCTATATTTTCCTTCATCTAGAACGGAAATCGTGTATCAGGCGGCAATAACTGTCCTGCTAAGGCTGTCGAAATAACGAAGCCGCGTCGCGATACTGAAGGCGTCTACAAGGCGTATCAGGAGCAGCGAGACCGCCGAGCTGCCGCACCTGCGCCTACCGTTCCTAACTACATGCAAACCCGCGCAATCCTCAAAAAGCGCGAGAGCAAGCACTAGGCAGGACACAGTCCCTGCTTCCTCTGTCAAGAGCCCTTCGACTTCTGCGAAGATTACGATCCGTTTCACTGCGATCAGCATGTCATGTTTGTATCTGTCTCCATTGGACTTATGTTGTGTCGCCTCCCTGTAATGTACACCCTATCGACACAGCTAGAATACCCCTGGACAGTATGGACTATATTATATCTCCCCAGCATTTGCTATAAGCCTTGGAAGCTATTACGACTTGCCACTGCGGCGCTGGCTGGTACATGCTCAGGTACCGTGCCTGGACCTGATTTTTTTATGCCCGTCCTACCGCCTGCTCGGCCATTGGATCTTGTTTCAGACCAAGTCACCCTCATTCTGAAGCTGCCTTTCTCCAGGATGTTGAGTTACGAGCACTATGGCCAGGCACTGGACAAAGAATCCCTGACTCGGAAAAACTTCGACAATGCAAAGTTGTATTGAAGGTAAACGTTTGCCTCATGAGAGTCAATCTGGGACATCACTGGACAGGAGACGCACACGTTGACCCTGGGTGAAAACGTGCCAGGCGCTTATTGGCAAATCTTCGGATGCAAAACACCGACGGGACTTTTGTCGCGCCACACGTGATAGTCGGCCGAAGTGAGTCATAATTAGCACCTCTTCAAGATGGCCAACTTTTTTGAGAGCCAAGTCAATAACTTCCTTCCTCTTCACTACAACGTCTACAAAAGTCATAGAAATGGCCACCTCGTTTAGATTCCGTACGCTTTCTTTTCTCTCTTGATAGATTCGATCTCTGAGATCAGAAACTTTGCATGATCAGCCGTTCCGGAAGAAATGGCTGGTGAAATCCGCGAGGCCATGCAGGACACTCGGGTGCTGGGCTATGATCCTTTGGTTCAGCCTGCACTCCTTCGACACGAGGTCACGTCATCCGAAACCTCGAGAAACACCATTGCCTATGCCCGACACACGGCTGCACGTATCAACGCAGGAGAGGACGACCGTCTGATCGTCGTTGTCGGCCCATGCTCTATCCACTCGCCAGAGCAGGCAATTGAATACGCCCAACTCTTGCGGTCCAAAATTCCAGAATGGAAAAACTTGCTCATCATCATGCGCGCCTATTTCGAGAAGCCAAGAACGACCGTTGGATGGAAGGGACTAATCAATGACCCTGACATTGACGGTTCCTTCAAGATTAACAAGGGACTTAGGACAGCTAGGCAGCTGCTCTGCGACCTGACTGATCTGGGTGTGCCGGTTGGATCTGAGCTATTGGATACCATCTCGCCTCAATACATCTCTGATCGTACGTTTGACCCTTTCTTCACCCAAGTCTCTGCTCAGTCCCTTTTAGTTCTCTCCTGGGGCGCTATTGGCGCACGAACGACAGAGTCTCAGCTTCATCGTGAACTGGCATCAGGCATCTCCTTCCCAGTTGGCTTCAAAAACGGTACAGATGGCAGGTGCGTCCTCATTCATTTGCTTGCTATTCGAACCTTGGCTGAATTCCTTCTAGCGTACATGTAGCGATTGACGCCATGTCCTCCGCCTCCAACCCACACGCCTTCATGGGGGTCACCGAGCAGGGTCTCGCCTCCATCGTCAAAACTCGCGGAAATAAAGACCTCCATGTCATTCTTCGCGGCGGGACCTCGGGACCTAACTACGCTGCTGAACACGTTACCAAAGCCGTTACTGACATTGAGAAGAAGAGGAAGGGCACGTTTGCCAGTGTTATGGTGGATTGCAGCCGTACGTCCATCTTCCCCTGTCGCTATTTCTCCGTGTGTCGATCATGGCGTTCTTCCTCGGGATCAAAATTGATGAGATGAGGGCGCTAATCTAATCTTCTGTCAGACGGGAACTCGCTCAAGAATCACAACAATCAGCCGCTCGTCATTCACGACATCGCAAAGCAGTTTGCCTCCACGTCCCCTGATTCAAAAGCTCGCAATATCACCGGTGTTATGATCGAGTCTCACATCAACTCTGGACGACAAGACGTCCCCGAGTCAGGCCCTGCCGACCTCAAGCATGGCGTCAGCATCACAGATGCTTGCGTCGACTGGGATGTAACAGTAAAGATGCTTGACGAGCTCAACGAGGCTGTTGGAAAGAGGAGAGAAATCACTAACGCATCGAAAACCAATGGAACATCGTGAGCAATACTGCTCTGAAGCCAACCAAAACTGTACCATACATAGACGCATCTTCCACAATCTAGCTATCTGCGCAACCAAATGAAGTCTATGCGCCGTCCAATCAGGAAAATATACGAGCATGAGCAAGACAACCAAGAATATCAGATTGGCGCCATCTTCCACGCTTCACAAACGTCGTTTACGGATTTCAGCGTCCATGCCGAGGGGTTGTTCGTCATCTTCCCGCCAGCCATGTGGATGAGTTCCTTGATCCCCACTTCCAACAGCGCCACCTGAGCCTTTTCGTGTTCCTCGACAGTTGGGTAGTGCGGGTATTGCTTCTCCAAAACACCCTGTGCCAGTCCTCTGAGACACTCAAGCACGCTCGACGCCGGCGTATTGGTAGAGGTCAGATACCACGCCAGCACCTTCTCTGCAGCCAAATTCTCCATCCTCGGACCGCGAGTATGTCCCTGCACTTTCCATTTGCCCTTTGTCGTGGCGACCACCATGCTCCTCAGCTTGTCTCCAAGAGGAAGATCCTTTGCATAAGTGCCAAGGACTGCCCTGAACTCGTCTTTCATTCGTATGTCTTCGAGCACCTCTCGCAGACCATGCATGGCACCCATGACCGCTGTCTCCCGTACCAGCCCAGGGCGTGGATTCTTTTCTTGCCGCCCACTAAATCTGCGCTCGAATACCCTGCTGTAGAACTCGCTGGCGAACCGAAGGTCTTGGAGCGTGAGGGTAAAGTACCGCGACTGTGGATCCCAGTGCCGATACTTGTACAGGGTAAGATGACTTTGCAGTGTCTCGGGTTTGTCCTGCATGATACAGTCGAGAAGAGCGGCATGGCAATAGGCGTGGAAAATCCGCTCTGGATCGTATGGGTCGACGTCCTGCCCCTCTTCTGGAGGATCGGAGCGGCAGAGATGATCAGCCCACGCGAGGAAGACGACGTTGTTGGAAAAGGAGGTGATGAACTCGGACAGGTCGTTTGAAGGCTGAGCTCTTGAAGCGGTAATTTGGGGAAAGTCGAGGATGGCAGCATCGCCGGCTGACGATCCGCTTCGTACAAACAGACTTCTACTGCCACGAGGATCTTCGGTATAGCTGAGGAAAGCTGTTCGCCGCTTAACATATAGAGTTTGTGTGCGTAATAAGGCTTCTCTGTGTCGTGACAGCTTCGCAATGTCGAGATAGAATGGCCAGTAACGCGGGGTGTCAACTCGGATGGAATGCAACTTGCTGATGTCAGGAATGAGGGTTGGCGAGATGAGTTGAGAGGTGCCTGCTACGTCGCCTTCCTTGACATTGATTTTGACTGGAAGATAGACAACTTCCCCAGTGTCTACATCCCTCGCAATCAAGCACCGGGGTTCGACCGCCAATACCCAGAGGTGTCGTAGGGCTTGCAAATAGCTCTTGTTGTCAGCTGGTGTGATATGAGGCCGAGGGAAGAAAGAAGCAACCATGCAAGCTATAGCAGCGTCGGAAGTGCCCAGAGTATACCGTCCAGCACCAAGGAACAGGAGACCAAGGGATTGCATCGTGGCGAGATGCACCCCGTACCGAAAGTTCGGGTGATACATGTTCATCTGGAACACCCCATAGGCAAAGCGAATACGGCGGAGGCAGCTGATTTCTCCCGTTCCTGCCATAACCATGCAAAGTGCGAGAGAGATCTGGGTGAGGCCATCTCGGATTGCCGCTCGCCTAATCTTCAGGTCGTAAGCGGGACCCGCTGTAACAACGGGTTAGAAGGATCGACGCCTGAGGTAAGATCCCACATACTATTCGTATAAGCAAGTCGTGAAAACAAATCGTACTGCTTCACGATCACCGAGTACGCCTCCTGTCGCGCAGTACCCGCATACTTTAACCCTATCACGAAACAGCAGCCAGCCAAGATATGATAGTAGGCCAACTGGAAGGAATCATCCACGACCTGCTCTTTCGCGTCTACTGCTGCTCTGATTGAAGCTGGAATTTGTGCCATGATCCATTCATTGGTTGGTTGGACCTTCTCCCACATGATGAGCCCTCTTGCGATAGTACGAATCATAAGGAAGTTGGGCTGCAGGCGGTTCAGACCAATAGACGTATCCGGGATGGTGAGCATGTCGGCTACGTCTTGACGCTCGGTCTTGAGGTAGAACAAGCCCAATGCGATGGACGCTGCCGGAGAAGTGAGGTTGAAATCGAAAGGATGAGAGATCTTCTCTCTCGAACGTGCGACAAGGTCGCCGTGAATGAGTGTGTTGAGACGTTGCATCAGGTCGAGATCTGCAGGAATGTTGGATCCCTTTCCAAGCATGACCATGCCGAAGGCAAGAGCTGCAGAGAAGGTGTACGCTTCGCGATGCTCGTTCGTAATGTCAGGCTGCACGAGATCTTTGCGGCTGATCTCGGTTAAGCATACTTCAGCCATTCGTCTGTTCCTCAAACCCATGTACAGCAAGCCTAAGCCCGATAGACCTGCAGCTTGTGTTAAGAGATGAACGTTGAGGTCGATATCGGGAGTTGGGAGAAGAGCGGGCGTATGGACGGCCAGGAGTTTCACTACTTTTTGCGTCCCTTTCCCGACATTTGATGCTGCCAGGCCGAGGAGAACGGCAATGGATGTCTGGTCGTGTTTCGGTGTCAGATATTGGAATGTGTGCCATGTCATCAACTCCCTCAGATGACCAGTCAAGCCCAAGGCAAATAAGAAACCAGCGTGCTCCGGAGTCAGTTCTGAAGGCTTGTTGAAGGTGATCCAAGAGCTCTCCACGCCCTTCGCCAGCGGACCAATCCTTAGCCCAGCTGCCACTCCATTGTGAAATTCTCCCCACTGAATTGCATCAGGTGGAAGCTTGCCCTGGTCAGGCCCAACGGTGACATTCGGAGGAAGGATTTTAATGGCATATTCGATCTTTGGGATGGTATGCGCTTCGCGGGTGACTTTGGGTACAGAGCCAAAGGTGAACATGGCTCGCCCGAAAGGCAGAGCCAGCGTGCGCTCAGCCACTCGGATGACGTGAGCTTGATGTTCTTTTGTTTGGTCCACCTCACTGGTAGTGGATGAGCAAAGGGTAAGGGTGGAATCTGTGACTGCTTACTTTAGTTCTGGCCGCTCGCCAACTTTGATGGTGGGTGTTGCAGACGAATTTAAGAGACGGGCAACCTCTTCCAAGCGCCGATCTTGACCAAATCGAATCTGAGTGAAGTCTTCTTGTCCCAATTCGACACCAGATACGGATTCCAATTCTCCTGTTGACGATGTCTTGACCGCTGAAACGATGTCCCCAACTGACGGGCGGGGCTTGGTGGGGTGCTAGGTGCAATATCAGTGCAATTCGCTTTAGGTCGTGAGTAGACGCACAATGAACTCCTTCGCCGGTCGGTATCCCTCTGTATACGCAAACAGCTTCTCTGGTTCTTCACTCGCAGACGCAGCGAGGTCGTTCCTCCCAATCTGACTGTAGGCAGGCAAGGGCCAGTACGCAGGTGGGGCCAACTGGCATGTCCTCAGTGCCTCACGGATGGCCGCGGCAGCACCAAAGGTTAACATATCCAGTTTCCCCACCCCAGCTCCACCCACCAATTTGTGGATCGCATTCTCTGCACGCTTTTGGGCACTGGGGGTTTTGGGGTCTGACAAGATAGAATACAGACCGAGCATCTCATGCAAATCGGAGAGAGGGTCTGTGGTGTCGTGTGCAAAGGCTGGCTGGGTATCAAATAGGCGAGAAAGAGTCGCAGGGGTATTCCATGTGATGCTCTTCCCGTCACCACCGCCAGCAAGCAGGCCGAAAAGAGAAACATAGATGTCTTGGGGCCAAACAGGCAGCCGGTCGTCGACATGTAACAGGTCTGTGCAGCGTGAGCGATAGACCGAGGGCTCAAAAGCGAGTACATACTGGTCGAGTGCGTGATGGGATGAGGCCAACCGTCCAGACAGTCTGGGACCAGCCGTTTCCAATAATCAGCCCATTCCGGCCGCACTGGCAGTGCTAAGCGCGCAAGAATCGGTGCGAGCCTGACCACATCGCTATGCCGGCCCTTCAAGACGCGAAGATCTTCCGCAAGAGTGTGTAAGGTGTACATTGAGAGACTGTGCAGTGGATGAGGTGGATGTGAGAGTGGTTTTGGAGCGGGGAGGAGTGCCCTTTGCGGAAGCTTTAGGCGTCGTAATGCTGGATCTTCGCGCAACCGTGCAAGGAGGGGCGAATATGACAAGGCGTCCCATGGAGATGAAGGGTCTGCCAAGCGTTCGTTCTCAACCCCAAGGAGGGTATACAGTGCACTGCGGAAAGCACCAAGTTCGATTTCCGGATCTGGAATTCGACCTTTGCTGGACCACTGGTTGATTAGGTCCATGTGAAGCAAGAAGTATTCCTCTGAAGGAAGGACAAATGCAAGCATTTGCATGCATTCGTTGACCAGCTTGCTCTTCGGGCACAGGTCCATGTCGATCCGCTCGTCCCACCCATCGGTATATGCCAAAGTAGCCTGGCTCCATCGCTCGTCCTTGATGCCTGCTACTATTCCATGGGTCGATCGAAATTCCCTCTGATCTGGCCTTGCGGGGTCAATCAACCGGAAACCAACAGCTGACGCGCCATGAGCGAGTAAGATCACGGTACCATCAGGCTGCACCACCAGAGCGTCGTATATCTTGGGACGTGTCGAGATGACACGCGCAATTCCGGCTGCAGGATCTTCCCGAAAGAATGTTGCTTTGAGTCTCGATTTCTCTTCGTGACGGAGCTCGAAGATCCTGAGCTTCATGCTGTCTTTGAAAACGACTCCGAGATGTGACTTGAGGGCTGTCCCGTCCCAACGCTCATCCCAAATCGCAATCTGCATGATATTCCACATAGCCGCACTGCCAGAAGGGTCAGAATCGATCCGTACGTGAGCGAAACTGCTCACCTTTCCGGGGTCAACTGCTCATGGTAGATTCTTTCCATCCAATAATTGGCTGTCATCCGCTCGTCCGCCGTTGGTATTGGCTCAGATTCGGGTATTGTGGACTGAGTTCCGGCAATGACAGAGGCCATGGATGTGGCGACGCCCACACTGGCGGCTGCCCCCAGAGTGGCAAGGTCCGGCTCCTTCGAAGAGCCGTGATGCTTGCTATCCAATCTGTCTCCCTCGAACGCTGCCGAAGTTCGCCTAGCATGGCTTCCCATCGATTGACGCTTCTTCCGCGCAGCGGCTGCCGACGATTCTTCCTGCTGTTGTTGCTGTTGCCTGGGCTTCGCGTATGCGTACCGCCAGATTGAGAGTGTGTGTTGAATCACATCTACACTGACTACAATGTTCTTGCGATGGTAGACCGACGTGTTGTTTCCAGCCGTGATATTGACGATCATCTCGGTGGGGGGTACAGAGTTGAGAACGTTCTTGGTCGTTTCTTCGTTTAACGTTACAGGCTTGTTGTCGAGCCCTCCGCTGATACCTGACGCCAGCCCTACCGCCGAAGGTTCCGCAAAAGGTGAGGTGATGGTGAATATTGTTGGAAGCGGGGGATCTCCTGTGAGCTCGGCTTCAAGCTGCTCTGCTGGTTCAAGAATCCGTTGAATCATGACCCCATGAGGTGATATGGGCCAGGCCTTCCGAACAACAAATGGGATGCTGATCACGTAGCTCATCCCATTCTGCAGATAGATCCTGACCACGCTACGAAAGAAGATGAACACAGCCGGGATGAGCTCGTGTTCGTCGGGGAACTTTCGAGGTCGCTGCTCGCGTGCTCCAAAGGGTCCAAATACAGGCCGTCCTCCAGGATCGCCGCTACCCACTGGAGGCCCTTCGTCGTCGGCCACTGAGGTAAAGTTGGCACTTGGGCTAAAGCATTTTCTCGATTCCAATGCATTCTGTTCAAGAAAGCCCAAGCAGGCAGTCTGGATATTCTCCTTATCCTCCCAGAAACTCCATTTCTTCACCATGACCCCGCCCATACTGAGAACTGCTTGTTTTGTGTGCCACGACAGCTCGCGTCCATCTGGATTCTCGTCGTCTGGAAGCCAATGGTTGTAGATGTGATCTGTAGCCTCTCCTGCATGGCCTCTGAGGGCTTGCTTGATGGTTAAGAGCAATGTCGATTCATTGGTGGGCTGAGAGCGACGTCCGGTCTGCCGCAGATATTCAAAGGACGACTTGCTGGGGGGACCTTGCAAGGGTACTTCGATGTGGTTCATGGAGAAGAAGTGGAGGTCATGGTCAAGGTCAAAACAGCATCATGATCAGAAGCGCGTCGCGCCTGATCTGTGTCACGTGGTCAGCCATACTGGTGGACCAGGATAAGCACCCGCAACGGCGCAACAAGTGCCACTGTCGCAGAACCGCAAGGCACCCTAGTATCTGGCGTCTGTACCAAAAGCGAGAAATATAAAGTGCAAGGGAATGGAACCAGGAAAACATTGTGCACCTGCGTTTATGCGCATTTATATATATATCGAGTTGAACGTCCAAGGTCCCTTCGAGGTTTCTTCGAGGTAAATACAGATCATACACTTCTGAACGAGCTCCATTTCGCCTATCACGCATGCACCGGCGTACAAGTGAGGGGGGGTGCAATCAGATCAGGCTGGAACCGATGTTCTGCCCCACTGTCGGAGTATGAATAGTGTGTTGCCTTGCGCCGGAAAAATAAGCGCCGGCGGCCTCATGGCACCTTTATTCTGTCGGGTACGGAAAAAGATGGTCTATTAGCCCACCGGGAGGGTCGAACTCCCAGCCTTCAGATTTTGATACGGGTTCAGGCCCCCCGACGTAAGAGTCTGACGCTCTATCCGATTGAGCTAGGCGGGCACATTATGGTCGCGCCTTTGGGCATTATCAGGCAGAGCCGCATGGAGACCGATACAGTACAGCTAATAATAAGTAAATATCCTTTTATTATGCCCTGGAGAGGCCCATTCAGTTTCCCAGTGCATGCAATGACGACCCCGAAAGGATTCTCGAATCGCTCATTCCGCGGCAATCCTGGCGACCTGAGTCTTGCGCAGGCTGAGGATTACCACCTGATCCAGGGAGCCAAATTCAAGGCATCGGAGCTCCGAAGCAAACAGCTCCTGACCGGAGGGCGGAATTTCGAATGAAGGACGACAGGGATTTTTTCAAGTGAGGTAAATTCATTTCATTGGCTGGGGCATATCGCAACGCTGATGCCTCCGCACCCTACCTACTGTCTCACGTATGAGCCTCATCCTGTATAAATCAATATGGCTACGGTTCGCATGGCTGAAAAGACTTATACTTAAAACTCTGAACCTTCGGGCTTCTTGACATCCTGTCAAACGCGTGCTAAAATACTGGGGACAGGGGCATCACCTGTGATCCGCACTACTTCTAGCGCTGAGCGCCATCAATCCCTCGAGTCGCTCCATTAGCCTGCCAGCAAGGTCGTCACCCAACGTAGAGAGCGAGCAATATGTCCGAAATCTGCTGGGGCAAAGCTTGTAACAATATTGGAGGCAAGCAGTGCACAATCTGTGGGACGGCAAAGTATTGGTGCGTTCAATTCCTACCAGTGCCATGTGGAGGCAATGGGACTGAGTTGGTCTTCAGTGGACGCGACTGCCAAGTTAATCACTGGAAGGAGCACAAGAAGGAGTGCTCTAGACTGAAATTGAAGAAGGCGATTGAAATAGTAAGCTCGCGTCACGGCTTTCCTCGCGCTGCTAGCGGAGGACGGGGGCCATTTCCACCACGCGAACCCACCAAGACACATTGCACAGGGTGCAACGGGAAATTCACCGAATTCTTTCCTTGCGACCGGACCTGTCCTGATTGCCGGTACACTGTCTGCGATGATTGCGCGTGCTCCCATTCCAGAGGTAAGGTATCCTCTCCCCCTCCTAGTCGGCTTGCTGATTGGCGTCAAGGCTCCTGCTTTTGCGAGAAGAAGAACTTTGGTTATTTCTACTGCGATAGAGGTACGTGAATGTGCAACTCTCTAGGCCAGAGGCTAAAATGATGACTTCCTGGACAGTTCCTAAGCCGTACCACATCAGCTCTCGGAGTAATATTCGCTATTCCGGGGATCGCCATCCCGAAAACTGGTGGGATATCAATGCGAAGAAACGCCCTGAGTTCTTTGAAAGTGAGCCCAGGGTGTGCGGTACTTGCGGAGAAGTTAAAAAGTGCATGAAGAAGGAGTACCTCACCTTTGACTTTCCCGACTTTTGATCGCAAGGCTTTGTGACCTTCAAGCTCCTTACCCCCTGCAATGGATTGTACTAAACTACACACGCTTCAATATGAACTCTTGCTTCAATTGATGCGTCCTGGGTTAAATACCGAAATCATCTTGCTTGATGACAAAGTGGAGCGACAAGGCTGCTACAGGACCGTTTTGCTTCAAAGGTCTGGGCGCTTAAATTTCAACGCCCGCCGTCTACTGACTACTATCATCAACCGGATGTTCGTCATTCACTAGAAGTTCGTTATCCCTGCCATTTTGCAGTGATTTCGGTTCCCACGGTGGGTCAAAGTTAGTCAAATGGCAGGGATGACGAACACCTGGTGGATGACGAACATCTGGTTGATGATAGTACTCATCCGCAAACCTTCGTCACATATCAAGGGCGCTCTAGCCATACTCATCTCCTATCAGATAACTCATCAGACATTGCTCCTGCATGCAAGCGATAGGTTTGTAGACATTCTCCTAGAAAGGCAACTTAGGCCCCTGTCTCCTTTTTCTCGCGTCAAGAACGAAAAGGTTCCGGCGGTGTGCGGTGACAACACTCTCAGATCTGCGCTGCCAACTCGTTTTCTGTCTTTTCCCGTTTTCACTCTGGAGGCCTGCATACGAGCTTCACAGCGGACCCTGGCCTCTGCCAGAGACGTTGCGCTCAAGTCAGACGTCAGGTTCGCCGTCACGCGGAGAAACCATGCTCTGACGCGACCCCCGCGTCCTTCCACCTCAAGGCCGGCTATACAGGTCCTTTTCACTTCGGGCTTCACCACCGTTATGCCTACCAGCTAGTGCTCTTCAGCTCAAGCCTAATTCCAGTCGGCAACCACTCGTCAGATTCTCCACATTCGATGAGGAAGAGGCCTTCCTCTCCGCAACGTCAGACATATCAGCAGCTTCGGCTGCTTCCTCAAAGTCTGCGAGCTCCTTCGACGATTGGGTCGAGTCACATGGACCACGAATATTTCGCTCACACTCGGACCCATCGCGACTACATCGTCCTTCGCGTTCGCAATACACGCCGTCAAAAAGTAGGGACGAGTGGGACGATGGCAAAAGGCGAGTCAAGCCAGAATGGCAGCCGTTGGTCGAAGGGGATCCATTTTATGCACCCATTGAACGCTATAAAGAGCAGTACGTCGATCCATCAACCTTTTTCAGACGCCCATTGACCCTGTCAGTTTCCTCCCGGCAATCGAGGCAGAGTTTCGAGAACAAGAAGCCGTCATCATGAACCGTCTCTCAACCTGGACAGTAGCCCAGCTCAAGGCAGAAGGCTGGTGCCTCACTGACATGTTTGCATACTGGTCGTCTACCAAGACGTATGGAATGCCTACCGCTGTCTTCAAGCTTGGTCCAGGAACCATCCTGCCTGAGCATAAGTTCGAGTGCGTACAGTTTGGGTGACTTTCAGACGATAAAACTGAACCAATAACATAGAACGGGAACACAGGTTCTTGTCTCAACTTCGTCGCCACTCCTTGAAACGCCAAAACGTGGAGCGGTGACAGGTCATTCGGCTACGTCGATTCGCATATCCTTCCAGGAATCCTTCCCCATCAACCCAAACGAAACCTTTCGAATTGACCTGGGCAAATCAAACATCGTTTTCGAGCGAATGAAGGAGGCGATTTCCCAGTTCACGTTCAATGCCAAAGTACTTGAAGATACTACGCCTGCCTCAGGAACAGAATGGGCAATCCGGGGAACCCATCTGCGAGATGTTCTGCTGGAAGGCTTTGTGCCCGAGGAAGATTCGCTTGTACCGGGCGACAAGCCGGCTGCTCAGCAAGCAATCCTGACACCGACAAGTAACGGTGCCTTTGCTGATGACGTTCGAATATCCGACTGGGTCCATCGGTATTTACAACCCATTCCGGAGGTCAAAGAGGGCGACATGCCTCTAGAGGGCCTGAACACGTCTCAGATGAAAGCCATTGCTTCTATGATTGGCAATCGCATCAGCTTGGTGCAGGGTGTAGGTTCCTCATTCCATCGAGCTTTGTGACCTAGGCTGACTATCTTCCTTAGCCCCCAGGTACTGGCAAAACCAAAACGATTCTAGAGACCATCAAGCTCCTCAAGTCTCATTTCCGAATACCACATCCCATCCTTGTCTGCACCTACACCAACGTCGCGGTCGATAACCTTGTTGAAGGCTTCGTCTCCATGAATCTTAAACCCATCCGCGTTGGCTACCCAGCTTCCGTCCGCCCTTCGCTCCAGCCCTACACCCTCCAGGTCAAGATGATGGAACATGATCTCTATCCCAAATGCGCAGAACTGCGGACTGAGAGTGACAAGTTAGTTGCCGAGACCACCCGACTGGGTACGCAAATTGAGGAACTAGAAAGGGATTTGCGGGGAAAGAAGAACCCCCGGAAGGAGTTGCGGTTGGCGAACATGAGGCAGGCAAACGAGATCAAGAAGAAGCGATACAAGACCCTGAGGCTCAAGATATACCAGCTGGAGCTGATCATATACACCGATCTTTGCAAGGATGCGGATGTGGTATGTCGTTTCTGTTTGGTTTGGCCCTCTCGCTGTTTGCTCAATTTACCCAGATTTGCACAACATGCATCACTTCCGTTTCCTCTTCACTCAGTGGAATCGACTTTCCAATTGTCTTCTTAGACGAAGCATCAATGGCCACAGAACCCGTGTCATTGATTCCTCTTATGAAAGGAGTGCGTCTTTCACGCACTAATATCGTGTTCTTTTCTTGCTAACACACCTATTCTGGCAGGCAAAGCACGTCGCCTTGATCGGTGATCACAAGCAACTTCCACCAGTCATCACCTCTCGGGAAGCGCAAACTCTGGGACTCGGAGTGAGCTTGTTCGAAAGGCTAACGAAAGAAGGAGGTACGCGGGCGACTCATTTCATATCCTGCTCCTCTATTTCGTTCGTTCAAAGCTAGAGCTTGCTTGTCGCTGGTACGATTTTGGGATGTTGCTTGGCAAGCACCTTCTACCGTTAGTTTGTCGTAGATCGACGCTTGGCTAGATCGGCTACAATGCGTGTTTAGCCTTCAACTTCCTATTCTCCTTCTAGAGAGCGAGGGCCCCGCTCCCTTGCCTTTTCATTCAGTTATCGTCGCTTCGCTTCCCAATCCTTGTTTGACTTGGTTATGAAAGCCAGAGCTAACACCTTATGTTTTCCAGTTGTTCCATCCGTCATGTTGGATATCCAATACCGCATGCACCCTGAAATATCCAAATTCCCCTCCGACGAGTTCTACTTTGGTTCTCTTCGCGATGGAACGGTGGACGAGGAGGGTAGGGTATCGGATAAACTCAAACCCGTCAGATCCAAGTATCTCGACCTCAATTTGGCAAAGCTGCAGGACTATACGGACAAAGTTATGGCGACTGGCGCCTCCGACGGTGTTTCTGTTGAGGCTTCGGCAACTGTCCCTGCAGAGATTGTAGGGGCGCCGTCTGGTAACCAGGAGGCTCTATCAGAACCAAATCTCGTACCTCGACCTACAGTCGTGTTCCTCGATCATGCGGGAGACGAGACGATGAAAGACAAGTCGCGTATCAACCGCACGGAAGGGCACATCATAACGAGTGTGGTCGTTGATTTGTTGTTGAGCAATCCGGTGAGTGTTGTTCATGCTGCGGTCCCGATTTGCTCCCATTCCGATTCACCTTCGGGACGGAGCTTGTCCTCTCTGTCCTTTCCTAAACATTCACCCGCCTCGCGTGGTTTGCGCATGTCCTCAATTGGCGGTCAGATTTACTTCCGCTGGATCGTGTGAGGGTGCCCGCCTCTTCGGGTCTTTTATGTCCCGACGTGTGTGTGCACTTGTCTGCAGGAGCCTTTTGTCAGAGCGCGTTATGTTGCGCTCTACCACTCATTGTTGTGCTCCCGCCGGCAACGTGGTAGTTGACTCCCTTTATCCATGGATATAGCGTCATCCGGTACACTATTCATTACTGACACGCGCTTTGCAGACGTTGTCCGGCAAAGACATTGGTATCATTGCTCCATACGTTGCCCAAATATCCCTCCTCACTCGGTTATTCACAACGGACCCGACCTCTACAGCTCGTCTGAGAGACTTCCTTGGCGACACACTGTTTGCGCAGCTCAAAGACATTGAGATCAAGACGGTGGACGGCTTCGAGGGACGAGAGAAGGATGTCATCATTTTCTCTACCGTTCGCAACAACGACAATGGGAATATCGGTTTCCTCGCTGATAAACGACGTCTCAATGTGGGCTTGACCAGAGCCAAGAGAGCGCTCTTCATCGTCGGCAACATCAAGACACTCCAGCAGAGTAAAGGGAGGGAGTCCAAGAGTTCTCTGACCTCTGCAGGAGAAGGCGATGATGTGATTGCGGGAGAGAAGGGAAGGGGAATCGTCAAAGTTAGTAAAGGTGCTGAGTCGTGGAGGCGGTATGCGGAGTTCTTGAGGGGTCGGGGGTTGGTCGTCAGTGTGGATGGGGAGGTACTAGAGAGGATTTTGGCGGGCGAGCCGGGAGTCTTGCCTGGGGCGGCTAAACCCAAGACCAAGAAGGCAACGGCTGAGGCCGAGGCGTAGCGGAGGGAGCAGGAGTAACGCCAGGCGGCATCCTCTCGGATTGGAGAACACCTCGAAGAGAGGCTTCCAGGCTTCAGCAGACTCCGGGAAGATGGAAGGAGTGTTTGGCTCCAGGCCTTCTGCACGTAAAGCGCTTCAAGTGCAGATCGATCTCGCTCAGCAGCAGATATCTTTTCTCGAGGCGACCTTTTACCTCAGCGCTCTCGCTGTGTTGATCTGTCTCCAAGACCTGTTCAAACGCCACCTCATCCGCGACCTGCATTCCACTCCAGTCGACAGCCCAATAATGACAGTTTACGAAGCCAGCCCGCCGTACCCGGACGAAGCTCAACCCCTACTCACGAATCCTCCCTCCGGCTTTCTTTTTTTGTTGCCTGGACGTGACGGCTGCGACTCTCTTGTTTACCGGAGGGTTCTTCCTTCCATCATTCCACCCGTTACATTCGGGTCGACAGGGCGGCTGCGACTCACTGGGATCTCAGTTCCCTGATCTCACTATTGCTCGACCTTTGAGCGTCCACGTTCCCCTTCATCGTACCTCTTCCGTGCAATTCTATCTTCTCCATCATCCCATGCAGGTTCGGGTCCAGGCACGGGCTTCGGCCTTTGGACTTGGTTACAAGGGGTCCTTCCCCCTTCTTCTCCTTCCATCCCCTTTGCTTCGCCGCCAAACCGCTACCGCTCCCAACAATCAGATCTCCAAGCGTCCCTTTTCTACTCACTCCATCTCCCCGCCGCCTTTTGCTTCCTCTTCCCTCTTGCTTCTCCCGATGTCCGTCGAGTCATTGACATGGATATCGCTAAACATCCGGCATCTCAAAAGGCAAATTTAATTAACCATTTTCTTCCAATCTTGCGAAGCGCTCTTTGGTTGTTCATTGTTTCAGAGGGAGATGTGTTCCGCCTTACACTTCGCTGTCAAGCGTTGAAGCTTCCACCCGACTCTCGCCCGACCCGCCTTTTGGGTTCTGTATAGTTTGCATGTGGATGGAGCGAAGGAGAGGATACAGGTTCGCAGTTGCTCGCAAAGCAACTTCCTCCAGACATTCGCTATTCGACAAATAACCAAACCGCCAGCGGCACATCCGGCCCTGCATGAAGTCGCCCTCTCGCCCGTGCCTTTCGGCTTTCAACCTGTGACAGTATCCCGACCCGGCGTTCATATCAAAACTCCCATCCCTGCTTATCTTAGTATGTTGCCATTTAATCTCATTTCTGAAACTGTGCAACTTGAAAGGGCACGAGCTTCGTTGCTAGACGACCGCGACGCGTTTGCACGGGTGACTGGTTGAATGGTGCCTGTGTGGGAGAAACTCTTTATAGCGCGTTCATCCACGTCAAAGAGTCGTGTTTGGGGCGTGGCGAAGAGGATTCCTCGGATGGAGGTTGTTGCATCCAATAATGTGAAACTACGGCTGCCGGATGCCTCCCAGGAAACGGGGGTCTCTGGACGCCGATCTGCGGGCGTTGTCGTTGTGGCTCGTTGGATTGGTCACCAACTGCGCAACGCGAGACGAGGAGATCTGGGATGGGTTTACGAGAAACTTGGGATAACGACATTCAGATCTCGACGCGGAGAAAGGCAAAACGAAACGTTTTTGGTTCCGTTGACCGGAGGAAGAGCAAGGAGGAGAAGGAGAACCGGAGAAACAACGTTATGGGTCTGGATCCAATATTGTCAGCGGGTATGCATGAATCGTGACTTGTCATCGGGCTCTGCGGAGGATTGGGGATCGGGGCCCGTGCGTTAAACACGGAGGAGGATCCTTTGGATAGCCTTGGGCTGGGGAGGAAGAGCCGGTCCAGAACGCGTCGGAGACTGAAGCTTGTGGAGGGGTGGCGAATAATCGACTGGGCAACAAACCTTGTGGACATCACGACTCGCGATTGGAATGGCCATAGTGACTCGGCTGTCTGTCAATCTGGCTATCTGTCAGCTCAGGCAGGGGAGTGGGACAAGGACAGGACGCGTCGTGTTGTAGAACATGTCAAGGCGAAGCGTCCGTTGGAGCTCGGGGGGAGGCGCGCTTGCCAGGAACGGTTCACAAGGAGCGCGGCGTGCGGCAGCGACTCCTCGGCAGTGGGCGCTTAGATCTCCTTTGTATGCCGAGCTAGGGCGGCGTTCGGTCAGGGACCTGTGAAACGGGAGGTCTTGCTACTGCAGGGTCGGTGTCTAATTTATCTTCGTTGGGTAGGCAGGTCGTATGAATGGTAGACCTGCATATTTGTGGCTTAAATTTATTCGTATTCGTAGTAGTACCTATCGCTTATAATCTTTGTGGTGTTCATTCATTACTACTCTACTCAGTCATTGCCGATTACTTTATTCGGTTCACTCTTTTGCCCATTGCGAGGGTTGGGCAATACGTGACGTCAAACGGTTTGCAGGCTTCGCGTGGCGTACGTATGTGCTTACGCCTACAACTGCGAGATGACTGAGCAAGCAGGGCTGCTAATTTAACGGCACGAGGCAGGGTCGCTAGGAGCGGAAGAGGAAAGGGGATTGCCGGACTAACCTGTGAGGATCTGAGGAAGAAGAAGCCAGGGAATTGGCAGTCTCGTTCCCCTTTTGAGCAAAAAGCTTCGATAATAAATTGGAGACGACGATCTGCCATCACTTCGCATGAATGCCCACAAGACCTCATAAGACCCGAGTCCATTTTTTATTCGCCATACCCTCTCTTCATCATCTACCACGACGATGGCCGCGTCGAGCAGCAACGCCCTTGAGGCTTTCTTTGCCACACGGTCTCGCGTCGTTCGGGTGCGTATTCACAGTGGCGGGCTTTCTGGATTCTGTGACTTATGGTTATGCTAGCTATTCAACCTTCCAGCCATGGCCGAGACGTTTCTCGCCAAACCTTTTCCTTCGGCAAGTCTTCTATTTTTTTTTATTCCAGAACTATGTTCACAAGGCTAGCAGAATGTAACGATGTGGGAGGACGGAGGAAGTAGCAGTGTTTGGGCGGTGTTTGAGACGCACGAAGAGGTGAGTTGATGCAGGTGATGACGCGTGGGAATGATTGACGCGCGACGTAATTCCGAGTTTTATTTGGGAATTTGTTTTCTGTGAAATACCTCATCCATGATGCTCACACAGATTGCCAGGCTTGTCTTGCCCTTTCCCTCCGTGGAAACGTTGCAACCGCACTCGAGTCTGACCTCGAGCCTTTTCACAACCTCAAGCGCTTACCATCATCTTCTTCTTCCATGCTTGACTTTACCATCTCCACAAACCCTCCAAATCCAAAGACCAGCTTTCGATCTGGAGACTGGATGTCAGTTTCAATTCACTTTCGATCGCTGGTCGAGTCTGACGTTTCAATTCTCTAGATGTCCACAGCCGAAATGTGCCGCCCATAACTTTGGGTGAGTAATACATTCTTCAATGTCTTGACTCGTCTGTCTAAGACGCGCCGTCCTTTTAGACGCAACCATTCCTGCATCGGTTGTGGCTGCACTCGCTCTGGCAATCCATCTACCACCACCACGGCTCCCAACCAGCAGATAACCTCTCTCGGCCCCTTGTCGCGCCTAGCTTCCTCTCCTAGATTTACTGTCAACGCCAACGCCAACGATCAAGCCGCCGTCATGTATCCTCAAGGAAGCGCAAGCACGGTGTTCTACTCGTCTGCTCAGCCGGATCATCAGCAGCATCTGAACGCTCCCAGCCTCTACGAGGAGTTTCCTCGGCCTAGGCAGCAGCCGCAACCGCAAATGCCACAACGAACGGCGCCCCAGCAGCAACTACCACCTCGGGCCACCAACCCCCACCTCCACACCGGCATGTCTTCCAACATGTCCAACCCTATGTCTAACTCCATGTCTACCGGCGCCGCGGCACATCCTCCTCAACCTCCCAAACCCTCTCACCCCATTCTAACTCCATCTGGCCGTGCCTTTGCAGTCGGCGGACGAGTGCAAAACATCTCCAGCGACCCGCTGAGTCCTTGTATCATGTACTGGCCTGATAACGAACCCTTTCCCGAGCAAGGCCAGATTCGCCCAAGCAATGTGGTCGGCGTTACAGTACGTCTCGTACTTGTCTTGGTACCGATGAACACGAAGCTCACATTCTTCCACACAGCAGCCGCCCATCCTCAATACAGGTAACCGAGGTCCCATATCTCACGTATGTCTCTTTTTTTTCATTCTAATTTGACTTCTCTACTCCGTATTCCTTCTTTCTGTGTGTAATTGGGGGCGAGCATTTGATTCGTGTCGATGTTTATCATGGCTTGAACTGACATGCTTTATTGACAGCAACCTGGCGATTGGATCTGTCAAAAGTGCAACTATCTCAACTGGAGGAGGAGAAAAGTCTGCCAGACTTGTTTGCCTTGTAAGTCGTTGTCTCTATCTTCCTCCTTGCTTCCCCGCCTTTCCTTGCTGCTTTGCGTTAGTTCTCCTCGCCTGCAAGCTTCTGCGCGGATGATGAGATCCGATTATTTCGTTGTGGTCCTTGTCATTTATCTTTTCCCACCATCCTTGACAACCGATTCGAGCTATCGATCCCGGACATACCGTGCCTTACGACTTCCTTTCTCCTTTCTCAAACCTTCCGTATTCCCGTAAAACACGCTCATCTTTTTCTTTAGATGCAGAAGGAAATGGAGACTCCATCTCTGCTGCCGTTCAAGCAGAGAGAATCGCGCTCCTAACCCAGGTCTTGAGCCAGACGCAGCTTTCTGGACCTTCTAGTGCCGAGGGTACTGCGGGTATGGGTGGAGTCCTAGGCTTGAGCACCTCTCATGCTCAGCAGGCCGCCGGCTTACCATCATCTCAAGTCCCAAACGGTGGCGTCATGTCGCAACCGCAGGCGCCTACTGTCAGCACTACTACCCCGAACCACATCCACCAGGCCCTGCCGCCCTCGATCGCGGTTGGCGGAAGTTCCAATATTTCCGTTGGCTCTTCTCCGTTTGCGATGGGCGTGGCCAATCGCACGAGCACGCTCACGCCTCCACAGGTGAGGCGGAATGTCATGAACTCCGGTGGTGCAGCTGTGAACCTCTCGCAAAAACATCATGATCTCTTGGGGCCTGGGTCGTCGTTCCCGGGAAACCAGGGCAGGACTCTGCATCATTCATTGTCTCATTCGAGCTTGGGGTCTGGGAGGCTGTCAGCGTCTCCTCAGCAGCAGCAGCCGTTGTATTCGTCGGCGAGCCCAATCTACCAGACCTCGGCGGCCCAACGGTCGCCTCTTCCTCAGTCTCTTCATCTAGGCTCCTCACCCCTTCCCCGAACCATTCACCTTCCTCTTCAACAGCAGAGGTCGTTCCAGAACCTCCATGCTCAACAACACCCCATCATGCAGCAGAGGGAGCCTTCACCTCTCTACACCACTGGCCCTCATCGCCTCTCCCAGACCTCAACGGCAGGGTTCAACAAAACGATCGGCAGCAACCCGGCTGGTAACATCAGCCGAGGCAGCTTGAACAGCAACGGTTCAGGTGGTGTGCCATCCCTTACCAGCGCGTCTACTGGCAGTAGCAGCAGCAGCGGGAGTCACACCGACAGCGCACGGTCGAGTCCCAACTCGCTTGTGGGTGTGAGCACGGTGACGACCGTTACACCTTCCACCTCGCCGTTCACCGCCATGCGTGCCATGTCGGAGGTTCAGAGCCAAAAGAACGTGGTGGTGGACGTTCATGCGCCTGCGCCGCTGTTGCCTTCGTTCTTGCAGGACATCGTGCATTCGCCTTTACCCTCGCCTACGTCTACGACTTCGTCGGCAGAATTTTCTCTTGATGGGCAACAGCAACGACCTCGCGAGTTTGGTGCGATCGGGAGCGGGAGGACGAAGCTCACGAGGTCTCGTGTGAGCAGTAACGGTGCTGAGTCGGATTCTGGGTCCAGCTCTGCGGGCAGTTCGGTGAGGAGTATCTGGAGGTTGGACGGTGAGGAAACAAAGAGTTTGACTGGCTTTGTCGGTGGACATCAGGGACATGTGCAGGAGATTTACGCTACTAGCGGGTAGATGGATTCGTCCATCGTCCTTTGTTGTGATCGTGGAGGTCACTGGAGGAGAGGAGCAAAGAGGCAGCCCCTCTTTATCATATCAATATTTTGGGACACTAACTCTCGTTTCTTGGTATTTCTGGATCATTTTCGGATTCGTTCGCCTTCTGCCCTTTCTTTCTTTTGTCGTCAAGGGACAGAAACCCCTTGTTGTATCATCTAAGTTATACTTTTCCCTCTCCTGCTCTGGTTCTGGCATCCATCGACATCGCACCCGTATCTTTATTTCAAGCCTTTTTACCTTAGCCACCCTTTAGTCATCTCGTTTTTTGTTCGTTATCATTATTATCTTGGCCGGTTGGAGACTGGAGGATCCCGATTCGTTCACTTTGCCTTTCCTCTCCTCATTTGATTTCTTCTACCTAAAAGAAAACAGTCGCCCGTTACTGAAGTAGTTGTCATTTCTTGGAGTTTCCGCTATCGTTGTTCTTGGTCGCTTCGCGTTAGAATCGTAGCATATATGCCTCGTATTCCATATGTCATTTGTAGTTTTTGATAGTACTCGCAATGCACGCTTTGGTATTTATTGAATCGAAACGCGTTGAAATTGAGGCGCCCTGATTCGCTGCCGTCTCGACGTTACATTGCTCATAACAGCACTCAAGGCACGCAAATCAGCTGCAAGATTGACACTCTTTTTCTTTTCTTCTTCGTTCTTCACCGATTGTAATACAACACAGAAAATGGTAGAGATGTGCGTGAGCGATAAGCATCGTGCAGGGGGAGAATAAGCTACACGAGTCGCCGTAAGGAGGAACCTTTGAATGCTAAAGGAATGTCTCGAGGAAAACGAGAGAAAAGGCTATGAGATGTAGAAAGCGATAACAATACGTGACGCAACGTTACAAGATAAGGAGGAAAGGAGACGGAAAGCATTTAGCTTCCCTTGGGAGCCTCCTTCCAGGAGATGGCCTGCTCTTCGGCCATGGCGGCGATGATAGTGACGAGAAGGTCTTTGCCGTCGTCAAAAGCGTCCTGAATTTCCTTTCCAATGTCACCCTCGGGAATCTTGACATCGTCCTTGGGGACACCGTCGTTGGACATCAAGTTGAGGTAGCCGTCATCGATGTTGACCTGTAGATCATGAAGGTGAGTCGAGCGGTCTGGGTAGTAAAGTGGTAGTTGGGACATACCAACTGGTATTCAGTACGGGTGACGTTGGGGACATCCATATTGTGGGTGGAGGGGGAGATATCTTCCTGTTGAACGAGAAAAGAACAGATTAGATGAATGGGTCAGGGTCTAGATCGATTGGGCGTCTACGAACCAACTTCTTGCCAGTGAAGATCTAATGGTAGAGTCAGCATCATGAAAGCGCCCAGTAGAGATGGACGTACATCGATGGCGACCAAGTGGACCTTGGCGTGTCCGTGCTTGCCAGTCTTGGAGGTGGACATGTCAACGATCTTGCAAGGACGGTCTGAATTTCTTTGTGATCAGACTCTGTTCTGACTGAATTTGTGACGATTTCGACTCACTCTTGATGACAACGTGTCCGTTTTTGCGCAAAGCCGAGCATTGCATGGGGAAGGTCAGGGACGCACCAGCACCCGCCTGCGCAGAGATTGGATATTGATAACGAGTCCTGGCTGTGATGATCGACGTCCTAGGCTCACCTGCTGGAACTCGTGATTATGCTGCTCATCGTCAGACATTTTTGAAAAGAGACTGAGGGGGAGGATGTAAGGAGGTTGTTTGGGTGGTGGTGGTAGGAAAGAAAGTCAAGAAAAAGAGGTAATTTTAAAATTTGAGAGGGAGATCCAGTTTCAAGGTCCGACAACGGGGGCTGACTAATAATCTTATCACGATGGCAATGCCATTTCTTGATCACGCTGCTGCTACTCCCCTTTTGAGACCTAACGACCACCATGTACGGTGCCACTCCCCGTTGTCCTCGCTGTGAAAAGTCCGTATATGCTGCAGAGCAGGTCAGTATGAGAGTATGGCTTTTGTACTCCAGTGCACTGACCAGGTCGTCTGTCTGCACAGGTCCTGGGTCCTGGGCGCAAGGTATGTGTCTAATGATGTCAATTTCACCCCTTTCTAAACGCGCCCATTATAGTTCTATCATAAAGTATGCATTAACATTCATGATCAATACTTTTACTCAAGCTTCAGGATAGCCTTGTCTGTCGTGCAACATTTGCAGGCGGCGATTAGACTCATACAACCTCGTTGAGCATGACGAAGAGGTGCGTCCGCAGTTCTCTATTTTTCACGGTAATCGCTGATGTACGTCATCCCATTAGCCTTATTGGTTAGTCCTTTTTCGACTCTTGTGATTCTCCCTCTGACGAAATGTGAACAGTAAACCATGTCACGTCAAGAACTTTGGCACAAGAGATCTCAGACACCAGAATCTCCCATTGGCAGCACGACCCAGGAGCTCATCGAGCGCCTCTTCGTCCTCACCGCCTTCACCGCCTCCTCAGCAGCGACCTCTATCGCCAACCAGAACACTCTCGGTGAACATAACAGGCACCAATGCTCTCCTACGCCCCACCCGTACGCGTGCTCTCAGTCCCACAACCAACGCCTTTCCCCGGCCACGGCCCAAGAGTATGAGCAGTAGCGACAGTGGCAGTGGCAGCAGTGGCAGCCCAAGCAGACGATCTTCTCTGTACGGATCCGAACCCATTCAAGAAGAACCTGAGCGTGCATCCCTTTCTTCTGTCGCTCAGCGCCTGGCTGAGGAACCAGATCTGGGCAAGGCTACTGTGACTTCGAATGAATCTCAACCGGAAGTCGATTATTCGAAAGCTACCATAACTCCCTTGCGGTCAAACACCGGAAGACCAGGCACTGGTGCTCTGCCTCGCACGGTACCTCTACCGCTGGACTACAGCGCACGACTCTCTCGGCATAAATCTGCACACAGTCTAGATGGGCCTGTAAAGACACATGACACTTCATCGTCCACCTCTTCATCGTCTTCCTTTGCTCCCTCATCATTTGCTGCACGAGGGGCTACGATGGATGCTATCACTCTCCTAGAGCAGGAGGGTATCATGAATCCACTTCAAGCGAGCCCAACAGGTGCACGATTCCCTCTCAGTCGGAGCTCAACTACCAGGAGCGCGCAAGGGAACGAAGAGCAGCAGACTGCAGGACCACTCCAACCGAGTCCTACAGGGACCCGATATGGTGCTTCACTCAATCGGGCCGCCACTCTTGGTCAGCAGACGACGGGCAGCCCTCGGAAATGGGGAGGAACGACACCACTTTGCCCTGCCTGTTCCAAGAATGTATATTTCGCAGAGCAGGTAAGTTAATCAGCCATGATTGCTTGTTAGGGTCACTCGCTGCTTGATGTGCTCATACATATGATTTCTCAGGTCAAGGCGGTTGGAAAGACGTACCACAAGGCTTGCCTGAGATGTACGGAATGCAGGACTGGCCTAGACTCAACGAGGCTACGGGATCATGACGGGATTCCATTCTGTGTGAGGTGTTATGGCAAGGTATGACTCCTTCTATCGTTTGATTTCTTCCACCTCTGACATTTGCCTAGCTATATGGACCGCAGGGCAACGGATACGCTCTGCTGGGCAAGGCTGGGGCCTGATCCTCAGTCATCGATTTCTAATGCTCTCCCAAGGATTTGGACTTGCATGCGACGCTTGCGGTTCATCCTTGTATTATCCATTTAATTGTATCTATGCCTGTATACTTACTTTACAGCCCTCCCTTGATGGACTATTTTTGACGACAGGCTGACGATCTTACGATGTATTTTAAATTATTTTGTATCCACGAGGCATTGTCCCGGAATGAATTTCCTACTGTATGATAAGAAGATCAGAGAAAAGAGTCTGAAATGGCAAAGGAACCGCCTGGCGTGCAAAGTCAAAGCGCGCAGATCTCGCCGTTGACGAGGTATTGGAATCGGTTAGCGATGTAGAGTTGCAAATGGGTGGGATTTTGGAGAACTTTATGCATGGATTGTTTGTTTCTAGCAGGTGGTCGGATGATGAATTCGGGCTAGCTACAGGCGGGACCTCAGCTTAGCCGGTGTTGTCAGGATCGATGCGGCTCCAATACGTTCAGCCTCTTTGTTTAGCGCCCGTATCTCTGCGTCTACGAACGGTATCCCGTCCTTGAGACGCTTCTCCTTGTTGAGGTCTTCAATCTCGCCTGGGAAATAGATGCGGTCCGTACCAGCCATGCGCTCAGACCCGACGACGCGCTTGTATAGATAGTCCATGCGCTCCTTGAAATCCTCGATGCTCATAAAGAGGTCGGGTTTGATTGCGACTAGGAAGTGGCCGACATCCGCGGGCCTGGACGGGTCATAAGGGTTGGTGACATGACCTGCAAATGCGCTGCCGGAGAGCACCCCAGAGAACACATCCATCATCAAGGCAAGTGCGGACCCCTTGGGTCCGCCCATAGGCAACATGACTCCTTCAAGCGCGGCGGCTGGATCCTCTGTAGGCCTGCCATCCTTGTCAAGTGCCCAATCGATGGGGATCTTTTCTCCCCTTCGCAAAGCTTTGTAAATCTTGCCCCGAGCCGCAACTGACGGCGCCATGTCGACAATGAACGGCCTCCCTTTCCCTGCTGGAGCGCCACAGGCAATTGGGGGAAACGCCCATGAGCTTGGCTTTACCTCCCCATACGGGCAGAGCAGGAGAAGAGTTTGTGAAGACCAGACTCATCATGCCTGCGTCGAGTGCTTGCTGCACCACCCAGGCCGACATGCCGAAATGATTCGAATGTTTGACAGAGACCATCCCAATACCAATTTCCTTTGCCATGTCGATGGCTGCAGCCATACCCATATGTGCCGCAAGAAAGCCAAACCCATTGTGGCCATCGACCTGGGCAACGGCAGGAGTGACTCGACGAATAGTCGGCGATGCCCTGGGGTCGAGGACACCTTCTCGTATGCGAGCCACGTAACTGGGGATTCGATTACTGTGTTTAGGCGTTAGCATGAAGCCGAAGTTGTAGTGTTGGGTGCGACTAACATGCCGTGTGTATCCACACCACAGAGATCTGCCTCGACGAGACAATTCGCGACGATGATTGCATTTTCTTTTGCTACCCCGTTGCCGATAAGAATTGTCTCGACGAATGCCCTCGCATCAGAAGCGCTGACATGCTGCATGTCTTGGATGTTGGTGGAAGGATGACTTGTTGAGGGAGGTAATGAGAGGTGACGAAGTACCTCAAGGCCAAGATACGGGAGTGTGTTCTTATGAGAAGCACGAACAATTATTTGTTGGGATCAGCCGCTGCTCAAGGAAGGATGTGGTGACATATGATTTTTCAGGTCAAGGCGGTTGAAAAGACGTACCACAAATGTAAAACGACTTACGAAAATTGGAAGTCGAAATAGAAAAGGACAAACGTGTATTCCAAGAGACGTACGAGAGAGTCTAAGGATTACAAAGCGAAACGGCGAGAGTGAGTGACCAGGTGGGATGTAGATAGATAGGTGCAAGAGTATGTGGATAGAGTAAGTAAAGGAGAAAGAACGGATGACGTGCGACGATCAGTGATATATATCACAGGGAGTTGGCTGACCATTTGGGTAAGACCTAGTCCTGATTGGGATGGTAGGCGTAGCCGGAGGTACTTGGTTGAAAGAAAGGAAAACGGACCAATCGTTGAACAAGGCCTGCTTGAGATCATGTCCAGAATGCCGGACTGGTTAAGACTCGACAAGGCTGAGGGATCACGATGAAATTCCATTCTGCGTGAGGTGTTAGGCCCATAACTTATGGCAAGGGTGTGAGTTCTTCTGTACAGCAGGGCCACGGATACGCTCTGCTGGGTAAGGCAGCAGCTTGATCTCGAATTTCAACCTCTAATATTCGCCCGGGGCTTTACAGCCCTCTCTTGATAGGCTGTTCTTGGTTCAGACGGGCTGATAATCTTACAACGGATTTATTCCTGGATCCATGGCATCGTCCTTGGTATGAAATTCTGATAGTACATCCATGACAGTAAACGGGTATCCTGTTCCTAAGCAGCATAAGCGGGTAACTCATTGTCATAATCCCTCGAGGTCCCCACAATCGTTCCAACATGTCCCTCGCTCCTCCAAGCCCACTCGTTCGCTTCCTTCCACCTGAACACGTCTGCCCCAAAGTTGACTTCAAACTCACTCTCACCTTCCACCCCAATTGCTGCAAACACATCAAACTCGTGCCTCGGCATGTATATGCCTGTGAACGCATATGGGAGTTTCATCCCATTATACGTGAAGAACAACCCCCCATTCGCCAACTCGTACCCACACCCAACCGTATCCCCGTCTCTGATCTGCGAGACCAAGTTGGCATCGACGTAATCCCGTCCACCATCTGGGTCCTCAAAGAACTTACGCAGATCGTCAAGGTGCCAACCGGCAGAGAGCCTGTTCCAGCCCGGCATACGCCAAACAGGATATGGACGACATGCCGTGCCGAGTGCGATGAACCCTCGCATCTTGTGGATCTTGACTTCGTAGTAGGCGCCTTGTTTGCCTTGGACGTCATATAAGCCTGCGAGGAGTGGGAGGGTGCTTAGGATGCATGTATCTTTGGTACCGTGTGCGGTTGAGACATGGACGATCGTCGACTGTCCGCCAGACGTTTTGGAGTCTGGGTTGTGTGTCGGGTTGACGATGGTACCACGGAAGCGGGGCGTGGTGGGGTATTCGAGTCCCCAGGCTTTGGGGCCTGTTGCATTAATGTAGTCTACTGCTGCGGAGGGGAGAAGCCTGGGTGGGTTTGGAGGATATTGGACGCAAAAATCTTCGGCAGCTTGGTATTCATCTTCGGGTGCTTCATTCCATTTGCCGTATTGATGCTATAAGCGAGTGGTTCAGACAATTGTGACATGAAGGAAGGAAGTTTTTGAGTTCAACAGAGAAGAAACCTACAGAAACTTCAGGAGCGGGAGCCCAAGCCGGGGGAGCACCAGATGGCGGGCCGTGGTGATCTCCATGGCCAGAAGACGATCCGCCAGCTTGAGCGCTCGCGATCTGCTGCTTGAGTTTGGAGAAGAGACCCATCGATTGGTTCAGATGTGCGAGAACAAGAGGTTTACAGCTCTGTGGCGGGAAGAACCCCTGATAAAGCCTGCACACCATCAAGGCGATGCGCCATCATGATCCCTGGAATATGGCATCATCATCGTTTGGTGCGTGGCTGTGAGAATGGAATTAAGCGCTCGTCGGCGTGATCAGGATTTCATCTCGAGCTCGTGCAACCTGGTCGATGATCGTATTCGAGGCGATATGAGCACTCAGTAAATCATTACTTCTACAACACAACTTGATATAGCTTCAAGCGACGCATGAACCTCGACCACTTCCCTTCGCTCAATTCTAGGACTGCCTTCCACTCGTCGCTCTCCTCTCCAAGCACGGCCTTGATCCACATCAACGCTCCTGCAAGAGCAAAGTCTGCGAAAGAGATGGCCTCTCCGAAGCACCATGTCACCTTTCCACCTTCCCGGCCGTCTTCATCTTGCACCGCAGCGCCTACAGCGGTGAGCGACTCCTTATGTTTGGCGATGTTCTCCTTCCTTTCTTCGTCTGACAGGTGGACATCGCTAAGTGATGTGATGTGCTCGTACTTTGACTTGAAGAGCTTTCTGAGGGCTCCAGCTCCAACTTCATCTAACTTCTTCTGACTCTCCAGGCTCCCGAATCGCGCGTTTACTGGCACTATGTTCGGGAAGAGGGGCAAGTCGGACAAAAGCGCCTTGGAAGCAAAGGCCTTGTGTCGTTGCAGACCTGCTTCATCATCCTCAGACGGGAGGACCTTTGGTGTATCAGGGTAGGTGTTGTCGAGGTAGCGTGCAATTTTGAGCGAATCCGCTATCGCGGTGGCCTTGCCCGTAGTGGGGTTGACGTCGAAGATTGCAGGAAGGGAGTAGTGTGGACCCGGCGTTCCGTCTGGCTTTGCACAGGGAGGGATATTGTGCTTGTGATAGACAGCCTCAATCTCAGCGAATTCTACCCATTCGGTTTGGTATGGCAGCCCTTTGTAGTTGAGGCAGAACCGGGTCTTCCAAGTGTTTGGAGACCAAGTTTTGTTCGGGGTGTGACCAGAAGCGATATCGAAGAGAGTTATCATTCTGGGGATGGAGGATGCTGCCAGCGATCGCGTTATTGCTGGTCTTCTTATAGCCAGGGCAGGAGTCATTAGAAGGGTCCTTGAACCGGACCCGACTTCCCAGGAGGTGGTGAGGCCATGTCACGGGGGTATCCATAGGGCAAGCGCAGACCGAGAAGGCCAGTAGTAGCGCATGGCCAACTCTAGAGCCTACGGAATCCGTTTATTTGTTGCTTGTGCGTGATCTTTCGGGGTAATGCGTCAACATTCATGCGTATCTTTATTGCGCACGTCCGTCGCGCAAACACTTATGCAACGCACTGTAATGCCCTTGATAATTCTTGTCTGGGCAAGCCTAACTTATGGTAGGGATATCTGCTCGTGGAAGAGGCGTAGACAACTGCAGGAGCACCCTTGGAGGCGACTTTCATAAAACAGCTTGGTATGCTTCCAAGCGGGCCATGAATCGCTTCCACTTTCCTCCATCCCATTCAATCACCGCCTTCCACTCCTCACTCTCTTCTCCAAGTACCACCCTGACCCATATCAACGCTGACGCAAGAGCAAAGTCTGCGAACGAGATCGCATCTCCAAAACACCATGTCACCTTTCCGTCCCCGCCGTCATCGGTTATCGCACCGCCGACGTTCTCAAGCGACTCTCTCAGCTTGTGTATGCTCTCCGTCCTGTCCTCATCCGAGAGAGTGACCTCATCGAGGGAAATGATGTTCTCGTATTTTGGCCCGAAGCGCTTCCGGAGCAGCCCTGCTCGGATGTTGCAGATCCGTGCGTGGCTCTCCGGGCTCCCCATCTGAGGCTTTGCAATGAAGATGTTGGGGTATATGGGGACCATCGACAGGAGAGCCTTGTAAGCAAAGGTCTCCTGCTCTTTGAGGGACGCATCGTCGTAGACTGGGAGGACTTTGGGCGTTTCAGGATAGGTCTCGTCGAGGTATCTCGCGATCTTGATTGAGTCTGCAATCATGACTTCTTCACCGGTGGCTGGGTTCACGTCGAGGATTGCGGGGAGACAGTAGTACGGCTCTGGTGAGCCATCCGGTCTTGCACATGCAGGGGTGTTGTACTTGTGATAGAGCGCTGGGATGTCCGCCATTTCGACCCATTCCGTTTTGTAAGGAAGACCTTTATAGTTCAGACAGAAGCGGATTTTCCAGGTGTTTGGAGACCAGGCGTTGGTAGGGGTTTTGGAAGGGAGGTCGAAGAAGGTTATCATTGTAAGATGGAAATGGAAGAGGGTGTTATCTGTTGGAGGACAGCTATCATTAGCGTCTTTTATATTCAGTTACACGACACTCCACGTGTGTTCAGGTCTCAGGACCGCCATTAGTATCTGAGGAAGATGCTAGCACATTCCAGAAAGACCGCGATGTGATGTGGTTTCCGGCATGTTACTCGCCGAGAAGAGCGCTGAACTTTATTGCTACGCAATGTAGGTCACGAGCGCAAGAAAGAGCAGTGCATCACCAGTACAGGTTTCAATGTTTGGCTGCCAGAGGTGTCGAAGACGGCACGGCAGGCTGAAGGGGAAAGTCGACTTCAATCCTTAGGCCGCATGGGATGCAGTATCAGCAGATCAGAGCCTTCTAGGTGCCCGTCGGAAAAGTTTCGCTAGGGAGTTCAGAAGAAACCCGCTGTTGAGCCTCGAGGTTCCAGAATGGGAGCAGGTGATGTAGGTGCATTAGTCACGAATATGGTCTTGAATGGCTGTAGAAACGGGATATCAGTGAACAGACCAAGCTTGACGTACGATGCAGGGTAACAACAAGCGCCGGGCGAAATCGACGCAAGAACCCTGCACGCATCCCAGCGATAGCGTTGACTCTAAGAGGGAGGGTTTTGGTCCGCCGCTACACGGCCATCCATGACTCGGAAGAAACGCCTTTAGTGGACACCTGGCAGCCCGGATGGTTCCAAAAGGTGCAGTAACATTGAACTAAAAGAAGATATGGAGCAACTTGGTGGGATGGGCAGAGGAAAGCAAGCGTCGAGGCAGTGAAAGGGTCAGAAATTAGAAGCACTCTCGGAGATACTCCTCTTTCATGCACAACTTGACTTCGCCGCACGTCCTGCACTTTCTCGGTTTCTCTTCAAAGAGCTCTGGGTCGTCTTTGGGGTTGATGTCGTAGGAGGCATCAGGATGGCGGTCACCTGTGTAGCGTCGGCCAGTGTGCGAGCTGACATGATAGTACTTGGGAACTGCGTTAAAGTTCAGTGGTTGTGGTGGTCCGTACAAAGAAGCAAGGGACAGCATACCTCGATCACAGTAGAAGTGCCCGAAGTTTTTGTCCTCGCAGTAGCAGGACCCTTGGGGGGATTGTCAAGGAAAAATTTGCACTGTGAATGGGAAGCCACATACCTCGGTTGTTCGAGCATGAACAACTCTCGCAGGTGGAATATCCGCAATCAGGACACGTCTGATCACAGTACAATCCTTCATCTTCGTCCCACTTTGAATTGCACCCAGTGCAGTGAGTATCGCGGGGTTTCGGAGGGCCCTGCTGACGAGCCTCTCGATCCCTGGCAGCCAGCAAAAGGTTTATATCGTACGCCTGTTTGTGCTTGGGACAATGGGTCTTGTGTTCAACTTTCCAGTGAGACTTTTGGCATTTCGCACCACTGAGCGGTGAATTGTTTATGAGCCTAAGGTGATAGATAAAAGATAGACACACCAGTATGCGGCAGTTTTACACACTGAGCACTGTTTGGTGGCAAGGTTCGAGCACGATTCATTCCAGCAAAATTCGGCCATGGTGGTGTTGGATGAAAGTCGGAGGAGAATGGGTTGCGTGGAAGACGACAAGAGGATAGCAGCCGGAAAGCTCCGCACTGGGTATTGTTCGCGGATGGAGGCTGGAAGGAATGGTAGACGTCAGAACGTCAAGCGCGCCCGGCGTGTCAGGGTCAAATTGACACCCCTATCTTCCCCAGAATCGCATTTCGTAATGCTTATAACATGCCTCTCCAACCCTCTCAATATCCATTACCTTGAGCAACAACGAACGTATGTGGCGACAATGAAGGAGGGCGAGGCGATCAACTACTCTCCCGATGATACCGAGTATCAAGTGCCTACAAACGAGTGCGACCTTGTTGGCCAACAACGGATTCGCCAGTCTGACAGGAGACTATCAAGTGCGTGTAACCAGAGCCAAAATATCGAGTGGTACGCCCAAAGTATATGGAGTCTTCACCGGCCTCAAGGTACATGTCTCCTCTCTGAGGTGCCAGTTTCTGAAGATTTTCCTGCATAAGGACTTGATCTTAAGTTCGATACCTACACTCAGACTGTCTCTGAAAGGTTTGCACAGCAAACAGTGGCGTTAATGCAGCAGGTGCTCCCAGAGTTAGGCTGCTGAGAAGGATTAATTTTCACGCCATTGATGAGCACAGTTAACGCATCGGTAGACTGAAATCCGGGAAGACGTCTATGAGCAAAATATTCCAGGTCTGAGCACTGACATACACACATGTGGTCATGGGCTCGTCAGCAGACCGGATCTGAAGCTGGTAGAAGTAGGCTTTGTCGCCGTTGCACTTGGGACACGACGCTGAAGACGATATTAACCTTTGGGCACTTGAAAATATCTGATAGCGGCTACCTTGGGTCTGGTCAGCATGCTTCCACATCTCGTCTCCACCCAAGACATCGTCGACCTCCTTCAGCTGCATGCGAGTTCTCGAGGTCATCTATGTGAAATCCATCAATCCCTTTACTTTCTTTGGTCACTGGCGGGACCGACCTGCTTCGTAATGGGAAATTCATATGGACATGTGTTGCATGCCCACTTGTTGTTACCTGTCTCAGCAGAGATGACAAGGATATTCGCGCATGTTGGGCAGAAGAGCATCGCGGTCAAGTTCCAACGGGCGCGTCTGAGTTTAGGTTGGATGCATCATTTGGTGGCCGAAGCAAATGTGAAGTTCACCTCTGGATTGAACGGCACCTAAGACATGAACATTGACAGAACATAGGGAAGTTCATACCGGAACACAAGAGAGGTTAACTATACATTCAAAGTCATTCACATATCCTAGAACCCGCCGCTGGTGAAGTATTCCAACATGGATCTAATGGTATCCTCCAATGGTGTGTACTTCATCCCCAAGATCTCAATCGACTTTGTAGTAGAGATGCTGAGGGCTTTGCCGCTCTTGTCGAGATCATGGAAACCCTGAGACAGTTTGCGGCCTGGAGCGAGCCTTTTCACAATGTCGACTAGACGGAACATATCAACTGGCTATCAGTGCAAAGAAACAGACGTTTACTGACGGGTGTCTTGCCAGGTATACTCGCCAGTGGTAACCAAAATGCGTTCACCGCCAGCTTTCTCCTTCTCTAGGGCCAGAACGTGCGCCTCGGCGATATCTGCGACGTCGCCGAGCGGGATGGCGGTAGCGAGCTTTTCACGAGTCTTGGGTGCGTCAGACATAACACTGTTCCAGAAAATCGCGAGGGATAGGTTGAGCTCGGCAACAGAAGAAACCCCAACCAGAGGCGTCTAGCATAATGTCAGCTGTGGACTACGCCAGCGAGCGAAGCGAAGTAACTAACGCCGATAATCTAGAATGCATCATCTCAGTTAGGGAAATTAGTGGGGTGTAAAGAAATGTACCAATGGTGGGCATATGACTGTCAGATCCCAGCTAACTTCGTTCTTGTGCTTGTGATAAAAGTCCCAGGCGGCTGTTGACCGTACGCCCTTTATGAGGAGTGCACGACGATCAGTGACAATTCGACGAACCTCTCTCTGCATAGACCTTTGAAGCCATGTAGATGATTTGAACTCCCGCTGCTGAGCCTTTCTCTTTGACTTGCTGCAAAGCGGACTCGTTCCAGTCATTTTCAGTGTATGCACCGGGAGCTCTTTCCACGTCAGTGACTGCGACCAGGGTCGATGTATAGACAATCCTCTTGATGTCGTTCCTATTCCCATCGTGGGAGTCAGACAGGGTCTCAGGTCGGAGGTGAAGACACGTACTTGTACTTCAATGCGCCTTCTAGGATGCTCAAAATTCCCTTAATGGTGGGTTGAATAAAGACTTGACCCGTTGAGCTTTGGATTCGAGTACAAGTCTGGCCTAAGTATGAGGGGCTTACCTTCGGGATCAGGGTTGGGATCGGAAAAGTCAGCAACTGTTGCGACGTGTTCGATTGCCTGAACGCCTTTGAGTGCCTCGTCCCAGGCGCCCTCCTTTGGGTTCGTCAGATTCAGTCGCGAGAGCTTGGACGCCTGAAGTCTCGTACCGCAGCCATGTCTGGGACAACGACAATTTCCAGTCGGTCCCCTTGAGAGTGGAAAAGTTGCTGCAAGATGCGCCCCTTGCCTTCAGAGCGGACAGAAGCGCGAACAGAGTTCCCCCTCTCAAGCAGCGTCTTTACAATTGAAAGAGCGACGAAGCCGTTGCCGCCGGTGACCAAAACCTTGTCAGTAGATGTGATGGTATGCATGAGGGCTTATCAGAGAAATAGAGTGTGCTGGTTTTAGGATTTGCGAAAGCCCTTTATTCGAGTAGTTATGCTTCTCCAGAGCCAAGTCGATAGGCGCCGGGTCTCAGGGAGATAGGTCACCTTACCAATCCGCTACCTTTTTCAGACACCCTTTCCTTTGCTTAGAAATGTCCAGGGTTCTTTTCAGCATTGGCACCTTATAAACAACCCTGAACCGGGAATGTCTCTGATGGTCGCATCGAGGCGCTTACTGAGGTTCGACCAGGCGCAATTGCGTCAACAGCCGAGAACAGAAAAAGTACTTAGAAGTACTCCAAGGATGCAGGGTCCAAAGGACAAAGAGATGCAGAGATACCGTGAGCTGGACGCAAAGAGTAAACATGGCAGGGTGTGATTTCGTGGGATTGAAAATACTAAGCGCCCAAAGGTCGGCCCAGTTCCGGTAAGGCAGCAGGGCATGATCCCAGTCGGGCAACTTGCACGTTGCCATTTTCAACGTAGATGACCAGGATACCGTATTGGCAATGTTGGGCAGAAGAGCATCGCGGCCAAAAGTCTAATGGGCGTCTGAGTTTGGTTCTCGCTCATGCCGAGGTGCATCATTTGATGCGCGTAGCGAAGTTGCCTCGTCTTCAGCTTGTAGGACTCGATGCTGGAAAAAAGCACATTTGATACCCAAGTATAAGGGCGACTAATTATGCATTCAAAGGCTGTTATATTTCTAGAACCCACGCTTCGCAAAGTCGTCCAGCATGAATTTGACGGTGTCCTCCAACGGTCTGTACTTCATTCCCAAGATTTCAACCGACTTTGCTGTTGAGAAGCTCATGCCTTTGACACTTCTGTCGAGGTCTTGGAAGCCCGGAGATAGCTTGCGGCCCGGAGCAACTTTCGTTATAATGTCAACTAGATCAAGGGGGGAAACACGTCAGTCTACTGCCGGGTGCGAAGAAGCAGATGGCTACTGACAGAGGTCTTGCCAAACATGCACGCCGCCGACGACAAAGAGGCGTTCGCCACCCGCGTTCTCCTTCTCGAGGGCCAAAACGTGCGCCTCGGCGAGATCTCTTACGTCGCCGAACGGGGATGGGGTAGCGAGTTCCTCGCGAGGCTTTGGAGTGTCTGACAGAACACTGTTCCAGAAGATCGCGAGGGATGCGTTGAGCTCGGCAGCAGAGGAGACTTCACCCAGAGGTGCCTAGCATAACGTTAGCTGTGTGGTCGCCAGTGAACGAAGGGAGATAACAAACGCCAATCACCTAAATGCAGCATCTCAGTTTAGGGGAATCGGCAAAGTGTAAGGAAACGTACCAAGGGCGGGCATATGACTGTCAAATCCCAGCTAACTTCGTTCTTGTGTTTGTGATAGAAGTCCCAGGCGGCTTTTGACACGTATTTATGACGGATTCACAGGGTTCAGGGACAATTGGACGAACCTCTCTCTGCATATACCTTTGAAGCACTATAGATGGTTTGCACTCCTGCTGCGGAGCCCTGCTCTTTCACTAGCTGCAGAGCGGACTCGTTCCAGTCATCTTCGGTGTATGCGCGAGGAGCTTTTTCAAATTCCGCGACTGCAACAACGCTCGATGTGTAGACGATTCTCCTGATGTCGCTCCTGCGCCCCTCTGGTCAGCGCACGGGCGAGTTTGATGGAACATCACGTACTTTGCCTTCAATGCGCTTTCTAGCACACTCAAAACTCCTCTGATGGTGGGTTGGATAAAAGCTTGACGCATTGAGCCTTAGATTCAAGCACAATTCTAGCCTAGATAGAACGTGGAACTCACCTTCGGGATCAGGATTGGGATCGGAGAAGTCGGCAACTGTCGCGATGTGTTCAATGGCCTGAACGCCTTTGACTGCCTCGTCCCAGGCACCTTCCTTTGGGGCGATTAATCCTCGCGAGACTTTTGAATCCCTAAAGCAACATACCGCGGCCATGTCCGGGACAACGACGGTTTCCAATCGGTCTCCATGGGAGTGGAAAAGTTGCTGCAAGAGGCGTCCCTTACTCTCAGATCGGACAGATGCGCGAACAGAGTTTCCTCTCTCGAGCAGTGTCTTTACGATATAAAGAGCGATGAAGCCGTTGCCTCCAGTGACCAAGACCTTGTCAGTAGATGTGATAGTATGCATGAGGGGATGTGAGTTTGTGGGTGAGGTAAAGTCTGTTGGTTCCAGGATTTGTGATCGAAGAGTAGTCATTTATCCAGAACCAAGTTGATAGGCGACGGGTCTCATCATGTTACAAATGATGTATACCGAATGTGGGGTCAATGATAGTACTGAGGATTAAAAGAAGGGTGCCTGGGTAAGCACTGAAGAACGTCTTACAAAGATGGTGTATTGGTAAGGCCTTGTTTCCCAACACCCATCTCGGTTTGCCCGCTGCCCCCCATTATATTACTGATAACTTGAAAGATGGGGGAGAGGGTTGGGAAACCGAACGTGCGTTCGATGATAGTACTCCACGATGGTACGCAACGGAGGGACTTTAGCACCTTATAAGCAGCCCCTGAATCGCGCAAGGTGACGGTCGGGCATCAAGGCGCTCACTGAGCTTCGACCAAGCGCAATTGATTGCATCAACACCGTACAAAACTGGGTTGGAAACACTCCCAGCCTTAAAGAAAGAAGAGACGGAATTAATCATTGTAGGTTCGAGTCCCATGCTAATCCCCGTAACATATCAGCCACATCTCCGTGCTCAGGAGATATTTGAAGCGTGCTTCGAATGTTGGTCGCGGGGATCGAAAAGAATAAGCGCCCAAGTGTCCCATCAAGGCGGTGTGTGATGACACCGCTCCTGATTGGCGCTTTCTACATGGTCAAAATAACGTTGTAATCTAAAGGTACACAGAATGAGGTTGATAAACATTCGAATTCCATAACCTCTCGTAAGAAATCGAGACGCAGAAGAGCTAAAGTCGAGGTAAAGTACCACAGCATGAATGCCGAGGACTAGAATAGCATATCCGGGAAATTCACAGACAAGTACTCTTCCTTCATGCACAACTTGACTTCTCCACACGTGCGGCACGTCCTAGGCTCGTCCTCGAAGAATTCTGGACGTTTTTGTGCGTTTAGGTCCCAGGGGCTGTCGGGGTGACGGTCCCCTTTGTAGTGACGACCCGAACGAGAGCTGACGTGATAGTACTTGGGGACTAGAGTAAGGAACGATGGAGGCAACGTTAAATGTGCACCCTATGCTTCTGGAGAGAGAGAGGCTGAGAACGGCAAAGGTGCATACCTCGATCGCAGTAGAAATGACCAAAGTTCTTCGTCTCGCAGAAGCATGAACCTTGACGATCTTAGTATTTCGCAGGTGAGGGACGGCTCGATGTACTACCTACCTCTGCTGTTCGAACTCGAACATGTCCCGCAAGTCTTGTATCCACAATCGGGACAGGTCTGGTCGCACCGTAAACCTTGACCAAAAGTTCTGTTACACCCTGTGCACTGACTCGCAGGAGGTTTCGGCGCCGGCTTCGTGGAGACAGCCTTCTTGCATGCTTTCTTGTGTCCTGATTTCCAGTGCGCTGCCTGACACGCTGAACCACTACATGCGCAAGGCGAGATATATTAGGTACATCTTATCGATCATTTGGTAAAGCTGATAAGGCAGAACACACCAGTACTTCGTCTTTTTGCATGCTCCGCACCTCAGAGTCGCGGTCTCCTCACAAGTGTCATTTGAGCAAACGTCGGTCATGGTGGGCCTTTAGCTCGAGATTGTAATGGGGTGGAAAGAGACAGACAGGGATTTAGATGGCAAGAGGATCATAGAAGGCAAGAGCTGTGTGTTTAAATAGTTCCTATGCTAATACAGTTACGTGACTGCGGAAGAAGACCGCAGTGACACCAATAGCCCCTAACTTACTCGTTTAGACGCGTCGAGTGTCATTGAACTGCCAAGCGCAGGACGAACAATGCAACAAGATGTAGTCGTTTCATAGTAGAGTGTATTCCAAAATCCCGAATTAGACCATGTACACAATCCCAAGCAATAATTTACAAGTATCCCTAAAGTTGGCAACAAACAGCCCGAGTGCAACATATCATTCCATAGACTGAGACGCACCACCCCCTCAAGCACCAGCAACAGCCTGACAAGCCTTCAAGCTCCCCACAACCGCGATACAGATGACCGGGCTAAAGGCATAACTGATTGCCAAAAACTTGCTAATCGCTAGTTTCTGACTCTCATCCGCCCCGCTCACATCCGCCAACGCAGCCAGCTTGGTCGCAGGTGGACCCGTTGGCAACATCATCATCACAAACCACAGAACAGGGTCGTTCTCCAACAGCTTGGTTTTCGACGCGAGGACGTAGATGGTGGAGATGCTGATGGCAGGCCAGAGGAGGAACCGGATGAAAAAGATGGTGAGGACAGAGGAGAGGGGGACCTTTCCGCTATCTTCCCCCTTTTTGGCTTTGGAGAGGGATGTGGAGAGTTTGGCGCCTACGACGACGAGCTGGAGAGAGGCGAAGAGTTCGCCAATATTAGATATGGATTGGGTGAGCCATGCTTTGAAGATTCCACCTTGGTCAGGCTCGGAGAAGAAGGCTGTGTGGAAGGGAGGTACGAGACCGATGATCCCACCCATGAGGGCGCCGACGAGGGGTGCGTTGAGGAATTTGTTGAGGTGGGTGAGGGCGGTTTGGATTGGGTCGGGGAGGCTCGAGTAGAATGCGTGTGTTTTGCGGGAGAGCTTGCGAGAGGCACGCGCGACGGGCCGTTCGAGTCTCCGGGGGAGAAGGGTGGTTTCTTCGGTGAGAGCCTCTTCTTCGTCTTCGGCGGTGTTTCCGTCAGGATTGCGTGGTTCTTGATAGTGGTCGTGACCATCATCGTCTTCCCCCTCGTTCTCCTTGGTTTCCTCTTCGCTGTCGGGTGCTTCTTCGTCGTCCAGCAGCCCCGGGCCAAGTGCGAATGTCAAACTGTTCCCGACCATCGACGCGATAAGGAAGTAGGATTTGGCGCGTTTGAGCGTGTCAGAAGTGGATTTGTCGCTGTCTTTCATTAAATCCTTGAGGATACCAGCGGATTCAAGGGATTGGAGGAGGAGGAGGGGTAGGGCGGTGGTGTTGTTGAAGCAAATGGCGGGTACTGTCCATGCTGGAAACTTGAACACCCGCTTGAGTGTCCAACCAAGGGTCATTGACAGAAGGGTGGTCACAAGAGACCATACTACGACATGTTAACAATGAAGCCATTGAAATGCGTCAGGCAACACTCACTCAAGACTGGGACATATCGTCCAACGGTATCAGCCCGCAGCTCTTGCCCCACATTCGTAATGAGCAAAGCAGGCAAAAAGAGGCGCACACAGGTCTTCGAGATGTCCCTAGCCGAGGATGATTTGAGCAGGTGCAGCCTAGAAGCGACGACACCAGAGGTGATGGTCAAGAGGACCGAGAGCGAGGCTTGGAGGGCGCCCAAGAATGAGACCAAGAGACTGCTTTGCCCCATGCTGCTTGCTCTTGGGGTGGTTATGAAGCGCCTTGGGTTAGCCAAGGCAACGACGTTTTATACCCTCTCTGTGATTGCTGGGTAGATGGATGGGCATGATATCATGGAAGATGTGACTGAATAGCCAAGCTTTATGACGTCGCCGGGGAAGGTCGAGGACATGACGGTGGATGAAAAGCTGTTAAAACGGTCGTGTGCTACTCCATAGGAGAATCATAGAGGTCGGTAAAATGGGGGCTTTTCGATGCCAAGCATGCCTGGGTGAGAGGAGAGCATAGGTTACCAATTCCCATTGATGAATAGGAAGAGGATGGAGGCTCGTGTCAGGTTGGAGGCTGTGGAGGATCGGCGTTGTTTGATTCCGAGCAAAGCGCATCAGGGCACGCGCACAGGCGTCGGAACCGTGACGGTCATTGAAAGTCTCGAGCTCAAAGTGCCTCTACACACCACCAATTGCGAGTAATACTGACATGTCGCGTATACCTGGTTTCAATGTGTAAAAAAGGTTGTAACAAATAACAAGGAAACGATTCCTTGGATTACTATGGAGATTTAAGCTCCCAACCTTCCCCGACTCCTCCGTGGCCACCAAAGTGCACCCAAAGCCTGTAATCATCGATCTCACAATCCTCGCATTGGGCATGGGGTGTTTCTATTCCTTGTCCTAGTTCTCCCCCTCCCTCTCACCTCCTCTCCACGGCAAATATGGGAATGAGAGGCTCCTGCCTAAGGAAACACAAGCCCACTGAAGTTTTCCCTCATCCTTTGGTGCGAAATACGTTGGTGCGGTCTCCATTCTCTGCAAGGGCACTTGAGCATGACGCATGATCTTTTAATCTTAGCAGACCCTTGGGCATGGAAGATCAATCGATTCTCAGCTGTAAACATGATCTACCTAGAGTAAGTAAGCCGTTCATCATCAAGGAGTAGTAGCATTACGCCAATCAACCCGAAACTTCCAACAAAGGTGCCTGGTCCATTACAGCAAACCGTTCTTCGTCCGAGAGGTCTGCAGTCCCACACGCGAGCAGCGTAGCTGCCACCGCTTTCCAGCAGTGAAATGAGGCAATCATGAGGGCTCTCCATCCAAACTCGTTCCTGACATCGGTCCGTATCCCAGGGCTACGAAGTAGCCGCTCAACAACCCTCAGGTGTCCACCCTCACATGCGTACATGAGAGGTGTCCATTCTCGGTTGTCCCTTGTGTTTGGGTCGAGATGTTGAGGACCTGCCGTGGGAACGGAGGGTACTGCAAACTGCAATAAGCAATCCACCACATCTGCTTCGCCCATATGTGCGGCATGGTGAAGTAGTGTCTTCCCAGCGTTATCGGCTGAAGATAATAGCTTGCCGGGGGATCCGGAGCGGAGGAGCTCCCTGACGACGTGGGTATGACCTTCCCTTATTGCCAACATCATCGCCGACCACGCCTTGTTGTCCATCTGGTTGTTTTGAGCCCTCTCGCGCTGTAAAAGGAGTTGGACCTTTGGTAGGTTGCCACTTTGGGCGGCATCCACCAAGGCAGTTAAGGCCAAGCTTTCTTGGCCAATGCCCTGATTGTCGATCGCCCGAAGGACCACTTGAACAACGCTCTCGGACCCTCGTCGAATCAAGGTCGCGAGCAATGACGGACGTTCCCTTAAAATACTCGTCTTGATTTGTGTGGCGTCCATCGCAATTAGATCCTCCAGGACGTCGTCATGATGCGTGTTGAAGGCAATGATCCATGCCATGTCGCCTTCCCGGTTGACAGCATAAAGGTCCACGCCTTGAAGGCGAAGGAGCTCTTGCACTGTCGCTCTATGACCTTTGTAGCAGGCAAGCATTAATGGCGTCAACCCTTCAAGGTCCGTTGGGGTGCTGACGTCCGTGTCCAAGCCCAGAGCGGCAATGGCATGATGAAGGTCAAAGAACGAAGCAAGCTGTAGGGGAGGAGACAGATAGCTAAGCCCTTGATGATGTTGCGGACGCCCTGGAAGGGTCTCAAGGACTGGGAACGAGACACACTGGCGGGTGAACCTTTGGGCTTCCAGTAGAAGAGAGTCTGGAGGTTGTTGCGAGCAATGAAAATGGGTCGCCCAGTGGTGATAGGCGTAATCGAGCAAGGGCTGGGTGTCCAAGAACCTCATATCGTCCTTGCGCTCGGCGCGTGTGATGCCGCTCATTGTGATATGTGCAATACAGGACGATGCGAGGACTGAATCGGGATCCGGATATTTTCGTGCAATGATAGGTCGCAAAACCTCCTGGGAAGTGGGATCTAAGAAACCATCACCTAGCCTCAGCGATGAGGGGCATCGAGTACAGGCCCGGACAACTCACGTATGAGGCGTATAAGACGTGCATTATTCTCAATCGCAAGTAATCCGCAACAGACAGCAACGATGGAGACCGGAGGTGGGACCTCCTCTGGCATGTACACGCGGGTATTTGGGCAGATTGCCAGGGCACGCTGCAGGTCCTCCACCTTGAGTGACCTTTTCGCGAATACCACCCAGAGTAAAGCTCGCATTGCGAGGTCTGCACTGGCTGGGGGCTGATTGTTTATACGCTCCATGGTTGCTTCATACGCGTCCCCTAGGTTGGATGGTATTTCCTCCATTACCCGCTTGACTGCCCCAACCGTCACACATTTGCCAAGCTCTGCCGCCTGCAGGGAGGCATACAGGAACCTGGGGCAGTCAGCATCTGTCTTGGTACACAGTATACTCTGGTAAACTTACATTCCAGCTGACTTTGTCTGAACAGATCTTACCACATCCATTCCTAAGGGTTGCTCGTTTTGCATCGCCGCCTCAAGAGTGGGATTCTCTTGAATGCGGGCCTCAATGAGCAGGCGGATGTCCTCCTCTTTGGCTTCGATCGTGAAGTGGCCAGCGTCGGGAAGTCTTGATTTTAAGATTTCGAGAGGCCGTGATGTGATGAAGAAGTTTCCTCCAAGTGATGACAACGTCTTCAAGAGGTTAAACTGAATATCATCAAGGGCCTCGTCCAGGCCATCCAAGATGTAATAATTGACTGAGAAACCTCTTGAAATATCCTTGAGCACCGCGGTGAGTTGACTTTTGGTGAGAGACGTCTGTTCGCAGATGTTTCGGGCATGCAAGGGCTGGAGCATGGAAATCAGAGAGGGTTGCCTTTCAAGGGTTTGGCGAACCAAAGCCGCCAAGATGTTTTTGACTGTGAGTGGCTCGGTGTATCTGCAATATGCAAACATTACAGACATGTTTTCTGCTGGATTCCTTTCTGCAAGGTCCTGTAGATGCTCGATCACGATCGATCTACGAGGGAGAAGTCAGATTGTTGGACCTGACTTAGGCGGCTATCACGCACGCAAGCATGGTTTTCCCAGCACCAGCTAGACCCGTTTTCAAAAGGGATAAGCAGGAACTAAAGCTATCTACTCACGCATTCCAGTCCCCCAGATAATGGAGCCATCTGCTATTCTGGCCCTTACCCATTGCCGAAAGCATTCGGCTTTTAACAGCCATTCTCCTGTATTTTCAACTCGCTTTTCAAGATTGTCTTGCAGGATAGATCGAAAATTCAACGGCGACAGCCAGTTGAGTATGTCCTGAGAGGATGCTAAACAAATCGTTAGAATTTTTGTGAGTAGGCATATGAGTTATGTAACTATACCCTCGTTCACAAGTTGGTTGTAATGGATGCTAACGTTGACATCTCGTGCAGCAACGTTCAAAGTTCCATCAACCCTCGTCTCCTTTACGAGTTCCGAGGCAGCAGATTCAGAAGGCGGAGAGGGATCCTCTGTCCATTGCTATCGCCTTTCATCATTAAATCTGGGATAAAATATATGATAACCACGAACAAAGAATCTTGCCACCTGGTCATTGGCACCTTCCAGCAGGGTCGATAGTTCGTTCCCCATCCCTTCGGCACCGGGAAGCACTGGCACCTACTGCCGCTAGACCAGTAGCCTCGAGGTTTCGTACGGGTAGGCGTTAGGAGCGACGTAAGAAGAGGTTCCTTGAGCGATTGATATCGATGGGCATTGGGATGTGATAAGAACTCGGTAAATTCCTTGTAAACTCCCACACCATTGAGTTGTACTATTAGAGATCACAAAGAGGTCGGCGTCAAGGCATAGATGCATAGCCACTCGTAGCTTTTACCACTCCTCCAAGATCCAGAGGCACTCTCGCATTTACATATTCGCTCTCTACTCGATAACGATTCACCCTGCCTTTGAAAATGCCCGCCAGTACCGAGGGTGATTGCTGTATCAACCATCCGGCTTCGGCGCCTAAACAGATCAACAGGGGATGCAGCTAGTACCTCCAGCCAGGGAAATATTGGCTTCATAATGTAAGATTTCTTCAATAAGGGAAACACGATCTTCTCATGCATTCAGTGTGATTTCTGGTACCTCTACAGACAAAGACACGGTCTGTGTAACGATGGCAGGGCATCATACAACCGCTCATGTTATCGCAGTTCTGCCGGCTTACCACTGGTGCTGGGTTCCAATCTGTGTACGGCACAGAGAACAGCTCAAGCTACGGGGATCACATTCGATTCTCCCGTCCCATTCCATTGAGCAAGCTGCGAGAAGCTAGCAAGCCACGAAACAGGTCAGACGTAACGGCAATCCAGCTACTTTCTGTCGCGGAGTTCAGTGGTGGGAGTGGCGATGTGGACGTGCTCATCTCCCTCGCGTCGTTGGTGGCTGCCTTGTAAGCCTGACTTTTCACTTACCTCTTCCCAGCTACCGACAGTTTTTCCAGGCACATGCGAGCTCAGCCTCTGCTTGGTGTTATGTTCCTACACTCGCTTCAGGTGCGGTTGAGCAGATCCTCTTCCTTGACCTTGCAGAACTTTGGTCGCCTATTTCTGGGGTCCGATCCAAGTAAAGCCCGTTCTCGCTTCGCCTTCGTTGCGATGAATTGGCTACGCGATCACCCACCAAATACCCTTCGCGGGTTCCTGCAGAAGGAAAGAGAGCTTTCAGGCTCTCTTCTCGGTGGGATCTTCCCAGCCGAGTTTGGATCCTCCACTCCCAAAGCACCCATCAAACTTTGTGGACTGGATCTAGGCTCTTTCGCCTACTACCGACTCAGTAACAGAGACACGACAGAGGAATCTTCCTACCAAACGATTCTGGCCTCATTTATCAACGGCTATGCCCACCGCGACCTACCTTTGCTCTACTCCGAACTATTGGATGCTTCAAATGTGGATAAAGGACTGTCGGGTACAAAGATCGGGGCGCACTTGGCTGACGTCCTCAGCAAGGCCCAACCAGATGAAGACGAAGAATTCGACGACGACGTCGGCCAACTGGATCTTGATTTGCTGGACGAAGTTGCATGCTCGCAGTCCTCGGATCTCAAACTGCGCAGCAGCAAGACAAGGACACGGCAAGTCCCATATATAGAACAGGCATTGGAAGTGACCAGGGGGGAGTCTTTCGTCATGTATGTCTTTTTGCTCGATGTATTTCATCTCTCTAACCAGATGTCTCAGCGTTTTCGGGTACCGCAAGGATGGCAACGCCGTGAGTGATCCGCACTATACGCTTGGACGCGAATTGTTGACGGAAGCAGTTCTCCGAGCCGGTTAACCCTCCACCACACTTACCCACACTTACCATTACACGCGACTGAGGACGGGCACTATCTTCTTCTCCTTCCTGCATTCACTTTTGCCGAAGAGGATGAAGTACTACTCGGCACATTAGCTCGGTACTTAGTCTTTCTGTAAGCTTTCACCCTGTCACTTACAAACGATCTCAACTCAAGCCAACCAGGAACACTTATCGGTTCAGACTACTTGGTATAGTAGTCTTAGTCGAAGAGATTCAAGCGCTATCGACGGAAAAAGTCACCCACACCCTTCGCATGGTCTCCGCCATTTGTGGAAACAGTAATCTCGCAAGGATCGTGTGCATTAGGGCCGAGGAAGATTCAGTTCACGACGGACCCCATTCGCGCCTCCTAGTCCTTGATACAATCCAAGGCTGCAAAGCCGATGTGAAATTCGTCGATGGTGCCTTTGATGAGTATTGCGACCGGCTCAACCGTCTCTTCAGCATTCCCCGGCAGGCGCCCACGCCAAGTCTTCTTGAATCCCTAGCCCTCGTCAAGGAACTCTACTGTGAAGCGTCGCTCGGTGCAACCGGGGCCGGCCAACTCGTTCAGCAGCTTCTAATACACTTACTGTCAGAAAATCGAGCACAGTTATCCAAGTCTCATCGGACGCCACAAGTACTAGATGATCGCAGCAAAGTATCGATTTCCAGGGGTGACGTGCAAGCACTGGAAAGGCGAATGCTGCACCTGCAAATGTCTTGGGTGGCGCTCCACGAAGCGTATTTCGTTTCTCCAAAACTCTACTTTGACATCCATCCAAGTGTCGACTATTCCATCGACTATCTTGAAGGAGTCCTACTTCGCACTGGAGATTTGCGGGTGGGAAAAGATAGGGCATGTGTGGCTCTTGCGGAACTCTATCGGACCCGCTTCAATGAGCATGGTCGCCAGGAGGATGGGGAGAGGAGCGATGCATTGTTTTCGCAGGCGGTGAGGATTTTGGACATCCAATGGGAGGATATTAAAGCTGGTGGATTTGTCCAAGGGAATGGCCCCTTTGTCATGGACGAAGCGGGGTATACTAGGAGGCGATTGCGCGCAATCCAGGAAGCCAAGCGGGCAGGGAGTTCATTGGCATCGCTTGGTGGTTAGTGGTACTCCCGTCCCCTTTTCTAACATTGGTTCTGATTCGGTTTGCGTATATATCTACGTGCCAATACTTCGTGCCCTCCCAAATGAACACCTACTCGTCTTTTAAAGAAACACCATGTGTGGCGCAGCAATCCTGTGCATAGGTGGGCGGCCGATCACTTAACCAACTGTCCTCAGTCGACATTTAGAGGGATAATTTCCTGTCTCAAATGTGCGTGGTTCACACTCCGACTCTTGCTGCAACGAAATCCCGGGAAATCTGGATGGACGAGAGGTATGGCATGGGACTTGGTGAAGGAAATCGAGGGGTGGGGGAGTATGACGCTTACGAGACCACAGCACCAAAGGTGCACTCCTTCGGCTCCGGCTCCGGCGCTGGCGCGCCTAGTTTCATCATAGACAAAGGAGTGCCCTGGCCGTGTTCATTGATCGTACATTTTGTCACCCACCCTCCCTTACCATTGCACTAGATCGACCTGAGTTAATCGAGGGCGGTCCGACTTGGGACCGACCACGATGTTGTGTTTCTCCTCCGTTCTTCTTCACCATCATCAGGCCCGTCGTCGTTGGGAGAACCTTGCCCAAGAAACAATTGCAATTAACAGTGACACACCATGTATACCCGATAGCAAAATCTAGTAACAAGGACCGAAATGAATAATGGGGAAAGCGTGTCATAGAGCCAATGCGCAGCCAAAGGTGACGCCGAACGCGCCTCGCCAATGATTTTCAATGTTTACCTTGTCACCCCCCTATCACTTTGATTGCTTCCCCCTCACACTCGACAACGTGATAACCCCACTCCCACTACCACTCGCCCCTCCTCCTGCTCCTCCTCCAAGACTCAAATTCAAACTGCCCACCCTCCCCCGATTCCTCCCACCTCCATGCCCACCAAAATGCATGGGCACCCTATAATCCTTGGTCTCATAATCCCAAGTTGCAAACAACCTCGCATCCGGCATGGGCGGTTTCGTTTCTCCTTCGTTCTTCTTGTTCCCGCCGGATAAAGGCACAGGAGAGTCCTTGGCGGCTGCAAAGGACGGAGGAAGGTAGGATGGGTCTTTTTCGCGTTCTTTGCCTTTACCGTTGGTGGATTCGCCGCGGTTCTTGGGGTTGAGAAGGTCGCGGGGTTTACCGCCGGCACCGTTGAGGAAAGAAAGCTTGGTGGAGGATGTGAGAGGTGTGCTGGGTACGTTAGAGTCGGTTGGAGGGAGAGGGGCGGTGTTCCAGGGTGCTGGGATGCCTTGGCCGTAGACGAGGGGTTTGGTTCCTCTGTAGAGAACCGGTGGGTGGTGTATACGCGTTGTCCTTGTTAGAATCGTAGGCTGTGTAGCAATATTAGCACAGATCTTAGAAAAGAGAAGACGACGCATACATGGAGGACCGTCTTGGCAAGGTTGGGAATATGCGACGACGATAAGCTCGCCATGGGCGCCAACCGTTCGACATATGATACTGGCCGTTGACTCATCGTGATCGTTGGGAACTTACTCTTGTCTTCTTTTCCTTCCCTGTCTCTGGGTTTACCATCTGGCCCTAGATCCTGTATGGCGACGGGGTGGGACGGAGCCATGGTGTTCACGCGTGGAGGACAGGGCGAGACAGAGGCAAAGAGCGAATCGGCGGGTGTCCAGCGCGAGTTGTTTTGAATTTCGTGCAAGAGGGCCATGCTGACTTTGTGCCGTTGTGTTGTGGACGGCGGTGGGTGCTCGGGTGGGGGATGGGTGAGGATGTAGTGGAAGCCTCCAAGGAAGGAGGGTTCGACGAGAGGGACGGGGAAACGAGGTTGTTTGGCTGGTTGAGGAGGTGGTTGGGCAGAGGGAAGGTGACGTTCTGGGAGGAGAGCAAGACGAGATTGAGAATATGGGACGACGGTGTGCATGTCGCCTGTTGAGGGTGTTGGGTCTGTGCTGGTGAGAGACTGGGCTAGTGCATCTGGAGCCAGCAGAGGAAGCTCGAGTGCTTGTGAGCGGGGAGAAGGATGTGCAGATTCTGGAGGTGCCTCTGACGACGGAAATGGTGGCAGAAAGTCTGGAATGTGTTCTGGTGGACTCCAGTTTGATATACGCGCCCGCTTTCTGGACGGAGGTGAAGGTGAATTTGATATTGGAGAGGGAGGAAGGGGCGGCGTTTGTGCTTTTCGTTTGTGGCCCTGTGGCTTGCCTGCTATTGAATCGACGTCCATAGCTTCATCGTCCGAGTCTTCGCACTCGCTCTCGTCGTCGTCGCTGTCTTGCAAGTGTTCCTCGGTGAGACGCGCATAGTGCAGGGGAATCACGTCGTCCCGATCCTGTCGTAGCCCCTCGAACAGCTGGGCTGTATAGGACGTTATAAACTTTGAGGTCTTTGTGAAGATATAGAAACATACATCTGAATTCAGCCAGCTCTGGCTGCTGAGCATAACGATTCATATCCTTGCCCTCGACCGATCCATACTCGTGCAGCTCGTCCACCGAAGTACCCAATTCACCCATAGCCTGCAGAGCATCCTGCATGGATATCTGAGTTCTACCTGCATGTTCTGCGTATCTGCCACATGATGCTGTGAGAAGAGAAAGGTAGCGGGAGAGGAGGTCAGTTAGGACGAGGGTTGCCTGCGACGATGAGCGTGAAAAGGCATGTGCGTGGAGAGTTTTGTGAGTGACATTTTCGAGGATTCGTTGGGTGTTGCTGTCCATGACCGTCGCAATGAGGCATGCTGCTCAATGTTGGATGGTCACAGGGAATTCCCACGCTGAACCATATGGGTCCAAGCACCCGTAAACAGCCCCTTTCTTTTGCGCGTCATACACTATGTGCGGTCGTTTTGCACTCAGATTCAATGTGAGTATTCGACTGTCTATTGAGCAACGCTAATCGAGGTGTAGAGAGGAAATCTAAGGCGGCAGCCGAGCTACAACCTCGATATCGACGAATGGGAGGACGAGGATGACTTTGTACCGAGGTACAATATTGCCCCTCGTTCCAACGCGCCTGTTCTCAGGCGACGTGATGCAACACCTTCTGGTTCTGGGACGAGCAATGCGGGTGCTTCAGACTCTGCGAGCTCCAGCTCGGGGCCCTCTGAATCTATTGCTGATACTACTTCCTCTGCGCCTCCTGCACCCGCAGAGCCGCCAGCCTCTCGCACGATAAATCCCTCTGACGACCTCAAGCTTCAGACGATGAAATGGGGCCTCGTACCACACTGGAGCAAAGTCGAAGACAAAACGCTGATGACTACTAACGCACGCTCTGAGAATCTCGTCGAAGGACGCGGGATGTGGGAGTCTATAAAGGGCAAGAAACGCTGTGCCATTCCTTGCATTGGGTGAGTGCTATTACTTGCTTGTGTGTTCAAGGACTCATGGATGATTAGGTACTACGAATGGCTGACAAAAGGAAAAGATAAAATACCGCATCTGACCAAGAGGAAAGATGGGGAGCTATTGTTCATGGCTGGGTTGTACGACTGTGCGATCATCGAAGGTCCGCTCTTTCCCCCTACTCATCCTCCCCCACCCCTTCACTCCTACCGATCTCCTTCGCAAATCACTCATATGATTCAACATGAACAGGAAAACCCCTCTGGTCATTCACAATAGTTACCACCGAAGCCAACGATAACTTTTCCTGGCTGCACGAGCGGCAACCTGTCTTCCTCACGACAAGAGACGAGATTGACAGGTGGCTGGACACGTCGTCAGGTGTGTGGGATGCAGACCTAACCAGGATGGTCAGGCCCTACGCGGGCCATGTCGAGTTGGAATGGTGAGCCCAGGTCCGATATAGACAATTGAAGCTGACGGAGCGCTCTACGCAGCTATCAAGTCCCAAAAGAAGTGGGCAAAGTGGGCACAGAGTCCCCAGCGTTTGTGGAACCCGTTGCCAACAGGAAGGATGGGATCGAGGCCATGTTTTCGAAACAGAAGCAGGCGCAGGCTTCGCCGACTAAACGTGCCCGAAGTCCTGCAACACCAGAGCCAGAAGAAGGGCAGGAAGCCAAGAAGGCTAGATTCAATCTAAAAGTCGAAGGGTCGCCGGAAAAGAAACCGCTGTTGTCGCCGGCAAAGAAGAGCACCAGGGCTGCGGCAGGGTCTTCATCCCCAGCGAAAAAGGCTGGAGTCAAGAGCCCACCGCCATCACCAGCTAAAAAGACAAAATACAAGGTGAGCGATAGAACGCGAAAGGTTCACATAGATCCACTTACCTCGGATAGTTGGACCCCTCAGACGCAGAAGGCTCAGCAAAGATCACGTCGTTCTTTATCGCCAAAGGTTAACATGGGATTGATTGCGGATGGATGTCTGAATGATGCAACTCCTTCTAGTATTGATACACCGGTGAAATGATATTGCTGAAACGAATGCCCGTAAACCAAGAAAGTATGAAGGAGACCTCATCTAAGAGGAGAAGAGACGCTTGGTATACGAATTAAGACCATGCACACCTCCCTCAACCTGCGCACTCGCCGTCCTCAACTCGAACCGAACCTTCTTGTCCCTCACACCATCTTGAAGCTCAAATACCGATCGCACACCAATGTCCTGGAGGGAATGCTGAACGCCAACGTGGAGGTAGGGCAAGAACGCCTTGACGCTTCCCTTGTCTTGCACATCACCCGACACACCCTGAGCAACCTTGACGGCAGAGCTCTCGGAAAAGTATCGAGAGGTGGCAGCGTTCTCCACCGTGCTACGGTTCTTGATGCTCTTGCCAGTGGCCGTCTTGCCTTGGGTAGACGACTTGCCCTGTTCCATGGCCTCCAAGCTGCCCATACCACGGTAGGCCTTGACACGCTTGCCCTCATGGTAAAAGTATTCACCTGGTGCTTCCTCGGTGCCAGCGAGGAGACCACCCATCATCACTGCGCCTGCACCAAGGGAGAGAGCCTTGACGATGTGTCCGACGTTGCCGATTCCGCCATCTGCAATGACGGGTACGCCGAATTTGTTGGCAAACTCTGCAACCTTGTAGACGGCGGTGGCCTGGGGACGTCCGACAGCCATGACTTCCTGCGTGATGCAGATGGAACCAGAGCCCATACCGACACGGAGGCCGTCTGCACCAGCGGCGATGAGGGCTGCAGCTTGTTCGCGTGTGACAACATTTCCAGCGATAACCTCGATGTGGGGGAAGGTTTGTTTGATCCATTGGATCATCTCGATTTGGTAGACCGAATTTCCTTGGGAGGAATCAAGGATGACAATGTCGAGGCCTGCATCAACGAGGAGTCCAAGACGGTCGCGGTCGGAAGGGCGGGTTCCGATGGCAGCTGCGGCGTAGAGCTGCTTGCTCTCAGGGTTCTTGGATGCGAGTGGGTAGGATTGGTTCTTGAGCAGATCGGAGCGGGCAAGGAGGGAAACGAGGCGGCCGGAGGAGTCGACAATGGGTAGTTTACCCTTTTTCGAGTCGCGGAGGATATCGTTGGCCTGGTTGAGGGTGATGCCTTGGGGGGCGGTGACGAGGTCAGTGGTCATGACCTCTGACAGGGGCGCGGAGGGGTTGCGGAATTGGACGTCGCGTGCAGTGACGATACCGACGAGTTTGCCCCCGAGAGCACCATTATCTGGGGATAGTGATTAGTAAAAGGGATGAGGCGTGGTGCAGGGGAGGAAGATCCGATTGATTATAGTGTAATGTCCGCATACCACGCGTTTAACACGCGTTTTACTCAGCAGAACGAAGGTTATAATTTGTTTTTTCTTCATGCGAGGAGGTAAATCGATGGATAGAGAAAGATAACACACCTGTGATGGGGATACCGCAGAATCCAAGACGGGCTTTGATGTCGAGGACGTCCTCGACAGAGTGGGTAGGGGAAAGGACGATAGGATCGCCAATGAAGCCATTCTCATGGCGTTTGACAGCTCGGACCATCGCGGCTTGGGCTTCAGGCGTCTGGTTATGATGAATCACACCAATGCCTCCCAGGAGCTACAGCGAAATTAGTCAGACCATCTTCCTACCGCTTGAGACGGAAAAAGGACGTACCGCCATTGCGATTGCCATTTCGCCTTCAGTCACGGTGTCCATAGGACTAGACATGAAGGGAGTCTTGAGCACCACCTTTCGAGTTATCTTGCTCTCAGTGATGACATCCGAGGCAGGAAAATCGATACGGCCAGGGAGGAGGAGAAAGTCATTGTAGGTGAGGCCCCCATGAAGCTTCGAGTTCATGAGGTCCTCGACGGCGAGGCCATCCGAGTCATTGTACGAGCCGAGGTGCTCAAGGGCGGTCTTTGGGTCCAGGTACTCTGGCATAGGGTCGGGCAAGTGATTGCCAGAAAAATCTCTTCAAGAGCTTTTGAGCGATATCTATACAGCTGATTTGTTGTTTGATGTTTGTATCTAGGGTCTCTGGATTAGGGGCGCGACGGTCTGCCTGCCAGCCTCCACTGCTCGAACGATTCGTGGAATTCACCAAATGTGGCGTCGCCTGTTATTGCAAAGATAACACGGTCGAATGAGTGCTTGAATCGAGCGTGATCCTCCAGCAAAAGGCGTGCCCATAGTCTGGCGACCATCCCGATGTCGTTGTTGAACACCCCCGTGCCAAACGCCCCAAGGACGATATTGCGGATCCCCTTGGCCTCGAAGAGAAACAGGATCCTCCCCATCCTTTCCAGCATCTCCTTCTCGACCCTTGTCTTGGCTCCGGTCGTGTTCGTCGTTCGGCCGGACAAAACCTCTCCTGCATTGACGGCTGCACTGGAAACGACCTCGATCCTGTATGGGGGAATAGGCTCGCTGTTGTCGTTTTGGAAGACAACGACAGCTGGCGAATAAATCATACTATGGGTGTAGAAGGGCGAGCGGTCATGCTCGTGGGCCGCATAGAACTTCTTGGCTGCTGGGGTCTGGAGGGAATGGTAAAGAGTCGAAACTCTTGCCAAAGACTCTTCTTGCGCTTGGGCGCCATTCCTGAACCCTCCACCTGGCTTGGTGGCCGAGGCAAAGTTCAAGACTCCGATGCTGGGAGCTGCAGCTCCTTCTGGATTGAATCTAGCCGTTGATTCGAGGAGCTTAGCTGCGGCGACTGTGGATATCTTCAGGACAGATATTTGAGTCTGGTTGGACCTGCTTCGCACATGGTCATTTGGCTGCCTCCACTCCACTAATCTTCTCGAATTGGCAGACCAGAACTCTGTGCCGTTGCTGCTCTCCTCCATGAGAGGGCGCAGGTTGCAGGTCTCGTTCCTGTAGGTGTACTCCCCTTGCTTGATAATCTTCATTGCGTTCTCTGCCACCTTTTTGAGCCGTTCGCGACGGCTATGTTTACGGTTACTCTTGGAGGATGAGTGAGGGTGGTTGTCAGACTCGGAGCCACTGTCAGAGCTCGACGCGTCGCCGCTAGACACACTGTTCCAAAATGTGCCAGCTACAAAGCTTGTGGCAGCCATAACCAGGCCGGGAAGCATGGGGGTGAGACGTGAGTGGTCGAAGCTCTGATCCCGCGGTCTTACTTATATCGATCATCCGCACTAATTGGGCTAGAACGTGACATCTCAAAAGCCCGTAGAATAGAAGACTGCGGCGTTTCCATCGAGGCATGCGGCATGCGAAGGTCTAAGCGGCGATCCTCGATTGCAAGACATATAACGACAGCAACATGAAATACGTAAAGTCAAGAATAAACGACAAGATATCTCGCCAACACTGCGGCTTGGACCAACACACGCAGCTCTCCTGTGTCCTTCGGTGCCCATTTGGTTGATTTGTCGTCAATGATGCGAACCTAGAAAACGATAAAAGGTTCATCCAATAGCTCTCTCAGCAATAGCAACCCGACTCACAAAATTATGGCTCTGCCCATTGGCTTTGGTACACACGTCGAACTGTTCCCGAGTCATCTCCACCTCTTTTCCAGAGGAAGCTACATCCACGAGGATCATCGCCTTTGTCAATGGTCTGTCCTCATTGGATTTCTTGCTCGATGGGCTAGTGCTGAAGGTGTCCGCCAGGCTGGAGCTGGAGAACATTGCTATGTAGTCGTGAGGCGAGAGTATAACAAGGCCATTGAGGATCACATTGCAGAGGTTGCAAGTGGGACTAGAGCAGGTTGAGGTGATGCCCGAGGTGCCGGTCGAGCAGTCTCTGGAAATGGGCATCCAGCGCTTCAACCCTTTGCATCGCCTGGAGGTCATGTTGTGGTTGAGGTGGTCTCTGGTTTGCTTTAGCGACGTCGTACGGAAGAGAAAACGGTGAGACAAACATGAAGCCTTGATGGCGGCTTCTGACTGCCTCTTGAGGTACAAATGAGTAAATGTGTCGTATCTTGGGTAACTCGGATTTTGACGCATCCCACTGTTTCTTGAACTGGTCGATTACTGCATCAGGGCAGCCCCTTAGCCCTTCTGTTATCCCAAATGATCGAGGAATCAGCGACCTACTAGTGTAGAAATGCAAATGCCCGTTCGGGATTTCAACCAGTGTTGGAGCAAGACGATTTACTGCGTCCATGCAACCTTGACCACAAACTGGGTGCTCGGGATGATTGGCGTCTTTCCTCCAGCAGACGACGCAAGTAATGCATTGACCTTTCACGGACGCAGCGTGGGCTTTGGCTTTGGCCTTGTCACGACACGTCCGGCCGCAGTGGGGATATAGATGACCTGTTGCGCGATCGAGAACTCGAGGCTTTGAATTGCAGAACTGGGTCGATGTCAACGGCGGAAAATGAGTTTGATCGGGGTTGGAAGTAGCGACCAACTAGTACGCACCTCGCACATCTGGACTTGGGCCGGCGAGGGAAGTTTGGATGCACATTTGAAGCCACAAGTTGGGTACTTCTTCCCTGTCGTTCCTGTGGCACATGGTCGTACCTGGCAGACCTGTTAAGGAGGCAAAGTCATTAGGGAGGGAGAATCCAACGGATAGCATATTTACCGAGCAGAGTCGCGATTTCCCCTTGGACCGCTCACCTCCTGCTTGAGACTCGGATATCTTTGAAGCACATGTGAAGCCGCAGGTTAGATGGGAGCTGTGACGCGGCTTCATGTTGCACACCTAGCCCGGGAGTAGAAATGTGTTGTAAATTACGAATGGTTGGGACAAACAGCGAGACTCACGACGCAAAGTTGCGTAGAATGAGGGTGGTAATCAGTTTGGTGTCTTGTGTACGACGAGCTGCTGCCCGAAGGAGGCCCTGGTTGGGTGCGATCTGGGTCGATCCTGCCGGTTTGAGAAGGGGCAGGGGCAGCATCAGGCCGGCTGAAGACATTTTCAGCAGAGCCGTAGCCCTTGTGGGAGTGCATGGTTGGCCCATGATCCTGATATTTATCGTAAGAGCCTTCCTGAGCTCGCGATGGTGCGTCTGTCCATCGTGCACCAGCACTTGCGTTGCTGTGGTGTGCTATATTCCGGGCTTCAACTTGGACTGTGAGCTGCGGTGGGTCAACCGACATCGCATAATCGAAATCGGTAGCAAATGGAGGCGGTGCCCGTTCGGACCTGGCGATCATCATTACATCCATGGCGATGAGCGACGGCGACGAACAACAACGAACCTGGAGTCCGTCGGGGACGTGTACTTGCCTTTGTTCATGACGATAGCAGATAACTTCTGGCAGTCACGCGCTCTTGTATTGGGCGCCCTCGCAGCGACAAGGTTCTTATCTGCATCAACTCGTGCCAATGCTTCTCTGGCAATACCCGAGCTCTAGACTACTTGCTGCGAATCTCCTCGACTGGTTCTACCGCACCCCTATCCTCACCAGCTCTGGGCATTCTCCGAGTCTTTGCTTGCCATACTATGAGGAACAATCGCAGCTCTCCCTCAGGCAGAGATTCGGATAATGACAGCGTGATTAGTGACGACGGTAGCAACTACATCGATGACGATGATCTCGATGAGAGCGAAGCCAAATGTGTTGTGAGACTCCCTTCTGCTCTATTAACACCCTTTATCCTCATCAGGGGCATTATATCAAGGTTTGTCAAGTACGTCCCCCTCACCCGGGGTATCCTACTTGCGGCCTCTTGTGTGCCGCAGTCCTCCGAAAGAAAGGTGGTCGCGCTGCGACCGCTGATTCGCTTGCGAAGAATTTGGCCAACTTAGACATTCGATCTGGTGGACGCTCTAGTGGCAGCACCCCACCTCCAAGTGGTATTCTTTGCATCGTGAGTGACTAAAGGTTAGTCGGGCTCTGCAGTTCCATTCACCGATTTTTTTTTCAGGTTTGCCATAAACGTCCAAAGCACTCCCAGTACCCCACGTGCGGACTGGTGTGCGCTGGGAAGCTCCAAAGCTCTAGTAGTCAACAGCAAACAGTCCAAGGGTCAAGACAAAAGACTCGAAGCCGTCAACTAGGCTCACCTGCGGTGACCAAAATCACTGTAGCACCTCCTCTTCCTCCGCCGCAACCACCGAAACCTCTCGCCAATCCCTGTGTTGTAAGCTCGCCGGCCTTGGGTTGTGCGCCTCAGAATCTGAATTTTTTGATAGATCTGCAAACAGAAAGAGGTTCATGACGATCGGGTAACTTGTAGCGCTCTATGTGTCCAGAAGTTGGCCACGCAAGGGGGAGATCCACAGATGTGCGATGTACGGGCTCCTTATCTCTATTCCCGATGGGCGAATCCTAACATGGATTGCATCCTAGTACTGCCATCGTCGCGAGCGACACGGTAGCCACCCACAATGCGGCACTGCCTGCGCTGCGAAGGCGAAAGTGGCGTGCCTGTATTGTCGCGTACGGCAGCGAAACGGGCGATACCACCTCTGCGGAAACATCTGTCGCAGCCTGAGCACGAAAAAGACACCTCTTTTACTGGAAGCCCCTCGCGGTCATGAAACTTTCAACATGGGTAAATCCATCATTCATCTTCAAAACCCCATCCACTTATCGATTCCTCAAAGTCGAAACCAAGTTCAAGACTGCATGGCGATCCACTTCAAGTGTTTGTCCCGAAATAAAGAAGGTCTTCAAGATCATCGAAAACAACGAATTTCTCAAACCTTACAATGCTTATCGGTAAGCTGACGTCGCTGGTCCACTTTCGTGTCTTTAAACAATCTCCAGCACGCTGAAGAAGAATGAACGGTTCCGCTATCATGGCACGAAAAGAGCGTGTTCAGTTGGTACGGGCGCTCAGAAGGAAGTGTGCCAGTCCCAGGCCTGTTCAGCTTGCAGCATCCTGAAGACATCTTTCAAGGTCAGATTGGCTCTTACCAGCGGCGCGTAAGTCATTGTGCCTTCCTTGAAGCCCCTTTCATCACCAAAGTCTGAATACAGTTTCGGCCCTGGGATTTACACGTCGTCTGCTTCAAACAAGTAAGACTACTAGCACCTCCCGAATTTCAGGCTGGATCTAACAAGGGGGTCGATAGGGCCTTCAGCTATTCTGGGACCGGAGGGACAATGTTGCTCACGAAGGTTGTCTTGGGCAATGTGAAAAATGTCAGCGCCTGGAACGAGGTCATGTCTTGCCCTCCTGGCCATGATTCTGTAGGCTTCTTCACTCAAACTTCGGGCCCAGTTGATCTCATGAGGCTCTTCAGGTGGTTTTTAACCGACAGAACGGCACGCTCAACGAGACCGTTGTCTATTCGGACGATGCGATCCGCCCCGTCTTCTTGATTACGTTCTGAAGGGTAATAGTCATAAGACGAGATTCGCCTATACCTCGCCTTTTCAATAGAATTCTTCAAGCAAGCAGAAACATGAATCTCCCGTCTCTCGTCAACAATTTTTCCTGTTATACCGCTCGCTTCTTTCCCGACAGTGCAAAACCGAACATTAGGACTTGCAGTCAGGGACCTAGCCACCTTGGGCGCCTATCCTTGTGTGTCGAGCTGTTTCGTGCCCAAAATGGCTGATCAGCCCCCTGGAATGGTGGCAAGAGTTGCATCGAGGCCTCAGAGCCCACTTAGCTATGATATTATAAGCCGCTTCAATTTGTTCCAGTGGAAGCTACGATCGGTGCAGCTCCTTCTGCTCATGGCTAAGGACTGCACAGCGCGATTTGCATATGATCAGTATCAACTCTCAAGTGACGGTGAAACTGAAGCAGGAGCCGCCTGGACATGTACACACCCCGATAGAGGATGCGTACTTTAAAGGAATCAGAGAGCCTCTACGGCACTAACATCCTACCAGGGTATTCTTTTTTATGTTAATACGGTGCCCCCATCTCGGCGAAAGCCAAACCAACTCTTCCAGCTATGGCATACAACTTGAAGGGAAGAATCGCAATTGCGGGTGTTGGTTCCAGCGATCTCGGTAGTCTAGAAAGTGAGCCTGACACATGCAGAGGGTGACCCAGAATAGGCTCATTTGCCTTGGCCGATTAGAAGGTTGCCAGGCGGTATTATCATCTGTCGGATACGGTGTATGATTCAGACGAACCAGATAATAGACGCTGGGTTCCTAGATGTCTCTCACATTCCAGTTTCATTGCTTTACGGGACCATGATCTTGAGAAGATGACAATGTCTACGTATCTAGGTTCTACTTCTGGGACATATACTTCGAGGCTCGAGCAAGCTTTGAGTCAGCAAGCTTTGAGTCAGAGGGTGAGGAAATCACCTTGCCAGCCTTTCTCAAAGGAACGTCTCTTGCTTCCGGCCATGTTCTGAACGCTTTATTCTCGAGGTAACCTCTTCTAGGATATGATATAATGGCAACAGTACTCCTCCCAATGTCTATGTAGGAGAATGCATGCTCCCCTCGGCTTTATCGTTGCTGGTGGCTTTGCGTTGTACGTAAAGAGAAGGCCGCTGTCGAACACACACGTTGGATAGGCAATTCCTCGTGTGAATCCTGCCGTGGTCCGCAGTAGCTCCCCTTTATATTCCTCAAAACGGATGGCAGAGTTCCCTCCAGTTGGTCTCGAGCATTGCACTCAGTGCGGTCCTCAAGGTCATCACTATGTCTCTTGGAACCGCGCTTGCGTCGCAGTTCAACAGATTGTCGCTGGAATCGAAATGTGTGGTGAGGGTCCAATTAGCGCTTTCCGTTTCGTAGTGCTTCTCAATGCTTTTGAGAAGGTATGCAGACAAAAACCACGCAACGGGCGCTACGGGAGAGGGACAACCTGTGGGCTGCAATGCGCCTCTGTTCTCCAGGGCCGCTTACTATGCGTGGTGAGTCCAAGGTTTTGCATAGCATTGCCAGTTTCCTTGAGGCATCCCTAGATTTGCTCTGAGCGGCCATCGTTTGAGGATCGATTGACCTGCGGGCTGAAGTGCTTGTCTAAGCTCGCACTCGAAGGAGGAGGTCCGACGGTGTGCAAGGTGCGCCAATGTTGCCATCGATCAACACCCGATGAGGCTGATTCTGCTATCTATCCTCATCTAGTACTGTCTTCGTAAGCCGAAAAGCCCTGGTGGAAACTTTTGCAGCAGGGAGTGCACGATTAACGCTTCGACCGCCTGCCTCTTCTGTCGTTCTCGTCCACGAAATGGCCAATATCATCTTTGTGGAGGCGCCTGCAAGAAATTAGCATCTAGGCAAGCCCCATTGCTACTCGAGGTCCCCAAGGATCACGATTCTTTTCGCCTAGGTATTTTGAGTACGGTTCTGGCTTTTGCGAATCCCTTACTGACCTTGATGGCGACAGTTGACGGGTGCTTTCAGTGTTGGTGGAAGCCAACTGCGACCCATGGTCAACCGCCTACCGTTCAGAGAGTCTACAAAATCGTAGAGAATCGAGAATTTCTGCGCCCTTACGAGGATTACTTGTGAGAGGCGCTGTTTACCCCTCCTGTTAAAGCTGCTGACTCTATCATAGACGACAAGTTGGCAATGAAGTCTTCCGGTATCACGGTACGACGAGCATGTGTGGCCTTGGGGTGAATGGGAAGACAAAGCTATGCGACCTGACGGATTGTCGGCTTTGCGGCATACTCAAGACCTCTTTCAAAGCCAACCTCGGCAATCCGGGCGCTGCGTCAGTGACTAGGCTTATCCTCCGCAACCTTTCTGATTGTCTACATCAGCTTTGGCTCCGCGATATATACATCTTCTGCCTCGAACAAGTGAGAGAGATGGTCGAGTGCGCGTAGAGACCTCGACTTATTACTTTTGCCAGGGCATACCAGTACTGTTCAGCGAATAACACGCGTCGGGGGACGACGGGGGCGCTTCTGGTAGCCAAAGTTGCTCTCGGTAAAGCAATGCAGGTGACTCAGTTTGGCCAAGTCAGGAACTGTCCAAATGGATACAACTCTGTGAGCATCTTGTCTTCCCACCACTCCTGTAGCTGATGGTTTGCCAGGTGGTCTTCGACCGAGAAAATGGGGCTTTAAATGAAACGATGGTCTACCGCAGCGACGCTATCCGGCCCGTGTTCTTGATTATCTTCTGAAGGCAAATATGCTCGTCGAGTCACCGTTCATGTATGGGCTCCTTTCCATAAACCATTAAATGCTAGGCAGCACGCCAGTTCTATGTCGTTGGCATCTATGCAAGTACTTTGTTGACGGGCCGAGTCTCAATGGCGCCACGGAACTATGCCCCGGACTGAAGAAGTCAACCGCTCGCGTCGGTACATTTTGCCTCTTTCTTGCAGTGCAATCTGGAACCGAGGGCTGCTGCTGGTGCTAATGAAAGTTAGGATTGGTTCTTGATTGGTTCTTGGGGTTTCTCATTGGTTCATTGCTGATTTGCCATCAGACCGCCTATTCTTCGGTACCAGCCTGGTTGTCATATGCCCCAGCAAAGGACTTCTTGAACTCTTGTCATATGGACTTAAACGGTGCATCAACAAGTCTATATGATCAAAAATGCGGAGGTACGGGCACCAAGAAGCTTCTCGTCGATGGAGTCGTTCATTCGATTTGTTCTTCGAGGCAGCTTTGGATTGTAGCCGCCCGCTTGTCCCATTCTTAACTTGCCTGTGAGCCCCGCTCCTCGCATATCCAGCATGGGGCCTAGACAGCCCAATTACCCGCCATTTGCTCCCTTGCCCCCTTCCATCCGAGAATTCGGCAGCAATGGCGTTGCATATAAGAGCCTGCTGCGTCGTTGGAGTCGTCATACGACCTGCAAAAATGCGTTTCGCAACCTGGGGAGCTTTAAGCTCGCTCTTTATCTTGGCCAAAGCACAGGCCCCAGCTTATGGTAAGTGATTTTTTTTTTACATCGTTGACACATCTAACCAAGGTGGCCTACAGGTCAGTGCGGGGGGCAAGGATGGACAGGCGCCACGACCTGCGTTAGTGGCTATGTTTGCACCTACTCAAACGACTGGTACTCTCAGGTTGGTCTTTCAACCTGTTGTTGATCGCTTGCACACTCAACACCGCTCATTCGCAGTGCATTCCTGGTAATGCTCCGCCAGTGACGACTGCTCCCCCTGGGACCACGAATCCGCCCCCAGCGACGACGACCGCGCAGCCACCGGCTGCCACACAGACCGGTAGTGGCAGCTTCAACCAGCCAGTGATCTGGCAAGATCTCGCAGACAACGATGTCTTCCGTGTTAACAACACTTACTACTACTCGGCCTCGACTATGCACTACTCTCCTGGAGCCCCACTTCTGCGTTCATACGATCTCGTCAACTGGGAGTACGTTGGCCACTCTGGTAAGATGGTGTTTTATAGGCGTATAATATGCTTCTGATCTTTGGCGCTTCAGTGCCTACTCTCGACTGGGATGCCAAGTACAGCATGAGCAATGGTGCTCGTGCCTATGTGAAAGGTATCTGGGCCTCTACCATTCGTTATCGCAAATCGAACGGTCTCTTCTACTGGATTGGATGCATCGAGTTTAGCAAGACTTGGGTATACACTTCTCCCAGTCCCAGTGGCCCGTGGACCCGCCACGGACCTATCAACACCTGTTACTACGATGCTGGCCTCCTCATCGACGAAGCGACAGACACCATGTATGTCGCCTATGGGGCTACCACGATCAGCGTCGCTCAGCTCACTGCCGACGGTTTCGGCCAAGCGCGTACCCAGACCGTCTTCACTTCGCCATCCAATGTCGGCACGATTGAAGGATCGCGAATGTATAAGATCAATAACAACTACTACATCGCAGTGACCCAGCCGTCGCCAGGTGGGGAATGGATGCTCAAATCGAACTCAGGGACCCCATGGGGCCCTTACACCCTCAAGTCGTTTGTGAACAATGTCGGAAACCCTGTTGCCGGCGCTGCGCAACCTCATCAAGGAGGTATCGTCGACACCCCTGATGGCAGGTGGTTCTACGTAGGGTTTCGTCCTTTGTGAGCATGAAAAGGATTACTGACGCCACCGTTAGATTGGCTTCATTGACGCATACCCTGGAGGGTGAGCTTTTCCTCTACTGCCCCTTTTTAACTAGCCCTGACCCTCTTGTGTTAGCCGTATGCCGGTCATGTGCCCTGTGACCTGGGGCTCAGACGGCTTCCCAGTGGCTACGCTCGTCAATGGCAAATTTGGCTCTTCGTATCCCAACCCCCTCCCTCTTTCCCCCGTCAAGTCCCAGTTTGGAACCGACTCTTTCACCGGCTCTTCCCTCTCGCACGAATGGGAGTGGAACCACAACCCAGACACTAGCAAGTTCTCAGTTGGCAGCGGCTTGAAGCTGACAACAACCGGCCCTGTGACCACTGACTTGTACAATGCTCGCAACACCCTCACAAGGCGTATCGTTGGCCCTCGCTCGACTGCTACCATCGTCCTCGACTACTCCAGCATGACTAACGGTGATCGTGCTGGCCTTGCACTCCTCCGAGACAAGTCGGCTTGGATTGGTATCAAGAAGGACAATGGAGGAGCCAGAGTTGTCCTCATCACCAACATCGACATGAACACGAGCTGGCAAACGACCAACACTGGTGGAGAGGCTGCTGCAGGAGGCTCGATCCCTGCCACTGGCAAGATCTGGCTTCGTATCACTGCTGATATTCGCGGAGGTAGCAAGTCGGCCACATTCAGCTATAGCACCAACGGAAGCTCGTTCACTCAGGTCGGAGGTGCCTTCACCATGACCACGGTGTGGAACTTCTTCCTTGGGTACAGATTTGCCATTTTCAACTACGCAACTGCCACTTTGGGTGGATCTGTCAACGTAAACTCGTTCACGATTGCTGCTGCCTAGGTACTGTTGTACGATGCCTATCATTCTTTGTGTCGTATCAAATAAGTAGAATCAATCATTTTCTTATCATCTCCGTTTCGCACAATCTGTTTGAGTAAAGCCATTTCCAGAATCGGAAAGGACGACCAATATCCCATCGATTCGCACAGGACCTACCATCTTCATCGCAATCGATATCGATAATCGTAAAACCCATGCGCACAGAGCATAACGGAGAGCAAGAAAAGGAACAATTGATTCAGGATATTGTAGAATTAAGAGCGAGCGCCAGAGTGTTGAGTGCGAGTTGCTATAAAACATACAGTGAGAGGGGGACGGATGGATTGATTGATCTTGACCATGATGAACGATGAGGAATCACAAAAAAAGATGAATAGAAAAGAGGCAAGCCAAAGGAAAAAAGGAATATGCACAGAGGTGGGAGGTCGATGCCAAGAAGGGAATCAAATGGGAAGGGCGAAACGGGATGCCAGGCGAAAGGACGAATTGAAGTGTGCTGTGCGGCGAGGAGCATTTACTGCCAGTATCCCCCGCCACCCTGGCGGTACTGGTAAAAGTTGGCCTCATTTCCGCTCTGGTTGTATCCGAGGTGGCTCTGAGGACCAGTCTGATGATGACCAGCCTGCTGAGGTGCACCGACGTTACCTCCAACGCCGCTACCTACACCACCGCCGACGCCAGAGCCAAAGCGGTGTCCACCATAGAAACCGCCTTGACCCTGTCCGCCACCCTGTCCTCCTTGTCCCTGAGCCTGACCCTGGGGCTGACCCTGGACTTGCGAGGGCTGTTGCACGGAACCACCACGGCCGCTCACGCCAACATCTTTACCATAAGGCTTGTAGGCGGCTTCAGGCGAGCTCCCGCTGCGAGGCCCACCGGGCGTGGAGTTGGGTCCACTCGGTTGACTTCCAAGGCCCATGAAGCCTTGCATCCCAGCACCAACTTGTCCTGAGGACCCGTACAACTGCTTGCTGTACTCGCCCGCACCCACACCTTGTCCAAGGCCGAGGTTGTGCGATTGTTGCTGAGGGTGGTGAGGCCCGGACTGGGTGTAGTCGTCGTAGCCTTGGTAGAGGCTCTGGTTGTACCCTTGGGGCTGGAGACCTCCGAGGTTGGCTCCGGGTTGTTTGGCGCCTGGGTTGGGAGCCGAGCCGGGTCCAGGAGGGCCTTGGAACATGGGGTACTTGACGAACGGTTGAGGGACGCCGTAGCTTGATCCGTAGGGAGCACCAAAGTATTGGCTCTGAGGACCGTAGGGGGAGTAGTAGTAAGGGACGGGAGGGACGTAGCCCTGTTGTTGGGGTCCAGCACCAGCTTGTTGAGCAGGTCCGCTGCCTTGGGCAGCAGAGTGCTGCTGTGACGTCTGGGCAGAGGTGGGAGGGAGACCAGTGTTTCCAGATGCTTGCGAGGCAGGAAGACCCTTGGATTCTTCGTGAGTGAGGACGTTACGTCCACCAAAGCCTCCCTGCTGAGTCCCGTACGAATCGTAGAAGCCCTATTGAGTATATAATTAGTCCCGATATGATCGAAAGTAGAAGGGACAATACATACGCGCTGGTTATCGCCATAGTTGTAGTCATTGCCTCCGAATCCGGTGTTGTGGGACGTCTGCTGTTGTTGGTGCTGGTTTTGGTTTAGCTGACCGAACGAACCATAAGGGGTGTCTTGCGTTTGGGCGGTAGGCGTGCCAGCGTTGAAGTAGGGAGCAGAGGTGGCATCGCTCTGGCCACGGAAGTAGCTCGAGTGCGACGTGTTTTGCAAAGCAGGCTGCTGTTGCTGCTGCTGAGCGGGCTGCTGGATTTGACTTGATTGTTCGAGCTGCGAGGGGAGACTGTGCTGCCCGTACGACTGCTGGAGTTGTTGGGGGAGATGCTGTTGGAGATGTGCGGGCAATTGCTGTTGATGGGCGTTGGTGGAGTGGGGAGTTTGTTGTTGAGCACCGGGTTGCGGCTGCTGCTGGAACTGTTGCAGAGTTGAAGGGATGGCGGATTGTGTGGAGTGGATAGGCTGCGAGACGGAGCTTGGGATATTGTGGTGGGCCTGGGTAAGTTGAGGAGGAGCGGCGGGTTGGGAAGGTTGAGCACCAGGCTGTTGCTGTTGCTGTGTTTGTTGCTGCTGCTGGAAGACAGAGCCAAGAGAGTTGGAAGCAGCGGGGGCGGTGGCGGGAGGGGGTTGTTCGAACTGAGGCTTGGTCTCTGCCTTGGGAACAGGAGGCTCTTGAGCAGCGGGGGCAGGAGCAGGCTCGGGTTCACTAGCAACGCGTCAGTTTCGATGTTAAGGCGGACATAAATGTAGGAGAGACATACGGGCCATCGTTGAACGAGTCTCCACCCAAACTCAAGCTTCCAAACTGCATTCCAACCTTTTCGACATTACCAAAAGAGCTTGGCATGACGACTGGCTGATCTGTAACCTTGTGCCTTGAAGGACCTCGTCCACCGGCGGCAGGACGCGAAGCCAACCTGGGGGAAGGTGTGGCAGTGGAATGGGGGGCGGCACTTGCGGCAATGGCGGCGGCAGCAGCAGGCTTGGGAGGCTCGGCCTTGGGTGGTTCTGCCTGAACAGGCTCAGGTGCAGGGGGAGTAGGTTCTGAGACGGGTTCTTCTTGCTTCACTTCGGGAATAGGCTCAGACTCTGCCTTTACCTCTGGCTCTTCCTTGACTGGATCCGGAGCAGATGCAGCGGGGGCAGGTTCGTCATCCCAGACGGGGTCTTGAACGGTGGTAGGCTCCTCCCGAATGGCGGAAGGAGGTTCCTGTGCGGGCGCTTCGACAGGTGCGGGAGGCTGTGTGGGCTGTTGAACGGGGGCTGAGGGAGGGGGAGCAGGCTTTTCCTCCCGTTTGCTAAAGATGAAATGAGCATGAACCGAAAGTGAAAGGGATGAATTGGACAAACCTTGCAATCTGGGCCCACGATAGTTTTGTGCTTGCAGGTTTGACAGGTCTTGCGACAGGGGCGTGAACAGCTGATCCATTAACATCACCGCCTGCGTTCGAGGTCTGGGGTGCAGGGGCGCCCCAGGGTGAGGCAGATGCGGCTGAGGTGGCAGAAGTCGAAGTTTCTGGCTGCGAAGCTTCGGTCCAACCAGAGGTGGAGGGTGTGACACCGTTCTGTTGATGATCTTCAGCAGCAGGCTTGTCGGAAGCATCAGCCGCTGATTTGGCTGCAGCCTCTGGGGCAGCACCGTTCTGGGGCGCGGTAGAACCTGGGCGAGGAGAGTCTGTGCGATGGATATTGGCGCCGCCTCTGCCTAGGCCGCCACGACCACCACGAACGGCTGCACCACCGCGTCCGGGACCACCCCTACCGCCTCGACCACCTCGACCACCACGAGAATCGCCCCTGAGGGGAGCCGTCGAGGCTGGGGTGGTTGTGGTCTTCTTGTTGTTTTTGCGTGAAACTTCACCCCATTGAACGGCGACACCTGGTTGCCATGTCACAAACGATGTTTTTGAGAGAGATGTGAAAGAAAAAACAGACCATCGATGATCTTTGTAGATGCTAGCTGGACGTCGCCACTGGTCTCGACCAGAAGGGTTTGGAGGTCTTGTGCATGGGGTCAGATGGATTATTATTATGGGATGGTCGTAATATCTAAAATACCATCGTTTGTCCAGTTTGGAAAAGCCTCCTGGAGCTGGCGCAGTTCCTTTCGAAACTTGAACTGATCCTGGGGTTCATTTGGTGGTTGTGAGCGGATTGCAGACTTGTAGGACATCGTGGTCGTCGTCGTCGATGAATGAATGAAATGGACATCAACACCAGTCCAACAAGGAATATTTACGTCTCGCTCTTCCCACGATCAGCCCCTAAAAATCCGTTCATAAATTCCAAACAAACTAAATAGTACTCGAATCTCCAAACTACATGTTCGACAGCAAAAAGATGGCAGAGATACCCAGGAATCCTGTCACGAGGACGACGACCACAGCGCCGCCGACGGGCAGGACAGAGACAAAGGGACCATCCCAGGTGGCGGGGAGTTCAAGGCCGCTGAGAGTAGCATCCAACTTGGGAATGCCTTCGGTATCGTTACACGCCTTCCAGTATGCTACGATAGAGTGAGCGGACTGCCTAGATGATTCAACTGATTGGGACGTACCACCCATGACGATGTTTGAACCAACTCTGGGATCTGGGGCAGGGATGTTCTTCCAGATGAGATAGGCAAGCATGGCGGACTCGCACGTCTTGAGCGATGTGACTACGTTGGTTTGGCAGAGGCAAGTCATGTTATCATTGCAGGCAGCAATCTGCTGCTTTGCCGGGTCGCAGACGGAGACGACCTATGCCCGATGTTAGGCGCCAGCTGTTTGAGCAGGCATTACACTGACCTTCTCATCGAGGGTAGCTGGGCTCTGGGGAATGTCGAGGATGGTCGTGTGGGTGAGATTGGTTGTTCCGAGGGCAATGTTAAAGGCCAGCGCTGGACTTTTGGTTAGCAACACAGCGATAAGGGAAACTGTAGACAATTACCTTGACCAGCCAAAGCTGCGAACAGAGCAAAGATAGCGAAGAAACGGTACATTGTAATGACTGGCATTAGAAATTGGAAAAGCCAACCAGGGCCTAGAACGAAGTAAGGGGAAAGTAAAAGGGAAGAGGAAACAGAGAGCAGCGTAATGATCAGTCGCTATTATATTGCCAAAGCCTTTTGATTGTTCGTTGCCGTGTTACCTGTTGGTAGCCTAGAAGGGTATGTTCCTCCCACGCTTGCACGTGAAATGCGCGTCGGCGTGTTCTGTTGATCCATTTGACTGTTTGAATCCCGACATCCATCTCATCATGGCGCCTATTGCCTTTGCAGGAGCTCTGGCCCCTAAGAAGAAATCAGAACTCCAGGACATTGCCCTCGCTCTCCGCATCAGCGACCAGGGCACAAAGGAGGATATACAGACCAGAATCAAGAAACATTTGGACAACAATCCAAACCTCGAGGATGACTCGAGGTTCTCTGGTCTTTATGGACGAAAGAGGCGGGGAAGTGCTCAACCTCAGCCCCAGCCAAACACGTAGGCTTTTTAGTTTTAGTTTCTGAATTATATCTGACAGGGGAATAGACGGTTGTCTGTACCAGCTCCCGAGAAACCGCGTTCCTCCACGCGCAACGCGCCGCTCGATCCCATCCGCGAGACCACTCCACAAGCCGACCTGCGCGATGTCTCACGAGCTTTGAAACAAGCTCCTCTCTCACCTGACACTGACTCTGATAATGACGATGATGAATCTCCGTCCCCTCAAAAACAAACCCCCGCTTCACCTTTCAAGACTGTACCCATCGCATCGCCTGTCGTCGAACATAAACCACTCGACGCCCTTCCCCCGCCTTTGAGTCCAGGAAAGGCAATCATCGAGGCTTTCTCCGCAAGACCTGCAGAGATTATTGAGGCCATATCTAACCCCCAGGAAATCATGGAGTCCATTCCTAAACCTGCAGATCTCAAGGCTGCAGTCCAGAACTTTCAGCCGCAAGAGTATCTCCCCAATGGCGCCGAGTACCTTGAAGCAACACGAGCGGTATGTCTTGCTCACGTGCTTTTCAATATCAGTAACTAACTCGGCTCTCCAGTTCCTCTCCAATTCCCAGAACATCTGGACCGCCTCCGCATTGCTTGAACTCTGCTACATCCTCAACACTGTCATCCCCTACAAATACTTTGACGTGCGTTCAAATTCGGAACCCATGGATCCCATGAATGCTGACCGATCGACATGCAGGTTCCTCTCACTCCGTCAGGAGCAGCATCTCCCTTGAGCATAACCCTCCGATACCCACCACTCTCCACCTTCCAAACCAGCGCCTTTTGGATGGTCCTCCTGCACTGGGCCATCCCAACCTTGATCGCTCCTGCCCTTATGGGCAACCTGATCTCTTTCAGCCCAGCCGCGTCCCAAGCTCCTCGTCCGACATCCCTATCTGCCCCAAGGGTAGGCCAACCCGCCTCTGCCCCCTTTGATCCTCTGACAGCCGCCATCGTCCGCCTCGCTGCTTCCCTTGCTTATCCCTACGCCACTCTTGCTTCGGTGGAGCATATCTATGGTTTGGATGTGCTGGGTTGGAACGTGAGGGTGTTCAATGCCGCACTTGGGCTGGCGTTTGCATTTGCGGAAGCTGTGCAGGGTGCGCCAACTGTCTTTGCGAAGAAGTTGGTGGAGGAGCTAGAGGCTAGGCCAGAGGTTCCTGGGAGGAAGTTGAATTTGGAGGGAGGAAAGAGCAGGTTGGCGTTGGAGGGGAGCATGAGTGAGGAGGTTGATTAGTTTGTGAAGCGAGGATATCTATGGCTATCTTTATTTTATCTTTCGTTCTTTCGATTTTTGAGCGCTTGTTTATCTCACTGTCTGATGATTCTTGTGTACACCTACGCTTTCTGTGTATGTAGTATTAATGTCCGAGTAGCGGCTCTGGTTCTCTTTTCCTACCTGCTGTAGCTTTCATCCTTCGTTATGTTTATATGAGCCTGCTTGTTTATGTACGGCCGTGAAGCACTCTTTTTCTCCTTGCTCCTCTAAATTTGCTGCTGGATGACCCTCGAGCTTGCTTGGGCTTGATCTTCGATTGGCGAAATACCACCCGCTCAGTTCAGAACCCGGGCCACCGAGCAGGGATTCTTCGAACGCTGGGCTCTGTTCTACAGACGGATATTTGTCTGGTAGCATCATGCCTTTGGCATCAATCAGCAAACTGCTCTACTCCCGAGACCTTGGGTTAGCATTGCAACTTGCAACACCCATCATGCTGCAGTCATCAAGATGATTGGCAGAGATGGATGTTATCAACTGCAGAGTGGCATTGCATTGAATACCTTAACTGGTCCTTTCTTGAACATGCGTCAATGTCTGGTTTCCAGTCTGTCCAATCAGCGCAGGCGAGATGAGTGGCGTGCAGAACTGGCTGGCGTATCGCTTGAGGAACGGGACCAACGACTGGTTGAATCTCTAAGAGGTGGAGAAAGATACCGAATCACCTACTTAGGATGCGGAAATTGACATCTGGTGGGAAGCAACCCATTGATATAGCGTCGTCTTGGTGGTGTTACAGTCGTTTGCATAATGTCGTGCCCCTTGGACAGAAAACTTTTGATACGATCCTGAGAGAAACTGCCAAAGGGCAGTGTTATGACGATATTTTCGGGATCAATGGACGGATTGAGTATCGAAATTGCCATGCGTCTTCGAATTGCAGGGGTTCGCTGGTGCTCGCTTGACCACCAGCGTCCGAATCCACTCGATGGCATCAAATCAATTGTTATTCTCTCACAGGAAATAAAAAACTATGTGCTCAAGGGGCACAACAATATGCAAACGACTGTAGCTCGGGGGATGCCCCTATGCTGTATGATTGATCGCATCATCTTGTCCAAACCGCCACGTTCGACTCTGTTCCGCTCGTCGACCAGGTCCTACTTCAATCAATCCCCTATGGCGGACCATGCCCCCGAGAAGGAGGACAAACCCTCTCCATCTCAATCCCTGGTCAACTCCTCATTTTCCTCCCTGTCTTTCCTGGTAGCCCTACAGCTCTTCTCGCGCCTTTTCACTTCACTCTTGAACCAGGCTCTCTTCCGCCTAGCAAGTCCGAGTGTCTTTGGGACTGCTGCGATCCAGTTCGAGCTCATATTGAGCACGATCTTGTTTCTGAGCCGCGAGGGTGTAAGGAATGCTATACTGCGAAACGGGGAAATACCATCAGGTGCCAGCCCACGGGAACGCGATATCATACGGCTAAAGACCCGTAATTTAACGTTTGTTCCTCTATGGCTGGGCCTCCCTCTGGCTGTGATGACCTCGTTCGGTTATGTGACTTTGGCGAGCGAAGAGGTTAGGAAACAGCCTAGGCTTGTCACTGCTGTAGCAATGTATGCAATCGCCGCAGTCATCGAGTTGGCAAGCGAACCAATGCACAACATGTGAGTTCCTACTTGGCTGATTTGGGGAGAGACAACCGATTTATGAGTAGTGCGGTCGATATAGGGCGATGACACAGCTGAAGACGGACGTTCGTGTCAGAGCGGAGGGCTTAGGGATAACGTTCAAGAGCCTGACCACGTTTCTGATTCTCGTCTACGACACTCGTTTGGGCACAGGCAGCCTCCCTTTGATTGCATTTGCTGCCGGCCAAGTGGTCTATAGTGTGGTTGTTTTCTCGTACTACTCGAGAACCTTGGGCGCACCATGGGTTTCGGAATCGTCATTGTGAGTTCCGAGGCTTTTGGCGTTGACTCAATCTGACCATGAGGGCCTTTAGAAGAACGTCCAAATTCAACGTCGATCGAAAGTTGTTCAGACTATCCATGACGATGACTGGCCAGTCGGTTATCAAGCACATCTTGACTGAAGGAGATAAGATGGTCCTTTCCTTCTTCAGCCCTTTGGAAGACCAGGGAGGGTATGCCATTGCCTTGAACTATGGTTGGTACATCTCGTGATCTTCTTGCTCCCAACCTAACTTGCACGATCTAGGCTCGCTCATCGCTAGGATTGTCTTCCAGCCTATCGAGGAGACCCTCCGCGTATTCTTCTCGAAACTGCTTACACCCTCAAAAAGATCGACAATCCGCAAGGAGAGCTTGACCCAGTCTTCAAGCGCTCTCATCGGCTTGCTCGCCACCCAAATCGCGTTCTCAATCATTCTGATGATCTTCGGCAGCGCGTATCTTCCAGTGGTTTTGCCGGTTGTGCTGCCACCACCATATCTGGCAACCGGTGCTCCTAGGATCCTAGCTGCATGGATTTTCTACATCCCTGTCTTAGCCTTGAATGGAGGCTTGGAAGCTTTCCTATCCAGCGCAGCAAGCCCCAAAGATCTAAACAAGCAAAGCAGGTACGATTGCTCGCTATTTATTCATTACCGCAGCGACTGATATCGCACAGGTGGATGGTTGCGTTTTCAGCCATCTACATTGCTGTGACCATTCTCCTCTATAGGGCGGGCTTTGGCGATGTGTCTCTCATCTACGCCAACATTATCAACCTCTCAGCAAGGATCTTCTACTGCCTGTCCTTCGCCGTCAGCTTTTTTGCATTACAGCCTCAACCGCAAGCTTCGCCGCCCTGGACAACCATGCTTCCCAGCCCCTTTTTCGTCGTTGCCTCTCTGGTTTCGCTGTTTCTCGTACAATTCAGCAAAGAGAGGTTTGGTGTGGAGGCTATTGTTCGCTCTCAAGGAAGAGGGCTTATATTCGCCCCTGCTGTCCTCATCCACATCGCTGTTGGAGGTGTACTCGCCCTGTCATGTCTTGGGATCTGGTGGATACAGCAGGGAAGGCACATTGTGGCAAAGTTTAAGGTTAGCAAGGTGGATTGAGGTGTACTATTAGATAGGGCATCGATAAAAGGTCGTTATGTCATTCACGTTGCAGGAACAGGTTACAAATCATTGTGTTTGGGTCACCCCTCCAAGCCACTTCTCATAATTGAAGGTGACAGGGAATGGGTTGCGCCCCCCTGTGCTGTCAAGGTAGGCAGTCGAGGCACGGTCGACACTCATGATGAACTCTCGAGGAACGTCATCTGGCCAATCCGAGTAGTATCCGAGGCCAGTGTCCACGGCACTGGCGTAGATCTCGATGTCCTTGCGCTCTCCCATGCTCATAGGGCCGTCCAACAGGGCCTGGCATTGGTCAATGTACCCTTGGTATTCCAGCTCTTCGCTTTCAGGCACTGCAGGGTCGAGGAGTGCTGTCGCCATGGATTCGGTGCCGTAGATGTCGAGTGCAGGTCCAACGGGCTTGTTGGCTTCTGGTCGTGGTGGGGGTTTGATAGCATCCTTCTTCTCCTTTGAACCTCTCTGAGCACGGATCCAACCCCTGATTCCCTGAGTAACTCTGGATAGCGGTGAGCCTAGAATCAACTAATGACCTGGAAATACCGACTTGAAATGCGGATCGTCTGGCTGGTGAGTGACGAAGGGACTCTGCTCAACCCCCTTGCCCGTTTTCCTGCATGCAGGTGAGACTGATGTCATTGCCAACTGTGACGGGTACACACCCAGGTAGTTTCATGGTGCTGTTCATGGAATACGCAAAGTGCTTCCCCAGAGAGGTAAACAACGAGGGCCGGTAATACTCGACCCAAAAGTCCCCTCGGCTACTGATGAACTCGCGAAGGTTCTTCTCGCACTCGTCCAGTGGGTAAGCAGTCTCGAGGTTTTCTTCTTTGAACCATTTCTGGTAGGGACCACGAACTGGAGGTCGAGTGATGGTGCGTTCGTCTTGGATCCCCAGGAAGAGGTTGATGGCGGTTTGCTTGTCGGCATCTAGATTTGGTTTAGGACGCTTGGTGGGAGGCAATAAGGATCAGGCGTACCCAAGAGAGAATTGGCGTAAAATCGTCGGATGTTTTCGATAATGTCCCGAGAATGGCTGTTCCAGTGTGGCCGGCGTCGGTAGGTCTCAACACGGTTAACGAGGGCGCTTCCAGTGTATTGTAAAGCGATAGCTAGAGGTAATGTCATCTCGTGCACTTGGTCAAGGAAACCGATACATACTGTCACCGTGATCGTGATACATCTCTGTCAACATCTCCGAGACATCTGTCTCAAAGTTCAGGATAGTTGGGTCGTCGACTATGCCCAAAGCATAGAGCTGATGTCCGAGTGCGCGTTTCCCGAACCCGAACTGGGCTGCGTTGGTACGATCTAGACAGTCGACGCAGTTTATCCTGCAGATGCCGTTTTGGACCTTGATGGTTCGCCTCCAAGTGGGGGCCTCGTCGTTCTGGTCGCCGTCGATATCATCATCCGCGGTTTTAGCTTGCATTCGCTTAGCGTATTGCATGTAAGGTTCTCGACCAGTATGGAAGAAACCTGTGAGTTGGATGGATTCTTCAGCAATGTCCTCGAGGTATCCGATTACGTCCTGCATTTTGCTGGGGGACTTCAGCAAGTCTTCATGAAGGAGATAAAAGGGAGCTCACTCTTTATAGGCTCGTGACATATCCCAAGCACGATAGACCATTTTCTTGTCCTTGGGCAGGAACTGATTGAGATACCGGACACATTGCGTGTACTCGTCAAGCAGCTTCGATTCACGCGGGACAGGCTCTCGACGCTTGATCAAGTTCAGGATTGTGATGGGTGTTCCATAGCGGCTAAAGAGGTCATCGAAATGCTTTGCTGCTGCAGAGTAGAAGGGATCGGAGACGCTAACTTCTCCAAGTTAGATACTAATTGGATCTATCACGCATCAACTCACTTTCGATCGGGGGTCGAGGAACCATGCTGGTTGTTTCTTGAGTCCAATACACTGGTATACTTCCGCGATACTAAGAAACTAAGCCTCTGGATAAACCAACTCTAGAGAGGAATTCGTACCTGCACATAGCTCGTATAGTTTGGACTTGGTCGCCTCTCTTGCTGGCCTTCGGCATTGATGTGGCCAGGATAGTAGAAGGGGGTTGTGAGAGCCTCTGAGACAATCTGTTCCGTCTCAACTTCATTTGCGACATTGCCCTTGTCTGTGCGTTAGTACCCTGACATCCCTCAGGAGGACACTGTCTCACTTCGTCGTTGACTCCTCTCTTTAGGTAACGAGCTCCAGCGAAGTGTCTTGAACGACGTGCGATTAACGTTATGAAGACGACTTTGGTGAGGATCGTCAACTCTGAACAGTGAGTCAGCGTTGATTGGCCTTGAACACCCTATGTCACGTACTGGCTTGATCAACGAACCCGTGAATTAGAGGGACAAGCCAGTGTTGCTTCAGATGGGGACTCTCCGAGTTGTTGATCGCAGGAGACATGAGATGGAAATTCCACGCAAAGCGGTCATTGAATGGCCATTTTCGCTTTGCAGCACGATGAGAACCAACAAGGTTGTCCTGCAAGGTAGAGGTGATGTCGTAGGTGTAACTGTGAGGTCGCTGAGCGTTGGTCTCGCTGTGCATATACTTGAACTCCTACCTGAAGTAGAAGTTTTTGGACATGTCGACTTGCTTGAAGGTGTTTATGAGACGCTGTTCCTCGGTCGGCTTCTCTACCTTGTGGTTAAACGAGATTGGGACGATTTCAGCATTCTCGCAGTGGTAAACGTAGTGGCCACCAAGGAGGGCGACGACAGAGCGTTTCGCAAGAAGGATCATGTACCACCCAGCAGTAAACTTGATGAAACCTACTCAATGTTACACATGCCCTGCCCTAAGGAGGTACTCTACTTGCCTGCAACACCGAAGAACACTTTAGCTCTCCCTAGCCCTCCATACGGCTTGTTTCCGTCGTCCAGCATCTTGAGCATGGCACTCATCTGCCTCCCACTGTATTCAGCTTCATCCTCAACGACTATCAGCTCGTCCTGAGTCGTTCTGTCAATCTTGATGATGCGATGTCGCGAGTCAGAGGTGTTGGAAGCGATGATGTAGAACCGAACACGATTCTCATATAGAATGAATTTGTTGAAGGCATTAGAGCCTTCGCGTCGATTATTGGCCGCTGTTGGCATCTCGAGCACGCTGCTAATGCACGCAGCTTTGGTCACGTAGTCATCGCTCGCAGCGAGTTGGCAGTCAGGGGGAGAGCTGTGACATCCGGTCGTGGGACTGATTTGGGCGCCTAACGTTTTCCCACGTCCTTCGACCACAACCACAACCGCCATGTTCTCAGCAGAACCATGTGACTATTCATCATAACATACTCAAATCGCCTCCGTTATTGGAAACCTTCGAAGGTCCTTTCAACTCCTTGAAGGTAGGGACCGGTAGAAATGGAGTCTGGCCTCGAGGCGACCGAAAATGGAAACGGGTTGCTTCTTATCGCCCAAAGTAACCCGAGCCATATGCTCCATAGCCTTATCTTCAAACCCACTAGAAACTCCAGTCCTCTGGCGCAGGTTTTGCTTCAGTTCAACTGCTGCCACTCTCCTGCTCGAGATGTCGGGCATCCTCAGGTTTACGAAGGTGTCCCAGCTAGGTGGCAAGTTTGGACCTAATCCGCGATGGAGCAACAAGGATATGGACCCAGTTCCTCCGGAAAAGAGGACATGGAACACTTTCAACTACATCACATACTGGGTCTCGGACGCGCTTAGCCCTGCTTCATGGCAGCTGGCCAGCTCTATGTTAGCCGTGGGTTTGTCTTGGGGGCAGGCCTTGACTGCTATTGCTGTCGGTCATCTTATCATTGCTGTGAGTAGCCTTGCGGACTTCCTAATCCCAAGCTTGTATGCTGATACTCCCGTAGTTTGTGATTGTTTTGAACGGCACAATTGGTGCTCGTCTTCACATTGCCTTCCCAGTCTTGAATCGATCGTCGTTTGGCTTCTGGTTGAGCTATTTCAGCGTCATCAGCCGCGTGGTCCTTGCGATGTTCTGGTTCGGCATTCAAGTGAGTATTTTCTTCAATCACTTGAAAGGATCACCCGAATAAACTTCTTCGAAGACCTACACCGGATCAGAATGTGTCTACCAAATGCTCAAAGCGATCTGGCCTTCAACTGCCAGGATACCCAACCACTTGCCTGAAGGCGCTCACATTACCACCGTCGGTCAGTACTTCGAATGGCAAAGTCAGACGGCATTTAATGACTCGCTCTAACTCCTAACACGTAGGGCTCATGTGCTACTTCATTTATTGGATCATTCAGTTCCCTCTCCTACTCATATCGCCGCAGAAGATTCGGCATCTGTTTGCGGTCAAGGCAGTCATCGTCCCTGTGGCGATGATCGCGATTCTCATCTGGGCTATGGTCAAGGCCCCGCCTAGCGTTAGCCTGGGTCCCCACAAGGCTACTATCCATGGGAGTGCTGCGTCGTGGGCCTGGCTCAGTGCCCTAAACGGTGCTTTAGGCTTTTATGCAACCTTGTCTGTCAACATTCCAGATTTTACTGTGAGACATTCTCGTGTTCTTGAGCATGATGTTGGACTTTCCACCTGACCTTTGTCAATTAGCGCTACGCAAACTCAGAGAGAGCGTAAGTGGATATACACCTTACTTTCTACTCGTCTTAACCATGATATCAGTCAGTACATACAGCTCCTGGTCATTCCCGTGGCGTTTACGATCATTGGCTTTGCTGGTAAGTTTTCATTCTCCCTTTCTTCTCAAGAAACGTCAGCTGAAGGTTAACATAGGTATTGCCGTTACATCCGCTGGAGAGGTTCTGTACGGGGAAGTTCTCTGGGACCCCCCGCGTCTCATTGACCGATGGGACAATCGCGCAGCCGCGTTCTTCGCCGCTTTCAGCTTCGCGCTCGCCACGCTAGGCACCAACATTTCCGCTAACAGTCTTAGCGCCGCGAACGACATGACAGTCCTGTTCCCGATGTATATCAATATCAGGCGTGGGCAGATCATATGTGCTATACTGGGTGGATGGGCCCTTTGCCCTTGGGAAATCCTTGCGTCCGCACCGGGTTTTTTGACGTTTATGTCGGGCTACACTGTTTTCATTGGACCCTTTGCTGGAATGTGAGTAGCGCTCCCTCACTGAGTGTGTGCTGATCAGTTCTGATGGATTCCGTTCTGCCCGTTAGAATGGTAGTCGATGTGAGTACCCTCTTCCATCATAGAAGGGGCTTTTGAGATGCTAATACCGAAAGGGTAGTATTGGCTGGTGCACAAGGGGAATGTCAACGTTCCGGCGATGTATGATCCGCGTGGGGTATATCGGTATTGGAACGGGATCGTAAGTTCAGCCTCGTTGTATGAATGTAAGGAGCTCTAACGCCGCGAACCCCCACATAGAACTGGCGCGCCGCGGTTGCGCTGCTTGTCTCGGTTGTCCCAAACCTCCCCGGCCTGATTGACAGCATAAACCCAAAGATATACGTCGGAAACGCGTCTTATTTGTTTAATATTGCATGGCTCTTTGGGGTACGCCGTCTTCTTGTATTATGAACGCCTCTGGGACTTACTAACTCTTATCAAAGTTCTTCTCTTCTTCCGCCATCTATTGGGCCTTGTCCGCGTTGTTCCCTGCCCACGAAACCTACATGGACAAGCCCGTCTTGGCTGATGATGTTCTGGATGCCGCAGCCCCGGAAGCATCCCTTGATGACCAACGTTCTGACCTCAAGGTGAAGGAGAAGGATGTCGAGTCCTCGTGAACCCCGGAAGACCTGCCATAGGCCTTGTTCTAGATGTCACCTTCCGTGATCACCATCTACCATTGGATGTACTTTGTGCGGCCTTCTTGGAGGCGACATGTGAACAAAAGATAGAGGTGTTTGCAGCTTCATGACTGTGATGCGCTCGCATCTGACAGGAATTTGACTGACAAGAGATGTTACCTTTTGTCGAGCCCTTCAAGGCCACTCGGCTCGCTGCCTGAGCGGATATTCACGGATGTTGATATTTGATGGATGTGCCTCGGTACGGAATGTACAAGGGTCCAAAGGCGCTTAAACGGCGGCCCCTTGTCCTGATTTCTCGCTCGGCACCTAAAGAGGGAAGGTTTGCCTGGACCAGAGCAAGCGCTGATACTGATGCTGCACGAACCTTAGGCTTAGACCCCCGGGCCATCACAGAAGGCTATTTATTTGTCAAGTCTGGAAGGTACCAGTCGGCGCCCTGGAGAAAAATGTTTTGACATTGGCTGTCACTATCGAAGCTTCTCAATTGACAGATCGACAAGCGCGAGGTCCGCTGTGTGAAATCTGGGACGGCTTTCCATTGGCTTTGGCTTCGGCGCATTTGTTTTGACCCGCCTAGGCTTTTGCGGCGTGGGTGGACTTCTTGGTATAAAAGGACCAGGAACTTGTTGTGAGCAGACAGTGCCTCGTCCCCTTCGGAAGAAGCATACTTACTCTGACCTCCCCCTCCTAGTCCACCCCTTCCTCTCCTAGCCATCATGCGTTTCTTCGCTGTCTTCGTCTCTTTCTTCGCGTTGTTCGCGACTTCGAATGCGTTGTTGCTTGACCTTAATTTGGGCAAGATTTTGGGCCACGACTGGTCGCCTGCCAACCACTACAACGCACCTACTCCACCCTGGCAACCCGGCGCCAACCCTGGATGGTACTTTGGCTCCCATCCCGAGAAGCACCCCAAGTTGTTCTGCCTCGTCGGGGTACGTGTCTCTTTCTTTGACACCTTCCTTCTCCCCACAGGCTCCGCAGAGCCGTGCGCCATGTTTGGGCCGCTTGAGACCGTTTCCCCTTTGAGAAACTCTCTATCCATCTTTGGAGACTTTTGCCTACAACCTGTCAAAACCTCGCATGTACTGATATAAATCTTTCCTTTCCATAGCTAATCTGCAAGATCCTCAACCTCTTCCCTCATGTTCCTCACTGCCCCAAGCCTCCCAAGCCTCCCGGCCCTTCCGATGGCTACACCCCTGTCTTCCAAGGCTTGGATGGTGCTACTCAGGCGGGCACCTACTTGACCTTCGGCTTGGTTGACACCGTCGCTGGTACGAACTCTTCTACCCACCTCTCGAACGAGGAACTGATTGAACTGTTCAATGTGCAGACTGTAAAGCTATGTGCAACGAGGTTGCTGGATGCGTCTTCATCAACACCTACCACGATGTCAACGGCAAGGTACGCAAAACTCTCGTTCCCTAATGTACAGCCTTACTGATATCTGTGCCTTGAATTCCAGGATGGAAGCACTCAATTGACCTGCTCCCTCTTCAGCACCTGCCAGGATGCGTCGACTGCTACCAACAAGGGTGGACAGACCCAGCCTGATGGCAGCATCAACTACATCAAGGACAGCGACGGCTACTGCAAGGCTTAGACGCCTCACATTGGTGCCTGGTCTGAGGGGATAGATTGGCAGGCGAAGGCTCTGGTCATGGACACTGCTTCTTTCTTTCACTTTTGGGCTAAACATGATGGAACTCTACTGGACCTTGAACATACCCAGCCTCGTCGCTTTTGTTGTATACTTTCCTTTCCTTTTCGCGAACTGTTGTGGTATATGACATCAGTAAACCTGCAAATCGCTTTTGCGGACTTTTAAAAGCTGATACGAGCTGAGCCAAGCTGGGCCAAGCTGGGTCAAGCGGCAAAGCGGCAGGCGTGGAAAGCTGGAGTTTTTGGATCAGAAAGCGGGATTTAATAGAAGGTTCATAATTAATTCAGGCGTTGACTTTTGGGCTCTTTACTGAGCGTACTATTGCTGTGATAGGTAGAGAAGGCTTTGCACCACTTTCAGAACCATTTACTCAGAAGGAGACCTTCCAGAGGCCATTTTCTTCGTCGGCCTCTCGGCGTACGAAAGCGGAAAAGCGGAAAGCGATTTGCTAATTTGCTGATGGAGTAGCTCCTTGTGTATATTGGGTCGTCTAGTACTTAATTCATCTAGTGTTCCTATTCCCGAATGCTGGAGTTATCTCCAAGCATCAAGAGTGCCTTTTGTGCACAACGGTTGGATTGCAACTAGTTGGCTGAGGTGGTTCAAGTTCTGGGCGAAGTCCCCCCTCTTTTCACTATGCGTTGAGCTTTTTGTAGCGGTACTCCCATCCTACATTCGTAGTACGAGGTTCATTCTGATCAGTGTGCAACTTGTGGGATATGAAAGAAGCCTGAATTATATATACCGGCTCACCATAGTAGATTGTAAGTAAGTTAATACCTCAGCCCTGAGTTATGTGTAGTCGAATAGTACCTATTCACATCCAAACCAACATTCCAGAAAGCAAGCAAAACAAAGCGAAAATATGCGATGCATGTACAGAGTAATAGAGGGATAATAGACGATGATAGGTTACATGGGGCCAATAATAGTACACGAGAAAGGGAAACGAGCCGGAGGAGTTTATGTACCAGAGTCGAAACAAGAGGCAGGAGTGTGAAAGAAAAAGTATGTCAAGTATGTTATGCATATACGGTATGATGTATCATAGGATAAAAACGAAACCCGAGAGAGACAATAAACCGGAATGAAAAGAAAAGGCACCCATGCAGCCCTCTAATCAGGTACACTCGCTGTGTGCTGAATGGGTGAAGTTGACGCCAAGGAGGTTAGCGCGAATAAGGATGGAAGCCTCCTCCGCCTGCCTTTCGCACTCCTCCCTGATTCCTCATAGGTCCACCACCTCCGCCTGTCTGCATGGCTTTGGCTCCGCCGCCCATCCTGTTGTTCATCATCATCCCACCACCTGCCTGCATCCCTCCCATCCCGCCTGCACCCATACTAGGTATCCTCATCCCTCCCATACCCGCCATGCCTGCCATTCCACCGGCCATATTCATCATTGGGTTGGCTCCATTCCCGCCTGCGCCTCCTCCCATCCCGTTCATCCCATTCATACCGCCAGCAGCAGCAGCGTTCGCCATGAACTGCTGCATCATCCCCATGTTCATAGCGCCAGGCATGCCCATGCCCATACCCATCATCGCCATCATGGGGTTCATCATCATGTTCATGGGTCCTGCGTTTGCGTTGCCCCCTGCTCCTGCACCAGGAGTACCCGAAGCGCCGTTTGCTGCTGCGCCTGCCATGCCCCGGTTCCCGAGCATCATCATCTGCGCTAGGGCGGGGTTCATGGCGCCGTTGCTCATCCCGGCCATACCGTTCATGTTCATCCCACCAGCACCGACGCCCATGCCGTTCATGCCGCCTCCGCCTCCGCCGTTCATGGCACCCAGTGTGTTCATGGAGGTGAGCGCGCTAAAGGGGTTGAAGCCGTTGGGTAGGTTGGTAGGGAGGGAGAGTCGACCGCCGTTATGGGAGGAAGACGAGTCGGGTGTGGATGAGTCACGGGTTTTGTTAACGAGGTTGCGGGTTTGGTCGCGCGAGTTGCGGGCTTGGGCTTGTCGCAGTTCGATCTGTGGCGGGGAGAATTAGAGGTCGGGAAGGGGGAAGAGGGGGAAGAGACGAACCTCCTTGTCGTCTAGCATTAGGCCAACTTTACCGACGAGGTTGTTGAGGGTCTCGCCGACGTCTTCAAAGGTGATGAATCCGAATCCCTTGGAGCGGCCTGTTTCTTTGTCGATCATGACTGTCGCATCGACGACCTGTTGTACAGTGTGAGTGGGGCGATGGGGAAGAAGATAGATGAGGACGGACCTTGCCATAGCTGGCGAAGAAGGCCTTCATCGTCTCGGGGGTTGTGGAATGTGAGAGGCCACCGACGAAGAAGCGTGTATTGCGGAGGTGCTCAGAGTGGGGGATAGCACGCTTTGGGTCAATCTAGGGATAGTCAGCAACTTGTCTGATAAGATACAACAACGACTGACTGATTTGCCGTCGAGGAAATGAGTGGCCTTGAGGACTGCCTCGACGACGTTGGGATCCTCGAATGTCAGAAAGGCGAACCCTCTGGACGTGCCACTTGGGTCACGCATGATAGTGCAGGCGTCTACCTTGCCGAATTTCTCAAAGTAGTCCCTGAGACCCTCTGCGATATCCAGGGTCAGTTGGTGTAGAAAAGGTGATGGATTGGTGTGAGGTACCATCTGTAGTGTCCCAGCTGAGACCGCCTATGAACATTTTGCTGTGGGGTGAGAGGTAGTAGGTGGGCCGAACATAGTAGGCGTAGGCGAGAGAGAGTAAGTGGTGTGTGAATAGGTATAGTGAACATTGTCAGTAAATGGGTATACGAATGTCGAGATGATGCGTATGTGGTATAGTAGCATGATATATGCATATATATGCGTACAACGCTCGTACAGTAAGAAGACTCACCCAGCATCGTGCATTTCAGAGGGCTTCTTGCCAAAGACGCCATCTGGTGTAGGGGTGGCCACACCACTACCGCCTCCCAGAGCAGCGCGCTGTTGACGTTCCTGACTGGGCGTCTGCTTGTAGGACGAGAACTGCTGGGCGATTTGTGCCGAGTATGAGAGGTTCCCTGGACGACTGGTGGATGACGTGCTGTCTGTTGAGGTTGGGATGGGCTGTGGCTGGATGAGGGGAGCGGGTGCCATGCCGTCGTCGCCATCGACGTCGGTGCTGTTGGACGCTGACGCTGCTGCAGACGATGAGGGGTCAGTGGTAGCGGCTGTTTCAGTTGTTGCTGTCGCTGCCCCGTTTTGCTCCACGTCGTCTAGGAACTCTTGAAATTCATCTGCGTAGATGTCTGCTGTCATCGTCAGACGGTGCCATTGAGAGGTGTGTAGTATTCTTACCGCCATACAAGTCGTCTTGAGGTTTAGCCATTGTTATTAAGTATGTTGTAAAGAATTAGAGAGGGATGATCATCAGAATTAGGAGGTCGTCGTTGTTGAGCAAGTCGCGTCTGTCACTGTTTGTGGTCGAGTGAAATGCCGTGTGAAACAGTGCCGAGGTGATTTATTTCGAATTCCCCCCTGATAAATCCGGGCTAGCCTCTGCACAGTGTGTTGCGGTAAAATGGCTGAGGCAGGACCTGAGGATTCCGCTTTTGGTGTTGGCTGGCAACGGATCTTCAGAACAAACGATGTCATCCCTTCTTCCTTTCTCCTGTCCCTCGGTCAGACACTTGAGCCTCGCTCTTTCCTTCTTGTCTCCTTTCCTCTGCCATGCCTCCTGCCCACTCTGACGCTTTCGACGTTATTCCCTACGAGGTGCGTACGATGGGCTCGACATTGACCTCTATTTGAACATGAACCAGGATATCAGGGGTGAATGGAAGAAACTGGGCTCTGGCTCGTTCGGCAACGTCTACAAAGGTGTGTAGTAACACCCATGACCATGGCATTGGCTCAACTCTTGCAGGCAGCTACTTAGGCATCGATGTCGCTATCAAGGAAGTTCTTCCTTCCACAGACTACGACGTCGCAAAATACTTTGAGCGGGAATGGCGTCTCATGAAGGAGTGCCGCCATCCAAACATCTGTCTCTTCATCGGTCTCTCCCGCGCTCCTTCACCCGACAACAGGATATTCATCGTCTCAGAGTTCATCGAGGGAGGAAACGTCCGCCTCTACATTCACGACAAATCAAAACCCTTCCCCTGGAGGCTTCGCATGAGCTTTGCTACCGACGTCGCCCGCGCTCTCGCCTATCTCCATGCCCGCAAGTGCATTCATCGCGATCTCAAGGGGGAGAATCTCTTGGTCACCAGCAACGGTCGATTGAAGATCACAGACTTTGGATTTGCCAGGATCGCAGCGAGGAACGAGGAGGAGATGAGGAGGTTGACCTTTTGTGGCACCGATTCCTACATGTCCCCAGAGATCTTGCTGGGCGATGAGTTTGACCTCCCCACCGATATCTTTTCGCTTGGAATCATCTTTTGCGAGATTGCCGCCAGGAGGTTGGCCGACGATCGTCACTTCAAGAGGGCTGCACCCACCTTTGGCATTGATCCTGCAGAGGTCAGGAAACTCGCCAGTCCTGGATGTCCCCCTGACTTTTTGCAACTCTGTCTCGACTGTCTCAACACCGACCCGTCTCAGAGGCCGACAACGAGGAACATTTTGGAGAGGCTGAGGGTCATCGAGGCAGAGGTCTTGTCCCGACCCAACGAGGGTGACGAGTCCAATGCCAACGTCGGTAGCATCCGATTCCTTTCCGGTGCCAAGCGTCCTGGGGTTGCTCCTCGTATCCCCAGCTTTGGCATGGGCGTCGGCAAGGACATCAGGGCCTCTGGAGACGGTACCTTGAGCGAGGAAGAGAGCGACGAGGAGCTTGTAGAGGCTGTTCAGAAGCTTTCCAAGGTCGGTCTCATCGACGACAAGGGGACATGGAGCACAGCGTCTTCAAGTGAGTATCATCCTTGGTTGTCTGAATCTCTACTAATCATGATCTAGGTATGAGGCCTCTCATCCCCGACATGTCTACTCCTACCGCTTCGGCGTACAGTACCAACGTTGTCCGCCAGTCGAACCGCTCTCCTTCACCAACCGCCTCGTCCCTCTCCAGCATCATGACCGTCAGGCCTTCCAGGGATCCGACTGCGGAGCCAGCCAACTCTAGGATCGGCGACCCTCTCGAGTCCAACTCGATCATGTCCATTGCCACCCTCGACTCCTATCGAACAGCCATGTCGGTATCGGCTCTCTCGACTACCTATGCGACCGAGGGAGGCTCGACGATCCGTACCTATGCTACAGCCGCTGAGGAGCCCACCCTTGTCCACCGGTTCACCCTTGTGAAGCCCGGTGCGAAGCCCAAGAAGGTGTCGTCACCTGTTCAAGGGAACGGACATGTGACGGCCGCGACGGGAGGAAGCAATTATACCCAGAGCCATGTGGAGGTCCCGTCCATTTGGAACCCGCTCGAGATCTTCTTCTCGAGTGGGCTCTTGATTTCGAAGTGTGATCTGTGCACCAAGCGGATCGGGTGGAAGCCTTTCTTTGAATGTGATGATTGTGGTCTGAGGTGCGCGTTTTTGCTCCTTCCTGCGGGCGATGCTAATTTGAAAATCGTCGTATAGGACTCATGTGAAATGCGGGGAGCTGGCACCGAGGGACTGCGGCATGCATGCGCATGGTCGTGTTGCTGCTCAGATGGCCGGCTCTGCGCATGGGAATCAAGGGCAGGGAGGGAGGGTGTCGTTGGAGGGAGGGAAGAAGACGGCCTCGATGATGCACGTCAGGTGAATGGACTCGGTGGGAGAGTAAGGGAGAGAGATGTAATAGCGAGAATCATCTCGTGTAATTCTGGACTTGAAATTTTAGAACACGACCATAATTTCTTATGTACCCCTCCTTCAAATGTTTAGATAGGGGCTTTTGCCCGAAACTGGGACCTTGTTTGCTCGGCGCGTCCATCGCCAAACAAAACGGTTTTCGACTTCGCCATCAAAGTCTTCGCCGTCACGTCACCACCACTTCCTCGCTGTCCAGCATCCTTACCATGAACGTCTGTAGACGCCAGTCGTCGCCTTCTGTTTTCAAATGCCTAAAGACGGTCTCGACACCCCACCAATACCAGCAACGATTTGTTTCGAGTTCGCCCTATGGCAGGGCACATGTCTGGAAGCGCCGGGCGCCCGTTCTCCCAAACCCGGTGGTTCCTAAGTACCCGCAGACCGTTCTTAGGTCGGACGGCACTTCGTTCGTGCACTGGACAACGTCACCAAAGAGCCTCGTCAGGCTGACACGCGACACGACGAACAACCCCATGTACAACCCAGCGGCGGCGGCGGATAGGAGTGTAGAGGAGGAAAGTGGGACGACTGGGCGGCTGGGGAGGTTCAGCCGCAGGTTCGAGGACCTGGGCTCAACGGTGGAGGAGCTTTATACAAGTGGGGAGATGGTGGCCAAGGCATCACCTGCGAAGAAGGAGGTGAAGAAGGAGGCCGCTGCGCCTGCAAAGAAGGGTGGCAAGTAGGGCAGTCAATGGGATATTAGGTACGTCGTTGCTTCGGGCAGATGTCCTTTGGATACTTAGGTTTTACTTTAGAGCCTATCACTACCGAAGTACAGATGAAGTCCCATAATCCTATTTGTTTTGACACTCCTTGGGTAGCCTCTGGTGCGACGGGAGTTCCCATTGACTCTTTGTGTAATCTCCGTGCATTTGCCCTTGAATGCCTAGTTTGCACAAGTTCTCGAAATTCCGAGCCAGTATGGCTCAGCTTTTGCAGAATATCCATGATTATCAAACTTCCCTGGATCGTGAATCCGTGACTTCACAGCGGTAAATTTCCGCAAAGGCCTGTGACCGCGTCGATTTCCTCTGCCTCCTCCCTCATTATGTACTTCCTTCGCTCTTTGTTATTCCCCTACGCCTGGTGGCAGCGGGGCTAGCCAGGCTGCCCCTTTTGTCTCTCACATGTCCTAGAGTCACAACGAACACCATGAGTGCCATGCTGGCCTTGCCTGAGTTCTTGTTTCCATGCCCTGGCAATGGTACCCCCTGTGTGTGGCAATCACGTCTCATTTCGCCGCCGAGTCTTTACCTTATTCACATTCTGCTGATTCCTGTCTGACATTCCCCTCATGGTACTTCCCCTCCTTTCTATTTGTTCACTCTTTGCTTGTGTTTCTTGATGGAACCTTTACTATACACTAAAACCCATATATATGGCTCATTTGTTGTTGTATGTTTTGATAGTGGCAATACCAATAGTGTTTAACTGTTACCTTTGCGTTCATGTGCCAAAACTCCGCCTTTGATGCCTCACAGCCACAAAGAGCCTCTTTCGCCACATATTTTTTTAACATTCCAACACTCACAACTGACTACAACCTCTCAACTACAACAACAAAAACTGACAAAAAACTCTAGCTTCTCTTCTTCTCTTCTCTCTTTCTTCTATCTCTCTTTTCTCTTCAATACCCCACCAACCTCTAGGTAACCTGGCTTGATCACCCGGATCTTCAACCCCAACTCTTGAGACAATACCACCTTTGACACCAACTTGGACACTGACAATGGCCACTGTTGCAAAGTACGCATCAGAAGACCTAAGCGGACTGAGTTGAACACCACACGGTGAACAAGGGCAAGCAGACAAGACTCAAAGTTGATTGGCAACAACGAGGAGTGGCTGACTTAGGTATAAGTGGGAATAGCCACAGATACCAAGCAGAGGACAGGACAGGGAGCAGAGCAGTTGGAGTGCGAGTTAAGCGATGTATTGACAAAGAGGTCAAGCTGAGGAAATACAGAGCGTACTAGCTAGCTTATATACTCTACAGAACATGTGCATAGCCGCGATGAGTCCGAGATACAAGTAAGCAAGAAGACAATGGAATGACAAAGAGTGGCCTGAGGCTGCACAAAGCTGTGTAAGGCAGCATAGAGAAGAACAGGGAGAAGAATGAAAACTGCCCGAGGCTGAGCGAGGCTACGCGAGGCAGCGCAAAGAAGAATGATACAATAGAAATGAGTCAGGGAGATGAATGAATAGAAGTATCAAAGGGCTGTGCGTAAGGCAGTGCCTGTAGCAGAGAAGAATGAAATGTAGCAAAGGGAGAATGAGGCAGCGTGCCATAGTGAAAGTGTCCATGCCAAGACGGAGTCAAAGGGAAAATAGGGGTTAAAGCGATAAGATAAATGAAAGATCAAAAGATAAGATGAAAAGATAAATAGGGGCACAAGATAGGGGCTAGGGGCTGACTGTGTTCACAACAGCCACCATCACTCTTCAATGAACCCATAGCTGCACTCATGCTGCTGCCTTGGGCGCTGGGTCTGCTACTCAGGGTACCAACAAAAATGGAGCAGGATCATCTGATCCCCTTGGTGAAACTCCCTCTGCTCCTGCTGTGAGCCGGAGTTATGCTGATGTTGCAACGACACTGCCCTCCCGACCCTCAACTCCTCTGCCTGAACTGACCTCAGATGCCTCTGTTGCTGCTGACAAACCTGCTCATACCATAGAGACCCCCAACAACAGGAGATCTTTGAGACTCCTAGGGCTGTGATTGAGACAACCAGGCCTTGTGAGGCTGGTCATAGCTTGCCAATGGACAGGCACGCTGTGCACTTCGAAGTTTGCAATCAGTTCAACATACTGCCTGTTACTACTCCTTGTGATGCTGTACCTGTACCTGCTGATGACATCATTGCTCAGGCTGAGAGAAATCTCACATCTGACCAGCGAGCTGCCATTGGTTGTTGTGAGGATGACAACGACCCTGTAGGTCGAAGTTGGTGATGAGAAAGAGGTCGGGTTGGGACAAATGTGTTGTCTCGCATGGATAGGGGTTGATGGTGAACAGAAACAAACAAACCAAGTTGGAATTCATTGATAGGGTAGATAAAGGAGGAGGAAATGGAATATAAAATGTCTTGAGCATGAAGGGGAGAGAAAGTCAGGGGAAACTGAACTCCCAAACCCCAATGAACGAAGTTCGTTTTTATCCTGTCTCTGGTAACTTGAACCATCACAGTTCAAGTCACATGTCGAGACCAAAAAGCCTAAGCTACATCTAAATATGGTAAGCTATCTAATGGTAAATAGGTAAATCTATCTACAAGATGACAATGAATAAGCAAGTAAGACTGAGAAGGTAATGAGTCAGGCACAAAGGCTAAAGAAGGAGATTAGGTGCCTTGATGTCGCGTTGTGTAGGAAGGATGAGGCAAACCTCGCCGAGGCAAGACTCATCCTCCACATATCCTGGGGACTTTTTGCACTAAGTCAGGAGAGTTAGCGCAACAAGAAGCAAGAAACAAGAACAAAATGAAGAAATTTGGGACAACACCATTTAGGATTCTAAGTCATCATCTTCCTCAAGACTGACATTGCCATCCCTTTTGAAGGACATATCCTCAAGTTCATGGCCTTCCATATCGGTGATGGGGGTGACTGGGATTTGGCAAAGGTCACATGGGTGGTAGGGGATGATCCTGTAGGCAGTGTATCGGAGTTTCAAGATTGAGCCATCGAGCTCAGCCAAGATGTAGGAGCCGCATTGAGTACGGCGCAAGATGACGAAGGGTCCAAGATAGTGGGGTTTCGACTTATGACCAATGGTGGAGTCAAGTTTTGAGTTGCAGACAAGGACGAGGAAACTGGGCTGGCAGTCGAAGTCACAGATGGTATGGCAAAAAGTGTTCCTCAAATTGGCAAACCGACTCGAGGCACACCTTGTGGAGGGCAATTCTGACCTGTTCTAAATCATCAGGCCTCTTTTGAAGCATGCGAGCACGGTTAGTGATAAGGTCAGCAGTAGGCACAAGAGAATTGAGGGGAGGGACAAGCCATGTGGCTTCTGCAATATCAAAGGGAAGAAGAGGCTTGACACCATGAGCAATGAAATAGGGCAAAAGCCCAGTAGAACGCTGAACCAAAACATGCTCCACCCAGAAGATGGAGAAAAATGCTGACACCCACTTGCTCTCAATGTCATCGACAGCCTTGATGAGAGCTTTGCAGATGTCGAAATGGCATCATTCAATGAGATTAGCCTGTGATTTGTAAGATGAAATGCGGATGTGATGGATCTTATACCTCTTCGCAAGCATCTTGAGTGCCGCAATTAAGAGAGGGGCATTGTTGGTAATGATTTCCTCTAATGCACCCCATCGACACAAGATCTGCTCAAATATGAAAGTAGCAACTGTAGCTGCATTCTCGTTTTTGAGTTTGCGGCCTTTGGAATAAGTAGACAAGGAACATCTGGCATGGACGATGTACCGGTAGCCCTTGGACTTGGGCATAAGCATAGTGTTGATGTATGCATTCCTGAAAAGGTTAGCTGGCAGAGGGACAGTTGGGGGGATATGATAGCGAAGAACATGACATATCTGGCACTCGTGGCATGTCTTCACATACCACTTAACATCTTGAAGCATGCACAGCCACCAGAAATGTGTGAGGAGACGCTGGTGGACCGTGAAAATGCCTTTGTGGCCGATTTTGTTGTGTGCCTATAGGATAAGGGGGGTAACAAGAAAGTGGTGGGACCACCAGTTGGTGGTCACCATTAGCATGTCGACAGAAGAGTTTGTTGTTTAGAAGGAAAAAGCAGGTCGAGTATTTGACGAAACATTTGAGTTCCCTTTCAGGTAACTCTGGTGCAGAAAGGGGATCACGTAAGAAAGCCTCAATGAGCCGAAGTTGCTCGTCTTTGGCATCTGCATTTTTGGAACAGGGAATGATGATATCGGGGGTGCCCAAATTGGCAAGAACAAGGGCATGTGGAGGGAGAATGGAAATACAACAGGTAAAGGACGTACTCAGCTAATCTTGACCAGAATTGAGGATGGCAATGGCAAAGCTGTTTGCCTGGTTGATCCAATCCTCGTAGTGGTCCTCTTTGTCAGAGTCCTCAGGTGAGGGATCTTGTTGAGAGAGTCCGCTGGCAGTGTTGTGAAGGCGTCCAGGTACATAACAGAGTTGGAAGTTGAATAAGAGAATACTGGCAATCCAACGGTTCATGGTGGTGTTAGGCTGTATGTTGGGATTGTTGATCATACCTTTGATATAGGTGGTGTCCATCTTGACAACAAGATTTTGTATGCTGATTATGTAGATCCTAATATCTTTTAGCAATCTGAACAACCCAAATAACTCGTACTTAGCCTGAGAGTAACAGTGCTCGCATTGTTCCATGTGAGGAAGCCAAAATGCGATGGGTAATGCAAACTGTCCTCTCCATCCTGAGATAGATCGTAGCTGCAGCCATAGATGGAGGATTTGACAGAGAGGGTGGTTTCGCAAGTGGTGGAGTGGTCAATATGGTGAATGGCGGGACAAGAGGTGACCATGGCCTTGAGGTTCTCCATGGTGTCAATCTCGACGGGACCAAATTCAAAAGCTTCAAATTTCCGTTTTTGGGTGAGCCTAACAAGTGGTTCAGCGACAAGGCAAAGATTACAGAGGAACATACAGAGAGTGCCAACAGTTCTGAGGAAGCCATGAACACCAGTGATGTTGCGTGGGATGGGCCAATTCAGGACTTTAGAGACACAAGAGGTGTCAGGTTGTCGCCCTTTGTACATGCAGAGGTGTCCAACAATGACAGCCTCAGGCATGCAGAGCTTGGTCTTAGGACCTGAAAAAGTACCTCCAGTGTTAGCAATACAGGTGATGATTCAAGAGCAGTCCTCGAGATGTTTAACAAAGAAATGATGAAGCTTTGAATTCCGAGAGTCCATCTCGTAACCTCCATCAGGAAGTTCGTAATGAGTGGGGGGACCCTTGACAGGCATGTCATCGACGAGATTGATGATGTAGTCAGGGATCTCGTTGCAAAGGAGGAAAGCAAGGTCCCCATGCTGGATCTGTAAAGAGTTAGTCCAGCCCATAGGGATTTTGGTTAGTCAAAGGGTTCTGAGTGGGGTTTGGAAGGAAGTGAGGTTGCACGAGTCAGGATGAAGGGAACACCAGTCATAGCTGACAAAAAGGTCAAAAACGGAATAACAGGCCCGTCTGCCTAAAGATTTGGCATAGGGTTCAAGAATGGGAGAGACAGTGGAGTCTTTGATGGTGATGGCATTAAGGGGCTGAAGATCGTGGACAAGTTGCAATGATTTACCGTCCTTTTTAAGAACACAAAACCAATGGGAACAATAAGAGGAGGTTGAATACTTGTAGGTGCCAGCGTTGATCTTGTCCTTGATGATATGGACAACACAGCGAAAAAGTCCTGGAGGGATCAGGATGTTCTTCTCCATCTATATGTCGTGGTCTGTGGTAGGAATTTCAATGGGGGGGGGGGGGGGGGGGGGAACCATTCTTCAGAAAATGCACAGGGCTTGGACTCTTCCCATGCAAACACATGCTTATGGGACTTCATCCATTTGTACACATAATGCTTCTACTCATCTAGAAGAAAGTTAGTCTCATCAAAATCAGCCTCCAAAGTGGCTTTGCGTTCCTCGGTAAACCGAGTACCAGGTGTGAAAGTGGAAGGGGGGAAGGGATCAACTGTCAGTTTGTTCTGAAGGGGATCAACACCCTCAGGAACATGCTGAACAGTCTGGTACTGTTGTGGGGTTGAACCAGCAACGGGTCACATGCAATTAGTGACACTTTTGGATTTAAAAGACTGGAATTCAGAGATGTGGAGTGAAGGGGAAGGGGACAAAGAATCGAAGGAAAGAAGGATGTCAGTGATCTTGATGGTGTTGTCATGGCAATACTGTTGGAGGCTCTGCAAAGTCAAAAGGTCGGAATTGGTGTTTGCTGTAGGGAATGCGCCAATATCAACCTTTCTCTTGCTTCAGGCTTAAAGGTTGGTTTCTCATCTTACCAACAATCAGTCCGTACCTGTGGAATTGAGGTTCACAACCATGGCCTCAGTGACAAAAATGTTGAGGATAAGCGCCCAAATAACTCCAAGCTTTTGTGTGGAATTCGTTTGGCAAAAACTAGTCATCATGTCAATATGGTCAGTATCTTTGGGTTCTCTTTTCCTCTGCACTTTCCTGATTGACTGAATAAGATGTCAAATTTTTTGAGGCTCCAGTCAATCAAGCTTGTGCATAACTTTACAGTCCCTCAAGGTTCTATAGCTCCTATAGGTCAAAAACCTTTTTTTTTTTTGCAGAATTGTGATAAAGGCATAATATCAATACAAATGGTGTAATATAGCTGAATGGGAGTCCTATAGGAGTTCTATAGGATTCCCATAAAACTCCTATAGAACTCCCAAAACAATTGAGTTGAAAGTGAGTCAATTTGGAGTGAAGTCCATATTTGGCATAAAAAATCAATGTGGGTTAGGACTCCTAACCCTTACTTGACAACTTTTACTCAGTGTGACATAAAAATAGCTTTACAACATTTAAGTTGGGTTAGGACAGGTCAGAAGTCCTATAGGACTCTGTATCGGACCTTGGGGGAGTGTAAAGTACTCAGCTTGTGCCAGCAGCATCAAACATCTGCCAGTCAAGCCAGAGCCGGCAGCACAGGCTCAACACTCTGTTCATCTGCCAATTTGTTCTCAGGCTTGAGCGACTTCTAAGTCTCCTGAAAATGCTGTTGTTCGCAAGCATGCTCAGAAGCCAGCATCCCAACAACACCAATCTGACTCAAAGTTATTGTCCATCACAGCATCATCTATTCAGATGGAGCACGTCCTGCCATTTGGGGTGAGGAAATGGAGGTTGGGATTCCTGCCGACCCTTCATCGTTGCTTTTACAACTCCAAGGACCTGTTCAACGACTTTCTTCTGGCCTCTGAAACACTTGTCAGCATTATCCAAGAGATCATTGATGCTGTCTACATTGATGTTGATTATACTGTCAAGGCCAAGGGAGAGCCATTCCATCTTATGGTGAGCATCTAGTTACTGTCTGTATTCCAGGTCTATCTGAAGACCATAACTTTACAGTCCCCCAAGGTCCTATGGGAGTCTTGTAGGAGTTCTCTGATCTCCTATAGGACTCCCATAGAACTCCTATGGTAATCCCAAAATCAATACAAATTCTATTACATTTTGACATTGACATAGATAGGAGTCCCATAGGAGTCTTCTAGGACTCCTATAGGACATTGCTCACCCATAGCTGGCAATTAGTAAGAGAGAACATAGATAGGACTCCTATAGGACACCTATGAGACTCAGTAAGTGTATTTGTTCTTTTACACAATCTTTTACCTAGATAGGACTCCTATAGGACTGTTACACAGATGACAAGCTCTATGGAATTATTAGCTAGATAGAAGTCCTATAGGAGTCCTATAGAACTATTACATAATTGGGACTTCTGTCGAACTCCCACAGAGTTATCACCTAGATAGAAGTCCTATAGGAGTCCTATGAGACTCCGCAAGTTTGTTTGTTTTTTTCTGTTAACTTATTATCTAGATAGGAGTCCTATAGGACTGTCATATAGATACCAAACTCTATGGAATTATCATCTAGACAGGAGTCCTATAGGACTCCACAAGTCTGTTTGGTTTTTCTATTAACTTATCACCTAGATGGGAGTCCTATAGGAATCCTATAGGACTGGAACATAGATACCAAACTCTATGGAATTATTACCTAGATAGGAGTCCCATAACTCAGCAAGTCTGTTTGCTTTTTCTATTCACTTATTATCTAGATAGGTGTTCTATAGGACCATTGTCTAAATACTAAAATTTTGTTGGATTATTATAAAGAGAGAACTATGATGTAAATAGGACTTCTATAGGAATATTGTCTAGATAAGTCCTCTGTTAAACTCCTATAGGATGAACCTTGATGGGAGTCCTATAGGAATCCTATGAGACTCCCATAGGACTGTTGTCTATATACTAAACTCCTATTGAATTATTATGTTGATGAAACCATGATGTAAATAGGAGTTCTATAGGAGTTCTATAGAAGGATCAGGAACTGTTATTCAGATAGAACTTCTATTAAACTCCCATGAAATTATCATCTACATAGGAGTTCTATAGGATTCCTATAGGAGTCAGCTAGAGTTTGTGATATTTTTTCCAACTTCTCATCGAGATGGTACTTGCATAGAAGTTTTAAAAATATGTTGAAATCTTTTATCAAACTGATATAAACTCTTACATAACTTGTATGAAACTCCTATAGAACTGCCATAGGGCTTGTATAGAACTTAAGTAATTGAATCTAAAATGAATCATGTTCATTATGAAGAAATTTTAAGCAAAAAAACTAGTTAAGGCAGAATACATAATCAATAGATATAGGAGAACCAGTATCAGAACCAATATCAACATTTTTTCTAGCAAGTTTAGCAGCCTTGCGCTCTTGCTTAACCAATACCTTCTTAGTCTGAAGAAAAAGCATGGAGTGAAGGAACCACTTGAAGTTGGGAACTGTCATCTGCTTGAGAATAGAATCATATCCAGCCAACCAAGCATTCAACTGTTTGCATATCTTTAGAAACCATCAAACAAGATGTCAAAACAAGAAAGGTAATAACTCACTTGCATGTTAAATGCACGCTTAGCAACCTCCTTGCCCTGATTGTCCTTGACCTTGATAACTAGGTTAGGAGTACTTCCATCATCAGGTGCAGGATTGCACCACTTCTGACAAAGCTCATCCGTCTTGCTGTGGTTCCAGTGGTGGTAGCTGTCAACAATGAATCGTGTTGTTGAAATCCAAGACCGGAAATGGTTGGCAACAGTTTTGAGAAGCATGCCTTATCAATGCAGAGATAGGATGGACGATCAGCAGGATTGGGGTAGACAGACTCCAGGAACTTCATGATGTTGGTTGGAGATTCCGACTTGGCAAAAAGACTCCATGCCTCTACTACACCACATGGAGCACAAAGAGTCTCAACACAGTAGATTCTCGAAGCAGCAAAGTAGTGCTTGGGTTGATGGGGCTGTGGATTTTCAGGGCGTTCATGAGACTCCTGCCAAGGCTGCCTCTCTGCAGGACGATGAATCATGCGCTTAACACCAGAGGAGCTGCTACGGCTTGCAGAAGCCTGGTAGTGCTTCCACTCAGGTGCATGAAGCTCACATGCTCTCGTTCCACTCTTTGCTAAAGCAAGGCACTCAACAATGCGACAGAAATGGCTAAATTCCAGAATATGCTTGTCACAGTATGACTCGCCCCGGTTGTTAGAAAGTGGTTTGTAGCACTTGGGTCGTGCACAATGCAAGGGCCCTGTCACAATGCCATCCACCACTCGCATGTTCACAGAGCACCCTTCAACCACTGAGTCAGGCTCTGTAGATGTCCAGCAGGGCTGAGTGCACTCTCCACAAGCATGACCCTCAGCTGGCTTCACCTTGCCCTTGTTGCCAAGAATGCATGCTGGACAAGTCGATCCGCACTGACATTGTAAGGCACAGTGAGATCAACAGCAGAGTCAGCAGCAATCATCCGGATGGACTCTCCAAGATGTGCTTGCCAAATGTGACGGCGAGTGACCGACTGGAGAGAGAAGAGAAACCATTGGAGACATAGCTGTTGGTGAAGAAGGATGAGAAAGCTTGAAATGACAAGTGCAAGCTATGAAAGGCGTTGGAGACAGCTTCTGTAAAGGTGTGGTCTGCCCACAGCTTTTGTCCAAGCTTGATGTAGCAAGCATCATTCTCCAGTGTCTGCTCTTGGCCCTTTTCTTTAGTTGTCTGCCAGTGATGGTCTGCCATATATGAGGTAGCACAGGCAGGGCATTCTGCACCAAGAACATATGCATACCCATACTGTCTGGTACCTTTGATCAGAGTGAAAGGGCTGGAAATATCCTGAAAACTCTGATAAGGATAGAGGGAGTGTGGTGCACAAGTCTGCTCCTGACACTCAAATGAATTGGTGACAAGCGCAAGACTTGGCTCAACAGCACTCAGGTCAATAGGATGGAGAGATGGGGAGGAAAGTTCAAGCAATAGAGCAAGCTTGTGTAGAGTGGTGGCTAGAGAACCACTAGATGGGTGGAGCAGAGGCTCGTTGTTCCTGAAGCAAAGGTCCAGCAATTGCCCCAAGCGATCAATCCAGAGATGTGATGATGTTTCACCTGGCATCTGCCAAGCAGAGCAACGAAAATGCAGATTGAGAAGTTGGGGATTTTCAAGAATGGTGAAGAGAATCAGAAGAACAGAGCTCAAAGAGATCTTCGAGTCATAGTTCTGTCGAATGAATTTGTAGAAGGCACGAAAAGTGATGTCGGGAAAGGGGGATGTTGGCTGGGCAGTGACCAGAGGTAGCCATAGAGTTGCTAGAAGAAGAAGACCAAACCAAGATGACAAGAACGAGGTAATAAGAAGCCCAATAGTGCAGAAATAGACAAAATAACTGAAATGCCACCAAGTCAGATTCTTGCTCTACAAGAATTTACAATCATAGACTATCAACTCACTTTCCCCCCTTCTGCTTCTTCTTATGGCTCTTCTTCTTCTCAGAACTCTTCTCTTCAAACACTTTCTCCTTAACCTCATAATCCCCATGCTTCTTCAAATATGCAACCGCTAGCCCAAGACCAGAAGTCTTGCTCCCAGGGTCCAGCTCAAATAGATCCTCCTCTGATACATCCAGTCATGCCTGAGCATCCATCGCAAAGTACTCCATGATTTTCCTATGGCGCGGAAGTTCCTTTCTGAATTGGGAGTAGAATGTGGAGCTCCTATAGAATGTTGACTTGCCAATAAAAATCTTGGTGATCTGTTCAGCAGTGGTTTTAGCCAAGTCACGTGGAAGCCGCTTCCCAGCTGAGTTGGTCTTTGCCCCATTCTTCAACTTTGCATGCATCTCTCGAGCATTGTTGGCAGCCCTGAAGCGCTGATAGCCAGTCCAGTTGTCTGTAGCAGCCGTGTTGTAGAGGTAGGAGTCGGTGGAAATTTCAAGATAGTAAATCAGGTGGAGCTGTCTCTTATCCTTTTCAGCCTCAATTGCCTGGGCAATTGCATCAAGAGCATCAGCTTCAGTAAGAGGGGCTTGTGCATCAGGAAAGGTGGTAGAGAGAGGAGAGGGAACACCAGATGCAGAGCAGGAACGATAGCCTGAGACGGAAGGAGTTGTTGCATGAGACAAGAATGCAGAAACAGAGGGCTTCTTCTAAAATGAAAGGTTAAAACCAATGTAGAAAGAAAGAAAGAAAATGAACATACTAGCAAGACATGGATATAGAGTTTTGAATTCTCCTCCTCCCAGAGGAAGTTGTTCACAGTCAAGGCGGTACGGGGAAGACAGTTTGAAGATCCCATGATATCCCAACCCTTCTCATCAAAGTCATAGACATAGAAGGTGTGGTTGGCATAGGAAGGTTCATGATCCACGATTGCGTCAACTGCATCCTTGACAGTGGAACCATTGACAGTGACAAAGAAATTGAATGCTGTGCAGTTGATAGGGGAAGGAGGAGCAGGAGTGGATTCCAGAAAGACGCAGGCCTTGCGAGGGAAAGGAACAATGTTGTTGATGGTCTTCTCCAATGCAGAGTCGGCAATGTTGGAGACAGCAGCCTTGCCTCAAAGAGTACCCCCAACTGTCTTTGACACACCCTGAAGCTTGGAAGGGCCAACGGAAAGAGTAGTGGAGTTGACGTGTTTAGTCAACTCATCTTCTTCATCAAAGACCAACCCATTATCCTCCTCATCCAGCTCCACCATGCTCACAGCTTTCGACTCTGCCTCTACCTCCTCATTCAGCACCTTCTCCTTTCCCTTCCCCTTCTTTGGCTTAACATTGACCTTGACCACCTCTTCCTCTACCTCCATGTCTCCACGCCCAACCTCCTCAGCCAGTGCCTTCTCCTTCCCCTTCCCCTTCTTAGGCTTAAGCTTGACCACCTCTTCCTCCTCTACCTCCATGTCTCCAAGCCCAGTGCCTGCCCATCTATGTTCTTGCTCAATGGCATCCTGCATGACTACATCTCCATCTCCTTGTGGCACCTCAACCTCAACCTCCTCTTAAAGAACCTCCTTGACAGCAGCCTTCTTCTTTGCCTTCAGAGGAGCAGCAGTGGCAGGCTTGAGAACAGGGATGGTGGAAGTCAGAGGGGCAACACGATGAGGAGGTGGAGCAATAGAGGCACTAAGGGCTTGAAGAATGTGCTCTGTCCTATTAGGCAACAAGTCAGTCATATTGAAACTCAACTGAAAAAATGACAAGTCAAATATAAAAAAGAATCTAAATTCAATTTAAATTCAATTAAATAATACACGGAGGTTTCGTAGACTACATGAGTACTTTACCCCCACCCCTGAGGGGGGTACAGAGTCAGTACAGAGTCTGTACTAACTCTGTATTCACTCTGTACTCACTCTGTACAGACTCTGTACAGACTCTGTATACCTTTTCTACTCCCTTCTACCTATTTCTTACCATGCACTAGTTGACACACCCAAGAGTCTGTACAGACTCTGTAGGGGGTGCAGACTCTGTACAGACTCTAGAGTGCAGAGCCTCTGCACCCCCCTACAGAGTCTCCCTATGGAGCCAGTGACTCTGTACTTGCTGAATGCTATTTGAGTCTTTATTAATACATTGTATGTCATGAATACTTACTGATATTCTTATATGCCGAGTCAGCACAGAGTCTGTACAGAGTCTGTACAGAGCTGGTGCCAACAGCCAGAAGTCCTGATTCCAATGGACCAATAGCTATACTATTGTGCAAAGTAATTGGTAGAGGGTTAGTAGGGAGTTTGTACAGAGTCTGTACAGAGTCTGTACAGAATCTGCACTGGTTAACCTTATAGTAGAAGTGTGGTCTTCTATAAATAGGACAAACAGAGTCAGTCCAGAAGTTGAAATAAAACAATCAGTAAGAGGGTACAGAGTCTCTACAGAGTCTCTACAGAATCTGTACAGACTCTGTACCCCCCTCTGGGGTGGGGGTGAAGCAGTGGACTACATCAGACAAGCAAAATAGAAAGGGGACGTACCCTGTGGCATCATTGTCAACGGAGGCCTTTGCAGTGGGATTGGTTTTGCCAGCAGGCTTTGAGGTGGTCTTCACGGAAGGCTGGACCTTCTTGGTGGTGGTGGTGGTGTTGGTGGTGGCGGCAGCAGAGGGCTTGACTGTGGGCTTCGGGGCAGTTGGCATGCATCTGGGAATTGGTGTTGCAGTCGCAGCAGCCTTGACAGACTTGGTTGCAGGGGTGGGCTTCTTCTTCGGTGGTTTGATGCTAAGAGGTGGTGAGTGATGTGTCAGACAATGTGAATGGGAAGCACTTAAAGTGACGATGTGACATTCAGCTCATCCTCTGAGACATCAGAGGACGGTGCTGAAGGTGTTGGGAGCCTAGAAGTGGGATCACGGTGAGCAGCAGAGATTTTGGAAAGAGGACGGCACTTACTTCTTGGTACGAGCACTCCTCCTGAGTTGCTCCTCCTCCTCCTCCTCCTCCTCCTCCTCGTTGCTGTCAGTGTCGTTGACCTCAGCACCGCTAGGCTAACGTCAGCAGACATTGCAGAATGGAGGGCAACGGACGTACCTTGAGGATGCAGCCTTGGCTGCCTGTGACTTCTCATCCCCAGACTCCTCCTCATCTCCTTCCCCTTCTGCTACTGAGGATTCATTGTCATCGGCCTTGCGACACTTCGAGTCGTGGGGTGTGATTGTGTTGGTGTGTGCACAGTGGTCCCCAGCCTTGGGACTCTTGGGCGTGGCTGGCATGTCGTCGTTGGCCGGTCGGTGGACGGTGTTGTGGACCATGGTGAAGGTGTTGTGGTTGGTCTAACGGTCAGGCAGGATGCTATTGTGCGTGTGGTGGTCTGGAGTGGGTGGGGGAGGTGAGCAGCAGCGACGTGGAGAGGGTAGGCGAATGGTTGGTGTACGGCGTTGAACCTGCGTTCAGACGGTTGTGATGGGCAGTGAAGAGCCCCTGCGCGTTATCAACGTGGCAGTTGGTTGGTGCAGGTAGGCGTCAACGACGAGGGTGGCAGTCGTTGGATTACGTTGGTGTGGCACGCAGGGTCAGTGCGCGTTGCGGATGTGGCGGTTGTGACGTTGCGGGAAGGGTCTGTGTAGATGGTGGAGGGAGGGGACAGTGGCAGGCGGCAGCGACGAGGAGGGCACAGAGGGTGGCATTACGAAGAGGCGTTGCTGGGAGATCCTGAAGGTGCAGGCCAAGTGGCAGCAGCGAGCAGGGGTGTCGTTGTCAAAGGTTGATGACGACAACAAGGAAGGAAGAAGGGACGGCAGACAGAATGACCATCCGAACTGTCACGTGACCCGGGTCCCACGAAAACTCGGAGGGACCTGGAATGGAAGGATGCGTGGCAAAATGGCGGGTGGGCGCTTTTTTGCACAGCCACGCATTTAAGCGCCCACTCGTCATCTGGCCATTTGAGAAAGAGTGGTATCTAGTTAAATGAACCTTACCATGTTGTGTATTAATGACCAAGTGGCTTAGTGGTTAATGCAGTTCACTTTCTGTGTAGCCAGCTGGTCAAGTGTTCAATTCCGGCTGGTGCACCTATTAATTCCACTATGTAAGGTAGTAGCATTTTTTGTAAGTTAATTAACTAAAGACATAACAATCGCTGAGGCAGAGCCCTATGGGAGTCCCTATGGAGTATAGAATTAGCATAAAACCCTGTTAGGAATTCTATAGGAGTTCTATATAGGACTTGTCTGCCCTGGTCATAGGGTAGGAGTCCTACATAGGACTCCATAGGACTCCTATGGGAATTTTTCAAATCCTATGATTCCAGTATGGAGTCCTATAGGAGTCAGACTCTGAACCTAAATTTGAGTGTGATTCACTGCATTTGTAATGTCTATAAGATAGGTTAGGAGTCCTATACGACTCCGGACTAGAGCTTGAGGGAGTGTAAAGTACTCCTGAAGACTAGGCCAGGCATACAACCGTGTCAACGAGCGCCAAAATGCAATTGTGAATGAAGCGCTAGCCTTGATTATTATCAAGGTCAAATCTTTTGAGACCCCAAGAAGGCGAAGAACTGGCTGAATTGGGCTTGAAGAATGAATGGACCTCTCTACTGGGAGATACCAACCCCCACATCATGCAAGATCACAGACATTAAAGACAGGCACTACATTGTATGTCGGTTGATCAACAATGTAAATTCAACTCCCTAATGCTAATGCATCACATTCCAGCTGCCAGCAGGTAGACTAAGGTCTGAGTATATTCTTACCCTGGCTAGGTCTGCACTCAAGTACTTGGCAAATGCTCTTGAAGACTACAAGGCAGTACCCCCTATTGAACTTTTTGCCACAATCATGGCTGCTGTGAATGCTCAATATCACTGTTGGTCTTGAGCACATTTCTCATTTATTCAATGCAGCTTGAGCATGCTGCTATCATTGTCGATCAGTATGGAGACAAGAGCAAGAAGGTGACACCTTTTTCAAAGACATCTTGGGGAGCTCAGATGAAGCACTATGTTGGGAATCTGGAAGGTGTCAACTTCGAAAAGTGGGAGGAGGTTTTGGAGGCTTACAACAGCTCAGATAGTGAAGGACACGGCCTTGTGGATAGCAGTAGTAACAAAGATATGGGCCAGTAAGCTGTTGACCTGGACAGGTACAATATGTTTGCATTCGAGAGACCTGCCAAGCATTAGAGACCTCCTCGACTCGTTCTTCAGGCAGCTGTGGCTCCCTCCTTTGAAACAGAGATTGAATCTACCAACCGTCATGTGTTTGTGAGTACTTTACACTCCCCCAAGGTCCGGTCCGGACTTCTGCTGAAGTCCAGCAGGACTCCAACTGGACTCCAACTGGACTCCGGTCTGTCCTGTTTTGCCAACTTGTGTGAAACCCATTTGTAAGCTGATGGGAGTATAAATGGATAAAAAATTCTATGGACTCCAGTCTTTTAACTGGACTTTCTATGGACTGGACAGGACTCCAGGGGTGGAGTCCATACCCTCTGAAATTTGCTAATGTCCAACATCAATATTAGTGACAATGGGATGATTTTTGCATGAACAGGAATGGGACTCCAACTGGACTCCAGCAGGACTTTCATGGGACTCCCATTATGGATCATGCTGTTAAATGTATTTATTCACATTTATATTAGATTGTGGTCAAAAAGGTGAAGTACATCAGGATTTTCACAGGACTTCCACTGGACCTCCACTGGACCTTGGGGGAGTGTAAAGTTATGGTGTTTGTTTTTTCTTTCTAGCTTTCTTGCCACTTCTTGCCACTTTTTGCCACTTTTTCCACTTCCCAACAACTTTTTTAATCGAACATGACTGCTACTTTATGTAATAAATAACCTAGCTTAATTAACTGTTTACTTCCCAACTTTTTCATCTCAGAAGTGCTCAGAGCGGCTCAGCTAGAGTCTGAAAAGTGAATTGCTAGGTTTCTGATGTTGTCTACACTTTTAAACACCACATATATTTGAAATGCAAGACAGACATGATGGACGTAGTAGTAAACTAAACTATAGAACAATTGATTTGACTTAAGAAGGTTAAATGGCACCCTAAATCTATTTAAGCTCATGGAGGGGTTAGATTGGAAGTGGGAGCTTACCCTGAATGACTAAACCTCCTCATCGTCAAGACCAAGGGCATTCATAGCTTCTTTGAGGTCATCAGCATTGTTAGCATCCACCTTGTCACCTGGCATGAACTTAGGAAAGATGATACCATTGTAGAACTCAAAGAGCCTCTCAATACCCTGGCAAGCACTGCCTTCAGAGCTGAAGGCCTTCATGATGAACTCTTTATAGTAGGCAAAGGCATCAGTGTAGGGATACTTGGAGATGGCACCAACTGCTGCAAGGGTCTTATTATGCTTATGGAGAAAGACAGCCTAGGAGAGAGTGTGAGTAAATGAAAAGAGATATTAAGGTGGGTGTACAATGACAGCAGCAGTAGCAACAAGCCCAGGGGTCACATGTTTGATGTGCCACTTCATGCTGTTGCAGTTCAATGCTGGTTTCCAATTGGGATCCTCAAGCACACTGGGTGTTACTGACACAGGGCTAAAAAGCATGCAGCGGATTACCTATCAGGGATAACAAGGCATTAGAAACTGAGAAGTTTTGTCTAAAACCACATATCAAAGCCAAATGACAACAGATGTTGCATGTCTCAAACACTATTAGGAAAGTAAATGGGCAAGAAGAACTTCCTACTGTTGGGTTCTCCTAGACATGAAACGAGGTTCACAAACCCTGGCATAACTGAGCAGTCAGCCTTGCAGGAGTAGAAGTGTCCAAGATCACAGTGATCAAATATATGTTTTTTGCACTCTTGCTGCAAAGAGAGTGGATAAGCAAACGGACATATGCATCTCGATAAACTATGAGTAAGAAGTGCAGGAAGTCAGTACTGGAATCAGCTGAAACCAATGTATGGCTCACAATTGTCTTGAATAGGACCAAGTGTTGATGATTGTCAGTATACCCGTCATTGGTGAAATAATAAAGTTCAACAACATTGCCATCAAACTTAGTCTTCTTGTCTATGTAGTGCTTTGAGTCGTTGCATCTTCAGGTAGCAGTGGCCGCATAAACCATTTAGAGTCAATAAACAAGGCATACCTCACAACAAATCTCCTTTGGCCTTTATGAAGCATGTATGGTAGAGAAAGCCAAGAGATGCATGAGAGACCAACGATGATTTCTCAATACTTAAATACTCCTGGGCCTGTAGCCAAAATGAATAGGTGCTGCTGCATGCAAAGGGTTTTCAATACCATGATGTTGGAGATCATTTAAGAGAGCCTGGACATGCAAAAACATGTTGGAGTCAAGAATGAAATAGTCGACCCTGTTTCTATCAGTCAGAACAACAAGGGTTTCATGGATGATGGACTGAGCAAAGACAAGCTCTGGTTTAGGTGTTTGGTCAGGACAGACCCAGTGAAAGCCTAGTGTGGTGATGTAGAGTCGGATGAGTAGGGAATCCTATAGGACTCCCATCCAGTTATATTACACCGTTTGTATTGATACTATGCCTTTATCACAATTCTGCAAAAAAGGGTTTTGACCTATAGGACTCCTATAGGACCTTGGGGACTGTAAAGTTATGGTCATTATCTGCACTAGCAGCAGCAGCTCTTGCTGCCTTCCACGCACGACGCTGTAAGACCCATTTTGAATGAAGGAATAACAAGGAATGCAAGAGCCAGTTGAAGTTATGAATGGTCATGCGTTTCAGAATAGGGTTATAGCTGGCCAGCCAGGAATTTAACTGCTCACAAGCCTGTAGCAAAATTAGCCGGTGCAAATAGTAACAAAGGAAAAACTCTACCTGAGTATTGAAGGCACGTCTCTATACTGACTGCCCATTCTTGTCATAATCGCAAATAACCAAGTTGGGAACAGTGTTGTCGTCCGGAGCTGGATTGCACTGCCTCTGACACAGTGTATCCTTCTTGCTATGGTTCCGGTAGTGGTGAACAACTGTTTTGAGCACAATGCAAGCTTTATCAATACAGACAAAGCTTGGGTAAGAGTCGGGAGTGGGATAGACAGAGTCAAGGAAGTTCATGATGTTGGTGGGGGATTCAGACTTGGCAAAAAGGCTCTATGCCTCTACAACACCACAAGGAGCACAGATGATTTCAACACAATAGTACCTGGCTGGTGAGAAGTAGTTCTTTCTTCTTGTAGGTTCCTGGTCTTCTTTGTCATGTGGGTTGTCTGGGTGCTCCTCTTGTTCCTGCCAAGGCATTTTCTCACCAGAGCACTGGATCATGCGCTTGACACCAGACAAGTTAGACCAGCTGTGGGCAGCCTTCCACTTGTTGCACTCTCCCTGATGTGTTAGAATGCACAGAGCCTAAGGGGACTGAAGTCCAACAGTGAGGGGAAAGAACTCATGGATTAGACGAAGTACAGACATACCTGAAGTCCAACAGTGAGGGGAAAGAACTGAGAGACTTCAGGACACGATCTACAGCTATATAAATGCGCCACTGACAGGTTGAATGTTGGTGGCACGCCTGAAGGCTTGAATGAAGTGGAACCGATGTGAAACCGCGGAGATATGAAGGGAACGAGTAACGTGTTCCGAATAGCGAAGAAACGAATGAAAAGAAGCAAAATACCGATGGCTAGAGCACAATCTAACATGATGTGCCTCACATGCAGTGGTTGCCCCAACCTTGAGCTCCTCACACCCCTCCATGCAACAGATATGGCCCTGAGTCCGCTTATGGTGATCACAGTATAACTTGGACAATGCACTGTTGCACTCAGGGAATGTGCAGTGCTGAGGCCCCATCACAATACCATCAACCACCTGCATATTGTCCCATGCACCCTCTTCCTCAACAGCTGTTGGATCGCTATCCGCTTGTGAGTGCCAAGGGTGGGTACAGTCTATACAAGCATGGTAGTCAGCCACTGCAATCTTGCCTGTGCTTCCCATCTTGTCATAAGCATACTCCACAAGCTCATCAATGGATGTGCTCTACGCCACAGTCAGAGATGTGTTGGTATCCTCTTCAACCATTTGGACAGACTCCTGGTTGAGTGCCTGCCAGACATGACATTGGGAAAGAGGATGGGAAGATGGAAAGAAGGTCTTGTTGTAGTAGTTGGTATAGGATTGGGATGAGGCATGAAGACTGTAGAGAGCATTGAATACACCACTGGAGAACTCACGATCAACCCAAAGGCTTTGGCTAACCTTCAAGTACTTGGCATCCTTGAAAAGTGTGCGCTTGCAATCATCTCTTTTTCCAAAGTGGGAATGGTCAGCACGATAGGCAGTCTTGCAGTGGCCACACTTTCCTCCAAGAACATAAGCATGCATGAACTTTTTGCCACCTTTTATTAAGGTGACTTGAGGAATATCATGTTTCTTAGTATGGGGGTGTAGAGAGCGAGGGTGGCAACATAGTGCAGAGCAGCGCTTCTCTTTCCGGTACCATCACCTTCTAACCATGGGAAACTTCGTGATCGCTGTCCCCAACGTTCCACACTGCCAGACGGTCTCTGATCACTGATCAGAGGGTACCAACAAGCTCTACTGAGCTACATCGCTATGTCATCCAACTCTCGGGGCCAGGGGAGGGGTCGATCCCTCTCCAGGCCAGCGGAAACACAACCCTCGACTTTGGGCGCTCCTCTCCTCCTTGCCCTGCTAGCCAGGCCGGGTCTTACTCCTCTGCAAGGGATCAGTACGCCACCGACATCCCTGCCTCACGCCAGCACACCTCAAGGACGTCTGGCCGTCGATCTGCCTCCTCAAGCGAGGGGCAACGCTCTCAATCCCCCGAGCTCCGAGGCACTCCCATGCCTGTGGACTCGGGCCACGACTATCTCGAGGACGATCGGTCGGTCCTCATCCTCTCCATGGGCGCAAGCCAGGGGGAGGTGACGAACAACGCAGAAGCGGCTGCAGATGCCCTCGCCACTGTCACCAGATGGATTCGTTCCATGGCTGACTCCAACCTGGACTTTGTCCTGGACACGTCTGGCCTCCAGGAGGCCATGACAGAACTTAATGCTGCTGCAGCGGCGCTCAACCAAGAGGATGGGGACGAGACGGTTCGTTTCCCCGTCTTCCCCCCTCCCACTCCTGCTGCCCCCACCAGGAAGGCAGCAGCCCCTCCCCCCCCTGTCCCCCAGCAGGTCGTCCAAGACGTCCAAATGAGGGAAGGTCAGCCCCTGAAGGCTGTGTCCGGGCCCAGACCGCAGCCTAAGAGGCCGGTCATCCCCTACCAGAGGCTCAACCCTAGGGGTCCTCCCCCCAAGGTTAACCTGGCTACCAAGCCCACCCACTCCACCCCCTATTCATTTGCCAGCGCAGCGAGGAAGGGCAAGAACGCCGTCCCACAGCCCTCACGGGCTGTGAGGACTTCACCTGCACCAGCCCCAGAGGCTGCCGCGCCTCCAGAGCAGACAAGCCCCAAAAAGGCAAAATCTGCCCCTATCTACACCTCCTCTGGACCAACGCGCAAGCAGGTCCTGGTGAGCTCTGGGGCGTCACTCCCTGACACCCCGTTCAGTCTGATCACCGCCAAGGTCAACAATGCCCTACGCGGTGGTCGATCCATGCTAGCCGTTCTCGTTACGGCCCCTGCCTACGGCGGGTGGTCGATGTCCACCAACGAGGTGGCGAGCGAGAATGATCTGGCCATCATTCGAGGATGCGTCCTCAACATGCTCAGCGCGGAGGCTCGCGAATCCTGCTTTGTGGGACTACCGGCCTCCAAGTCCTTCCTTCGTATCATAGATGTGCCTTGGTTCTCCGATGTGACCAAGAACATCTTGACGACCCGCAAACACGTGGAGGCCGTTTTCAAGCGGTCTACTCTTGGGCGCGATATCTGGATGACCGGGCCGGTGCGCCTGGTCAGAGATTCTGCGAATGCTATGTCGGGCACAGCGTACTTCGATATCTGGGACTCCCAAACGGGAGCCAAAGCCAAGCGTGTCATCAATCGGCCGTTGGAGATCCATGGCCGTAAGTGCAACATCCGCCCCGCAAGGGCCAGCGTTGGCTCCACCCTGTGCACTCGATGCTACAGGTGGGGTCATCCTCGTATTGCCTGCAGGGCTCCTCGTTTGAAGTGCCCCAGGTGCAGTGAACCACACACGGCCGACGAGCATAGACTCGTCGCTGGGTGCTGTAAGGGTAACCCCAAGGCTAATCAGCCTCCCACCGCCCATGGCCAGCCGTGCCCGCACGCTAGCCATTGCCCTAACTGTAAGGGCGCTCATTCTGCCGATGCGAAGGATTGCCCCTTCTGGCGCCACCCGCTTCGATCCTGTTTGGATCCAAGCCAAATATGGTGAGGTACGTTCGTTCAGTCAACGTGCCAAGGCCCTCACTCAACCCACCATAGCTTGATGTCTAGTACACCGGGCAAACGAGGGATTAGAGTATTGACATTTAACATCGCGAAAAACTATACATATTTGGATGTACTTCTCGAGACTGCGAAAGATGATTTTGATGTGCTTTTCATCCAGGAGCCGCCTTGGTGGCTCATAAGACACGCCCCGTCTGCCAGAGCCAGTGATGGCGAAGCAGTTATGGGTGCACCCATCCACCCCCACTGGACCGTCATGGTACGGCCCCCAGAAGGGGAAGACCAGCGGCCTCGAGTCATCACGTATGTCTCGAAGCGCCTTGCAGGCCTTTGGCCTGCGTATCGCAGGGATCTTATTGATCACCGTGACATCTCAATCATGTCCCTGTTCTGCAGGGGCAGAACAGTTTGCCTGGCCAACGTCTATTCAGACGATCAGGGCACAGCGATCTGTGTCCTTAGGGACAAGGCCGCCCATATCCCTCCGCTATCATTGATGGCAGGAGATTTCAACTGTCATGCCAGCGAGTGGAACCCTGAAGTGAGGGGTCGCGCAGGCATGGCAGGTGCCTTGCTGGAGACAGCAGGAGATCTGGGAGTCGAACTGGGGCAATACACAAACCCAGGACCAACCTTCATCCCCAGAGTCCCAGGACACAGGCCATCAGTGCTTGACCTGGTATTTGTGGAACCCACCAACATCCTGGCAGCATGTGTCACAAGGATGGAGGACCTCCAGGGACCGTCTGACCACGGTCCCATATCCGCAATGCTCGATGTGGGGGAAGACACCCCCGTGATCGAGAAACGCACCCTGGAGAAGGATAGCGAGGAGGAGGCTACCTTCCTAGGGCTAGTTCAAGAAGGGATAGCTGCGCTAGGCGCAGACATCCCTGCAACACCAGACGAAGTCGAAGAGAGGGCTGCCGCCCTCTCTGTGGCCTTGTCTGAGGCTTGGGACAAATGTTCCAAAGTCTCACGTATCACTGCACACTCGAACCCATGGTGGAACGAGGAATGCACAGACACGATCAAAGCCTACAGGGATGACAAGTCCCAGGAGGCGTGGTCGGAATTCCGCAAGGCTGTGAGAGCAGCCAAGCGAACATTCTTCGATGGCCGCATCCATGAGGTGGCCACCACAAATAAGCGCCTGTGGGACCTAATGCAATGGGTCCAGCAGCGCAAACTTCCCCCAGTAGAGGCAATCCAGTACAATGGACAGCCCTGCCATGACCTTGACGACCCGTGGAGGGGACTCCATGGCACATACAACTCGGCTTCTGGGAGAGAGGTGGACCTCTCAGAGCTCGACGACATGGAGCAACTCCCTACGAGGGAGTGGCCCCCGTTCAGCGCAGCAGAGCTGAAGCAGGCCTTAGCGGCCTGCTCGGGCCTGTCTGCACCAGGCCCCGACCACCTTACGTGGGCCCATCTGAAGGAGATTCTGGAAGATCCAGCGTCTCTTCAATGCATCTTGGCCTTGGCCGACGGTTTGCATGACCGCCAGCCGCTGGCCAACACATTTCAAGGAATCGGTCTCTGTGATCATTCCTAAACCCGGGAAACTGTCCTACGCTACCCCGAAGTCCTTCAGGCCAATCGTGCTTCTGAACACTTTGGGGAAGCTTATCGAGAAGATGATATCCAATCATCTTCAATTTGACATGATCAAGTTTGACTTGGTCAACCCGAATCAGTTCGGGGGCATCCGCCAGCGGTCCACAGAGGATGCTGGTACCTATCTTACCCATCTGGTACGTGCTGGATGGGCTAGAGGGGAGATGACGAGCGTGGTGGCGTTCGACATTGCGCAATTCTTTCCCTCGCTCAACCATGGAGTTCTTCTCCAGGTCCTCAAGCTCTTAGGGTTCTCCGATACTCTGGGAGCATTCTTTGCCTCATATCTCATTGGGAGGTCCACCAAGTATAGGTGGAACAACTTTGAGTCAGGGCCACACGGTGCTGATGTGGGGGTAGGGCAAGGCTCTGTGTTGTCCCCTGTATTGTCAGCACTGTACATTGCGCCCATCATGAAGATGTACGTGACAAGGGCGAGGGATGCTGGGATCAGCAGCACCCTCCTCTCATATGTGGATGATGGCACAGTGGTTGCCCAATCCAAGTCGCTCGACAACAACAATGGCATGCTTGTCAAGGTGTATGCCATCCTCTTCAGGCTGTTTACGGCTCTGGGGTTGGAACTTGAGCACAACAAAATGGAGCTCTTTCACTTCAGCAGGTCGAGCGACAGGTACAACCCATCCCTCGACCTCGGATTTACACCTTACACAGGGGCTACGCCCCTCCAACCCAAGGAAGTCTGGTGCTACCTTGGGTTCTACTTCGACCGGAAACTGCTCTTCCACGAGCATGTTCAGTACTACTCCACCAAGGCATTGACCACCGTGAAAGCGATGGGGATGCTAGGTAATGCATCAAGGGGACTTCTCCCCATGCAAAAGCGCCTCCTCTATCGCGCATGTGTGCTTCCCATAGCCACGTACGGATTCAGGTTGTGGTATTTCGAGGGTGCCCGATGCAAGGGCGTCCTCAAAAAGTTCAGCGCAATGCAGCGCAAGGCTGCACTGTGGATAGTCGGTGCGTTCCGCACCTCCCCAGGTGGAGGCATAGAGTCCCTGGTGGGACTCATGCCCGTCCACCTTCATCTTCGGAAGTTGGCCCAAAGGGCCGACTATAGGGTGGCAACATTGTCAAACACCCATCCGACCAGATCGCTGTTGTCTGGGCCGGCCGTCAAAGACGCCGTCCCTCATAAGCTCTCTCTTGCTAAGCTCCCCCCGTCAGTCTGTAAAAAGACCAAGGGTGTGGTATTGGAGATTGAATCCCATCTCCCCTCTCTCACCGAGGTTTTCGATCCTACACATGAGGATGCGAGGCCTGGTGCACGCATGTGTGACCTGCACGGTCACAAAATCACTTTCGACAATCCCCCTCCTCCGAGGAAGGGCGATGGGGAGGAAGAAAAGGCCTGGAAGGGGAGGAAGGCTGATCTGGACCGCCTGCTTGCTGACGCAATGCAGGACCCAAACACAGTGGTGGCAGCAACGGACGTGTCAGTCCCTACTGCACCATGCCGTCAGGCCGTGGCAGCAGCTATGGTATATCATCGAGGCAATTGTGTCAAGGAGGTGAGACAAGCCTCGGGAATGGTGACCCCGCAGGATGCGGAGCTCAACGCCATTCGAACGGCTGTGGGATGTATGACTCAGTCACATCCTGCAGCCACTCGGATGATTATCTTCACGGATTCGATGGCAGCTGCAAAGCTCTCCATTGACCCGTCCGCCCACTCAGGCCAGGGTCACTCCTTGGCTGTGTGCAAGAACCTCTCTATGTGGTTCGATCAGGGAGGGGAGCGAAAGCTCACCTTTGTATACGTGCCCTCTATTAAAGAGTGGGGCATCCACAAGGCAGCTCATACCTTTGCGGGAGGGCTGCCACCGATCTACGCTGGGGCTCAACCCCAGACGTCGCTTGACAGAGTCTGCAAGGACGTCACATCTCGGTGCCTGGATAGCTGGACAACCCAGTTCCAGGACCCGACCTACTCAGGACACAACTTCCTTCGTTTAGTCGATACGAAGGACAAGTCCATCCAGCCAACGTACCTCCATGGAGGTGCATGGCTTCCCATGTCTGGCAGAAGCAATAGCTTCTCAGCGAGGTTTGCCAGGTGTGTGTTAAACCACGCCCCTATTGGAGCGTATTACGATCGCTTCAACATTAACGAGCCAGCGGCTTGTCCCTGCGGTGTGGCTCTCGAGATCCGCATCCACATCTTGGATCATTGCATGAGATTCAAATGCAAGGGCCCGGTCAAACGGATTCAAGCCCTTTGCATCTTTTTGGAGAAGAACCCATTAGTGTTCGCCTTCAAGCCCTCACAGGAGGGTATTGGATGAGGTGGGGAGGCACCTCTCCTTGACAGATGGGCGGTCCTGGGCTGGAGACAGTTAGGCGGAGACCCTTCGGGGAGGTGTGCGGACCCTTGCAGCCAGGTCTAGGCCGCGGGGGCATTGGCCGCTTGGATAGGGGACGCCGGCTTGGGAATGCCTGGAGGGAAGGGAGGGGGAATGCCTCTTACATCAATAATCTCATTTGCTCTTGGCTAGGTTGCCGGGGGTATCGACCTAAGCCTTGGCTTTGGGCAAGGCTTCTTTCTAGGCAAACGGCGCAGATGCGCCATGTCACGCAGGGGCTTAGAAGCTCACGTTATTTCTCTTTTACTGCTGTTCACCTTGTACGTAGATAGCGACCGGACTGCGATCGCGCACCGGTATATAAATTGATGATTCAAAAAAAAAAAAAAAAAAAAAAAAGAGCCATCAGGATTCATCTTGACCTTGAAAACCCATCCAGGACGCAATGGTTTAACGTCTGGAGGACGATCTACCACTTCCCAAGTCCCATTGGCCACCAGAGTGTTGATTTCCTCTTCAGCAGCGCGTTTCCAGTGCACACCGTCAGGCCCAGAGACCGCCATGCGATATGTGGTGGGCTCCTCAGCAGAACCAGCGAATTCAACAACACTGTAGCCTGCTAAGTCGTCCTCAGAATCACCAACAGGTGTAACCTCGCGTTGGACCTCGTCCTCGTCGTCGGAATCAGCTGCCACAGTTGCAGGAACAGCAGGACCCGCTGCAGGAGCAACAGGAGCAGGAGCAGCAGGAGCCTTGTCAACAAGCCACCATTCCCTTGCAGGTTTGGGTGCTCTGGAGCTACGACGCGGTCCTTCGGCAGGTGCAGGGCGTGCTGCAGCTCGTCCTCGAGCTCTGGGCGCAGCAGCAGCCTTGGCAGGAGCACAAGGCGGCCCAGAGGGCAGTGCTGCTGCAGGAGAGCGCGGAGGCGTTCTAGGAGGTGAAGGAGTGGCCTGGCGCGTTGCAGGGGGCGAGGGAGCGCTTGCACGTGGCGGAGGAGGCGAGGGATTGCGTTTGGGAGGTGAAGGAGGTGATGGAGCACGTCTGGGAGGTGAGGGAGGCGACGGATCGCGCTTAGGCAAGCCAGGAGGCGATGGAGAAGGATCAGGATCAGGGGATTGCGATGGAATAGGCTCAGGAGCAGCCGGAGGAGGCAACCCTGGCTCCCCCTCTTCCCCCGGGAATGGGGCCAGGCAGCACCTCGTCCACAGAACTGGGAGAAGACAAAGAGAGGAGACTCCGAGGCACAGCAGGAGCTCTGAAGCGAGCAGGGAAGTACCTCTCATCAAACTCAGCTCGCTCTGAGATGATAAACTTCTTGGTGGTGGGGTTGTAGAACCTCCAGCCCTTGTACCCAGGCGGATAACCAAGGAAAACGCACTTTTCCATATGAGGCTGGAAGGCCTTCCTCTTGTCCTTCTGCACATGCACATAGGCAGTGCACCCAAACACCCTGACTGCGCTCAAATCCCGTTTCTTCTTGTTCCAGGCCTCATAGGGCGTCTTCCCAGGCAAGGAAGCGGTGGGGAGACAGTTCCCAACCTTGATTTGCATCCCCAAGGCCCAACACCAGAAGGATTCATGCAAACCAGCTTCAAAAAGCATGGCTGTGATGTCCTCTGCAAGTGTCCGGTTCGCTCTTTCTGCATCTCCGTTCTGCTGGGGCCTATTGCGCGTTGTATGGCGCCTCTCAATGCCACACTCGTCTGTAAAACGAATAAACGCGGCAGACATGTACTCCCTGCGCTTGTCGTCCTGCATGGCATTGATTTTCAGCCCCAGAGTGTTCTCAGCCCATGCTTAGAACATCCTGAATGCTTCAAACGCGTTGCTTTTGCATTTTAAGCCCAATGCGACATGGAAACGCGTGTGGGGATCGATGAAAATCATCCAATAACGATATCCCCCCGGTGTGGGGGGCATAGGGCCATGGAGATCAGTGTGAACGAGCTCGAGAGGGGCAGAGGCGCGATGGCCAGTGGAAGGGAAGGGATTGGAACGCATTTTGCCAGCCAGGCAAGCCTCGCAAATGGGATCTGGTTTCGCGCTCGAGTCGAGGCTCATACCAACCACCATGTCACAGGAGAGCAGCTTCTTGATGTCAGCGTAGTTGTGTTGGCAGAGGCGACGATGCAGAAGGCTCAGATCGACTGGGAGCATTGCAGCACGTCTCACAGACTCCTGGCAGGCCGAAGTAACACCATCCAGAGTGGCAGAGTTGGAGGGATGGACTGAGGCAGTGAACAGGAGGGATTTTCCATGGCTGAAGCGAATCTCATTGCCCTGAGCAAGCATGGTGAGGCCCTTGACGCGTGTGAGGTAGAGACAAGAGATGAGATTGGACCGGAGATCTGGTGCATGAAGGACACGCGTTAACTCTACTGATCTAGCAAGCTGGCCATCTACTACAGGGTCAAAGACCACTGTCCCCATACCAACAGCATAGACAATGCTTTGGTCAGCCAACCTGACTGGAATGCGACAGGCCACATAATTCCGCACCCAGTGACGATGGGGGGTCATATGAGAAGTGGCCCCAGTGTCTGCAATCCAATCAAAGTCAGCCTGGAGTTGTAAAGGCGAGGAGAGCTCGCTAGAAGCAGGAGAACACACAGAGGTGTGCCCAGCATACTCCATGGGCTGGGAGGAAGGAGTACTTTACACTCCCCCAAGGTCCGGTCCGGACTCCTGCCGAAGTCCAGCAGGACTCCGACTGGACTCCGACTGGACTCCGGTCTGTCCTGTTTTGCTAACTTTTGTGAAAACCATTTGTAAGCGGATGGGAGTATAAATAGATAAAAAATTGTTGGGACTCCGGCCGGACTCCTGTAGGACTCCAGTCTTTTGACTGGACTTTCCATGGACTGGACTGGACTCCAGGGGTGGAGTCCATACCTGCTGAAATTTGCTAATGTCCAACATCAATATTAATCACAATGGGATGATTTTTGCAAGAACAGGAATGGGACTCCGACTGGACTCCGGCAGGACTTTCATGGGACTCCCATTATGGAACATGCTGTAAAACATATTTATTCACATTTATATTAGATTGTTGTCAAAAAGGTGAAGTACATCTGGACTTTCACAGGACTCCCACTGGACCTCCACTGGACCTTGGGGGAGTGTAAAGTTATGGGAGGAAGATGCAGCAGCAGCAGAAGCACCAGTAGGCGCGTTCTGCACTTGTTTGCCGCGCTGAGAGCACCAGTTGCGACGGTTTGACGCATTATCGCATGCGGACGACTGCGCACGTTGGTAGGCGAAGCACGTCGTCAAAACGTGACCAGAGAGGCCACAGAAATCGCAGGAGGAGGGAGTTGAAGTGTGGGCAGCCATAGCAACTGCTGGCGCGTCGTTTGCGCAATGGCGGTGCTGTGCTTCCTCTGCAACAAACACTTGAGTGATGGTCTCCTTGTCCAGCTTGTCCATGAGCAGGAGGGACGACGAAAACGACGAAAACTCGTCTGGGAGTGCCCTAATGAGCACCATGGATGCCAACTCCTTGTCCAGGTCCTCCAAAGTGAACTCCTTGGGTCGGAGCTCCTTGATATGCTTGAATGCGTCATCTACACGCGTCAGGAGGCCCTGTAACTCCTCATCTTCCTTCTTCCTGATGGAAAACAGCTCATCATAGGCATTAAAGCGTTGCCCAGGCTTCTTTTGAAGGTAAACCTTCTCCAGAGCGTTCCACATCGCACTGGGATCTCCCAAGTGGTCAGAAACATGAACCTTTTGACCATCCTCAAGCATGCGGAAGATCCAGCCAGCAGCCTTGTCTGCCTTGGCATCCCAGGCATCTGGGTCCCCAGGGAGAGCTGCAGAGGTAGTGCCACCTGGGGAGGAGGTGGTGATGGTTGTAGGGCGAACGGAGGTGCCAGCAACAAGCCTCCAGACCCCCTGGGTCATGCAGAAGGCTTTCATGTTTCCAGCCCAGGTGGAGTAGTTGGTGCCATTGAGCTTGGCGAAGGAAGGGAGGCCGGTCGACATTGCGAGGAACGGTAGACGGCGATGAGCGGCGTGACGTGGCAAAGAATGAGGGCGATGCGACGCGAACTGAAGGAGCTGGAGGCGAAGTGAATGGGAGAGTCGGTGCTAGAGGAAGAATGGGCGATTTCGCGAGAAGCGTTGCTGTGATGTGGCTAGAAATGCGACGTCGTGAAGAGGACACGGGCGAGGGGCCGTGGCGAGAAGATGGCGCGTATGCGCTGGCAATTGAGCCGAGGAAATGCGAAGTGAGTTTTCAAACTGCAGAGCTGTCCTAGATGGCTGAAAGCACAGGGCTCATAACCTGTTAGAATGCAGAGAGCCTAAGGGGACTGAAGTCCAACAGTGAGGGGAAAGAACTGGTGTATTGGACAGACTAAGCACATACCTGAAGTCCAACAGTGAGGGGAAAGAACTGAGGGACTTCAGGACGCGATCTACAGCTATATAAATGCGCCACTGACAGGTTGAATGTTGGTGGCGCGCCTGACGGCTTGAATGAAGTGGAACCGATATGAAACCGCGGAGATATGAAGGGAACGAGTCACGCGTTCCGAATAGCGAAGAAACGAATGAAAACAAGCAAATTACCGATGGCTAGAGCACAATCTAACAGGTAGCGCCAGACTTCCTTGGGTTGGAGGGGCGTAGCCCCTGTGTAAGGTGCAAATCCGAGGTCGAGGGATGGGTTGTACCTGTCCCTTGACCTGCTGAAGTGAAAGAGCTCCATTTTGTTGTGCTCAAGTTCCAACCCCAGAGCCGTAAACAGCCTGAAGAGGATGGCATACACCTTGACAAGCGTGCCATTGTTGTTGTCGAGCGACTTGGATTGGGCAACCACTGTGCCATCGTCCACATATGAGAGGAGGGTGCTGCTGATCCCAGCATCCCTCGCCCTTGTCACGTACATCTTCATGATGGGCGCAATGTACAGTGCTGACAATACAGGGGACAACACAGAGCCTTGCCCTACCCCCACATCAGCACCGTGTGGCCCTGACTCAAAGTTGTTCCACCTATACTTGGTGGACCTCCCAATGAGATATGAGGCAAAGAATGCTCCCAGAGTATCGGAGAACCCTAAGAGCTTGAGGACCTGGAGAAGAACTCCATGGTTGAGCGAGGGAAAGAATTGCGCAATGTCGAACGCCACCACGCTCGTCATCTCCCCTCTAGCCCATCCAGCACGTACCAGATGGGTAAGATAGGTACCAGCATCCTCTGTGGACCGCTGGCGGATGCCCCCGAACTGATTCGGGTCGACCAAGTCAAACTTGATCATGTCAAATTAAAGATGATTGGATATCATCTTCTCGATAAGCTTCCCCAAAGTGTTCAGAAGCACGATTGGCCTGAAGGACTTCGGGGTAGCGTAGGACGGTTTCCCGGGTTTAGGAATGATCACAGAGACCGATTCCTTAAAATGTGTTGGCCAGTGGCTGGCGGTCATGCAACCGTCGGCCAAGGCCAGGATGCGTTGAAGAGACGCTGAATCTTCCAGAATCCCCTTCAGATGGGCCCACGTAAGGTGGTCGGGGCCTGGCGCAGACAGGCCCGAGCAGGCCGCTAAGGCCATAACTTTACACTCCCCCAAGGTCCCATGGGAGTCCTATAGGACTCCTATAGGTCAAAACCCTTTTTTTGCAGAATTGTGATAAGGGCATAATATTAATACAAACAGTGTAATATAACTGGATGGGAGTCCTATAGGAGTCCTATAGGATTCCCATAGGACTCCCATAAAACTCCTATAGGACTTCAAAAACAATTGAGTTGAAAGTGAGTCAATTTGGACTGAAGTCTACATTTTGCATAAAAAAATCAATGTGGGTTAGGACTCCCCCTTAGGAGTCCTATGGGAGTCCTATTAGTCCTATAGGACTCCTAACCCTTACTTGACAACTTTTACTCAGTGTGACATAAAAATAGCTTTACACCATTTAAGTTGGTTTAGGACAGGTTAGGAGTCCTATAGGACTCCGTCCCGGACCTTGGGGGAGTGTAAAGTACTCGCTAAGGCCTGCCTCAGCTCTGCTGCGCTGAACGGGGGCCACTCCCTTGTAGGGAGTTGCTCCATATCGTCGAGCTCTGAGAGGTCCACCTCTCTCCCAGAAGCCGAGTTGTATGTGCCGTGGAGTCCCCTCCACAGGTCATCAAGGTCATGGCAGGGCTGTCCATTGTACTGGATTGCCTCTACTGGGGGAAGTTTGCGCTGCTGGACCCATTGCATTAGGTCCCACAGGCGCTTATTTGTGGTGGCCACCTCATGGATGCGGCCATCGAAGAATGTTCGCTTGGCTGCTCTCACAGCCTTGCGGAATTCCGACCACGCCTCCTGGGACTTGTCATCCCTGTAGGCTTTGATCGTGTCTGTGCATTCCTCGTTCCACCATGGGTTCAAGTGTGCAGTGATACGTGAGACTTTGGAACATTTGTCCCAAGCCTCAGACAAGGCCAAAGAGAGGGCGGCAGCCCTCTCTTCGACTTCGTCTGGTGTTGCAGAGATGTCTGCGCCTAGCGCAGCTATCCCTTCTTGAACTAGCCCTAGGAAGGTAGCCTCCTCCTCGCTATCCTTCTCCAGGGTGCGTTTCTCGATCACGGGGATGTCATCCCCCACATCGAGTGTTGCGGATACGGGAACATGGTCAGACGGTCCCTGGAGGTCCTCCATCCTTGTGACACATGCTGCCAGGATGTTGGTGGGTTCCACAAATACCAGGTCAAGCACTGATGGCCTGTGTCCTGGGACTCTGGGAATGAAGGTTGGTCCTGGGTTTGTCACAAGTATTGCCCCAGTTCGACTCCCAGATCTCCTGCTGTCTCCAGCAAGGCACCCGCCATGCCTGCGCGACCCCTCACTTCAGGGTCCCACTCACTGGCATGACAGTTGAAATCTCCTGCCATCAATGATAGCGGAGGGATATGGGCAGCCTTGTCCCTGAGGACACGGATCGCTGTGCCCTGATCGTCTGAGTAGACGTTGGCCAGGCAAACTGTTCTGCCCCTGTAGAACAGGGACATGATTGAGATGTCAAGGTGATCAATAAGATCCCTGCGATACACAGGCCGAAGGCCTGCAAGGCGCTTCGAGACATACGTGATGACTCGAGGCCGCTGGTCTTCCCCTTCTGGGGGCCGTACCATGACGGTCCAGTGGGGGTGGATGGGTGCACCCATAACTGCTTCGCCATCACTGGCTCTGGCAGACGGGGCGTGTCTTATGAGCCGCCAAGGCGGCTCCTGGATGAAAAGCACATCAAAATCATCTTTCGCAGTCTCGAGAAGTACATCCAAATATGTATAGTTTTTCGCGATGTTAAATGTCAATACTCTAATCCCTCGTTTGCCCGGTGTACTAGACATCAAGCTATGGTGGGTTGAGTGAGGGCCTTGGCACGTTGACTGAACGAACGTACCTCACCATATTTGGCTTGGATCCAAACAGGATCGAAGCGGTGGCGCCAGAAGGGGCAATCCTTCGCATCGGCAGAATGAGCGCCCTTACAGTTAGGGCAATGGCTAGCGTGCGGGCACGGCTGGCCATGGGCGGTGGGAGGCTGATTAGCCTTGGGGTTACCCTTACAGCACCCAGCGACGAGTCTATGCTCGTCGGCCGTGTGTGGTTCACTGCACCTGGGGCACTTCAAACGAGGAGCCCTGCAGGCAATACGAGGATGACCCCACCTGTAGCATCGAGTGCACAGGGTGGAGCCAACGCTGGCCCTTGCGGGGCGGATGTTGCACTTACGGCCATGGATCTCCAACGGCCGATTGATGACACGCTTGGCTTTGGCTCCCGTTTGGGAGTCCCAGATATCGAAGTACGCTGTGCCCGACATAGCATTCGCAGAATCTCTGACCAGGCGCACCGGCCCGGTCATCCAGATATCGCGCCCAAGAGTAGACCGCTTGAAAACGGCCTCCACGTGTTTGCGGGTCGTCAAGATGTTCTTGGTCACATCGGAGAACCAAGGCACATCTATGATACGAAGGAAGGACTTGGAGGCCGGTAGTCCCACAAAGCAGGATTCGCGAGCCTCCGCGCTGAGCATGTTGAGGACGCATCCTCGCTGAGCATGTTGAGGACGCATCCTCGAATGATGGCCAGATCATTCTCGCTCGCCACCTCGTTGGTGGACATCGACCACCCGCCGTAGGCAGGGGCCGTAACGAGAACGGCTAGCATGGATCGACCACCGCGTAGGGCATTGTTGACCTTGGCGGTGATCAGACTGAACGGGGTGTCAGGGAGTGACGCCCCAGAGCTCACCAGGACCTGCTTGCGCGTTGGTCCAGAGGAGGTGTAGATAGGGGCAGATTTTGCCTTTTTGGGGCTTGTCTGCTCTGGAGGCGCGGCAGCCTCTGGGGCTGGTGCAGGTGAAGTCCTCACAGCCCATGAGGGCTGTGGGACGGCGTTCTTGCCCTTCCTCGCTGCGCTGGCAAATGAATAGGGGGTGGAGTGGGTGGGCTTGGTAGCCAGGTTAACCTTGGGGGGAGGACCCCTAGGGTTGAGCCTCTGGTAGGGGATGACCGGCCTCTTAGGCTGCGGTCTGGGCCCGGACACAGCCTTCAGGGGCTGACCTTCCCTCATTTGGACGTCTTGGACGACCTGCTGGGGGACAGGGGGGGGAGGGGCTGCTGCCTTCCTGGTGGGGGCAGCAGGAGTGGGAGGGGGGAAGACGGGGAAACGAACCGTCTCGTCCCCATCCTCTTGGTTGAGCGCCGCTGCAGCAGCATTAAGTTCTGTCATGGCCTCCTGGAGGCCAGACGTGTCCAGGACAAAGTCCAGGTTGGAGTCAGCCATGGAACGAATCCATCTGGCGACAGTGGCGAGGGCATCTGCAGCCGCTTCTGCGTCGTTCGTCACCTCCCCCTGGCTTGCGCCCATGGAGAGGATGAGGACCGACCGATCGTCCTCGAGATAGTCGTGGCCCAAGTCCACAGGCATGGGAGTGCCTCGGAGCTCGGGGGATTGAGAGCGTTGCCCCTCGCTTGAGGAGGCAGATCGACGGCCAGACGTCCTTGAGGTGTGCTGGCGTGAGGCAGGGATGTCGGTGGCGTACTGATCCCTTGCAGAGGAGTAAGACCCGGCCTGGCTAGCAGGGCGAGGAGGAGAAGAGCGCCCAAAGTCGAAGGCGCCCTCAGTCGAGGGTTGTGTTTCCGCTGGCCTGGAGATGGATCGACCCCTCCCCTGGCCCCGAGAGTTGGATGACATAGCGATGTAGCTCAGTAGAGCTTGTTGGTACCCTCTGATCGACGATCAGAGACCGTCTGGCAGTGTGGAACGTTGAGGACAGCGATCACGAAGTTTCCCACGGTTAGAAGGTGATGGTACCGGAAAGAGAAGCGTGGTCATCTATAGAGAATCTGTACAGAGTCTGTAGAGAATCTGTAGAGAGTCTGTACTGTACAAACCAGTGAAGGTAAATAGAGCACATCTCAAGTCATCAAGCTTGGAAAATATGAGTACTTTACACTCCCCCAAGGTCCAGTCCGGACTCCTGCTGAAGTCCAGCAGGACTCCCACTGGACTCCGACTGGACTCCGGTCTGTCCTGTTTTGCTAACTTTTGTGAAAACCATTTGTAAGCTGATGGGAGTATAAATAGATAAAAAATTGTTGGGACTCCAGCCGGACTCCTGTAGGAGTCCAGTCTTTTGACTGGACTTTCTATGGACTGGACTGGAGTCCAGGGGTGGAGTCCATACCCACTGAAATTTGCTAATGTCCAACATCAATATTGATCACAAGGGGATGATTTTTGCATGAACAGGAATGGGACTCCGACCGGACTCCGGCAGGACTTTCATGGGACTCCCATTATGGAACATGCTGTAAAATGTATTTATTCACATTTATATTAGATTGTAGTCAAAAAGGTGAAGTACATCAGGACTTTCACAGGACTCCCACTGGACCTCCACTGGACCTTGGGGGAGTGTAAAGTTATGGAAAATATGTAACTACGCTGTATAATAAGCAATTGAAAACCAAAATACAGTAGCTGAGATCTAATCAACTAGCATATTATCAGAGTCATCTTCAGAGTCATTATCATTACTGTCACCACCACTCTCATCTTCATGGTCTTCATGATCTTCATCATTAGTGCTCTCTTCACTATCATCAGTACTCTCCTCACTGTCATCAGTACTTTCTTCACTGTCATCATTCCCTGTCTTAGCTATTTTCCGCTCCTGCCGTACTAAGACCTTCTTGGCATGTAAGAAGAGAATAGCATGCAAAAACCAATTGAAGTTGTTCAGTGTCATTCTCTTCAGAATGGAATCATAACTTGCAAGCCAGGCATTAAGCTGCTCACAAGCCTAGCATTAATATCAAGTTAGCCATCTGTGAATCAAAAGTTATGCCCACTTACCTGAGTATTAAATGCTCGCAACCAAATAGGTCTACCTTCAGCATCCCACTTCATAATGACAAGGTTGGGAACAGAACCATCACTTGGAGCAGGATCACACCACTCCTGGCAAAAGGAATCATCTTTGCTGTGATTCTTGTGGTGATAGGTGTCAACAATAAAGTGAGTGCTGGTAACGCAATCTGGACGATGGTTGATAAGTGTCTTCAACACAATACAGGCCTTGTCAATAGCAATGAAGTTGGGACGAGGAGTGGGAGCAGGGTAGACATCATCAAGGAATGTGATGATATTTGTTGGAGACTCTGACTTGTCAAAGAGTTTCCAAGCAATAGGAACACCACAAGGAGCACAGAGTGTCTCAACACAGTACAACTTTCCAGGAGAAAAGTAATTCTTGCGAAGAGGTACCCCAGCATCGGGCTGGTCATGAGGATTGGGAACACCATCTTGACGGTTCTGCCAAGGGAGAGCCTCTCCAGGGTTGCGGATAATGCGATTGACACCAGCAAGATGCGACTTGTTGTGTGTTGCAACATGTGAATTCCACTCTGGCTGGTGCTGTAAACAAGCTTTGGTCTGGTTAACCTTGGGTTCCTGGCAACCAGCCATTCTGCAGAGTTGTCCCAGCTCTGCCACGTGATCATCACAGTAAGACTCACCCCTATAATTGGCAAGGGGTTGGTCACAATCTGGATATGCACAATGATAGGGACCAGTAACAATGCCATCCACTACACGCATGTTGACCCATGCATCCTCCTCCTCCATAGCATAGGGGTCCCCTTCAGCATCGCTTCTCCAAGGCTGTGTGCAATCAATGCAGGCATGGTCTTGTGCATTGGAAAGCTTTCCACCTTGTCCAAGGACAGTGTAGGCACGCTTTGCAAGGAGATCCACTGATGTTTTCAATGCTACAGTCAGAGGACGTCCAGCAGCACCTGACACCATGCGCAATGACTCCTGCATGAATGCCTGCCAGGAATGACGACAACTGATAAGAGTGGAGGTGGATTGGAGGGATGCAAAGGAGGATGGGGTTAAGGAATAGGAGTCGTTGAAGTACTCAGTGAATGCCTGTGCAGATGCATGGAAGCTATAGATTGCATTGCAGACAGACTGGGTGAACACACTCGATTGCCTCAACGACTGTTGCCAATCTTGAGATAGAATGCATCGCTAATGAAAGTCTTGTCAGGCCCTCGATAAGTGTGATCAGCCATATAAGATATCTTGCACCTGTCACAGCGTCCACCTATAACAAAAGCATGGCTGTAGGGCTTTGCTCCCTTGATCAGAGTGACCTGCGCAATTTCCTCCTTCTTCATATGAGGGAAGAGAGAATAGCGCTTGCAGTGCTGGTTCTGGCACTCGTACGACTTGGAAACGATTGCTAGACTTGGCTCCACAGAGCTTAAGTCAATGGGTTTGCGCTCGTTCACAAGAAGGTCATACTTGTCATAGGGGTTGAGATGGAGTAGCTTGGCCAGGTTGACCAATGATGTTGATAGAGTGGTTTCTGAGTGGCAAGGAAGAAGAGGGGTCTTTGCAGGAAACCGTTTTGCAAGCTGAGAGGCAAAGTGCTCCATCCAAGCTGTTGAACCTTGCTCTCAGTCAACAAGTGGTAGGATGCGACGGAAATGGAGGTTTAAAAGTTCAGGATTTTCCAGCACACTGGAGAGAATAATCATGACACTTGCAAGGGAAATCTTGGGGTCAAAGGTAGAAAGAATAAAGGTACTGAATGTGGAAAAAGAAATGTCAGGGTAGGGAGAAGTGGTGGGATGGCCAAGAGCAAGGGGCAGAACAGCCAGGCATAGCCAGATACGTCCAAGTCTAGAACCAGCAAGCAAGCTTAAAAGCTGGGCAAGAACTTGGAAGATGGCCAGGCAAATACACCAGAGTCTGAATAACAGGTCAACATCATAGATTAGAATTCAAGATATACAGGTAGTTGGAACATTCATTCTAGCTTACATCGTAGCCTTCCTATCCTTCTTGCTATCCTTCTTCTTCTTCTTCTTCTTCTTCCCATCAGCCTCAGTCTGCTGCACCTCTGCTTGCTCAGCAAGGCGCCTCTGCCTCTCTTTCTGCTTCTCACGCTCACTCTCCCTCTCAGGATCCTTCCTGCCCTTGTTGCTCAAGCCCTGGAATGAAAACACAAGACCAATGCCCTTGGTACCAGGCTTTGCCAGAAAGATCTCCTCCTCCGACTTGCCTGGATCATAGGTGGGATCAGACAGGTAGCAATAGACTTCAGCATACTCGGGGTTGGTAGAAGAGATGTTGGTAAAGGCTTTAACCCAGTCACCCCAGGTTGTCTTGTTGGAAAGAATGTCGACAATATCTTCTTCCTTGATTTTGAAGTCGGCTAGCCAAGGTTGAGAAGACAAAGGTGCATCAGGAGGAGGAGGGGGTAGACGGGGAATGTTCTTGCGAGCATTGTAGACTGCCTTGGCATCTTTGGTAAGCGACCAGCGCTCGTAGGTGACTCGGACAGAGGTGGATGTAGTGCCAGAGTAGAGGAGAGGGTTGAGTGGCATTCCGCAGTGCTTGATGATGCGGTATGCATCAGGACTGAAAGCCTCCTTGCGGTCAAGAGGACCTAGAGCTGCGACCACCTCCTCAACATCTGCAGCAGTCTCCTCAGTCAGACCATCGACATCGACACCAAAGCTTGATGCAAGAGGAGATGGGGCAGGGGTGAGAGAGGAGCGGGGGACGGAAGCACCAGAAAGTGAGGCTGGAGAGTTGCCTCGCCAGGCAGGAGTGACAGAACGAGAACGAGGAAGTGAGAGAGCACGGAAAGGACAATGCTGAATGGACTGGTCAGACATGCAGGCATCAAAAGAGTGAAAAGAAACATACAATCAACAAATAAAGCACCATGATCTTTCCATCTTCATTCTCCTCCCACGTCCACATCTTATCATCACTAGATGTCTTGGCCATTACTGTAGTCAAGTCACCAGAGTGCTTCCAAGCTTTGAACTGAGAAATCCAGATGTAGAAGGAAATACCAGGATCCTGCAGCGATAGGTTGCGCTTGAGAAGCTGGGACATAACTCCTGATAAGGAGGTCTTGTTGACAAAGTCGATGGTGGCATAGGTAGGAGGAACTTCAACAGACGCAGGGTTGGTTCCAGAATATTCAACAATGCGCACAAGCCAGTCCATTACCAAAGGCTCTTCAGTGTCTTCCTGCATATCAGCCATGTTTTGGTTGGTGGCTTTTCCTCTGAGAATGCCCTGGTCGGTTGTTGCAGCACCAAAGGCACGGATAGGAGGGGTGGTGGAGACAGGTTTGATAGGGGGAGGGGGAGGTGGCTTGGAAGTAGGGATGGTGGCCTTCTTGGCAACATGAAGAGGAGGGAGAGCAGGGGAGAAGCGGGAGTAGGGGAAGATAGAGGAGGGGAAGAGTCCAAGTCACACATGTGGACATCTTGAATAGACCCAGCTGCAGAGGCATCACCCCTGTTCTTGTCAACATCCTCATCTGCATCTTCATCAGACTCTTCTTCATCATCAGACTCAGAGGCAGTGTCTGGAAGAGCCTTGTCCTTGCCCTTGGAAACTGGAACCTGAGTGCTGAGGTTGAGTTCATCCTCCTCCTCCTCCTCCTCCTCCTCCTCAGCAGGCATGGCAGGCTTAGATGGCTTGGAGAGAGCAGCAGCTGAAGTGGCTGCTCCAGCCATGGACTTGACAAGGGCAGCAGAGGCAGAAAGTTTGGTGGGCAGAGGAGCCTTGGACAAGTTCATGTTGCCAATAAGGCGCAAGCTTCTAAAGTGACAAGGCAACCATAAGCATTTGCACATGCAATCATATGGCATTAGAATGTGAATACATAAGACTAAGCACAGTGAGACATAGTAAAGGACAAGGGCAGAAGGAATGCAGGTCATACCAATGTCATTGAAAACAAAAAACATGTCTTGACGGACATCACAGCTAGGCTTAGACGGCTAAGTCGGTCTGCCCGCGCACAGCTATAGGAAACAGGACAATGACCAACTGAAGCAAAGCCAGCCCTCCAGCCAGCCATCCTGTGCTGATCAATACGCAGCAATAAAGACTTCGGTGACTTAGACTTACAGCAACCCTAATATACTTACCACCCTTGACCCTTACTTGTCTCGCATAACTTAGTCTTAATGAAAAACCTCCACCCTACAGGTGGAGGTGACAACTGACTACAAACAATGACAAACACTTGCCTAACAATGTCTTCCAAGGTATTCGGAGACCTATCAGACGTGTAAGCAAAGCACGAGGATAAATATATATCAATTACTTACCCTTTATCCAAGCTTGCCTTCTTTTTCTTCTTGTTCTTCTTCTTCACATTTGTTGATGAACTGAAATCAAGTCAGCACAAGACTACCACAATGCAATGACAACGCACTCTTCCGTGGCACCAGCATCAAGACTAGAAGGACATGGTCATCATTAGATATGAACCTCCAACGAAAAGAAAGAAAAACTTACGGAACAGACACATCATCCACAGCAGAGGATGCTTCCTCAACACCACGAGGGCGCTTGGAAGAGGAAGCATCGGAGGTGGTGAGCGCTCGAGCATGTTTGCTGGTGCGAACGGCCGGGCCAGATGGGGAGTGGACCATGGTGGACGTGGAGAGAGGGTGTGGTAGGCAAGAAGGGTTGAACGGTGCGGACAGCGAACAACAGTGTCGTCCTCATGGGCGGTAAGCAAGAGGGGACAAGGAAGGGAAAAGGAACACACCTGGTTCTTATACCGTTTCCCCATCAGTCCCACACCCACGGTCATTCCGAGTCCACCCAAATCACGTGGCATCCAGATCCACATGGGCGGTGATGCACAGACCTGATGACAGAGACGGCGGGGCTGATGGTCCTGTCGTCCGGGGGTGGGATGATGTTGCAGGTGCAGGATCTTGTTGTAGGCGCACGGCGAGCTGGCTGCCATAGGGCGCATGTGAGGTGGGGATACATGCAGTGGGGCAGGCGTGGACGCAACACGTCACAGGTGAGGTCGCAGTGGTGTGGCATGTGCATGGTGGTGATGACATTGTGCGGTGAGCGGGCAGTGACGTGTCCCGTGAGTGCTTGCTGCTGTCGGCTATGACCTGCCGCATGTGAGAGGGTGACAATGCAGCTACGACGCTGCGTGTGAGCAGACGCAGAGACGTGCCGTGCTACATTGGCAGCGACGTCGCCCATGCGTGGTGGATGGGACGTGGCGTGTGCGCGGCAGCTGGCATCGGCTTGGACGGGGCGCATGTGAGGAAGCGAGGCGGGGTGTGTGAGAAGCGACGTGGCGCGTGCGCTGCTGCTGGCGTGGGCTTGGACGTAGGGTGTGTAAGCAGCGACGTGGCGCGTGCGCAGCGACTCGCGTCGGCTCGAACGAGGGGTATTGAGGTGGGGTGTGTGAGAGGCGACGTGGCCCGTGCACAGCTGCTGGCGTCGGCTGGGACGAGGCACCTGTGAGCAGCGACGTGGCCCATGCACGGTGGTTGGCTTTGGGTGTGACGCGGCGCAGTGAGGTGGCGGGCTGGGAGAATGGGCGCCGACGTGGCGCGTGTGCCCGTCGTCGCGTGGTGTGGGTGTTATATCGCAGCACCTCCCAGGGGGCAGGCAGCGGCTGCTGGTAAGGTCGACCTGGGAATGGCCTCGTCGACGTAGTGGTCGTCGTCGGGGCTATGGGCGTCCACTGCCCTCATCCTCCCCGCCCTCGACCTCCCTGCACTTGTCCTCCCTGCCCTCGACCTCCCTGCCCTCATCCTCCCTGCCCTCGTCCTCCCCCGCCCTCGTCGTTGCCGTCCCAGTCGTTGCCGTGCTTGCTTTCGTATCCCTTGTCGTCGTTGGCACTGTGGTCGTTGTTGTAGGCGTGGCGGTCGTCGTCGTTGTGGTCGCAGAAGACACCAGCACGCATGACTGAATAGCCACACGCGAGAGGGAGAGGATGAGGAACGAGGGGGAGTGGGTGGAGGGAGGAAAGACGCCACCCAGCCGGCACCTGGCCCCCCATTGGGGACCGGGGTGATGGCTGTGCATTCCGCGGAATCCCCAATTGGGCGTTCCGCGGAATCACAGCCATAACCCTTCGTGCCAGAAGCCTTTGTCTATGTATGGCACAGACCGGCTTCCATTCCCAGCGGCGCAGTGGTGCAGTGGCTGGATGCCGCTGCAGGCATCGGGCCAAGAGGCCTGAGGTTCGATTCCTCGACCTGCCAATGTTTTGCACGTATTGCCCACGTAAATTGTAATAAATTCAAATAAATCCAAATAAATCCAAAATAAATCATAGTAAATCCAAATAAATTATAGTACATCCAAATAAATCGTAGTAAATCCAGAAAAATCATAGTAAATTGTAATCAATTATACACAAGGTAAGGACAGACTCTGTAGAGACTCTGTACATATTCTGTTGTTTCTTAGGTATAAAACCAGAGTCTGTACAGAGTCTATACAGAGTCTAAGCATTAAGGAGAGACTCTGTACATGGGTGCAGAGTCTGTACAGAGCCACAGAGTGGTGCAGACTCTGTACAGACTTTGTATACCAAAAATGCGACCATTCCTGTGCCATTTGGGTGGGCCAGTAGGGGGTAAAGTACTCGACTCAAGGCTCATACCAACCACCATGTCACAAGAGAGCAGCTTCTTGATGTCAGTGTTGTTGTGGTGGCAGAGGCGATAATGGAGGAGGTCCAGATTGACTGGGAGTGTTGCAGCACGTCTCACAGACTGACAGGCCACATAATTCTGCACCCAGTGACAATGCGGGGTCATATGAGAAGTGGCCCCAGTGTCTGCAATCCAATCAAAGTCAGCCTGGAGCTGTAGAGGCGAGGAGAGCTCACTAGACCCCAGGCTTCTTTTGAAGGTAAACCTTCTCCAGAGCGTTCCACATCGCACTGGGATCTCCCAAGTGGTCAGAAACATGAACCTTTTGACCATACTCAAGCATGAGGAAGATCCAGCCTGCAGCCTTGTCTGCCTTGGCATCCCAGGCATCTGGGTCCCCAGGGAGTGCTGCAGAGGTAGTACCATCTGGAGAGGAGGTGGTGATGGTGGTAGAGCGAAGGGAGGTGCCAGCAACAAGCCTCCAGACCCCCTGGGTCATGCAGAAGGCCTTCATGTTGCCAGCCCAGGTGGAATAGTTTGTGCCATTGAGCTTGGCGAAGGAGGGGAGACTGGTTGACATTACGAGACGGTGGACGGTGACGAACGGTGTGACGTGGCAAAGAATGAGGGCGATGCGACACGAACTGAGGGTGCTAGAGGCGAAGTGAATGGGACAGTCAGTGCTAGAGGAAGAATGGGCGATTCCGCGAGATGTGTTGCTGTGACATGGCCAGAAATGCAGCAACGTGAAGAGGACACGGGCGAGGGGCCGTGGCGAGAAAACGGCGTGTATGCGCTGGCAATGGAGCTGAGGAAATGCGAAGTGAGTCTTTCAACTGCGGAGCTGTCCTAAATGGCTGAAAGCACAGGGCTCATAACCTGTTAGAATGCACAGAGCCTAAGGGGACTGAAGTCCAACAGTGAGGGGAAAGAACTGATGTATTGGACAGACTAAACACATACCTGAAGTCCAACAGTGAAGGGAAAGAACTGAGGGAGTTCAGGACGCAAACTACAGCTATATAAATGCGCCACTGACAGGTTGAATGCAGCTGCCAGGGCAAGAATCAGGAGCAGGGCAGCAGGACGGCATGTCGGAGCAAAAACCTCAGTGCAGTTGAGTCCAGGATGCTGTGCACACCCTTTGGCAAGAAGACGACCCTTGTAATGCTCAATGGAGCCATCAGGATTTATCTTAACCTTGAAAACCCATCCTGGACGCAATGGCTTGATGTCTGGAGAACAATCTACCACTTCCCAGGTCACATTGGCCACCAGAGTGTTGATTTCCTCTTCAGCAGCGCATTTCCAGTGCACACCATTGGGCCATGAGGCTGCCATGCGATAGCTAGTGGGTTCCTCAGCAGAACCAGTGAATTCAACAACACTGTAGCCTGCTAAATCATCCTCAGAGCCACCAAGAGGTGTAACCTCGCACTGGACCTTATCCCCGTTATCAGAATTAGCTGCCACAGCTGCAGAAACAGTAGGATCTGCTGCAGGAGCGACAGGAGCAGGAACAGCCCTTGACAGATGGGTGGTCTGGGGCTGGAGACAGTTGGGTGGAGAGGTGTGTGGACCCTTGCAGCTGGGTCTAGGCTGCAAAGGCATTCGCTGCTTGGACAGGGGACGCTGGCTTTGGAATGCCTGGAAGGAAGGGAGAGGAAGGCTTCTAACACCAATAATCTCATTTGCTCTTGGCTAGAGTGCCAGGGGTATCGACCTAAGCTTTGGCTTTGGGCAAGGCTTCTTTTTGGGCAAAGGGCACCATTGAGCCATGTCACGCAGGGGCTCAGAAGCCCATGAATATCTTTCCTTCACTGCTGTTCACTTTGTACATAGATAGCAACTGAACTGTGATTACGCACTGGTATATAAATTGATGATTCAAAAAAAGGACAAGTACCACCTTCCTACTGCCTCAGTACTGCTGCAGTAGGGAGGCAGTGCAGTACTCCTCCACTTTTTGGTGGAAAGGTCAAGAAGGTGATGATTTCTATCACTAAAAACAAAATAATTTTCAGGCAGTACTACTACATTATATGCATGAAATATCATTTTAAGAGTTAAAGACTAAGATTTAGTCAGACTTTCAAGTCAGTAAGGGAGTAGGAGTGCCTCAGACATGTGGTATGCAATTCAGCTAAACTGTTGTACTGCAGATAAATGGAATAGCTTATTAGTATACATGGAGTATCTGAGAGTTGAACAGCATAAAATCTACTATGGCAGTAGGTAAACAGTACTGAGGCAGTAGGGAGGCAGTATTGTACTGGGGGGGGGGGGGCTGTGAAGTATTGGCATCCGAAGGATACGATCTATTGGGTTTCTGCAAAGAAATCTGAAGAGTTGCAGAATCATGTGAAGAGTATGACAGACCTACCTGTTAGGTCATGCATAAGCACTTTGCTCATCCATTGCAAGAAGTGCTCAAACGAGCCAAAAAACATACCAAGAACTTCCCATCCAATGTGGAAATCCCCAAGCAACAACCTTTGTGTTGCGGATGCGCACAAGTTAAGATGTTGTTGGAACCATTCCCAATGAACGTCAAACGTGTGAAGTGTAGATTCCAGAAGATTCACTCTGATCTAAAAGAGTACTCCATAGAATCCTACTACAAGTTCAAATACTACATCTCCTTTGACGATTGCACAAGTTGTGGATCATGTGTCCTTCTTCATTTGAAGAGTGGATCAGTCCAAGCAATCAAAGACTTTTTAACTCAGGTTGAAACTCAATACCATGAGAAAATTGAAGAATGGCAGGTGGGTGGTAGTGGAGAGTTCATTAGAACTCCTTCGGATTCAAAAAGCGCTTTTTGCTTTTGCTTTTGATGTCGGACCCAGACAAGGGGCTGCCCAAAAACGGCCAGTGCTGATGAACAAATCAGCCCCTATCCATTGTGACCTTCACAGTCCCCCCCAGTACAATACTGCCTCTCTACTGCCTCCCTACTGCCTGACAAAGTCTTTGTAATATCAATTTAGTGCAGTAATGTAGTACACCAAAGCAGTACTGCCTCCATACTGCCTCCCTACTGCCTCAGTACTGCCTCGGTCCTGCCTCGCTACTGCTATAGTAGGTTTTGAGGCTCTTCAAATCTCGGACACTCCATGTATAACAATAAGCTATTCATGTTATCTGGAGCACTACAGTTTGGCTGAATCTTGTACCACACTTCTAAGACACTACTACTCTCCTACTGACTTGAAAGCCTAACTAAACCTTACTTTCACTGATACAGAATAATACTTTGATATAACAATAGTATAGACATTGAAGAAATGATATGCATTCAGAAAATGACAAGCTTTAACTCTTAAACACATGATATTTCATGTACATAGTGCAGCAGTACTGCTGCAGTACTGCCTGAAAATTATTTTGTGTTTAGTGATAGAAATCATCACCTTCTTGCCCTTTCCACCAAGAAGTGGAGTAGTACTGGGGGGAGGAGTGTAAAGTACTCTGAGATTGAGGTATGATCTTTATCAATCAATTTTATGTTTTTTATTTATTATTTATTTTATTTTTTGAATCATCGGTTTATATACCGGTGCGTGATCACAGTCCGGTCGCTATGTACATACAGGGTGGACAGCAGTAAAAGAGAAATAACGTGGGCTTCTAAGCCCCTGCGTGGCATGGCGCATCTGCGCCGTTTGCCTAGAAAGAAGCCTTGCCCGAAGCCAAAGCTTAGGTCGATACCCCCGGCATACTAGCCAAGAGCAAATGAGATTGTTGGTGTAAGAGGCCTTCCCCTCCCCTCCTTCCAGGCATTCCCAAGCCAGTGTCTCCTATCCAAGCAGCCAATGCCCCTGCGGCCTAGACCCGGCTGCAAGGGTCTGCACACCTCCCCAAAGGGTCTCCGCCTAACTGTCTCCAGCCCAGGACCACCCATCCGTCAAGGAGAGGTGCCTCCCCACCTCATCCGATACCCTCCTGTGAGGGCTTGAAGGCGAACGCCAGTGGGTTCTTCTCCAAAAAGATGCAGAGGGCTTGAATCCATTTGACCGGGCCCTTGCGTTTGAACCTCATGCAGTGGTCCAAGATGTGGATGCGGGTCTCGAGCGCCGCACCGCAGGGACAAGCCGTTGGCTCGTTAATGTTGAAGCGATCGTAATACGCTCCAATAGGGGCGTGGTTTAACACACACCTGGCAAACCTGGCTGAGAAGCTGTTGCTTCTGCCAGACATGGGAAGCCATGCACCTCCATGGAGGTACGTTGGCTGGATGGACTTGTCCTTCGTATCGACTAAACGAAGGAAGTTGTGTCCTGAGTAGGTCGGGTCCTGGAACTGGGTTGTCCAGCTATCCAGGCACCGAGATGTGATGTCCTTGCGGACCCTGTCAAGCGACGTCTGGGGTTGAGCCCCAGCGTAGATTGGTGGCAGCCCTCCCGCAAAGGTATGAGCTGCCTTGTGAATGTTCCACTCTTTAATGGAGGGGACGTAGAGGAAGGTGAGCTTTCACTCTCCTCCCTGATCAAACCACATAGAGAGGTTCTTGCACACCCAAGGAGTGACCCTGGCCTGAGTGGGCGGACGGATCAATGGAGAGCTTTGCAGCTGCCATCGAATCCGTGAAGATAATCATCCGAGTGGCTGCAGGATGTGACTGAGTCATGCATCCCACAGCTGTTCGAATGGCGTTGAGCTCCGCATCTTGCGGGGTAACCATACCTGAGGCATGTCTCGCCTTCTTGACACACTCGCCTCGATAATATACCATGGCTGCTGCCACGGCCTGACGACGTGGTGCAGTAGGGACGGATGTGTCCGTCGCTGCCACCACTGTGTTGGGATCCTGCATCGTGTCAGCGAGCAGGCAATCCAAATCGGCCTTCCTCCCCTTCCAAGCCTTTTCTTCCTCCCCATCGCCCTTCCTCGGAGGAGGGGGATTGTCGAAAGTGATTTTGTGACCATGTAAGTCACACATGCGTGCACCAGGCCTTGCATCCTCATGTGTAGGATCGAAAACCTCAGTGAGAGAGGGGAGATGGGATTCAATCTCCAATACCACACCCTTGGTCTTTTTACGGACCGACGGGGGGAGCTTAGCAAGAGAGAGCTTATGAGGGACGGCGTCTTTGACGGCCGGCCCAGACAAAAGCGATCTAGTCAGATGGGTGTTTGACAGTGTTGCCACCCTGTAGTCGGCCCTTTGGGCCAACTTCCGAAGATGAAGGTGGACGGGCATGAGTCCCGCCAGGGACTCTACGCCTCCACCTGGGGAGGTGCGGAACGCACCGACTATCCACAATGCAGCCTTGCGCTGCATTGCGCTGAACTTTTTGAGGACACCCTTGCATCGGGCACCCTCGAAATACCACAACCTGAATCCGTATGTGGCTATAGGAAGCACACACGCGCGATAAAGGAGGCGCTTTTGCATGGGGAGAAGTCTCCGCGATGCATTACCTAGCATTCCCATCGCTTTCACGGTGGTCAATGCCTTGGTGGAGTAGTACCGCACATGCTCGTGGAAGAGCAGTTTCCAGTCGAAGTAGAACCCAAGGTAGCAATCAATTTTATGTTGTAACGTGCTTTGACATTCATTTTGGTAGGGTTCGTCATCTCAATCATCTACTGTGTCTTCCAACCATTCCTCTGCTACTTCTGGCCCTCCTATCACTTCCACCACTCCCTCACCCCTTCAACATGTTTGCCCCAAGAGTGGTTCTACCGCAATCACAGACATAGCTGCTTCAGTCACCAGATTGGAGATGCTATGGCTGCTGCTCTTGCACCACCTTCCGATTCTATTCCATCATCCCCTTGCTGCTGAATTGATGCTGTCACAGCCTTCAGCAAGAACGAAACGCAGTGCCTCTCTTCAACTGACTTTATGTTGAAAAGGCAAGCAGAGGAGGGTTGAGAGGCGACAGAATAGAGGGGCACAGACACAGACACAGAGTGGCTACAACAGAAGTACAGGGTACAACAGCAAGGTATGTTGAACCAGGGTAACGATAATTCAACATGTATTTGTACTTGTTATGTGTACCTGCATGCCAGCCACCAGGGCTAACACAACCAAATCCAACACCACCTCCTGGCTGGCATGCCAGAAGGACCGAATACCAAAACCCACCAAAAATCAGACACGTGGCAGCTGCGGCATGAGGTGTGAAAGATCCATCTTCTCCTCCTCCTCCTCCTCCTCAGAGAAGTCTGAATCTGAACCACCTCCCAAACCAATATCCCTATCTGAGTCTTCTTCGTCTGAAACAAAATGAGCGCGAGCAGACAATGCAAACTGGGAGCGAGAGGAAGAGGCATGGGCAAATTTGGCATGCTCGTAGGTGAGATCAAGGCCACAGTTGGGACATGTGGGGATAGAAGGCTGATCTTGAGCAGCATGAGCTTGAGCATGCGATGGAGGGGGAGGCAAAGGCGATGAGGTGCAACGAGAGGGACAGGATGTGATCCAATCCTTGACATGCTGTGGCATATTGTACATGCACCGGGCAGCAGGATGGCCTGGACGTCCACAGCGGTGACAGACACCAGCAGCAGAAGGGTCGCACCAACAAAAACCCTTGTCGTCAATAGGGTCAGGGTCTCTGGTACGCTTGGACTGAGCGCGTGCAGAGAAGGCGCCATCTTCAGACTTGATGTCACTGGCCACAGATGAGGATGAAATGAGAATATCCTTGATGGTGGAAAGGGATGGCTCAGTCTCCCGGGTGAGAAGAGCTACGCGGATGTTGTCATAAGATGGGTCGAGGCGCATGAGGAGGATATCTTTAAACTCGGGATCGAGGATATCAACTCCAAGGGATTTGAGCTCTGATCTAGCAGAGTCAAGAGCATGGAAGTAGGCAGTGATAGGAAGGGAGGTGTCATGGGTGATGCTGTTGTTAGAATGCACAGAGCCTAAGGGGACTGAAGTCCAACAGTGAGGGGAAAGAACTGAGGGACTTCAGGACGCAATCTACAGCTATATAAATGCGCCACTGACAGGTTGAATGTTGGTGGCGCGCCTGACGGCTTGAATGAAGTGGAAACGATGTGAAACCGCGGAGATATGAAGGGAACGAGTAACACGTTCCGAATAGCGAAGAAACGAATGAAAACAAGCAAAATACCGATGGCTAGAGCACAATCTAACAGCTGTAGAGAGCAAGGTGAGCGTTGATACGAGAGGCCATTGACGTACGCTCAAAATGTTCCTTCAGCTTCTCAAAAATCCCACTGGCTGTGCGCTCCGCCTTCACCAGATACTGGTACTCCCTATCCACAGTCATGAACAGGAAAGGAGTCAGCTTCTTGTCAGCTGCATTCCACTTCTTCAACTCTTCAACATCAGTTGGCTTCTCCCCCGACTCAATTCCTTCCAAATCCACAGCCAAAAGGCACATTCCAATCTCCTGCTTCCACTCATACCATCCTCCTTTCTTCAACTTCTCAACCTCCTTGAGCAAGTTGGACACAGAAGCCATGCTGGAAGACATTTGAGGTGATTTGGGGTTGATTGATAACAATCAGATAAGGATTTTCTGTAAAATGGGTGAGGTTGTGGGCACAGGGCTCATAACCTGTTGAAAAGGCAAGCAGAGGAGGGTTGAGAGGCGACAGAATAGAGGGGCACAGACACAGACACAGAGTGGCCACAACAGAAGTACAGGGTACAACAGCAAGGTATATTGAACCAGGGTAACGATAATTCAACATGTATTTGTACTTGTTATGTGTACCTGCATGCCAGCCACCAGGGCTAACACAACCAAATCCAACACTTTATGACCATGCTTGATGTTTTTCGCAAGGACACTACCACTTGTGACATTTACACCATCTTTGTTGACAAGAAGGATATTCGTGAAGACTGGATAGAAGCCCAACTCCTCCAGGTTGTCCTCAAGACTTCTTTGATCATCTGAAACCCTTCTGCTTTTGTCATTGTTCTTTCATTGGTTGGTACCTTATCGCATGTTTAATCTGCTTTCCAATTTTGGCTGTCCTCTTGTTGCTCATTTGCATTTGCATCCCCACGCTCACTTACTCTATTCCCATTTAATCTTGTACTGCTAGATGCATAGAGATCTCTAGGTAGTTGCGTAGGTACATCTGCCCAATCAAGACTCTCCCACAAGGTCTGGTGCCAGTGCTTGTTCTGCTAAAATAGTCTGTTAACTTGTCCACATGTCTGTTGCAATCTGATCTCTCAATGTTGTTGCTGTATCCCGCTCCCCTGCACCCACTGCTGCCAAAGAAAGAGCACCATTGGTCTGATCTCTCATTCCCAGATTGGGGTTGGTATTGAGATCATCATTCCTGGTGATGGGATTTGTGCCTGGTCAGACATTGGAAAGCTTGGAGGATGTGAAAGAATTTGCCATTTCTTCTTGAGCACCCTAAAAACGGGTTCCACAACATTGCATGCAGAAGCATAACAAAGATTGTATAGCTTTTCCTTGGTGATTGGTCTAAGTGTTGGTCAGTAATTGCAGCCATAGATCAATATAGAATTACCTCTGCCTTGCACGGCCCCATTCGGCCAAATGATATTGCACACCACGAAAGGGAATAAGGAGTGAATTGCAGATGCCAAAGCCTGCATTGGCAAGTGACATTTTCCCTGGCGGTATGCAAAAATCATTGTGCCAAGAGTGAGCAAACATAGTTGCATCAGCAGCAGAACCTTCCCATCCACTGACAATGTACAAGAATCTCATCAAAAATGAAACAACCGCCAAGCAGTTCTGAGTAACGCCACCCTTGTGGTTGTGGGCTGCCTGACGCTCTGCAGCTAAAGGGCAACAGTTGATATGTGTCTCATCAATTGCGCCAAGCACATCTTTGAAGAATGGAAACAGACGTGGACTGCTCAGGATGATGTTGGTGACAGGGGCACTGATCAGAGGCAGTTGAACATATTTGGAGTAGAAGGGACCCTGTGCTGTTGCTTTCAAGACTTTTCGGAAGTACCTATTGACTGTTAACATTATATAAAACCAATGCATGGTATACACACTTTGTTATTGTCTTGTTTGAGCGCTGAAAACCGTTCTCCAACATGCTCAACCAAAAGGCTGGTTGCACACATGTAGAGAAGTATGGCTGCTTGCTCGTTGACAGTTACACCTCTCCTGAAGTCCTTCAGATTGCAGATAATGCGGAGCTCATGCACAAAGGTCAAGAAAACATGTATAGAGACCCCAAGGGCTAAGTGGATACGCTCTGGGTGTCCGTAAATGAGCTCCTCCACCTCTGTGAGTTTTGAGTTGTGCAATGGTTGCTTCCAATAGAGCGGCATTGAGTAGATTTGGATAGAAACAGCAGCTATGTTGATAACATAGGCAGATGCTATGATGGCATTACGCCTAGTGAGTGCCCTTGTCCAAAAAGACATGGTGAAGAAGGGATTGTGTCGTTGGAAGGGTAGTCCCATTCTGCTATTGTGTTTATATTGAGGAAGGTGTTACAGCTCCTTAAAAGAGTAGCATTGGATCCAGCTGTATCTAATTAATATCTGCAGCTTAATTTATGGCTAACAGGACGCAAGGAGGCGTATAGATGATAAATACATTTGAACAAATGAGGAGGCAGTGTGGCATCACAATGGATAGGGCCTGATTTGTTCATCAGTGCTGGCTGTTTTTGGGCAGCTCCTCGTCTGGGTTCAACATCAAAAGCAAAAGCGAAAAGCACCTTTTGGATCTGAAGGAGCTCTTAACAATGAGCTCAAAGAATACTTCAAGTCAAAAGGAATCAAACTCTCTATCAGCACTCTATATATGCATCAGCAGAATGGAAGAGCTGAATGCTTCAATTGCACAATAATGGAAAATCATGATGCTTGTCTCCCCCAATCCTATTGGGAAATTTCTGTTCTATATGCTGTTTATGTGTATAACCGAACACCGCTCAAGCATCTTGGTTAAATTACTCTACATGAGGCTGTAGAAGAGGAAGCACCAGATGTCTCAAAGATGTGAGTCTTTGGATGTGGTGCCTGGGTTTACATTCCTAAGGAATTATGTTCCAACAAGCTCCTTCCAAGATCGGAGTATATGTTGTTCCTTGGATTCCCAGATGGTATGAAGGTGTATCTGTTCATGAGATTGCCAAGGAATGTTCTATTCAAAGCCACTACCATGTGGTGTGATGAACTTCACTTCCCAAGGTGTCCAGACCCTAAGCCACCTCAAGACCAAGAATGAATTGAAGACTATCCACCTTCATCGTTTGAGAAATATACCCTATCTGAATCTGGAGAAGGTGATGATGATGACAGTTTACTGCCTCATCCACCTTCAAAGACTCAACCTCTGATAAAAGGTGGTGATCCTGTTTGTGACAATGATCAGAATGCTGGCCAACCACTAGTTGATCAACCACTGCCAAATCCTGTACCAGGACATCAGGGGAAGCAACAGCATCCTCCAATGTGTGGAAAGGGACATGGTAGTAGAGGAAAAGAATTATTCCTGAAAAACATGTTTCCAACCTGACAGGAATTGGAAACCAACATTTCAGCCTGGTGACACTTACAGAGATAAAACTCCAGCTGAAAGGCAAGACCAGGGTATGAGGGATTGGGAGAAAAGACGTTGGAGATAATGAAAGGCAGCTACCAGAATACAACCAACAGTCAAAAGGCAAGGAAAAAGATGTTCCTGTGCCAAAACCTCCCACTCTAGTCTCAAGTGACTCAGACTCTGACTTTGAAGTGCCTGAGAATGTTGAATGTGTTGCTTGTGAAAGAGGGAGTAATTTTGTGCATTTCCTGCTTTCTAAAGCAGTTTTTCCTCTAGTTCCTTCAGCTGAGAGAGTTCCATGTGAGTGGACATTCAAGGACATCTTGTGTATGCCAGTGTTAGAGAAGAAAAGATGGATCAATGCTTGCACAGAGGAGTTAGAGGCACTCTGAAAATGCCAAGTATTCAAAATAGTAAATCTCCCAAAAGGTTGCCAAGTGATTAAAAACTGCTGGATATTCAACATTAAGTCCAATGGACGAAAATGTGCCTAACTTGTAACCAAAGGTTTCCAAGAAATCAAAGGCATCAACTACAATGAGATCTTCTCATCAGTGGTCAGATTTAAATCAGTCCAAACTATGCTTGCCATCACAACACTAAAGGATTTACGCATCACTGGTGTTGATGTCAAGACTGCATTCCTCTATGGGAAACTAGATGAGGAATCCTATATTGAGCAACCTGAAGGCTTCATAGTAAAGGGCAAAGAGCACAAGGTGTACGAGCTCCTTCATGCAATCTACAGTGTCAAGCAAGCTTCCCATGCTTGGTACATGGAACTTGCAAAGTCAATGAAGATCTTAGGATTTAAACAAGTAGCAACTAATACCAGTATCTTTATCCTCCAGAATAAACATGGTGACTATGTTGTCATAATTGCCTATATTAATGATCTCATCTTCACTGGTCCTAATAAAAGGCTTGTTGATGCAAAGAAAGAAGCATTCAAGCTGAAGTGGGAATGCTGGGATTTCGAAAATCCATCCGAGTTCTTACAAATGAGGATCAGACATGACAGAAAGACTATCCATCTGGACCAATCAGCCTATCTTGGCATAGTCCTGGAACATATTGATATGATAGTATAATGCTGCTGTGCTGCCTTACCATATTAGGCACATGTCCTAACTTATTTGGTCTCTAGATTTGGACTCCAACCTCTTGCCTATATATTGCTCTGTGCTCTACAGTATCATACTTATCATTCTTAATCTTGTACTTTCATCTTGCAATCCACAGCTTGTTATACTCATGCTTTGCCCATCATTCTCAGTGTAAGCACGTACTTCCACTTTTTTTTTGAGTTCATCCCAAAGCTCTGAACCATTGTGTATCGCATAGGTCTTTGACCACGTACACTCCCCGCCATTGTTGTAAATGTATTATGTTGGTCTTTTGACTGCATAAAACTACACATTAGGTCTTGAGATACTTTATCTGAACCCACCTTGTTGAAAAAGTGAGGTTTATTGTGTCCTATTGGGCATAAACTCACATTGTTGATAACCAGCCTGCCCAGTGTACTTTGACCAGCTCTCCTCTTATTTGAACACTCCCTCAACAACAAGGACAACATCTGGGGATCACCTTTGTCAAGGACCTTGCAACTTGATACTTGTCATCGTTCTCCATCTGTTCCATTCTTCCCTTCATTGCTGCCTTCATTACCTACCTCACCCACCACATTGTCCAAATCAAATGACTCATTCAATATCGCCTTTACATCTTCATCCTCTTCATTCAAAATGGGTCTTGCCAAACTCACTGCTGTTCATGGCAAACCATCTGTCGTCACTGCTGGCAAATGGACTCCAGATCTTGTCTGTCTCTTTTGTGGTGCTGCTATTGAGTACTGCAACACCAAAGGCATTACTGACAACAAACAAGGTGCTTCCATGTTCAGCACCTTCCAGCAGGACATTGTCTTGACAAATTGGATTACCAAAAACTGCAACAACTTCACAAAGGACAATTTCACTCTTGACAATTTCATTGAAGTACTCAAGGTCCTCAATGCTGACTGGTCTGAAAAGCTTGATCCCAATCTCCATGTCATGTGACAGGGCAACCGTACCTTCAAGGATTGGTTCACCGACTTCATGTCTCAAGCGTACTTGCTGAACAGTACTCCCAAGAAGATGGACGAAGCTGAGATTCAGAAGCCTATCTCCTCTCTTATAGACAACCATCTGAAGTTTTGCTGCAGCGATGAAGAGATCAAGAAGCTACCAACCCTCAAGAAGTGGCTTGATGCAGTAGATATTCCATTTGCTCAGAGTACAAGTACTAAACAAAACACCAGAAGACTAACAATAGTGGCTCTGTTAGGACCAATTCTTCAGGTTCTTGCAACACACCTTCCTCTTGTTACAACTACCCCTATCTTTTCCCTTTCTGCCCCTTCTTCCGACTCGGACTTGCTTCTTTCCCTTCACATCACCAATCACCCCGAACTGTGTACTCCTTGCCTTTTTCCCCACTATTTCACCCCCACCCCAGAGAGGGGTACAGAGTCTGTACAGAGTCTGTACCCCCTTGCAGAGTCTCTACGGAATCTGTACAGAGTCTGTACAGAGTCTCTTCCAACCTACTCAAACAAATTTCTCCAATGGTAGTCAGTCACAGAGTCTGTACAGATTCTGTAGAGACTCTCTAGAGACTCTGTACCCTCTTACTGATTGTTTTATTTCAACTTCTGTTGTCCTATTTATAGAAGACCACACTTCTACTATAAGGTTAACCAGTGCAGATTCTGTAGAGACTCTGTACAAACTCCATACTGACCCTCTACCAATTACTTGCACAATTATTCTAGCTATTGGTCCATTGGAATCAGGCTGTTGGTACAAGCTCTGTACAGACTCTGTACAGACTCTGTGCTGACTCGGCATAGAAGAATATCAGTAAGTATTCATGACATACAATGTATTAATAAAGACTCAAATAGCATTCAGCAAGTACATAGTCTCTACAGAGTCTGTATAGAGTGCTCTACAACACATTGACTTGATGCTAATACATCACTTTGGTTTTGAATCTGTATAGAGTCTGTACAGAGTCAGTACAGAGTCACTGGCCCCATAGGGAGACTCTGTAGGGAGGTGCAGAAGCTCTGCACTTCAGAGTCTGTACAGAGTCTGCACCCCCTACAGAGTCTTGGGTGTGTCAACTAGTGCACAGTAAGAAATAGGTAGAAGGAAGTAGAAAAGGTATACAGAGTCTGTACAGAGTGAATACAGAGTTAGTACAGACTCTGTACAGACTCTGTACCCTCCTCAGGGGTGGGGGTAAAGTACTCCTTTTTCCTTACCTCCTTTCTTGCTGGAACTCTGTACTGTTAGTATATCCTTGTGACTCGGAAATCCTTACTTACTGCATCACCTACTCAATGACTCAGCATACATACCAGTATAAGTAGAGGTCATGTACCCTATCTAGTCCTCAGCCTGTTATTGAGATCTTTCATCCAAACTTACTCTGAACTCAATCTCTTGACTATCTACTTGACTCTGCCTTGAAGCTCAAGGTATTTGGCTAGAAGATGTATAAGCTCAAGACTGAACCGAAAAAACTCCGAACTTGACTTACGATTGTTGTAGTTGTGTTTTCACACTACTTGAAGTCATAACACCTCTTCTTCCTCCGTTTTGAAAGAGGAGAAGCTCCCTTCCTTGACTCTTGATGAATATTCCCTTCTTTGCAACCATTCTGGCTGCTTCAAATGCAGACTCTTCTTTGTCAATCACAAGTCGCCCAACTGCAAGACCTACAAGACCCTGACCATTGAGAACACCTTATCCACTATGCGTAAGGCTGGCCACACTGTTATTGGTGAAGTTGTTACTAGGAAGACTGGTTCCAAGGGGAATACTGTTGCTGTGAGTTCCTCTTCTCAAGCACCGATCTCTGTTGTTGCTCAAGTTGCTGCTACCTGGGGATCTGCCATTGTTGAGTATTTGACTATGGATGATGAGGATACTAATACCACTTCTGGTGGTTCCAATGATGTGAGTCCTCCCCTCTCTGTCTCCACTTGGAATTGGGATTGCCTGTGTTGGTCTTCCTCTCCTTCCCCCCACCCAGCTTGTTTATTGCTTGATGGTGGCTCATCTCTTGTTCTTGTTAGTGAAAGACTTGTGAAGAGGGTCTAACTACCCACCATTTGACTCATGGTACCCTTCAAGATTGACACTGTGATCTCTTACATTCCTAACTCCAATAAACTCCTTAAGAACCATTCATCTGTTGTGTACAATACTGATATATCCTGTTACCTCTGATATGTCATAGTCTTCACATACCATCATCACTGTTGTTGTTCCTACTCTTGTAGATGGCATAGACCACTTATCAAAGTTGCTGTGGCTGAAGTACAACCGAATTGTGACTAATTATGATAAAGGACTGCAATTGTAAAGGGCACTTCTATTGATCTGATGAACCCAGTTTTGTGTTTATCTTGTCCTTGTGCTTTTAAGAAGACTGCATTCACACAATGTGACAGGAAAAGAGTCATTCATGGTTACTGAAATACTTTGTGTGAACTAGAGGCCTATGATACAACACAGACATTTCAGGATAGGACACTCTTTGAGGCAGTCCACCTTGCCAATGGCTTGGTTTGCATTGAATCTGTTAGCATTATTGTGGCTATTGTCAACTGCGTCCCAGAACTGAATGAACAAGTGCAAATGGCCAAGTTAACTGAAGTCATTATAGCTAAATACACTGATGTTTTGGTTTTGTGCCTCATGTTGATGATTTGCGTGAACATGAACCTTGCTCAAGGACTCTAATGTTATTATTAGTTGCAAGTCCTATGCATCTCCTTGTCGCTACAAACAAGCTTGGGCTGTGTTGCTAGAGGAACATATCAAAGCTGGTAGGTTGCGTCCTTTGACATCTCAGTATTGCTCTTCTAGTTTCTTGATTCAGAAGTCTGATCCCAAGGCTTTACCCTATATGCTGATTGACTTTTGGAAGCTAAACAAAAATGTGGTTTAAGACTCTTACCCCTTACCCCACATTGACAACATTCTCTCGGACTGTGCCAAAGGCTGTTACTGGTTCAAATTTGACATGACAAACTCATTTTATAAGACACAAGTCCATCCTGACAACCTTCACCTTTTTGCAATGATCACACCATCGGATTCCTGGGTAGACTGTTATGCCTCAGGGTTGTTGTAATTCTCCAGCTGTTCACCAACAGCACATGTGCATGGCACTGAAGGATCAGCAAGGATGGGTAATACATTGTGATTTTCCAGTATTCCTTCAAATAAATATGTCATTTCTTATCTGTTTGGTGAGATTCAAGATGTTTTGGAAAGGGCTCGTTTGGGGCTTCAATTTGGTATAGCTCACAGCCCTGAGTAAATTCAACACATCACTCAATAAAAACCATTGTATTTGATCTCTGTGATAAGCTTGAATGCTTGTGATCAGTTAGCCAAACTACTATGTAAATCACCTTAAGTCACCCAGGTCAGTCAAGCATTTAGCTTAGATACTGTGATGTCCTGACCTACCTAGATGCTTGACTGCTCTGGGTCACTGGTCACTGACCACCCTGGAATTTTGGGCCAATATTCCTGGGTCACTGCCCAGTGCCCCAGAGCCCAAGGGGTGTCCGGGGTCCTATTTCTATTTTAGTCTTTGAATCTGTTCTTAGCATTCCTTTTCCATTGTGACTTCTCTGCTACTATTTGGTCATCTAGTGTATCTTATATATTGTAAATTATACAATAGCAATACATTTGTAATAGCATAATTAAATACACAATATATTATGCTGTGGCTGTATTTCTACAACTTACTTAGCATTTGTGACTGCATGAGTGCTAGGGCACTGGGTCACTGACCTAAGAGCTAGGTCACTGCCCTGGAACTAGGTCAGCGACCTGAGGGCTGGGTCAGTGACCTGGGATTTAGCTTCTGTCAGTAAAACAAACTGCTAAAAATGGAAACTTACATAATGATACCATAAAAGGAAATTAATAAAATATTACCAAAAAAGGCAACTCAGAAATATTTTACCTTAAAATGAAATTAATTATAAATTACCTTATATAGAAATTTCCAAATCAGGTATATGCCAATCATTGCTGATCAGGTACATCAACTCTAAATCTCTATCAGCGCAAATCAGGTACCATCAATCAATCAAAACCTTTATTCTCTATCAAAGATCAATGTTGATGACATCAGTCATTAATCACTCATTAAGATAAGCATGCTCGAGCATAATTTATGCTGGATCTCACCCATTTCTTGTCCGATTAGAATGATTTAATATGCGTTGGAAAGCTTGAAATAAAGGGAATCTGACCATGTATTTCGATTTGCAAAAACTACATTGTAGGAAGATCAATTTCCTAAAAGGTCTGATTTATAGCATTGAGCAGCAGAATATCAGTTATAGGTTTGCCTGTGTACATCAGGAAGATGACTGATAGCTCTTAGCATTATGCCTTCAACTTAATAATACCCTTTAGGCACTATTTGAAAGGGTTCAGCCTTCCTGACAGTCTTTATATCCACAATGTTTCTATCGTTAATACAAGCACATATAATTCAGCAACCAGTGCATGCTATCTGTTCAACATACATGTGAAAGGTATTTCAAAAGCTCCCTTAGCCATCATAGAAGTGTTCTAGCTATATTAAATGGCATAAGAACATCTCAAAACCACAGGCAAGATGTAATGGTCAATGTTGCATTTCAAGGAAGGTAATTGTTGAATACAGTTACTATAAAAGGAGATTTTGATGAGCTAATCAACGGAACAGAAACAGCTAAAGAATACCTTTCTGGGACAGCTTGAATCTCGGAAAACGGTCCAGAGGTTGAGGAGATATGAGTGGAAAACTCCGAAATTTGAAGGAATGCATAAAGTGGTTAAGCATACTGACATGGAATACAAGACAAAGACACCAAAGTCATGTCAGTATGCTTAACCACTTTATGCATTCCTTCAAATTTCGGAGTTTTCCACTCATATCTCCTCAACCTCTGGACCGTTTTCCGAGATTCAAGCTGTCCCAGAAAGGTATTCTTTAGCTGTTTCTGTTCCGTTGATTAGCTCATCAAAATCTCCTTTTATAGTAACTGTATTCAACAATTACCTTCCTTGAAATGCAACATTGACCATTACATCTTGCCTGTGGTTTTGAGATGTTCTTATGCCATTTAATATAGCTAGAACACTTCTATGATGGCTAAGGGAGCTTTTGAAATACCTTTCACATGTATGTTGAACAGATAGCATGCACTGGTTGCTGAATTATATGTGCTTGTATTAACGATAGAAACATTGTGGATATAAAGACTGTCAGGAAGGCTGAACCCTTTCAAATAGTGCCTAAAGGGTATTATTAAGTTGAAGGCATAATGCTAAGAGCTATCAGTCATCTTCCTGATGTACACAGGCAAACCTATAACTGATATTCTGCTGCTCAATGCTATAAATCAGACCTTTTAGGAAATTGATCTTCCTACAATGTAGTTTTTGCAAATCGAAATACATGGTCAGATTCCCTTTATTTCAAGCTTTCCAACGCATATTAAATCATTCTAATCGGACAAGAAATGGGTGAGATCCAGCATAAATTATGCTCGAGCATGCTTATCTTAATGAGTGATTAATGACTGATGTCATCAACATTGATCTTTGATAGAGAATAAAGGTTTTGATTGATTGATGGTACCTGATTTGCGCTGATAGAGATTTAGAGTTGATGTACCTGATCAGCAATGATTGGCATATACCTGATTTGGAAATTTCTATATAAGGTAATTTATAATTAATTTCATTTTAAGGTAAAATATTTCTGAGTTGCCTTTTTTGGTAATATTTTATTAATTTCCTTTTATGGTATCATTATGTAAGTTTCCATTTTTAGCAGTTTGTTTTACTGACAGAAGCTAAATCCCAGGTCACTGACCCAGCTCCCAGGTCACTGACCCAGCTCCCAGGTCACTGACCCAGCTCCCAGGTCACTGACCCAGCTCCCAGGTCACTGACCCAGCTCCCAGGTCACTGACCCAGCCCTCAGGTCGCTGACCTAGTTCCTGTTAGAATACAATGCTCATGTCATGATTTCTTCCTTACATCTCATCGTAGTTACAGAGATTCATTAGTTTAAGATCGGACGATTAACATCTATCGTTTCATATACATCGTATCTATCTTGTTCATCTTCTATCATTCTATCATTTCTATTCGATGACTACGATCTCTTCTATTTATCTTCATCATACATATCTTTGTTGTACAACTACCACCAATACTGTTCATCGATGGGTACTGTGTTATGATCTCTACTTTGCATAGCCCCCATAGGTATTTAAGTAGCTACTGCAAGTGAGGAGTTCCCTATCGAACTATTCCCCACTTGCAGGTATGTGTAACAGTATCATCCTACAGTACTCAATCTAACTATCGAACTATTCCCCACTTGCAGTGTGTGTATCGTTGAGGTTTTAACAGGTTATGAGCCCTGGTGCACAGTGCTAAAGACAAGTCGTCAACGCACAACGCTACCACTCAACCTCCCTCACGTTCGGTCAAGTCTACCACTGGTAGCATCGCCTTCTAGGCTCTTCCCTTGTCTATCGACTAGGAGCACCCGTCTGTCCCCAGTTGCACTTGTGACTGGACGATCAGACTTTCTAAATCTTCATCTCTTTGAACGGACGACTTCGTCCACGTTCTCGTTTATCTCACACGTCCTTCAAACGGCTACTGCCACATTGGGAGTACTCTCCCTTTAGAACAAAGAACGCATCCGGACTGGTCCCGATCCTTACTGGGAAAGGGTTACCGCGAGAGGTTGAGAACACTAGGTTCAAAAAACCACGTAGGAGATAGCAGACCACCAACAACATCGCAGCTCGATCGAGAGAGTTGGAGAACAGTGCAACACCCGGGGTCTTATATATTTAGTCACTAAAAACTGCTACGTACTTCAAGTTCACTTGCCCAAGTGCCCATTGCTTTACCTTACAGTTTTATTTTTCAACCCCTTTTACATTATACACTCCATCATGTTGACTTCCGTCGAGAACCCTCTCTCTGCTGCTACCATCAACAGATGGAAGAAGAATGTCATCAACCACGCGCTCACCATAAACGCGAGGGACATTCTCTTTGGCGAGGAGGATGAACCTGACAGAAACTCTTCAGATACAGAAGAGAAGAAGGCCTATAGGGACTACCACAAGCGTCGCACCGCACTTGCAGGCTATATTCGAGGTACCCTCAATGATGCCCAACTTGACTCAGTCCTTCGCAATGTTGAGGACGACGACCCAGAGACCATGTACGACACTCTTCTTGATTTCTACCAGCCACAGACTGCCCAGTCCAGAGCAGCAGCTTTTCAAGAACTCCTTGCTCTACGCAAGACAGAGACCGATTCGTACAGCGATTTTGGTTCCAAACTCGTTGCCCTTGCCCAGCAAATCAAGGACCGAATCCCTGAAGCACCAAAGCTTATCCCAGAAGGAACTGTTGACATATCAGTTACCCTTCCAGGTACAACAGCTGCTGCAATACATCAAGTCGTCATTACCCCAGCCACACTCTCAGAAGGCTACACTGCTATTGACGTTATCAACGACCTTATGATGGCCATCGCTATTATTGGTCTTCCCCATGACGAAAACTCTACCTTCCTCCGCAACACTCTCACCCACCTCGACTCTGTCAAAGGACCCAAGGAAGTCCTCAACCACCTTCGCATGGCTGACATTACGCAAAAGAACGACAAACTGGCTGAAGAGGCTGCACTTGCAGCGTCCAAGCCAAAGAAGAAGTCTTCGAATAAAAAGAAGACAACTTCCAAGGCTTCTACTTCTTCTACACCCAAGAAGCCTAAGTTCACATGCAAGGTCCATGGTGCCAACAACTCACATGGCGACGACAGATGCTACGATCAGCAGAAGTCGAAGAAGAAGGCAGATGCAAATGTTGCCCAGGAAGATTCCGATTCGGAGTTGGACCCTGAAGAGAAGGTTATGATGGCTGCCGTTGCTCACATCGCAAGTACCCCTCGTCATCGAAAGTTTAAACAGACCGCTGACCATTCCTGGAATGCAGACTCCGGCACTACCTCGCATATGACCCCCCACTTGAAGTGGATGCGCAATATGGTTGGTTGCAAGATACCCGTCAAACTAGCCAACAACCACATTGTCTATGCACAAGGTCGAGGTGACGTCTTATTTAAGCCTGCTGGTAATCGCGAGTCTGTACTTTTCGAACATGTATTATATGTCCCCCGTCTGCAAAGTCCAACCCAAACAAGCCTTTTGAGGTTGCAAAAGGAGACCGTCCTGTTCGAGCTGCAGCTTGTAAAATAGTTGACTACCAAGTCCAAGCAGGGAGCAGCAGGAGAGGAACCGTGCCAGTTGCACGCAGGGAAAAGTCTGCCACTTGGCCTGACATTCCAGAGGACGATGACTCTGAGACTACTGTAATTGGTACAAGGACTCGGTCTGTGCAAGAGGCGCAAGATCGAGGGGGTGCACGAAATTCCAATCCAGCGCCACTTCCACAACAACCTACACCAATCGCAGCTCCTGCACCTCAGGTTGGAGGCATAAATCTCATGGACCTTCGTTCTGGTTTCAACCCAAACCCTGCTCGATTTGCACATATCCCTGCATCCTCATCAACTTGCCAATACTCGCCTATGTCTGAGAACCGCTTCGCACCTCTCACTGCTACAAGCATTGAGGAAGAAGATGACGAACCTGATCTGGAGAAGGCCTTAAAAGCTACTTCAGTATTAGAGTCTGTTTTTGACGTCTGCGGTGTTACAGACAATCACATTTCTATGATAGAGGCAGTCGACATTGCTCTTGATATAGTAGGCGAAAAGGCTTTTGGTGCAGCAACTCGACCAGACGATGCCCCACGAAGCTGGAGAGAGGCAATGGCAAGAGATGATTCGAAGAAATGGTTGGAAGCTGCACAAACTGAGATCAACGCTCTTGTTGACAATGGAACTTGGGAACTAGTGGAGCTACCTTCAGACCGCAAAGCCATTGGCTCTTGCTGGGTCTTCCTCATTAAGCGAGATGCAGATGGGAGAGTTGAACGGTACAAGGCTCGACTTGTTGGTCAAGGATATGGTCAATCCCATGGCATCGACTATGATGAAGTCTTTGCCCCCACAACTCGTCTAGCGTCGCTCCGAGCCATCCTAGCTCAGGCTGCCATGAATGGTGACCACATCGAGTCCATCGACATCTCCAACGCCTATCTCAATGGCAAAATCGAAGATGCATTTGAGGTCTACATGAAACAGCCAGAGGGTTTTGAAGTTCCTAGTCCTAATGGCAAGAAATGGGTGTGCAAGCTAAAGAAGGGTCTATATGGTCTGAAGCAAAGCGGACGACTCTGGTACCAGAAACTTGCAGATAAACTCGAGTGCATTGGTTTCATTCAACTTCTATCAGATCCAAGCATCTATACCTGGGCCAAGGATGGTGTTCGAGTCACGCTCCCAGTTTTCGTTGACGACATTACCATAACGTCGAAGCACAAGTCCAAAATCCAATGGGTCAAGGACGAACTGCGAAAGGTCTTCAAGCTGAAGGATCTTGGTCCAACAGCATACCTTCTAGGCATAAAAGTCGAATACGATCGCAAGAACAGAACCCTCCGCCTCTCCCAAACCCAGTACATCATTGACATGCTTGCTCGTTTCCGCCTCTCAGAATGCAGACCAGTCACCACGCCTATGGAACCTGGCATCACTCTCAATAAAAGCCAGCTTCCCAGTTCAGATGAGGAGAAAGAAGAGATGAAGAAGGTTCCATATATGAACGCTATTGGTTGCCCTCATGTACCTTGCTATTGGAACACGACCAGACATTGCCTATTCCGTTGCCAAACTTGCACAGTTCAATTCAAATCCTGGACTAGCACATTGGAAGGCAGTCAAGCATCTCTTCCGCTACCTACAAGGGATGAAAGACCTAAAGCTTACCTACAGAGCTGATGGGGATCGACCACATACGTCTGAGCTCTTCCAGACTTTTAGCGATGCAGACTATGGAGGATGTCTTGACACTCGCAAGTCGACAAGTGGTTTTATCATGAAGATGGGTACAGGTGCAGTCAGTTGGTCTTCCAAGAAGCAAGCAACGATTGCCAACTCGTCAACTGAGGCTGAATACATATCTGCTTCTACTGCTGGACGCGACATTATCTGGATGCGAAGTCTGTTAGGCGAACTTGGGTTCAAAATGGACAAACCGTCTCTGCTTATGGTTGACAACCAATCAGCATTGAGAGTCCTCAAGAACCCTGAGCATCACAGTAAGATGAAACATATCGATATCAAGATGCATTGGATCCGGCAGGAAATTCGTAGAGGGGCCATCGAAGTTCACTTCCTTCCTACAAACGACATGATTGCGGACATCCTTACCAAGCCGCTACCTCGACTTGCAGTCGAACACCATCATATGGCAATGGGACTTTTTTAGTCCATGGACATTACATTGAGGGGGTGTGTTAGAATACAATGCTCATGTCATGATTTCTTCCTTACATCTCATCGTAGTTACAGAGATTCATTAGTTTAAGATCGGACGATTAACATCTATCGTTTCATATACATTGTATCTATCTTCTTCATCTTCTATCATTCTATCATTTCTATTTGATGACTACGATCTCTTCTATTTATCTTCATCATACATATCTTTGTTGTACAACTACCATCAATACTGTTCATCGATAGGTACTGTGTTATGATCTCTACTTTGCATAGCCTCCATAGGTATTTAAGTAGCTACTGCAAGTGAGGAGTTCCCTATCGAACTATTCCCCACTTGCAGGTATGTGTAACAGTATCATCCTACAGTACTCAATCTAACTATCGAACTATTCCCCACTTGCAGTGTGTGTATCGTTGAGGTTTTAACATGTTTATCCCTGATCCGCAGGATGCTCAACGGATCAATGTCTGGGGGAGTTCACAAACACCTCCAGTGACTTTCGAGGAGCTGCGCAAGTACAAGGCGCGATGGCTGTGGGCTCGCTGCAAGAGAGTCATCCCTCCTATTGATCAGCTTTATCCCGCTGTCAGGGAGGTCTTCCAGACGTGGGGTCCACTGAAGGATGCCGAATCGGGAACACCCCTATTCAACAAGGCGGCATGGAAGACGGCGAAACAAATATTGGATCTCATTTCGGATGGCTTTGTATCTGACCCTCCTGGAATTCCCTTGTACTCACTCATGGGAATAGGGAGGGACACAGGCCTCCCTATCTATCGATGCTTCCGGGGAACAAACGCGACAGAGGGTGGTGTTCATACCCACCTGCGGTCCCATCTTCCATCATCAGGCACCTCTGTTCGGCATGCCCTTGCATGTCTCAAAGATTTGTACTTCATCGAAATCTTGTTGTGCGTTTTCATCTTCTCGACCCGAGACTTGTCATTGCTGACTTCTGCACTTCAGGTTGGGACGAGAACACCACAGGAAAGCCTTACACGAGCCACTTCTCGATTTGGACAACTAATAAGATTCATCAATATCATATCGCTCTCAGGCGTCGGTTCAGGAATGCCCGCTCGGAGCTCGATGGATGGATCAACACCGACTTCTATCAACCTACGAAGGAGGTTATTGGCGTTCTCCCCATTCCCATCGACATTCAGCGCAGCAACGGGCTCTCGCCGCATATCGAAAACCTTCCGCATCATGGCGACCAGAGGTTCACGCGCCTGGCCAGACATCAATTTCTCGCCAGACTCCAGGGTACGAGGAAGGCTGTCTTGCCTGTGCATACACCTGCAGAGCGAAAGCTCTTTCATGAGCTCATGCAAGGGGACGCTGCCTTTGCGCCCACGAGAAGCGGGGCGCCTAACTGGGACCAGGGAGTTCGCGTCTGGAACGGATTAGCCGACACATCAGACGGAATCTATTATAAGGTATGTCTCGTTTAGCTTTGGTATATAGCACTTCTAACGTCAATCCTCTTATCAGCTTATAGAGCAGCTAAAGTCATACTACACGAGCTGGAAGACAAATCTCAATATCAAGACTACACTTTCCATGACCCACAACGAGAGGACTCCTGTGCGAGCAGCTCTCATCCATCCCGCACGGGCGGCGAACGCGCCATTGTTGACACATCAGCCTCTCCAACACCACGCTGTTCATCAGGGCTTCATGGAAATCGAATCACACGAAGGGGAGTCTTTGGTTGGCCCATCGACAACATCCATCAGGGCATTTAGGATAGAATGGTCATTGAGTAGAAGCACATATAAAATCTGACCAATGCTGCTCAGACATGAAATCTGTGCAATGCTGCCACCCTGTCTGAGGTGTCTGTATATTGCTCAGTAGATCTTGCTGTTCAAGGCCACTGTGCAAGCCTTGTTTGAGTCATAAGCTTCAACACACCTTTCCCCCTGCTCAACTTCCCCAGCATTACATGACTTGGTGTCATGAAAGACCCTTGAATTTGTCGGCATAGATGCTGACTTCCTTATGGCATATCAATATTGAATGAATGGAAATGCATTGAATTAGTAGCTCCTCAGCTACCTATCTTCGTGCCCTGGCCATGGTTAACCACGATAAACACCCTTAAAAGCCCTGTTGGCAATGCCCAAGTGGGCCACAGTTCACAGTACGTCACTTGTGAAGATAGCCCACAATCACCGAAATTGATCCGAAGGCTGAAAGAAGTTGACAAGCGCCTACTGCTGTTCACAATCATTTCAGCTAGTTCTGGCATGGGTACGGTTTCCGGCCTGGGTCATAAATCTCGGAAGTGGGAGTCCTGAGAGCATGCTCCCTTCCCACTGTCAGTACGGCGCTCATGGCTGGCGATGCCGGTTCTTGCGGTAAGCTGTACCAGCCATGGCTTTACCAAGCAACCATAGGTGATTGTCATGATGCTTCGTTGCGGTGGTGCGGACGGAAACGATCGGTTCGTCGTAGCTCTGAGGGTGACCGCCAGCATTCAAATCTACACCAATGAGCCTGCCCGTAGCGGCCCCCATGGCAGCCTTGGGACTGTTGACAAATGACATATGTCTTCGTGGAACGGCTGGCACGTCAGAAGTCTGAGTGTCACCGCCAACAATCACCAGTAGGCGAAACTTGCCCAACAGCGACGCAATGCTAACATTGGAGCTGTTGACACATGTCGATACGCGTTCGTCGCGATGCTACCTCCTCTTTATTTTGCAACTCTCGAGGGTCTTGACCAAGGTCTGGCAATTTGCCAGTGAGACCATAAAATAAATCAGCACGATATACGATCGCAAACAGGACAACGAAATCTGATCGTCATCCGTTCCTGTTGCTTGATTTGGGTGCTTGGACGTTGATCACTACTCACGGAGACATGACAATAACAACGATGGTATTACGGATGAAGGGTAGATGTACTGTGTAATTATATTATGGTATACATTGCTGTAGCTGTAGTGGCAGGCTGCTTTACAAAGGAGGTGCTGATGCAGCCTCGCGCTGCGCCACGGCCTGGATACGAGCCTGTTCTTGATTTTCGCAAAGGCGCTGTTCGCGGGAAGTGTTTGCTTGGAGTTGCTGGAGAAAGAAGGAAAGATCCGCCTAAAGAGGTTCGTTAGGCGCTAGATACCAGAGGGTTGGACAGTCTGACTTACTTATTCCACCAAGCCAGAAGTTCTTGCACCTCTTCTTGCTCCTCCGGATCTTCGAGCAAATCCAGAACGCTATTGTAAAAAGTTTCGGAATCCGTCTCAACGTCGGAACGAGAGAAGATTGCCGTTGATGTAAGGGAGAACCGAACCTATGGCAGGACGTCAGGCAGAGGGAAGACGAAGACGGCTAGAGAAAATACCTGGGTGCTGATGTACGCAAGCGAAGCCCTCGTCACAGCAGTCATTCCGTGAATCCTGGCGTTTCCCGAGCGCGTTGCTTTGGCTTCCCTTTCAACTGAGCTGGGTGACGTGAAGACATGCTTGTAGGCCTATCCAGCATGTTAGTGAAATCTGAGAATGTCAGAGAGGCGAACCTGTGGAACCTTGACCAATATTTTATTGCGGAACAGCCCGAGCCACGGCTCCTCCTCATCATACACTTCATCCTTGTAGAGGAAAATGGGCCAGTTCGTTCCAGACACCACTAGCTCCTTGTCTCGAAGCTGTCTCTTGACCCTGAGAGCAGGATAAGACAAAGATGATACCAATGTGACGAAGCGAAACTCACTCAACATCGGCCCAGTCCAGTTCTGCAGGGCACAGAAGAAAACCTGTTCGGGGATGTGAAAACCCACGGTCCAACTTGACGTTGCGAGCTATAGGGGGGTTGAGAGGTGTTCCGTCAGACGGGCCAATCCAATCAATGACTGCACTCTTCAAAGACTTCGTATCGTCGGAACGAGCGCTGTTAGCCCCCTTCTGGATCTAAAGCAATTGGTCAGTGGACGCTAGCAGGATAGGCGACGGAGAACATGCCATGGCAGCTATAGCAATAACCTCCTCCTCGCTGGCGTCCATAAGGCGTTGATGGAGTGAGGGTGTCACCTTGAGCAGTTTCTGGTATACGCGAATCTCGCGGCGGGCTCTACACAAACAAGGTGGGTTTAGGGAATAGAATGGCAGATTTCACTCACTGAGGCTCGTCTGGGGCTTCATCCTCGTCTTCTTCCACAACAAGCCCATTGATGATGAGCGCGTAAATGTTCACAAAGGCATAGACAGTGCGGCCAAAATGTCGTCCATGGTGGACAAGGGGGTCAGTCAAAGCACTGCTGGAAGGTAAACCGCAGTGACAGACCCAAGAGATCGATGTTCCTCACCCTCGCTTCCTTGGGCCAAGCGCAAGGGCCTTGACCTTCGAGTTAGAGCCACAAACATGTCGCCGGTACAAACCTTCTGGGCCACCCCGTATCTTGGCTTTGGTTGTGGAGTTTCGATTTGCTGGTTCTCTTTCTCGGCGGAAGCCATATGTCGTGATATCTGAGGGGCGACGCCACGAGTATCGGGATGAGGGATGCCAGTTCATTGTAATCCTGAAGTTGTTTAAATTGAGGTGGTGAGGAGGATGGAAGGAAGTTCGGAGGCGCATGGGAAATGTTTAGAAGGATCCCACGGAGAGCCTCCCACGTTCATGCTGGAAGCACACGGCATCAATGCGAATCGAGCCAGTTATTATTAGAGGCGAATAAAGAAGTACGATTAAGAAAATGACGACTATTCTTGGAATGGGCGTGAGAGATGCATAGAAAGTGACATCAGGTACTTTGGTGGCGAGTTATTCACCGCTCTGCCTGGATCGGCGCCTTTCGGATTGAAATTCCAGCGCCTCCTTGTACGCTGCAATATAGACTTTATCTCCCGTTCGGAACCCACTGGAAGTTAATTGGTCCACGGTTTCACCTGAATCGTTGATGAGCCCTGGCCGGCGTCGAATGATAAGTGACTCACGAAAAAAGGGCAGCGGGTTCTGGCGCATGAGGGGAGACGGTGAATGGTGGTGAAATAGAGCTGATGGTTTTTACGTCGATGGCCTTCAGCGCCTGGACCAGCTCGGGTCTACCTTTAACGCAGTGGTCGATCTGCTTCTGAACGCGAGCCAGGCTTGATAGTGCGGCCCGAGGATATTTCTTCTTGTAGGCCTTGATGGCGCTCAAGAAGTGGGCCAGGTATGGCCAATAGAAGTCAGCCCATGGATCAGGATGTTGCAGTTCGCCAGTATCTGGATGAGAAACTAGTCGGAAGCGACTAAAGATCCATCTCGCGAGTTCTGTGGCGAGACCTCGAGTGTAGATACACTCGAGCCTCTCTTCGTGCGGGATGGCGTTGACATCGCACACAGACATACTCACTTCCGATATGTCATACCAGACGGATGACCGACCCACTTCGGGATAAACATATGAACGGGAATCCAGGATGTTCTGCATTTCAATGAAGGAGAGGAGGGCGAATGTTGCAGCGAAATGGTCTCGATCAGCAAGGTTTGGAAGATGTTCGGCATCATCAACATCGTTTCCGTCTTCAAGAAGCACGTCAACATGATGTATCTGAAAGGAAGTGTCAAACTTACCAGGTGTGTTGTAAGAAACACCTGAACGACGAAGGCGTGGTGGAAGAAGTGGACCATTCTGCGAAGAAGAAACCTTGATTCGACGTGCTGCGTATTGGTCAAGAAATCCTCGCGATGAAAGCGTGAATCAACCCAACCACTGTGTCCAGCAGATTCGGGACCGCATAGAAATGCCCGCCGTAACAGATGGAATTTTCCATCGTCCAAACCGCATGCAGTGTGTTGGGGGCCATGATTCTAGGGGAGAGAAACTGTCACTGGAAGCCTCCTTTGTCCAAACGTTGCACGTACAGTCGAGTATTGGGCCCCAGAACCACAGCTTCAACAATCCAGGAATCGGAGTTGGGTGATGTTCCTTGGCCAAATATCTTCAAGAAACCATCGATATCCTGGAAAGATGGGATGGACCCATCTTTTGGACGAGCGACTACCCATAGTTTAAGCCCCGTTTTGACTTCGACCCATGTTCCGAAGCCATCTGAGTCGATGTGAAAATAGTGCAGAGCGCCATTGAAAGCGACCAAGCTCCATCTGGTGCTGCTTGTCGGATAGGGAGAAAAGCAGAAATGGTTCCCCAGAGTTCTCAACCATGCAATGTGCTCGCTAGAGAATGGGAATTCCTGCTCCGGACGGAGACCTGGGGGCAACGGAAAGGTCAGTGCATTGACGATTGGCCGGTCGCGCAGAGGAAGCAGCGAAAATCTCAACATATCCTGCAGGGTCGTACGTCGAGACCTAGCCTTTGAGATATTGACACCTCTTCTGAGAGGCTGCGATTGATCTTGCGACAGGATGCAAGTGGTGAGAAACGTTGAACATTCGTCTAGAGGGAATGGATCATACCTTGCACTTCGATCTCAGCATCCATGCGACCTGTGATCGACTCCAATCCAGCTTTATCAAAACCCACTTCGCGCCCTCCCGCGCACTCTGTGAGAACAATTGCGAGCTTCCCAGGCTTCCCCCAAACACTCTGTCTCTCCCGGATCGATTGCCCTTTGAAGTCTGCCTCTTTCTGGATTACGAAAGCTGATCTGTCGGGCTCTGCGATGTGACAAGGGCGAAGCGGAGTACCACAATAAGACTCCTTGATTGCTGAAACCCAATGAACGAAGCCATCGGCGTCTGACTCATTCTAAGCACACAACGTTCACTCGCTTCAGTCGTCACTGGGCAGAGATAAAGAGACTTACATAGAATAACGGAGCCCAACAGAAGGTCTCACCCTCTGGTCCATAGAAGGTTTCGCCTTTGTCCATGCCTGGAGGATGTATCTGATACAACAACGGTCAGAGGATTAGGCAGAGTAAGCAGGCTCGCTGCGCTACCTTGTCTCTCTTCGATGTTTCCAAGTTGGCAGAGTCGCGAGGCGGAAGCCTTCGAAGGACATCATCCTGGAGACCAACCCAGTAGAGGTAAGCCACCAAACAGGACAGAACGTGATATGGAGCAAGGGAACACTCACATCGATTTGATCGAGCACGATGGCAGTATCGGGTGTATTCCCGACATGCGACATATCTGCAGCCTTCAAGTGCATTCCCCCAGCCGGTACTTGTTCGTAGGGCGGGGATTCCACCCTAGGCTTCTTGGGGGGAGGACCGGCTTCTAACTTGCCCTGATCTTCATCTTCAGAGATTGCTACAGGTCGTTTCGGAACCCGGTTTCGTAGACGAGGTCGCTTGGGACGCCGGGGCTTGGTCACCAGGAGGAATTGAGGCCTTCGCAACTGCTTCTGGTCGGACGCCAGGCGTGATACTACCAGCTGTGTTGCGATTGGCAGCGGGGATCTCGCCCAGTCCTGCAGAGGGGTCTCCCTCAATATCGGGCGTAAGCATATCGGCTAGTTCTGCGTCAATGCTATCCATTTCCGACCCCGATCTGGAACCAAGGCCAGACGTTTCGTCCGCTCCTTCCAGGTCGTCCATATCGGTTAATTGCGTGAGGATGCTTGAGAGTGAAGATGATCTAGACCGTAATCCGAGCCTCGACGGGGTTTCAATGTCGAGCATAAATGCCGCCGCTGTGGGAGAGGCAACCGAATTTGAATTGAAAGTGGATCGTGGAATCTGGGCTGAAAAGTCCTCTGTTTCGGGAGTCGGCGATCGCTCAATATCTGAAGGTATTGGATCTGCCTCGCCAGAACTGGCTGTGGGGGAGCGAACGACAGGCTGATCACCGAGGATAGACAGCTCTTCTGAAGCACGGGCCTGTTCGACGACCGCAGTGACCATGCTCTCGTTATTAGAACCGGTTGGAGGAGAGGAAACGACAGGGTGAGCACCGAGGATAGGCAGCTCTTCTGAAGCACGGGCCTGTTCGACGACCGCAGCGACCATGCTCTCGTTATTAGAACCGGTTGGAGGAGGAGAGGAAACGACAGGGTGAGCACCGAGAACAGGCTTATGGGCTGGGGCGAGTGCCTGCTCGGCGATTGGAGCAACGATGCCTTCGCCACCGGAGGTGGCTTGGAAAGAGGGAATGCCGGGTGGAACATCGATGATACGGCTTGGTGGGAGCTCCTGTAAAATCTGTTGGATGGCTGACTCCTCGAGCGAAATTCCTAAAGCACCCAACGCAACCACAGCGAGGACACCTCGAGGGAAGGCCGATGCTATGTTTGCAGATATTGCTGCAGACTGGATATACTCCCCAAACGCTTGTAGCGAGGTTACGTCGCTGACATCAAGCGAAGAGGGAGGCGAGGCGAGCGATGAGTTGGGGGCTGAAGATGGTGTTGGGATGGCACTAGCAGTTGGGTTTGCCACAGATAGTATGGGTGTCGAGATTGGATCTGACATGGGGACGTTGGTGGAAGGGAGGAGCTCCATTGCGGCAAAGGCACTGGAACTAGCGTTGCCGGGTGGGAGGACAAACCAAGAGGCTATATCCGGAGTCATTGCTGTGATGCAGTCCCAAGGTAAGTCCTCTAGCAAGGACTCGATTCCTTCCTTGATCGATGTTGTACCCTTGGCTATGCCAAAGACGAGAGTAAATATAATCTTCTCCATCATAGCGATTACAGGAGGCTTTTGGTTTCCGCTGTAAATGGCTGCCTGCGAGTGATCCACAAAGTCAGAAGCTGTCGAGCTACAAAGGTGCGAGCCACGAACCGTGACCAGATGAGCCCTTTTCATGCTTTGCTTCCGAACACTGAGCGTACGGAGGAGCACAAGGGGAGAGATAAATAGTGCATAGAATAATGGAAGTCGAATTCTATATGCCGAATCGTCCTCTGCCAATAGCTGAGAAAGATGAGCCTTGTCGGCTTCACTGAGACCCTCCCAGCCCAAGGTGCCATTGGAGAATGCCTCGGGAATGTCGACGTTACCCTGCACCTATAGTGAGTGGAAGTGGTACGGGATAAAGAAATTCGCAAAAGAACGTACCGCTAATAGCCATGATAGGTGGAGGGATGCGAGCAGAATGTTGTTAACAATGCAGCTACCCTTTGTCCTAGCCATCGAACGGGCCAGTTCACGCATAATCCGGGTAGGGGGGGCCAGCAATGCTGACGTTGAGGGGTTGGATGGATCATCGAGAGGAGACAAGACGTTTTGCAAAGCATTTCTGGCTTTTGTGAGGACTCCCTTGATGTCGGAGAGGAGCAGCAAAGCCTTAAGAGTTTAGGTGAGCATATACCGTGTTAAGCGCAGGAGTTTATTACGCACCGGGCTCCTTGAAGGTTGCCAGCTCCCAGACCATTTAGGGATTCGCGGGTTTCTCTGACGGCCTTCCAGCGTGGATGCGACATCGACGACCCTCAACAAAGCAAGATATCGGCAGAGCGTGTCCATCTTTGCAACGCTGTGGGCGATACCATCTGGTGCAAGGAGCATAGCACCGGAAGGGGGGACATTGACCTCGCTCAGGTCTTCGACTCCACTTCGAAGGATAAAACTTCGAATTGTGCCGGCGTGGGTTTGGCCGTACGGCGAAAGTACTTCAGTCCTCTCATATTCTAGGAACTTTTCGATAAGAAGCTAGATGACGGAATTGCCTTGGTCAACTAAAGTGGATGAACGCGGTCAAGGCTGACGGTACCTTGAGGTAATGGTTGCTTGCGGTTCGCTCTCTCTGATAATTGACATTCCGCTTCAGCTGTGAATCCCCGCCAAGCACCTCCCACCGATCTCTGTGACTGTCTTCCGTTCGAAAGTCGTGAAGAACGGTCGAAGCATCGCATCGTCACTCAACAGCGTAACGTCATCCCAGGGGTATTCGCGCAAGAAGAAAGAGCTTGCCCTCGACCAAGGCGCTTGGGCTGCGAAGCCACTATGCGGAGTCTGATAGCGATGAGATGGAGTCATGCCGCTAAGTTGTTGGGTTGAACCTCAGAGTACCGAACACGTCTGAGAGTTAAGTAGTCAAGTTAGGATCCGGAGAACGCGTTGCGCGTATCACGTTACTTTTGCGTGACAACATTGTTCGGAGCCTCATGTCACCTGCCAATTCCCACAGTGTTTCGGACAAGGAATTCATAGTGCAAGAGGGATAAAATTCGAAGGAAAGTTAGATCAATAAGCCTCAAAGATCTCCCTTTTCTGCATCAGTGAGCGATAAAGAGCTAGAGCCGCCTCTCTGGATCCTTCAATATGGGCGAAAGCGATACGGCTTATCCCCATGCGAGCTCTGGCTTCGGTTTCACCTTTGTAAACACCCGGCTCGAGACCTATCCGTACAACATAGTGCCTATCCTCAGAAATCCGCTCTCGGGATGGAGGCATGTCGTGGCGGAGTATTCTGTGCAATAAATTGATTGGTCAGACAAAGTGGATACGAGAAAATGCGATGTCATACCGTGATTGAGATTGCGCTGCAATCCCATGGGTCATGGGTGCCTTCTGAGGTGTGGAGTGTATGGAATCCCCGGATGGTGTCCTGTATAACGGTAGTAAGTAATTGATAAGGAATCAGGAACAGAAACCCTACGAAGGAAAATGCAGGTGAGAAAAACTTGAGCTGGATACAGGCGAAAGAGACGATGGTGTGGTCGAGTAGTCAGTTTCCATCGAGGACGTGATGGCCGCCGTCAGGTGCTTTCATCACTTCGCTCAAGGGGATTGCGGTAGCATCAACGGACTGATCGTAGACAATGTGATACCCTTCGCAAGGAGGAAGAGACCGATCTCCGTGTCGGCGAGGATCAAACGACAGGCTTGCCCAGGGAAAGGAACAACGGGAGCTGGACAGGCCGATTCGACTGAGGCGGTCTGTGAGCTGATTGATCCTCAAGCTCGTCCTCAGGGGAGATATCATTCCAGGCGTCCCAGTCAACATCTCCCGCGGAAAAGGGGTTGATATCATCTGAAAGATCGCTCAGGCTTATGGTAGAGATTAGAACAAGGATTTGGAAAGCTTACCATCCAAATCAGAAAGGAGGACAACTCTCACGAGCCTTCCATTAAGTAAAGCATTCCGTTCTCCTGCAGGCGATCGCAAAACTGAGGGGGACGACATATCAGCCGGCTGGAGTTTCGACTCGAGAGACTCGTCGGGGTGGGCTATCATTTGAGGACCATTCGCCCATAGATGGAGAAGGAACATCCTTCTGTTCACGTACCGTGACGGTGATTCTTTGAAGGAAATGAAGGTGGGAATAATAGAGAAAGGTGCTTCATAGTAAATGAAGGTGGGAGTCATCAAAGAGAAGCATTTGGAAATGAACGCACGAAGTGATCGACTCGTCATCGGAAGTGGTGTGGTCGGCAACGGAGATGAAATGAAGGTGGGAGTTCACCTCGTTTTCAGCGTCACGTCAATCAACCCACGAACCAGGCAAGTAACCTCAGTAGGGGTCAAACCGGCGGTGGAAGTGATGTCTTGAAGGCGGGAAATAATAGCGAGTAGAATAAAAACGATTTTATCGATAACATGAACATATGCAAGCACTCTAAGCCAAGGTAGTCGAATAAATGAACCAAAGATTTTCCATGTCTACTTCTTGTCAGCCTGAGCATTCGTACCCTCCGGTAATTTGGCGAACTCCATGTAAAAGGAGGAGTGGGTGTGCGAAAGAAGCCTGCCAGACTGTAGAGCTTTTACCTGCTCGTCACGACGATGGAGAGTTCGCTGATCTCGGAGTTGCAAAAGCAACGGTCCTTCTCCCATATCACCCTCGGTAGGGTTTGGAAGGGGTTGGGGAATGTGCGTCCGTGCGTAGTCTTGTATACGTCCTGGCGGCAAAATGCTGCTGTAAACGCCGAGGGTATCAAGCACCTTGATCGCCAACCACGATATCTCAATGGGGTGCATGAATTTGACACATCCTCGAAGATATATACCAGTTGTAACGACCTTCGTCTGGAATACGTCGTTGTAGTCCTTGTTCGCGAAGATCTGTTCAGGATCAATGGAAAGCGTGCCCTTGTCGTAGCATGCAAATAGAACGCCAGATAACTGAACCACACTCATTAGTTGAACAGCGCATGACATATGATAAACACGAAGCAACGTACGAGGCCGATAGGCACCGCGAGGAGGTCGAAGACATCTAGAGAGCCCTTGTTCTCCTGCCCGATTGGTGCTGAGAGGATCGGGGTGGAATACGTGGCTAGCAAGTCACGGACAACCTTGGTGTCGTATTCAGCAACCTTGTCGACGACCCGTTGCTGAACCAGCGGCAGCGCTCCATGTCTAAAGTGGTTGACAGCGGCTTCTACGCCATGGGGGAGGATGGGTTTGTTGCGGGAGAGGTGTTCGAGGATTAAGTCGGCAGTCCTGACGGGTACCTGAGGGAAAGAATGATCGTTAAACAAGTACCTACATCATGTGGAGGAGACAACGTACATGACGTTCACACTCGGTTACAATCGAGTGATCGTAAGGCACACCGACGAGTTTTGTAAAGAACCGGTGCTCATGGGCGCCAGTCAACGAGTAGATGAGGAGGGTTTGCTGAAGTACTTGAGTGCTGTGGCGATAGATGTACAAATCTGGGAAGATGGTCGTGTTGGTGATCACGTCGTTGATGATATATGAGACGACGTCGAGGAGGATCGGCTTTACAACACCGCTGAAGAGCTAGCATACAGGGTGTCAAATCGAGCTCCTTTCAGCAAATGCGCGAAGACTCACTTGCTGTGTCAATGGTAGAGCAATAGTGTCCCGGATAATGAATTTTTTGTCAAGAGGGAAAACTGATAAGCGTCCGGTAAGTCACGTAGAGCTGGAGGGTGATTTGATGGTGAAGCTTACACGATTCCCAGCGTCGAGAATGCTCTAAGGATGAAAGATCAAGAGGACTTCCAGGGTTGAATTCGTCGATAAGCCGCTCGAGGATGTCGCGCTGGCGAATGGTCTCATCGACTAGAGTCGCGACGTGATCGAGACTATAAGCCTTTCCCTGAAGAATGGCCACGAGGACTTTCCGAAGAGCAGCCTTTGGAATCTACGTAAAATCAGTCCCTGGCTTCTTACTAGAGTAGATCAGCGCTACTTACCGTATCAGTCTGGCTGATAGCCGGGGGGGCGAATGAATTGTCGCTTCTTCTGAGTCGGGTAGTACGATGAATTCATCAAACCAGCTATTGTCTTCCTGGGAGCTAGGCCCTGCCTGTGGGGGGTCGACGGCTGGATCCCAGTCCCCAGTGACGGCCTGTTGGTTAGCGTAGCTTGCCCGGACAACATCCCGAGCTTCGGGACTCCTTGGATAGGCCAAATCTAAGCCTCGATTCATCGCAGATGTCTACAGAGCGCATCGGTCAAAGAGTTAACGACGAGGAGAAGCGGTACTGGATTACCTCCCCTTGCCTGAAGTAATAGCTGGTGTTTGCGTCTTCCTGTACAGGATATTCATCGCTAGACATTGGAACAGTGAAGCCGGGCAGAAGATTCTGCGTCTGGCTAGCAGGAACAGGCATGCCGAAGTCCATCGTCTGAATGTAAAGTTGGGAGGTTGATGATCGATGGGAGGAAGGGAAAGAGTGTTTTAAATAGTCAGTCCTCACAGTGGTCGTGTTGACCTCAAGGCTTTAAGTTCAATACCGTGACTGCCGTTTACCAATCCCTGACGTGAAAGTGGGCACGACTTGGAAGCTTGATGGTCACGTTTGGCTTTGCCAGTGGGAGGCCCGGGCGCTGAACCCATTTTTAGTTTGCTCGCTCCCTGGTTAAGAGCTGTGATCCTTCAATATCAAATTCATCGTGATTGACGCATAAAAGGGAACAGTGGACATACCTTCACCTAATTGGAGTCGAATCGCCCTCAACGCCAACAGTTCCTGCCGCCACGACAAACGATACCGCGGCGAACTCGACTTAAAGAGAAAGAACAAAATGAGTTCCACGGTGTGAGCCCCCTGTTTTCGGTTTCAATTCCTCGACTCGGAGGTCGGATGTGGAAATCGTTAATCAAAGCCTGATTGGAACTGGGTTTCAACGTCTCGGCTTGCTTCGTGAGAATAGGGCCTGATTTAGAGGGGCGTCCCGAAAGGGCTGGGAAAACAGAGCCGTTTCCTACCCCAACTCCAAGCCAAATACTTACTGCGCCCTAAATCACAAAGCGTTCGCTTTACCGTACCCCTTACATTACTGTCGAATCCACGGTACGCCTCACATAATATTAGTGGCAATTCCTCTGGTTGAAATCGCAGGCAAAGAAGCCCACAATCTCGACGCAACTTGAACACCAGCCAATACCATGATGGATTCCGTCGCTGTCGTTCCAAGCACCTCAAGACCAGGAAGCGCCAATCGCCAAACCTCTAGGGAATACTTATATAATCCTCCGTCTCAACCCATAGAGTTTCCCTCCCGTGAACACACCCAAGTCAGGTCCGAAAGACGCCAAAGCGACACTGGCGGCCTGTATGTAACTGCAGTAAGCACCAGCCCATGAAAGCTGTTACCCCAGGGCTGACATCGATATGTCCCTCACAACTGTTTAGGATGCATCTATTTCACAACCAGGCTCATTGGATGCCATCGCCTTGAACCTCACTGGCCATTTGGCAGACCACCTCGTCGAGGCTGAGGAAACAGCGCACAACCTCGGAGTTCTGGTCCTGCAAGCAATTGACCTCATACAGCACCTTGCATCGGTGGAAGCCGGCCAACAGGAGCTCGAAATGACACTTAATCGGGTCGCCAATGACGCTTCGAGTCGTGGCATTGCCATGGATCGTCCTCCACTCCACAGGGAGGTCGCTCGTCGAAGAGCTCGACTGCGGTCAGCGGGGCCATATCCACAGAACGGTGGCTCGGTCCCAGCATCGCATCGATCACAGTATTTCAACCCAGAACTACGCTTCCAAACACAACGGCTTGGGTTCTCCTTCAGTAATAATCCTTCTGTTATTTGTGACCTTGTTGGGAGAATATGGCAACCTCTTACCGCCCCGCAGGCTGGGTGATGATGTTTGTAAATACCACATGAAGTTCGGGATAACCAATGAATCGATTAACGCTTCGAATACGCAACAAAAGAATTAAAGTGGAGGGGTATAGTATGGATAATCAAGGGACATTCAAACTGTGAATAGTCTAAACCACTACTACCACTGCGCATACTCGCAACGATGCCTGCTCAAGGCCTCGTCCTCATGAAAGACCAGCCTATCGCACAGGTTGCAGCGGCCTGTCATGGACAGGAGCTGACTCTTGAGGAGCCCATGGCTCCCTTTCATGGTGAAGTAGTCAACAAGATCAAAATTGGCTGGCAGTGGTCCGATACCGTGTCCAGGGTCGGGACACCTGTGCGTGATCGTATTGTCAACAAAAGCAACGCGGTCGCAGCGGAGGCAAATACGAAGAATGCGGATGAAGGCTGCTGTGTTGACGCCAATGGGGTAGCGTGACCCATAGGCCAAGAGAATTGATGAATTGGACTGGGGAATGGCTCTAGGATCAAAGCCACGAATAGCGTGATCACTGAAGAAGCCTTTGTCGATTGAGATAACTGGCAAAAAAAGAAGGGTCAGAAAAGAGCAACATATCACATCGCTCACGTACCTTTGCATTCGACGAATTCTGCCTCCGACGTGGTTGTGACATGGTCCGCGATCGTCCGAGCTTGCTACCTTCCAATCTTTCCACTCCTGTTCGTCAGGCTGACCAACGCCGTCATAGATCTCGAAGGAGTGAGCGGATCCATGAGGCGATCCTCCATGGCCGTTGGCTGGGATAAACGGCGAACCAAGCAACGGAGTGCCCACCCCATGGTCAGACTTGCCCTGGTCGGGGGTTGAGACGTTCTGGGATCCCGTATGGTGTTCAATATTGGCCATATCCATGGCAGGTCCCGATCCTATGTTCTAATCAGCGAAAGCCTGCATCGAGATAAAGTGGGTACTCACGGCTAAGTTGTGTCGGGGTGGAGAAAGAAGAAGGTGACAAGTCCCCGAGCGAGCCCCAAACTGTGAGTTCTTATCGTATGATGGATGAGACTTCGTGAACAGCGAGTATAGACATACGACGTACGAGCAGGTTCGGCTGGCATCGAGAACAGGCTTCCAGTCGGGGTCACCTCCTCCAGTTTGACTTTGGTAGGCAAAGCGTTCAATGTGTTGGCTTGGGCATCTGAACAAATCGGCTGTTATCAAGTGTGCACTGGTGAGTTGGGTTGAACGCCAGACGTACCACTGTTGGTGGGGGTTGAGAACAAGCCGGCACTGGTAGACCTTGCGCTTGAAGTAGAAGCTCTGCCTGTCTTGTCACCAAGAGGCGATGGGAACCAGAATGGGTTACTGGGTGACTCCAAAAACCTCTTTGGGCGGCGGTGGGGGCGTTTGCCGCGTCGGACATCGGTGTGCTTGCTGTTACTAGGTGAATGAGTTCCCATGATGGGGTAGCGATATGCAAAAAGCTCAGAGTACCATGTCCTTTATAGAGCGCCCTGTCGGCTATTCCGATTCGCATCTGAATGCAAGGTGGTAAGACAAGACAAGTCTTGAGCGCACTGTTAGAGGTGGTGTGCGAATACACACTCTCACAGTTAAAAATAGAGGTGTGATGTCGCACGGCTATGAACGAGCTTCCCACAGGAGAACGGTTCGCCAGCTTCAGCTCAGTTGATCGGCGATGTGTAGCAAGCGCTCGCATCATCAGGGTGCTTCTGCACCCACATGGCGGTTGAACTGGGTCCCCTCTGCACTCGTATTGAACTACACTCCTAAATCTAAACCCAATGATCATAATTGGTTGCATCCCGGAGTGGCCATAATTACAAGCCCGAGAACTGTTCACCTGTCGGTTTCGTCAAGCGCGTAGCACAAGCTACCACCCGAGCACCTGCCTAATTGAGTCAAGGCCGAGGGCTTCACGTGACAGGTCCGCCTTCTCGAATTCTCACGTGGACGTGCCGGCACGCGTCCCGCTACTGTCGCGTTTGATTTTGATACTATCGCCCTTTGAGCCTGCTCGGACTCCTCTAGCGTTATGGAAGAGCAAGATGAAGACGTCGACGAAGACTCGGTGTTTCGACAGCATCAGCTCCCCCTTCGGAATCAAAACCGGTGTCGATTCTGCAAGAAAACCTTCAGTATGCCAGGCGCTTTGACTAGACACATGAAGTCATCCTGCTCTGTGGTCAAAAGCGGGTTGAGCAAGAGGCTCCGCCAGGCGAAACCAACCAGCACTATGAAGCGACCTCACCTGGGTAGTGATACCGACATGCCTCCTCGAAAGAGGTGGTACGGGTCGGATGCCGACCTGGAGGTCGATACATATCAACCTGCTGGGAGTGGAAGCGCAAAGGTTCGTTTCGTGAATTGACAGCTCGCCGACATAGGCTAATAGCTCTCCTTTGCTATTAGCGTCCTGCCGTAGCTGACAGGAGTTGTGAAGCTAGCACGAGTCGACCCAACGGCTACAGTTCCGGGGAGGAAGACATCCAGGTACTGTTCCTTGCACTATATCACAAACTCATCCAGCTCATTGGAATGCCCACTTACTAGTCTCCTCCAAACAACGATTCTGCGCTGAGCGCACCTGCTGAAGAAGGGAGAGGGCAGCGTAACAAGACCATTCGCTCTCAACCTGCACGATATCGTGACTTTATAGACTCGTCTCTCCTCGTGCTCGATCAGGAACCTGATCCCATCGACACCCCAGGGCTCTCTGCACCATCTTCGCCTCCTGCTTTAGACAGTCCAATATCCGCACAGAACGCGTTCTACAATGTTGTCAAGACCACTCTGCCCGACAAGTTCGGGCTGTATAGACGGTACCAGGCACCAGAGGAAAATCCGTATGATCCCAAAACCTCCTCCCACACTGAGCAGCCTCTTGAGCAAGATGTCGAAGATTTCCCGCACCAAGGCAGTTTCTATCCTTTTCCGAATCAGAATGCATTCCTTCTTGGTGAATGGCGGGCAAGCGATGGGAATGGGAAGGGCAGGGCAGACTTTGCCAAGCTAATCGAGATTATTGCGAGTCCGAGCTGGCGACCAGAGGATGTTCGCGGGGTAAATTGGACCAAAATCGACAATATTTTGGCGGAGCCGATGGGAGACGATGATTTAGACGATGAATGGGTGGAAGAGTCAGGATGGAGGACTTCCACTGTCACCATCAGTGTTCCCTTCAATACCGGTTGTGCTGCTCCCGGTCCTTATCCATACGAGGTTCAGTTTCGGCATCGTGCAATCGTTCCGATGATCAGAGAAAAGTTGATGAATTTGAACCGCAACGACAACTTCCACCTCCTCCCGCATGAGCTTCGGTGGCTCCCTGGCATCGGCAAGGCAGACGTCGGCGTCCAGGGCGAACTGTATACTTCACCTGCATTTCTGCAAGCGTTTCGGGACCTCCAGGTATGTTCTCTGACCTTTTCAGAACTTACAGTTACTCACAGTCTCCTCAGACATCACCCGCCGAACCAGGTTGCGACCTTCCTCGGTACATTGTGGGTCTAATGTTTGGATCCGACGAGACTGTGCTGGCACAGTTCGGTACGGCGAAGCTTTGGCCGCTGTATATGTCATATGCAAATGACTCAAAGTACGATAGGGCCAAACTCGGCCTGCGTCTTGTTGAACACCTTGCCTATCTCTCAAAAGTACCCCTTTCTTCCTTTCCTTCACCAACTCGATCTCACGCGGCTCTTTTGATTAGCTCCCTGATGAATTTAAAGACTTTTACATTGCACACTCCGGTCGCGCTCGCCCCCCCCCACCAGTTCTTACACATTGTCAACGAGAGCTGTTCCACGAACAGTGGCGAACCATCCTTGACGATGAGTTTATGGAGGCCTATGACCACGGTTTTGTTGTGAAATGCCCAGACGGTGTGGAGCGCCGTTTCTTCCCCAGAATCTTCACATATTCTGCGGATTTCCTGAAAAGTATGTGGATATATATTGTCTGGTCTTTCACTCGCTTACTAATGCGGATAGGATTATCATCGCAAGTGTCAGGAACATCGGGGCTTGCCCATGCCCGATCTGCATGGTCCCTCTTGACGAAGTGCATCTATTTGGCGCGGACACAGACCGCACAAAAAGGGATTCACTAAAACGCTACGATGATGACGCTCGGCAGTCCAAGATAGACGTAGCTAGCTCGAAGCCTCATCTACAAAAAGAATCGCTCTGTAAACTGCAAGCCAGTTGAAACCGTGCTACGCCCCCAATCGCTTGTCCCAACCAAGGTAGATTTCCACCCTTTGTACCTCGATTCATCTCATAACTCCTGCCTAGAATGCATTCTCTGAGCGACTATCTTCCAGAGGAGTCAATTATTTCGACATGATTGTCTCTGATGTGCTGCACGAAATTGAACTGGGCACCTGGAAATCACTGTTCCTCCAAATCATACGCCTGCTAGAATCATGCGACAAAAGCACATTGGACACAGTGGACTTGAGGTAAGCACTGCTTCTACCCTCTGCCTCGAAGCTGCCATGTTCCACTATGCTGACATGGGATACTTAGGTATCGATCGATGCCCACCTTTGGGCGAGATACCATTCGGAGGTTCCGGAACAACGTCTCTGAGATGAAACAGCTGGCTGCCCGCGATTATGAGGATCTATTACAGGTAAGTCTCCCTGGGTTGCTATCCCGAGGCCCTTTGCTGACCTCCAATCGGTTCTGGCCAGTGTTCGATAGCTGTTTTCGAAGGTCTCCTGCCTGAACCCCACAACAAACGCCTTATGGAGCTCCTGTTCGTCTTCGCTGAGTGGCACGGACTTGTAAAGCTTCGGCTGCACACAGATCATAGCATCGCAATTCTTGACGATATCACGACACAGCTGGGGCAGCACCTGCGGGAGTTTGTAGATCTGACATGCAAAGAGATTCCGACAAAGGAGCTCCGTCGCGAATACGAAGCTCGTAAGCGAAGACAGTCGAAGCAGGCCAAGAAAGGTGTCAAAGGGAAGACGCGGGGGCAAGGGCACGAGCAACATCCAAGAAGGGAAACGAGGCAGAAGAAACTGATCCTCCAATTTCTAGCTCTGGTCAGCACGAAGGTCCAGGTGGAGCTGCTGAATCAGGGCGTAAGCTACTTGCAACCTCTCTCCCGGAAACATACTGATCTGTTTGTAGATAACGGCCGTCACGAGAAGTCACTCAATTTGAATGTCCCAAAGTTTCATGCTGTAGGGCATGTCGTTCCGACGATCAAGCTCTTTGGAACAACCGACTCTTACTCAAGCCGTCTTGTACGTAGGCAACCACGCCCTTCGACCTTACGGTGCTGATGTTTAGATCAGACAGAGGTTAATCACAAGCTCCCTAAGGGGGCGTATGGACGCACCAACAAGAAGAACGTGGCATACCAGATATCTCGAATCCAAACAAGACAGGGTGCAATGCGACTTATGCGGAAGCGCATGTCTCCGCCATCTAGTCCAGAAACTGGTGGTGGCCCAGACCTCCTAGCCGAATACTTCATCGGTGTCTCACAGAGCAACCCGGTGGATCTTGCTCCTTTCCTCCAATCTAATCTTTCAGATTCCGCAACAAAGGCATGTTTAAGTACTTTCATGTTGCGGTCGACAACTGATGGAGCTCCAGAACTTCATGGCCAAATTACGACGTCATCTCTTTCCCCGAGTCATTGACACCCTTCTAGCAGAACAGTTGGCCAACGATCCAATGGAACAGACAGAAAGTCAATCACCAGCAGTCAACGCTCTTCGTAGCCTTGCAGCATCACTCGAAGAAAATGAACTGCCGCTCCACCATTCCAACCACCAACGGGTCCTCTGTCAGGCCGACCGGATATACCGCCATGACACGTTCCACGTGAACTACACGTCTTACGATCTGCTCAGGGAGCAGGACATTGTAAACCCCCAAACCTCCCGTTGCAACGTTATGTGCCTTCAGAAAGCAGGACGCACTGGCTCTAATCGCTTCGTCTATGCTCGGGTTCTTGGCATTTACCACGTCAATGTCGCCTACAATGGCCCTGGCGCTACTGATATGAAGATACGTCGCTTTGACTTCCTCTGGGTACGCTGGTACGACAGCTCTCGGACCCCTGCAGGCCCTCTTTCGCTCCAACGCCTTTCCTTTCCTACAGTGTCATCGGCATTTGACAGTATCGATTTTCTCAACCCTGCAGATGTCCTGCGTGCCACCCATATCATCCCGAGGTTCCTATCGGGTAGGAAGCATTCTGACGATGAACGGGTGGAAGTCACTCCATATGGCTCCGACGTCGACAGCGATGGCGAATCTGACCCGCCTGGAGAGGAGCTAGAGAATGGCGCCGCAACCACAAAACCCCCTATGCGTTGTGCTCATCTTACCTGTCAGCCGCTTCGTGGAGCAACAACCTGCTGCTTCCTTTCACGTTTGGCAGAAGAAGATAGGGACTGGAACGAGTATTTCGTGAATCGGTATGCTGCGCTCCTCCCAGTTTCTCAGATTTGCCCTGTTTGACTAATTCCTATTAAACCTAGATTTGTCGACCGTGACATGCTGATGAGGTACCATTGGGGCTTAGGGGTTGGCCATTCGTACTCCCACCCTGATGCCCCTACGTCCTCCAGTGTTATGCGGTCCGCATCCAATGCTGAACGCTCGGCTCATTCGAGTCCGAGCTCCCCTCAAACGCAACCAGTAACAGCAAGTGCTGCGATGGGACTCACCAGCAATGCCGCATCCAACGAAGAGAGTGAAGCTGAAGGCAATAGTGATACAGACTCTGACGACCCGGAATTGCACCTGTCAGATAAAGAAGGCAACGTGTTAGACGTTGAGTCCGATTCCGATTCAGGTTCTGCGATCGAATCAGACGCGGATGACACTCGACAGGCTCAACTGGACGGGCAGCATGCCTCAGGTACCGCGCGGGATCTCTCAAACCCCACGTGCCTTCGTGGGGAGCAATCGGAGGTCACAGCCTCGCAGGAGCCACTCGCCATGCAGGAAGAGGTGCTCGTCGTGCAGGAAGAGCCAGAACCGGGACCAGCTCCGAGGCGAAGCTCACGTCCTAGAGTTCCCCGGCGGATATGGCAACCTGCATGACATTATGATAAAGCAGTTTGTATCCCTCTCGTATTGATACCGCTCTCTTTGTCCAGACACAACTGTTCACTATCTCATAGATTTATGCTATCAGACCTACCCTACGTCAAACGGGTATCCCCATCATATCCATCTGGGCCCCAAGCACTTTTACAAGATCTATTGTGACATTATTTTGGGGTTGAAGGACCCTTTCTTTCCCTGCACTTCTCTGGGGTTTCCGAGCTTGCCGGTTGGTATTTGTATAACAGTACACCTTCGCTTACGGTCTATTCCTTTCCACC